>CM073002.1:94944855-95614855 GCA_037038555.1 Rhynchonycteris naso
CTTAGTCATCGCTGCCCCCCTCCTCACTGTTCCTGCTGCCTTCACTCTAAGTTTTTTTGCAGTTCCTGGAGTGACCAGTGTCTTCACCCACCTTGAGGCCTCTCCAAAGGCTGTCCCATCTTCCTGGAATGCCATTATCCACTCTCTTTTTTTGGAGCCAACACATATCCTTCAGAGCTTAGGTTAACTGGCAGATACTCTCCACAGAATCTTTCCTGATGTCCCAACTCTGAGACGGGTCCCCATTCTGTGTTCCCACAGAACTCTCGGCACTTTCTACCAAGGAGTGTTAAGAATACTGCGTTATCATTGCATATTTAATTAGTTGTTTCTCTCTTCTGCTGGACTGTGAGTCTCTTCAGGCAAGGAACATATTTACGATATGCTTACAAAAATTAGGGGATCAGGGAACGTGCAGATACCCCAGTACTTTCAGCCTTCTGTATAGCGCATTTTCACCAATGAAATAAAAGTTGGTTTTGCATCTCATTTGCATAATCAAACAACACCTTCTTTGCCTTGTAGTTTGCTTTTCTGATATTCTTGTTTAATAAAATAAAATCAAATGCTTTTTTTATTGCTTTATATTCATTTTGGAATATCTTCTAATTTTTGTGAGCAGTATATTTAGCTGAAGTTTTAATATTTTCTCACTTCTGTCACGTTCTACTGGTCCAAGACGTCACGGGGTCCACCCAGATTCAGAAGTCTAGAACCAAATTCCATCTCTTGAGGGGGACTGGCAGGTCCTCATCTCGGGAAAGCGTTGGGATGTTTATTGATTATGGACATACATAAATAATGTGATTTACAGTAATAAATGTTATGAAACTAAAGCCATTCTAACAACTCCACTGTTTAATTAGATAAATATTCCAACACATTATTATGGCTATTGCCATCTGGCATTCTAATGACCTTCTAGGATATTCCAATTTTGTCTAAAACTAGACTCACTGGATGACCAACATAATAAGAATATCTTCCCTCTTTCAGACAATCCCTGTAAAAAATAATATAATTAAACTTATTTCTATGTATTGTTTCAAAAAGTGTCTGGTTCTGTTGAGTTTATTGCAATTGGTATTTAGTAAATAAGATTAAAATCTCTTGAAAAGTAAAGTAATATCTATGTATGGAATAGGAAATCTGATTCTTTATCAATATAGACAAGTTGAATATAAATATTGAATCTATTTACAAGCCAGGTAATGGTTTATTATACAAAGCATTGAAGCAGCAACAGTTTCACAAACAAGTCTCAGAAGTATGCATTTCCCCTCTTTTGTCTTCAGCCTGGTCAATGGTACGTGGTGAGCTATCTATACACCTGCCTTCGTAAATTAATGTCATTGTTACCTTCCTTTCTTGCACAGGTTTATGAAGGTATCCTTAAAGCAGGAGCCCAGAGTGTTGTGATGCACAGTCGTGTACTTGCACATTACTGCAGAAAACGTCAAAACCCCGTAGAGGGAAAAATCAAAAGGGTTGAGGTTCATTTGTGCAAGCCCCTCTTGAGTGTGGCATCTTGAAGTGGCTTTTTGTTTTCAAATAGAACATATTACATATTTCAAACTATACATGTTTATCACATATTCCCTGGGCTTGCCTTATTTACAGATGCTTTGAATACATTTTTCTCTCTTTCCTCAGCATTTGCACAAGGGTGGTAACAGTCAAAAGCCAGCCCTTGTTGAATGTGAAGATGTTTTTACTCTACAGGATTTGTAGATTATCCAAGCCCAACAATGCTGGCTTCCTTTCATAGCGAACTTGGCTATTCTACATCCCTTTATTGATGGTGAAAATAGTGCCTTTTGTGCTAAGAAGTCTTACATGTCTTTTAAAAAGAAGTTTCTTGTGGTATTTTGAATGTGCATGCTGACAAAGAATTGTAAATTAACTTTTAAGTATAGTATTTTATTGCAGTTTAAATTAAACAAAGGTTTCTCCTATGTGTATAACACACTCCATATTGAACCTATTATCCATTTTAATTTCTTAAACAACTTCAGCTTTAGCACATTTTATTTTCTTCTAGTGCCACACACAGATGCATTAGAAACCACCCACAAGTAAAAAAGAACACATTATATTAAAGAACTATGGGTCTATATATTCAAACAGTGTGTGTGTATATATATATATATATATATATATATTATATTATATATATAATTACATATATATGTGATATATGTGTGTGTGAATGTATATGTACATGTACATATATATGTAATTAACATTCCTCAAATATAGATCATGACCCTGGAAATGAAATGTGGGTTTAAACTTTAAATTTGATAAATACTAGTTGTGGGAAGTTTGGCAAGATTCTTAATTCTTCTGAATTTTAATAGTCTCATCTCTAAAATGATAATAAAAGAAGTAACTTGTAAAGTTGTGAGAATTAAATGAGTTAACATTATATACAATATACTTAATTACGAAGTAGGTGCTCAATAAATTAATGATAGTATTTTGGTAATCATATTATTAATGCTTTTTACACTTGTGTTAATTAAACCTACTTATTGAAGTGTCTCAACTCATTGGGATAAAAAGTCAAAAATGTTTTTCTTTGAACAAGTGCCATGCCATGCTAAAAACTGTATTGTATTAAACATTCTTCTTCTCTACTAGATCCCTTTGTTAAGTCTTGACCACGTCCCATATTGTTTTATTTGTATACTTTCTTCTGAGACCCAGTCTGGTTCATTCTAAAACCATAATTGTGCACTTCCAGACATCCTTTGCCAATGACTACTATGTATGGTGGCATGGAGTAAGGGGACATGTTCTGCTTGTCCTTCCCTTCTTCTTCAGGTGCATTGTCCTAAGTGTTAAGGCAGGAGAGTAGGGACATTAAAAGGGCAAATGAATGAGGACTCAGTTTTCTCCTTAGTTATCTTGAACAACTTCTGTCTTCTGCTGCCCTATGGATAACAGGAGGATGGTGAGGGAACAGGGCTGGCCCAAACTCACTCCCCTGACGGCAGACTCAAGCCTGGACAGCATCTCGAGGCATTTGTGGTCCTTGAATAGTTAGTGACATCTTTAGGAGGACTACCAGTCAGAGGCAATCATATCTCTCCCAGCCTCCGAAGCCATGGAGGTCACCCGACGCCACTGGATCCTAATCTCCCCCACTCTCCAACATTAGCTCTCATGTTGGCAGGTGTGTGTACGGTCTCTCCTCTACACCTCAGGAGCACAGACCTTGATGAGGTGGTACCATGACCCCCCAAACGCTGACCCCTTTATGTAGTCTCATTCACCTTGCTTCGAGAGCACAGGGGGTGTGGAGTAAGTCCTGCAACGATCAGTCACTCTATCTCTTCCCTTTTCTCAGGCACTTTCCTCATTGAAGAGTTAATCCTTGGGCATTTTCCTCCTGTGGGAATAACATCTTCCCATAAACCTTACTTTCCACTAATATCTAAACGCTCTCTACTTTCTCAGTCATCTTGTATTCAGTGTGGGTGATAGTGCTGGACAGTAGCCGAAGAATCACTTTTAATTAATTTGATTTCCAGGTCTGTGGAGAGATGGTGGAAATCAGTTGTCGGGAACTCTGTGAATTTCCGTTGTAGGACCCTGCCTTATTTCGTCCTTACCTTTAGTCCTTAAATAATTCTAGGCCATCAAGAAAAATACCTTCAAGCAGATAAGTGAAATTACGCAATAGTGACAGACTTGAAAATAGCTAATAATTTTTAGTGAAATGCTTAAGTGAGTCATTCTGAGAAAAACTGCTCTTGGCTCTCATAACTATGTTTTAAATAGAGTAAAATCTAAAGAAAATTACTATGTCATGTATTGGATGTACAATTTTTTAAGCCTATGAAATTCTGTCTGTAGTCGGAATGAATGAGTGTGTTCTCTTAAAACCGTGGGTAGGGGTGGCAATAAAAGAAAGGAAAAGGGACGCATTTATGGTTTGTGGAGTAATGTGCTTCAGGACTGCTGTCGGTGGTCTTCGGTAACAGTGAGCTATCAATAGTTTTCCGAGACGCTTTAAGACAAATACATAGACATCATTGTCACAGTAAGTATTACATGTGCTTTTTAACTGAACTGTAGCCATATGCTGAAACATAGTGATACTACTTATAGAGAGCTGAGTGTATTTCTATCAAACTTGAATCAAAAGGTGGCCCGGCCTGGTTAAAACATGATTCTTATGACTCAAAGTAAAACTTAAGACAGCCTGATCAGGTGGCGATGCAACGCATAGAGCGTTGGATTGGGTCGCAGAAGACCCAAGTTGGAAAGCCCCAGGTCACTGGCTTGAGCATGGGCCCACCAGCTTGAAGCCCAAGGTCGCTGGCTTGAGAGTGGCTAGTTCTGCTGTAACCCCTCTGCCCCCAGTCAAAGCACGGCACATAGGAGAAGCAATCAATGAACAGCTAAGGAACAAAGGAGCTGCAAGGAAGAATTAATGTTTCTCATCTCTCTCTCTTCCTGTCTGTCCCTCTGTATCCCTCTCTCTCTCTGTTACCGAAAAAAAAAAAAAAAAAAAAGGAAAACTTAGACATACTCCGATTTTCAGTTTTTCTTCTGAACAAATCAAATCCACAGAAGCAAAGATTAAATCCGTGCACTTGTGAATCTGGTGGCTAATTAATCGTTTTGCGAGCTGAGCCACACCTGTTTGTGTCCCTGCAGACGACAGCCTGTGAGTCCCCCTCCACCGCCACGGCCCATTTCCCCACCGCACACCTACGGCTACATCTCGGGGCCCCTGGTCTCGGACATGGACACCGACGCGCCCGAGGAGGAGGAAGACGAAGCCGACATGGAGGTGGCCAAGATGCAGACCAGGCGGCTTCTGCTGCGCGGGCTGGAGCAAACGCCCGCCTCCAGCGTGGGGGACCTGGAGAGCTCCGTCACCGGCTCCATGATCAACGGCTGGGGTTCGGCGTCCGAGGAGGACAACATCTCCAGCGGGCGCTCCAGTGTCAGCTCTTCCGACGGCTCCTTCTTCACCGACGCAGACTTTGCGCAAGCGGTGGCGGCCGCCGCTGAGTACGCGGGCCTGAAGGTGGCGCGGCGGCAGATGCAGGACGCGGCGGGTGAGTCACGCACGCCCCTCATGGCGGTTGACGCGGGTGGGTCGTGCACCACCACCCTTGCCGCGGTGGCCAGGGGTGAGTGGGTCGGTTGTGCACCCACCTCGCTGCGGGTGGGTCATGCGCCCCCCTCGCCGCGGGGGCCACGGGTGAGCAGGTGAGTCGTGCGCCCCCTCGCTGCGGGTGGGTCGTGCGTTCCCCTCGCTGCGGGGTCCAGGGGTGAGAGGGTGGGTCGTGCGTTCCCCTCGCTGCGGGGTCCAGGGGTGAGAGGGTGGGTCGTGCCCCCTCGCTGCGGGTGGGTCGTGCGTTCCCCTCGCTGCGGGGTCCAGGGGTGAGAGGGTGGGTCGTGCCCCCTCGCTGCGGGTGGGTCGTGCGTTCCCCTCGCTGCGGGGTCCAGGGGTGAGAGGGTGGGTCGTGCCCCCTCGCCTCCTGGCCTGCGGGTGAGTGTGTGAGTCCCTGGCTCACCTCGCCACAGGTGTAGTGTCACCGCTCCCTTCCTACCCACTGTTCCTTTTTGTTCTCCGTCTAAAGAAACTCAGTTCCAGGCATATGACACAGTTCGATTATTTTCAACACAGATATTTTAAATCTTCTGTTTTGTTTAATAAAAACTATATAATATGCACGAATGAAGCTACCTGGGAAGTCTTCATTTTTAAAATGGACATATCAAATAGATATATTTTATTTCTTTAAATACACATACAGTCAAGTAAGTGAGGTTTACCTGATATGGGTTTTATTAAGGTGTCAAAAGTCACCGTAATAAAATTCATCATGATCATTTTCTAATCCTATTTAAGTAGAAATTCTCTAAGAGAAATAGATTAATATCCACGGGGTATGCTCCACCATTGAAGATTGGGCTGTGTGTCCTTCACGCCCATCCTCTTCATTCTATTAGAATATTAATTTAATTAGAAATCTATAACAATGTTTTTAATACATTTCCAAGCATAAATATGTCCCATACTTAAAGCATATATGTTCATCTAATAATTTGCCTGTTGATCCAAACAATTATATCCATTTTTTAATCTATTTCCCCCCTTCATTGCCAGTATCCTTTTTTAATTACCATATATCCATTCTTATCTTGAAACCCACTTTTTCTTATCTCCTGCTACCAATCCTGTTTAGAAAGTAAGTAATATGACAAAAATAATTTAAATTATATGTGTCACATTTTCATTTCAGTAAAATAAAATATATATACATATGTGTGTTTGTGTGTGTGTATATATATATATATATATATATATATATATACACACACACATATTTATATTTATATCGATAGATGAAGATACGCTCTGTGTGTATTTCTGGCAGCCAAGAGATAGAAATAGTAGAGGTAAATGATTTGATTGTCAAGGCAGAGAAAGAGAAACTATCACAACAAACCAATTTTTGCTATTTTGTTGTTTTTTCTTAAGTATAATGAGTATAGCACTGGTAGTTTTCCATGTTCTCTTCAGATATTGAATTGGTCATTATTTTCTATCAGTGTAGAATATACTCAGAGAAAATTTCACACATTATAAAGTTATTTCTGTCTATTATTTATCAAGAACAAGTTGCAGAAAAGAAAATGGCTAATATCTTTCAGCCTGTTCTTATAGAATGTATATTTATTTCAGCCAGGCTGATATTCAACCAAAATTCCTCCCATGCACCCTAATCACTGCTAAATGTAATAAGATATATGCCTGCCTATCTTTTCTAGTAAATAGCATGCTAACTTTAGATATTAGCATTTGTTCTTATTTTTTATTCTTCGGTACAAAAAAATAAAATATGAAATTAAGCATCTCAAACTACTCCTTTCCAATTGTATAAAAGATGGGTTTCAGTTCATTAAATCAACGAAATATAGAAATACATTAAAATTTCGTCTGTAAATGACCTTATGCCTCAGTGTCTGTGAGCAGTAGATGGCATTATACAAGAGAATGAATAATGGGTCAGCCTTGGCCCTAATTCTCTCTTTTCATGGATATGTAACTTTAATTGAAATAGTCTCCATCATTGCTAAAGAGAGTTTGGTTTTATATTTTATTATAATTTAGTAGCACTTCTGGTTGTAGTTTGACTCATAATTATAATGAACTAAAGCAGACACTAGCTTCTGCCTATTTACATATTCTTTTCAGGAAAGGGTGCTGCTTATCATATCACTTAAGTTAATATGAATGAATCATCCCATCACATTGCTTCTCACTTGGCTGCATTAATGTCTGTTATTTAATATGCCTCAGTTAGCATCTTTAAATGTGTTGATTGCTCTGTATTTGGATTCTCCTGTTTATAGCCAAAAACAAAAAACAAAAAAAAAAACCATGTTGTCTAGGTCTGTTTGAAGTTTCTTGTGGAACAACAGAAAGTTCTGGATTTGTGTCTCTGGGATTTCTAGAAACCAAAATAGTGAGGGTAAGGCATAGGCCAATAGATCCCCACTGCCATTATGGATTAAATGTGTGGTGCCACTGTAAGACCACGTCACTGAAAGACACCCAGAGAGTCTGAGAGCGCTGCTGTGCACCTTACCTGATTAGCAAACTCAGTTATTCCTACCCTACCACCTGTGAATATTGTCTCTCCAAAACCAAATACAGGCCCACCTCATTTTATTGTGGTTCAATTTATCATGCTTCACAAATGTATCTTTCACAAATTGAACAATAGATCCTCCACCAGCAAAAAAGATCACAACTCCCTGTATTGTGATGCTTGCTTAATTGTAGTGGTCCGGAACCAAACTTGCAGTATCTATGAGGTATACCCATAATCAAAAACCACCTTGGCCACCACCAAAAAACATAGAAGTCTCTGGAGGGGGTCACATTAAGTATCTAGAACCTGCAAGTTTCTATATTGCAATTAAAAAGTAGGGGTTTAAGTAATATTTGGCGGGTCTAAATATTAGTGAGCTTAATTTCAGGCCACTTGAAGAGAAAATACTTGAGAATACATTAAGATATTAGGCTTCTGCCTTCAAAGAATAAAAACCACATATTTAATTAAAATAGAGGACGTAACTCATGCTCATTCCTAGAACATGAATTTCTTAAGGACTCTAGCTATGCCTCTTGAAAAAGCAACAGTGAATATATTATGCAAAAATTTAATTAATATCTTTTAACAATCACCTTAATGACGTTAGTTACAAAATTGTAAGTTTTTTTTTTTTAATAAATAGGTATCATAAACTTTAATGGAATAAAAGTACTGTGGCTTAGAAAAAAAAAGAGAGAGGCTGAAAATGCTTTTAGAGTATCTTCCCCAGTGGATAGCTTAAACAGAATGTCAAAAATCTTATTTGCTAAAGTGTTTATTTACATTTTTTTTTAAATTAGGGATGTTTCTAGTTTTTATTTGTGCTATTATTATTTTATGTTGAATTTATTGGGGTGACGTTGGTTCATAAAATTATATAGGTTTCAGGTACAATTCTATCAATATATCATCTGTATTGTATTGTGTCTTCACCACCCCAAGTCGTCTCCTTCCATCACATTTATGCCCGTTTACCCTCATCCGTCTCTCTTGCCCCCTTTCCCTTCTGCAGTCCCTACAGTTTTCTGTTTCTATGAGGGGCTTTTCTTTCTTTGCTTAATGCCTTTACCTTTTTCACCCACTTCCCCACCTCCCTCCCTTCTGACAGCTGTCGGTCTGTTCTCTATATCTATGAGTCTGTTTCTATTCCGTTTGTCAGATAATTTTGTTCATTAGCTTCCACATAGACGCTATTATGATCATTATTACTATTAGAATGTATTAATGAGCTTGGCTCTGATCTTTTTTCTCAGGCCGCCGACACTTTCATGCCTCCCAGTGCCCGCGACCCACAAGTCCTGTTTCCACAGACAGTAACATGAGTGCTGCCATGATGCAGAAGGCCAGGCCAGCCAAAAAGCAGAAGCACCAGCCAGGACACCTGCGCAGAGAAGCCTACACAGACGGTAAATTCACCGGAACGGTGAAGACGTCGATGACGCTTGCCCGTGGACCCTGGCTTGCCATGACTAGAAAACACATCCACTGACATTAGAAAGTATAATACATTTGGCCCTGGCCAGTTTGCTCAGTGGTAGAGTTTGGCCTGGAGAGTGGATGTCCCGGGTTCAATTCCCAGTCAGGGCACACAGGAGAAACAACTATCTGCTTCTCCACCCTCCTCTGCTCTCTTCTCTCACTCTATGTCTTTCTTACCCTCCTGCAGCCGTAGCTCGGTTGGAGCAAGTTAGCCCCAGGTGCTAGAGCACTGAGGATGAGCCTATGGCCTCACCTCAGGAGCTAAAGTAGCTCTATTGCTGAGCAACGGAACAGCAGCCCCAAATGGGTGGAGCATCACCCCCTAGTGGGCTTGCTGGATGAATCCCAGCCAGGGTGCATGCGGTAGTCTATCTCTCTGCCTCCTCGCTTCTCATTTAAGAAAAAAAAGTGCATTATACATCTATTAACAGTAAGCCTCATAAGACTTATAAGAATGATCAGGGCATCTCTGGTCCTTGCTGTTTTTAAGTTTCTAATAAGTCAGTTATTTAAGAAAGTGAAACAATGGATACTTTTAATATCTTTAAAAGATCATTTTATAGTTTCTAACAAATAGACGTTGTTGTAGTTGAAGTAATGGTATAGGATCAGCCTTTATCCGATTCACTGATACATCTTCCAAAGTGCCTTCCTTTGTATCCCCATGTGGAATTCTGCATTCCAAAAGAAGACCATTCATTCATGAGAACGTTAATGCGAACTATATAGTGCTCTTGCAAACAATTCTTCTGTGTGCCTTCACGTACCATATCGAATCTCCCTGAAGAGGGGAGGGTTGTGTTCTCCAGGGAGCCCAGGAGAACAATGCAAACAGTGTGATGTTCTCTACAGAAAGCCTTTCATGAAAGTGCCTCAGGTGGCCCAGCATTTATTAAACCGCCACCTTCTCGTTTTCTGAAACAACCTTAAGGTTGTTGAAAATTCATGTAAGATAAGTTCTCTCAGACACACCCATCCTGTCAGGTTTGCTATATTTGCTACAGGGTGGAGGGAAGAAGGGTGTCACCACAGGCCCCGTTCCCTGCCTCTGGGTCCTCTCCCACCAAAATCTGACTCGAACTTTTCATTACCAGTCGGCAATTTTTACAAAAAGGGCATCATTTGCCATTATCATATGAAAGCCTAATATTTTATAGATCCTTATCCGAGGGTACAAGCAGGGTTTTCTGAGGCACTTCTCCGGTGATTCCTGTCACTTGACAGAAGAATGTGATTCAAAGCTCACAGCATGAGGAGCACAAGTAATTTTGCAATGAGTGTCGGTCCATGCTATTAACTCTCCTTTATTCAGATTATTTTCTCCCCCAGCACCTATCTGATATTAGACTATGTGAAATGCTGGCGTGACACGGTGCACCTGGGCCTTCTGGCTTCTGCCCAGGTCTGCTTTGTCAGGGAAACTGTGCTGTCAGAATATTATCTGATTGTGCAGGGTTATTACAGTGGCTTTGTGCATGTTTGCCTCTGCGCAGGGACAAACACTAGGTGTAAGTCCCCAAACACTAACGGAAGTTTCACATTCATGGGGGCCCCTGCAATGGTATTTGGCGAGTTTTATGACTGTTCTATTAGTTTTATTATCCACAGGAGAGGTGCTCCTAACTGAAAAACTGGTCAAATATCCAACCTTAACGAAGACGTAACAACGTTGAATGTATCAGGGACGAATTTAGGCCTGGAGCTTTGTGTAGTTCTTTCTGCCTCTTATTTATTATACTTGTTTGGAGAGGCTTCTGGCATTCAGTGATGCTTTATCAGAATGCTTCAAATAATGCAAACATGTCGACTTAAAAGGCATAGCATCACAGTTACAAATTGCACAATGCTTGAAGATTGTGATCTATATTTACTGTCTCCCATACTGCAGTACTTATTTCAGTGTGCTTAAAAACAGAATGTAAATTCTAACAAACACCTCAGAAATAATTATGAAACTCAGTGATAAAACACCCGAGTTTTTTTTTTCTCAAATCTATTTCAGAAATAACAAAGTAATGTATTAAAATATTTATAAAGCCAAAAAGTGACCTTGAGATATTTTTGGATTTTTAATTGCTTACTTCGTAAGTGATTAAGGAAGATTATCATAGTCTATACTATCATTTAGAAGGCGATGTTTATTTGTTCAAAGTCACAAACATAGACAAAATGGAAATGTGACTAATGCTATTTTTTAAAATCAATTTTCACTTCCTTTCAGCATTTCAATAACCAGATTTTTTAAAATTATATTTATTGTCCTGACCAGTCTTAAATTAAATTCTGGATGCTGTCTCATTTGGTAAAGACAAAAAATAACAAAGCTATGTGTGATTTTATGCATATCACACAATGCATATTGATTGACCAAAATCATGTAAATGCATATACTTCTTAATGCACCAAATGAAACAAATGAACATACTCTTGATAATAACGCTATGCCATTGAGACAAAAGTAATTTTCTCAGAAATTATGTTCCCAAATGACTACACGGCATTGCATTTTTTGGAAAGATATTCACGGACGATTTCAGTGAAGAAACTCAATAAAAGACACAATTTGTACAATTATCAAAAAGGAGAGAGGGGAGGAAAAAGACTTTAAGAGCTACCAATTATTAAAATGCAAATTAAATGTATTAGCAAAACATGGAGAATATTTTTTTTCACTTTTTATTTTTCAAAGTTAAAATGTATTAACTATGATAAATGAGTTTGATTATTGTCGACAGACTTTTATGTGACCTATTTTCAGAATGTAATATGCCCGTCTTGAGTTTGTAACACCTTTACTATGAAAATTTTGTTTGAATTATCATTTTTCTTTGGAGAATTTTCGTAAACTGTTTCAAGAAGGATAAGCAGTGGCTAAGTCTGAGTTGATGAGGAATATGTTGGAATGATTCTTGTCAGTCCCTTCTGCGTTCCTGTTCTAGGGCCGCCCAACCAAGTCCCATAGACTAGCTGTCTTAACAGAAATTGATTTCCTTACAGCTCTGGAGGTTAAAAATCCAAGATTGGGGTGTTAGCAGGATTGCTTTCTTCTGAGGTCTCTCTCTTTGACTTGTGGAGGACCAACTTCTCCCTGTCTTTACTTCTTCTTTCCTCAATATAGGTATATGTTCTAATCCCTTCTTATAAGGATGGCAGTCAGAGTGGATGAAAGCCCAGCAAAGGGTTTCATTTTACCTTCATTACCACTTTACTACAGACACTAAACCCAAATACAGTTTCAGGGTGAGGAACCGGGAGATAGGGCTTTAGCATGTGAATTTTGAGGAGCTGCAGTTCAGCCCATAACAACCCTCTAGCCCCTGATTGGTGGCGCCGTGACCATCCATTGCTCTGTAGGTAAACACCAGGCCTCCTAACACCCAGGGAGCACCCAGTGCCAAGCCAGGTGCTCTATGCTATAGTCACAGTGCCAGTCAGAATCTAACTATTTCGTATTTGCACTTAGAACTTGAACCGAGATAAAGGATAGGATTAAAATATATGAATATTTATCAGCCAGCATCTCATTGAATTAAAACCGAGTATAAGTACATTTCTAGGAACTTCTAATAGATTCTTCCCACCCCCTTTTTTCAACCCTTTCCGATTCATTTGCATACTTGATTTAATAACCAAATCTACATTATTTCTCTAGCCTTACTTTTCATAAATTATAAATTTACCACCCTCTTTGGAGCGATCTTATTTTGACTTGATTTATTATTAATTAGAAAGTCTTAGGACTTGAAGCAGTTAAGTAGAGTGGTAGATCTCCATAGCAAGTCAGTAAGGCAGAAGTGTCTGCTTGTGCGTGTTCCTACATATTGCTCTGTACGTGTTACACTGGTAATTGGACAGTCTTGTATAAATAATAGTGTTTACATCTTTACATAAAAAGTCTCTCTCTATATAGCAGGTCCATGATCCATTTATTAAATCCAATTTAAACTATTAGTGGTATGAATTGGGTGAAAGTACTTTTTATCACTGTGTCAAATATAGAATTGTTTATACTGTGATAATCCCGAACTTGACTTGGTAATTATTTAATAATACCTAAAAATAATTTATTGGTAATCTATTTAGATAAGAAATAAAAACTACCAGCGCCTCTCTATAATTATCTATTAGATAGAGTAGCAATTATATACAGGAAGTTAGAACTTTTAAATTTACCATTGGGTTCTCTGGTTCTCTTCTTTCTACCTTTTTTAAAGATAACAGTTGTCATAAAGGATCTTATAATAGATTTTATCTGGAGAGTCATGTATTACCAAGACTCTGTATCATATCATAACCGTCGTAACCATCAATTTTAATATCTGTTAAACCCAGATATGTTTTTTGATTTGACGATACTGGAAGTCCCCAGATTTCTGATAATCTGTATTTGCAATCCGTGTAAGTTTATGGAAAGGATCTGCTTTCCATAAACTTACAGAAACAAAGCTATAGTAAGTCACTCCCTGGGTTTCCAGATATGCTTAGAACTAGACTAGTCTTCTCCTGCCATTGTGAGTCTGTCTCAGTCTGAACTTTCAGATCTCCTTAGTGCTGGGTCTCTGGGCTTTATGACCCTCCTGTATCAGCAGGGCTGGCAGCCTCTTTGAGACTACTTTTGAGGCGGCTATGAGGATGCTACTGTCCTCTAACACTCTTTTATGTTGTCTTTGTTATTTATAATAATCAAGTAGCAGATGACGGGGTGCTTTCATGATGTACATTTTTTAAGTATTTATTTTTAAAAAATTATGTTTTATGTAGTAAAGGGAGAGAGTCAAGCACTAGTAATAATGGCAATATTTAGAACTAAAATCTTGATTTTGTAGAAACTAGGAAAATGAGGGCTGTTGGTTGCTGTATTTTGGCCACCTTTTCAGATAAAATACTGAGGCTATTTTATATGAAAATAGAACACTATGAGCCATGAAAACTAATAACAGCAAAAAAATGCAAGTAAAATTTTGACCATTTTTAACAATGGAGTCCTTAGTAAAACAGCTGGTAATACACGGGTACTTTGGGTTTTCTTCTTTCAAAGACCAATACAATGAATTTGAATGCTCTAGCTTTAGCATATAATGTCAAAAGATAATTAGTTTTTAAAAAATGTACACCTACATACAGGACAAAAAAATTAATTCATTTTTAAATAATATAAGAATGAGAAACACTAGGTTAAAACTAAAGTTTCGTAGAACCCATAATTTGCTACTAAAAATTTTTAGTACACAGTTTTAATAGTCAAGAGCTTCTCATGCTGATATAGATAAAAGATAGCTAGTAGATCATTGTCAATAATAGTGAAATATCCTGAAACAACTGAAATATTTCTCTTTAGTGATTGAACAAAAAAAAAATGCTATATCTGTAAAACAGCCTTACATGAACTTTTCAAAAAAAAAAAATCTACAGCTGTATGTACATATTGGGAAGTGTATAAAACTGCACAGGCAGGTGAAAAAGTGCAATTCTATTTATGCTAATTGAAAGGAAGAGTGTGTATCTGAGTATGGCACTATTTATCAGCGGGCAGACAGGCACTGTATATATATATAATCCCTTGTATAGCCATTTTGCATAGTTCCAGATGTGCATCTTACTCCCTGGTGTTATTTGACTTGGCAGCTCTCCCAGTAGAGCCCAAGCTTTACGTCAATCAGGCATCCCTGATTCGACTTCCCCGTGCAGTGGGACCCTCCTGTATCAGCAGGGCTGGCAACCTCTTCGAGACTACTCTTGAGGCGGCTGTGAGGATGCTACTGTTAAGTGCCACTGGAGGAAAGACACGACCAACACACAAATTAGTTGCAATAATCACCCAGGCAATTTATTACTCACAAATCCTTTTGGCGTGCCTGGGTACAGCTTAAGGGGACCCCGTCGGCGTGCTCCTCTTGGCTGGCTTTGGTCAGAGCTCAGAGTGGCCAGAGCAGCGTGGAGACAGTCCACATCAACCTTGGAGTCTGGGCAGCTACTGCAGCAGGGGAGCCCTCAGCTTTAGTACCTTTTCTGGCCAACACCTTCTAACAGATATCAATCTACAGGATTATCACCTCAAACCACCTTTTTGGGAGTTCCTGCAGGGAATCCCCTCTATGCCATTCTACTGAAATGTTTACATTAAACCACTTTTTAAAATATTCTTATTTTCATTAATTTACAAAGTTTATGTAAATAACACCAAGGCACTTCTTATCTATGTATAACTTCACACACATACTAACTGGGCTCTGCTTGAAAGGCAGAATCTGTTTATCACATTACAGAGTTATGGCACTAAGTTACTTCTTATCTAGGTATAACTTCACACACATACTAACTGGGCCCTGCTTGTAAGTCAGAGTCTGTTTATCACATTTACAGAGTTATGGCACTTAGACACTATATTAATTCCTATCCAAATGGCATAAGTTTATTTAATTTAAATAAATATTTTAATATCATTTAATTACTTTTATATATGTTCCATATTTTTATATTTCTATATATTTAATTATTATAACCTTTTATTACCACAACAGCAGCCCTGCTTTATGTGAATAAATAATTTCTGGAAAGATCTATGGAAAACTATTCAGAGTGATTTTATCTCCATAATCAGTGTCGAGAGATGTAGGTGGGGAGTTCTGAGGGGTCATACCAGCAAGTCCTTACAGTCTTTAAAATGTTTTACCATGTAAATTATACACACACACACATATATGTATATGTATGTATATATATAATTTAAAATAGTAAGGTTAATTTTATAATACTAAGCATTTAATAGATGTTTTAGAAATGCTTTTTAGTTGATATATTCTGTCACATAGACAATACTCTTTAAAGGTACAGTAAATACATTATTATTTCTAAAAAAAGACCATAACTATGCTGGTCATTCACAAGTCTTTGTATCTCTGATTTTGGCAACTCTTGAAATTCAGATCTGTGTTTGACATCTTAGTTGGGATACATCAAAGATTTCTCCTATTCACTTTTCTAAAATTGAACTTATAGTGTTCCTTCACCTAGCACCCCTTTCTCATCTCTGCAGTCTTTATCTTCACTGAAGATTCTCTCACCCACCTAGTTGACTGGGTCAGAAATCCTAAACGTCTTCTTAGGATGTTTCCTTTCCCTCACCCACTGCACTTCATTGATCATTAAATAATACTAATTTGTCCTTCTTAATCTCTCCCAAAGACATCTAGTCCCCATCTGAAGAGCCACCAATACAGTTCTGCCCGTCATGATTTATAGGAACTATGATAACAACCTCATGGCCCCGTAGATTCAAAATTCATCCTCCACACGGAATTCAGGACAACCTAAAACTAGAATTTATTTATATTCTTCTACTAACTTACCAACTATCATAAGGATACATATTTTTCCTTCCTAGAGTTTACATTAGAGTCCTTTTAAAAGATAGCACCACTTAAATTTTCTATCGATCAAATTTTATACCAACTTTTATACTTAAGTATCTTTAATTGTAGTTATAAGAAATTGAATTACGTATAATGTTCTATTATATAATAATATATAGCTAGATAGCTAGATGATAGATAGATAAATGAGACTAACCTGTATTTGT
This sequence comes from Rhynchonycteris naso, assembly GCA_037038555.1. Lineage (NCBI taxonomy): Eukaryota > Metazoa > Chordata > Mammalia > Chiroptera > Emballonuridae > Rhynchonycteris > Rhynchonycteris naso. The sequence goes on from CM073002.1 coordinate 94,961,542, forward strand.
ACCAGTGATTACCTGATTTAAAACCTATGGTTGCATAAACAAAGTGGAACCTTGAGATTGGGGAATAACTAAAGTCTATGTGTCTGAGTTTCCCTGTTTACAAAATGAGAGGGGATTTAGGTGAGATTAGAGATAAGAAATATGTCTCAACTTGAGTGCCCGCCTCAATCAATTTGAAGTGGTTGCCTGAAGCTGTGTGGCTCTGCATCTGAGACCAGCCACATTGTGCAGAAATCAATTAGGAAGATCTGTCATGGGGGGTCGGGGGAGGAGGATTACCTCAATATGCCCATGTTAACTATCCAAGGACTAGATCATCTACAAGTCCCAGCTTGTGATTTTGGTATCTCCATGCTAAATAACGAGCACGTTAAACTTGTTGGTCTTCTTATTCCTCGGTTGCCTTCAGCTGTTCTAGTCCCAGATGAATGACTCCAATGATATTTTTAATAGTTGACGATCACAGTGTTTTAAATATTTCTTTTCAGATCTTCCGCCCCCTCCTGTGCCACCACCTGCTATAAAGTCGCCCACTGTGCCATCCAAGGCACAGCTTGAAGTTCGACCTGTAATGGTGCCAAAACTCCCTTGTATAGAAGCAAGAACAGACAGATCGTCGGATAGGAAAGGAGGAGGCAGTTACAAGGGGAGAGAAGTGTTGGAGGGGAGACAAGTTGCTGACCTGCGAATGAATCCAGGTGAACTCAGAGAAGCACAGGAGCAGCAAAGCGATGGGAAAGGACGAGGGAACAAGGCAGCAAAACGAGACCTTCCACCAGCCAAGCCCCATCTCATCCAAGGTACTGGTTTACTCAGGCAGCAGATAAACACCGAGTGCACTTGTGTGCAGTTGCCAGGTATGCTCTTAGGTTCTCTAGGGACATGTGGCAAGTAGGAAGATTTAGAGAGGAAGATCTCCTCTCTAATAGAGGAGATAGGCATGTTCCCAAAGATTTTTTTATAGAGTTTATCTTAATACATGATATCATACAAGACGTGGTGGGAAAAATGCCACTTGAGTTCTATTTCAAAAAAGAGAAAAAAAAAAGATTTTAACAGATTTAATAGGAAGAAGGGGCTAGCAGATAAATAGGTAGAAAAGACCATGGAAGGGTGAAGATGAATGTTTGGTGGATGCTCACTTCCGTTTTGTCTGGAGAATGAGCTGTTTGGGGCCAGGGGCACATGGTAAAAGCTAACACTGGGAAGGTGGTGGGGGCAGATTGGGAAGGCCAGGAATAGTATTCTGAAGAGCTAGGGATTTATGATATAGACGGCGGTGAGCCAGCAAGTGATTCTGAGCAAGAAATTACATAGTTAAGCTTGTATTTTAGAAAAAAACTGGCAACACAATACAGTTAAGGAAGGCATTGGAATCAGTAAGGTAAGGTATCAGAAAATAGCAGAAGAATCTAAGTATAAAATGTGAAAGCACTGAATTAAATCAGTTGTGTAATAGAGAGAGGAGAACAACCTGCACAGGCATTTCCGAGGTAGGCCCAATAAGAATTGGTGATTAGTTGAATGTAGAAAAGTGAGATGAAATAACGAAGGTTAAATAAATGTTATTCAATTTAAGCGGCCCTATAACACTAGGAATACAACTGTATTAACCAATGTAGACAAAACAAGGATAATCACAGATGAGTTGGGGAAACTAATTTTAGTTATGAGTAGATTAAGATTCTGTCAAGAGCACAGATATGAAAAAAATAATTAGGCCCTGACCAGCTCGCTCAGTGGATAGAGCGTCAGCTCAGCGTATGGATGTCTCAGTTTCAATTCCTGGTCAGGACACACAGGAGAAGAGACCATCTATCTGCTTCTCTTTCCCTCCTTTTACCCCTTCCCTTCCTCCTCCCCTTCCATAGCCAGTGGTTCGGTTGGTCCAAGCATGTCAGCCTCAGGTGCTAAAAATGGCTCAGTTAATTCAAGCATCAGCTCCAGATAAGGGTTGCCAGGCGGATCCTGGTCAGAGTGCATACAGGAGTCCATCTCACTATTTCCCCTCCTCTCACTTAAAAAAAAGAAAAAAAAAGATAAAATCAATCAGAATTTAGAGAACTAAGTTAAAAATCAGGAGAAGTGTAGCAGGTATGATTTTAGAACTAGCAACACAGAGGTGAAAATCATATGAGTTATAAAGGCCTAATTATCAGCAGTGATATATTGGTTAATGTTTAGAAATCAATTCTCTGGGAGGAAAACAAAGGAAAACCCTAATTTATAGCCATTTGTTTACTTCTGTTGTGTCATTCTCCCGAAATGGCTGGTTTCAAGCCACTAATATGAAGTCAGTGGATGTGAAGTTGAAAAGAAATGAGTAGAGTAGACTCTTGTGAGAGCGTGAGCCAACTCCAGCACACTGGTAGTCAGGGATGGCTATATTAAAGATTGTACAGAGAGACAACATTCTATGACGGAAATAGAGATGAACCCACTCAGATGTAGAGGCACCCAGATATCCAAAGTAGCGCAAATAGTATACTAGAAAGAATGGAGGAAGAAATTTAAGATACAAAGAAATACAAAATGCCAGAAATGAAAATGAAATGTGAATTGTGGCCTGGGGTGCGGGGATGAGGAGTACACAAAGATTTTGAAAAATGTTGTGTGTGTGTGTGATATTCAAAAGAACTATTTTTAGTACAGTAGCCAGAGTAAAAGATAGACTATACCAGGTGTGAACATGAATGGAAATTGAGGAAGGGGGTCATGAGCACAGGCTCTTTTTAGAAAGATAGGAGGAGAAAAAGAGGTTGAGAAAGGGTTTAGCAGGAAGACAAAATCTGTGGGAATGTTTTAGATAAAAGTATTTGAACATGATGATCGACTAGGGAGAAGAAACCATTCCAGAGGAAAAGATACAGGAAAAGAAAGATGATTCCTGAAGGTGTCAGGAAAGAATGACAAGAAGAAGAATCTCAGAAACCTGAAAGTACACTTTACTCCTCTATTTTAATAGATATGTTTTGGTAAGATTAGACATCAGTCTGTTGCTCCATTTTTTTATGCCCACCTGGTCATTAACAACTCCCTTTTCATATGGAGGGCAGTTTCAGTTTGTTCTGTGACACGAACCTGAGCCAGGTGTAGATGCGGCAGTGAAGAGATGCGTAAACCTGTGCATTTCAGGTAAAGGTCTCTGTTGTGTGATCACAAAGGCCTTCGTGACTTCACCACAATATAACATTGAAAACACCTTATCCTTATCAGTTATAGCAAAGATGATCCGAATATTTGACTCATGGTGGGTGACTGTAGTCCAAGTGGTGATTCAAAAGTAAAAACACCATGCTGTAACTTTTTAGGTTTATATCTGTCTGGAAGGTACGGGCCAGTTTGCTGTGCACAAGCCAACCCCTTTCAGAGTAGCCCAGACGAGTTGGGTTTATTCAGCAAGTCGTTTTATAAACCCCAAAAGTTTATTTTGTAAACTCCACCTTGGTGTATGCAGAATTAGAACAAGGCGATCAAATTATTTTTTCAGTCCTCAGAAGTTCAATAAGTTGTCCTTTGTGTTATGAAAATATTTCTAATGAAAGAAAGAAGACTGGAAGACCATAAGCTAAGAGAGGGGTAATGTTTAAATTAATAGTTTTTTCCAAGTTAAAGGCAGTGAGGAGAGCAGAGAGAGGATGAAAGTGTGGTTAGCCTTGTCCAATTCAACAGTGAATTTTCTGTTTCATTGTCGTAATGTGGGCATAAGTAGATTTCACGGGGATGCAGAGTGCATGAAAGTTGCATCTTCCAATAATGAGTTCAAATTACTTTTCAGGAAGCTTTGCTGAGCAGCAAAGAGAGAAATAAATGTTGATTTAAGTAGAGCACAAGCTTAAGGGGATACTTTTCAGCAAGAGAAAGATTTTGTCATCTTTTAATTTGTCAAAAAATAAGGTCAATAGAGAAATAAAAAGGGCTGCTGAAGCAGGGACAGAGAAAGAAGGTCACAGGAGACCAAGTGTGATGAAGAGAACAGGAGGAGTGGTCCTCATGGACTCTGAAACCTCCACAAGTCAGAAGTCTTTAGCAGGAAAGAAAATTTTGATGAAGAGAAGGAAAAGAGAAAGGCGACATTAAGGGTGGTTGGCCCAGTGGTAGAGCATTGGCCTGGCATGTGGATGTCCCAGGTTTAATTCCTGATCAGGGCACACAGGAGAAGCAACCATCTGCTTCTACACCAACCCCTTCTTTTCGCTCTGTTCCCCTCCTGCAGTCATGGCTCGATTGGCTCAAGAGAGCATTGTCAGGGTGTTGAGGACGGCTCCCTAGAGCCTCAACTCAGGTGCTAAAAATAGCTCAATTGACAAGCAACATCCCTAGATGGGCAGAGCAATCCCAATAGAGGACTTGCTGGAGGGACCCCAGTCAGGGTGCATGCAGGAGTCTGTCTCTTTGCCTCCCCTCCTCTCACTTAATTAAAAAAACAAAACAAAACAAAAAAAGTAAAGAAAGGAGGACTAACCAGACTACATAAATAGATGGTGTGGCCTTGATTAAAAGGGAATGTTTTTGCACAGTGCTGAGAGCAGTGGTTTAGAGCTGATGCTAGTGAGCAAGAGACAAGCCTTTCTCCTTTTACTGAAGAAACCAGATTTCATTCAGACAGTATGGACAATAAAGAAAGGACTCGGGTAGGAAAACAAAACTGCATGCAGAAGAGTTGGTTTCTCATGTGTTCGGTGTCTAAAGGGTAGAGTGGACAGGCTTTGAACAGTAGTGAGTAGTTGGAGGATTCATCAACAGAACCAGCATCAAATTTAAAGACATATGGAGAAAGAGGTTCAGGAGAGGGCAGTTCAATGTTGGTTTGTTTTCTGAAGCTAGCAAAAATGGCAGGCTTCTGCAATTCAGGGTTCTGCAATGTAAACGTGATGTTGAAATGGAGTTGGATACCTTGGTGCCTGGGAAATGAGCCTGAACTTGGGCTCTGATTTAGTAGCTCGAGGGGAATGGGCTTTATTTCTCTCAATACCTTATAATAATTCTTCAGAGTTCACAGAGGAGTTTCACTATATCTTCTGTTTCCACATCAACACTAATAGCTCTTCAGGGTATAGAGACTTTTACCACGTTTTTAGAAAAGTGAAAACTAAAGCCTCAAGTGATCCGAGATCATACACTGAAGGACAGAACTGGAAACCACGTCTGGCTGCAGGTCTGGTTTACGTCTTTCAAAGATCTTGGCATCAAGTGAGTTTGAGGTGGACAGGAGCTTATGAGTGGAACCCCAACCTCTACTAGAAACACAAGTGTTATTTTCATTTTCAAAAGCCTTATTCATTATTGTCATAAAATGTCCTCGTTCCTTCCTCAGAAACACTGATGCTTTCCCAATCAGAATATAGACATGAGTGACACATTACAGAATGAAAATGTATAATGGTGTTCATATGCACTTGTTATATTTCATTACACAGAGGATATTCTACCTTACTGTAGACCTACATTTCCGACATCCAATAATCCCAGAGATCCTAGTTCTTCAAGCTCAATGTCATCAAGGGGATCAGGAAACAGACAAAGAGAACAAGCAAATGTAGGTCGAAGAAATATTGCAGAAATGCAAGTTCTCGGAGGATATGAAAGAGGGGAAGATAATAATGAAGAATTAGAGGTATCTATATTTATTTCTTCTTTTCCCAACATTAGATTAGTTAGCATGTCAGCCTCAAAGTTAGGAACATCCATCAATCTACAGAAATGTTATTATTTTATCACAAACCCTTATGTCAGTGCTGCCAGAAACTGTAACTCTGAAAATAGAATTATTTTCTTGAAATGTGTTCCAAAGTTTTATGTGGTAACAACAGTTTCCTTTTAGATCTTGGGTTTGTATTCACCTACAGATCTTCAGATAAGAAATTTATGTGGCATACATTGTTAGGAGATAAGAACTATTGATCTAAGTAATTATAATTTTATAGTATCATAGGATAAAAAGAACCCATCAGGTGGCAGTTATATGATGGGTGAGTGAGAGTATTCTCCCTGTGTTTTCTGTCACCCCAGTGATCATTGGGGTTAATTTGGCTGATTTGGCCAACCTTCTCTCACCTTCAGTCGTCTGCGAAGGGAAACTTGATCCTTGACACGAACCTTCCCAGATGGGGGAGACCATTCCCTGATTCAAAGATACACTTCTTTGTTGGGATCTCTAGACAATGATACCAGAGAGGGTTCACACTAATTATAGAATATTTAAAATTACCTCCTTTTTATAGGATTTGGGGGTTGTTTTTTTTTTTTTTTTTCATAAAATTAAATGTAGGTGAATTTGTTTTTTTAGTTATAGCTGACCCTTGAACAACATGACATTTAGAGACTTCGACCACCCCTCGCCCTACCATATAGTCAAAACTCCATGTGTGATTTTTGACTCCCCCCAAACTTAACCTCTAATAGCTGGCTGTTGACTAGAAAGAAGCCTTACCAATAACATAGACAGTCTGTAATACATACTTTGTATATCATATTATATACTGTATTTCTAGGATTAATTAAGCTAGAGAATGTTATAAATAAAATTATGAGGAAGAGAAAATGCATGTATAGTATTTATTGAAAATAATCTATGTATAAGTAGACCCACACAGTTCATACTGATGTTGCTCAAGGGCCAGCTCTATAATCACAAGTAGATTGTTAATTGAGTGTTAAACTATAACTTATAATAACAGAAGATGAAATATTATAAGTAATGATGTCTGATTAAGGTTTCTGTAATGCCAATGTATTTGGATTTTGAAGTTTGGATTAAGAAAACTTTCCTCCTTCAAATACTATTTTTCAGGTGTTTTGTTGTTTTGTTTTTTAAGTAGAAGAGCCCTTTCGTGGGATGCATACATGTAGATAAGTGTGGAGATAACTCTAATACTTCAAATGACTAAAAGTTGAGCTATAATATTGAGTTGAAACTGGGGGAGTAGAGAACCCCACATACTACTGCTCCTCTCTTCCTAGCTCCACACCCCAAACACAGAGACACTGTGTAGAACACAGTTTTTGATGCTCATCAGGCGAACGTGATAGCCACCACACTACAGAAACTTGCACAATTTGGTACTTGTTAGAGAACTATTGGCTTTGTTTTCAAAACCAACTGAAAACATATGTCCTTGCCAGATAGCTAGGTTGGTTCGAGCATCCTCCTGAAACACAGAGGTTGCTGGTTCAGTTCCAGGTCAGGGAAAATACAGAAACAACTTGATGTTCCTGTCTCTCTCTCTCTCTTTTCTCTTCTTCCTCTCTCGCTGAAATCAATAAATAAAAATTTAAAAAGAAAAATTGACTTAATAAAGGAATAAAAATATAAATAGAAGATCATGACAAGATTTATTTTTGCATTTGACAATAACTTATCTCTTACAGGAAACTGAAAGCTGAAGACAACCTGAGGGGCTTGTGAGATCTAACGTGAAAATTATCACTCAAGATGCCTCCTATCTGATGACACCTGACGCCAGACAAAATGATCAGTGCAATCCGAGTGTACAAATTGTCGTTTTTTATTCCTCTTATTGGAATACCATTTTTAAAAAAATTTATTGGGGTTTTATTGTTGTTGTTTGATCCCTGTCCCTCTGAGAAACCTCCTTATTCCTGTCACTGTTGGAACAAACCAGTACACCTTACTTCCGGCAAGTGAAGTAGTTGACTTCTTGCTTTAGTCATCAGCTAGCAGAAGAGAACAGAATAGTTCTTTTGCATTTGCCCCTGAGATATGGCATTGCACTGCTTATATACCAAGCCAATTTATAGCAAAATACTGATCAAAGATACAAAGTTGATTAATCAACCTCATGCCAAGGGCTCTGAAGATATAATCTTTCTATAAACAACTGCTAATGCAAATTCAAACATACTTTATTTTAACATGATTTATAATCAGTCTTTCATACATCCATACTTTGCTGGGAGAAAATAGAAATATTGCCAATGCAGAACAACCACAATCAATTTGAATGGGGTAGAAACATTGTAAATATATGCTCTTTGCAACCCCTGGTGGTACTTTATTTTGTCTTCATTTCAATCACTGGAGTGTATTCTTCTTGGAAATGTTCTTTTGGGTAAGTAGGGGTAAGCTAGTTGGATCTCTGGTTGTCTAGTCATCGTCCTAAGTAAGCCTCGCAAAAACCTTGTTCTATTTTTCAATCAAAAAAGCGATGATAAATGCGTATTCCAAACAAGTGGATGTTTTTAATGACCAGTTGAATGAGGACATCCCTACCTTAACTGGCCTCGATATCTTCTGGTAGTGTCAGTTCAACTTTCAGAAGTGCCACTTAAAGAAGTTTGATTTTTTTTTGTAATGCACTGTTTTTAAACTTTTTTTTTTTTTTGGTTTTAAAAGCACAATCACTAAACTTTATTTGTAAACCATTGTAACTATTAACCTTTTTTGTCTTATTGAAAAAAATGTTGAGAAGCATTTTTAACCTGTTTTGTTAATGCTCTATGTTTGTATTTGGAATATTTGAATGATGACAGATGGTGAAGTAACATGCATACTTGATTGTGGGCCATAAACCCAACAGTTCCTACTTTTCCTGGACTTAAAGAAAAAAAGGTTTAAGTTTGTTGTGGCCAATGTTGAAATTTACAAGATTTCCTTATAAGCTCAAATAGAGGCATTCTGTGCTTTGCATTGCCAAATGATGCCCTCTGACAAGAGATTTTTATGATCTGTTTTAGTCATTAATATAAATTTCATTGAATTTATAATTGGTGCTATTTGAAGATAAAAAATGTACACTTATTCCTACACAGGTATCAGGCCTGTCCCACTGGAAAACAAAGCCAAACAAAACTGAACCACAAAAAAAAAAAAAAAAGAAAGAAAGAAAGAAAGAAAAAAAAGCTGGTGTTCACCAAAAACTAAATGTGTTTGCTTAGATAATTTGAAAGTTACATAGAAAGAGTGTGCAGTACTGAGGGAGCAATCCATGTGATTAATGTTTCATTATGTTCATGTAAGAAGCCTCTTATTTTTAGCCATAATTTTGCATACTGAAAATCCAATAATCAGAAAAGTAATTTTGTCACATTATTTATTAAAAATGTTCTCAAATACATCATTCGTTCTTGTGTTGATTTCTTTTTATTTATTGTGTGATCAGATTTCTTCCATTTAATCACAAGATTTGCTGTCTTAACATTTCACTCTTATATTATTAGATCAGTGAACCTTCTGTTTATGAACAACCAGGTTTTTCTTTTTTTTTTTTTTTTTTTGAACTAATAAGGAAAGATGCTTATTTTCTCCACTGAAATTAAAGTTTTAAGATGAATGAAAAACTTAAAGGTAGTCACCGAATCAGAGAAGAAGGTCTTGATATTAAGGATATACTAAAATACTTGTGTTTGTATCTGAATTTGAATTAACTTATTTCTGAAATAGTATTTAACTACCGTAAATATGATTTGTCAAGTTTGGACCACTTATATTCTTTGAACAAGAAAATGATATAAATCCAAAATATTTATCAGCGACTATCTGCTTTGTTGTTACAAACTCATGTGACACTTTAACAATGCAATACTTATCACAATACCAGGTTGCACATTATTGTTCACTCAAGTCAGCATATTCAAGTATTCCACTCTGGATGCTTGAGATAGGCATCATGTCTAAGAAGTGCTAAGAGCAATAGAATCTAGTGAGCATTTTTTCCCTATCGTATATATACATTGCTAAATTTTGTGCTGATCATCGCAATTTGAAAATTAGGGAAATTTTTAGGAAAATTAAAGGATTTAATTTTAAATTTAATTTTACAAAAATGAAGTAATCACCAGCATCTACTTAGTAATGAACAGGTCCATCTATCAGTTTCCAAGTCATTTCAAGGAAAAAATTAGTGATGCATGTTTAATGACCTAATTTCTGTTTCACTTGGTGACTTGAATATAAAAAAGCTAGTCTCTCTCTTTATTTATAGTGTGTGATATGCATAAAAATTATGTGTATCAGAGGGCCTGGGTTTGAGTCTCAGTTTTGTCACAAACTATGTTTCCTTAGACATGTTACTTAATCTCTAAGTCTCAGGTACTTCACCTGTAAATTCAATAATACCTACCTCATGGAGCTGTTGTCATGGTTTAGTGCATCAATGTATATGACATGGACTCTGGAAACTTCCAAACCATATGAGATGTTGTATTATGGACTGACATTGTGCGTCTACGATGGTCACTTCACACATAGTTTGTTCCAAAAAAAAACTTGCAAAGAATTAAAAAAAAAAAAAAAAAAGAGTCAAGGAATAAGTGTGGTACAAAGACAGGGGTGGTTCCTTTTCTAGTGAGTAAATATTCATTGTGAAATACCTAATCGTGGAATAAATTCTTGATGTTTTTGTTTGTTTCTTTGCTTGTGAATTCCTGAGGGCTACACAATGGGTGGTGTTAGGGCATTTTTAGCACACATTTTACCATCCAGGTGTGCAAGCATGACATTTGATGTCTCAGTAAGTGGACTCGGCGTCTATCTTAGACTTTTGTTCTGCCCAGTGGCAGAAAGTAGCATCTTAGTTCAAGATAGAGTCAATGATATATCTGACTTTTCCTGGGTCATTTTGACATAGAATCTGCATTTTCATCTCCCTTTCCTATTTTACAGGGTGCTATCTAAGTTCTAGAGGTGGTCTTCATGGGGTGGGGCTGCAGGCGGTAGGGGCTTCTGACATTATTGCTATTGTCCCAATTTCCAGTGGTCTCCATTGGTCAGAATATTTACTCTGCATCCTCCTCTCCCCAACTTCATTGCTTGATACTTCTAAGCCCTTGGACATAGTCTGAGTGTAAGAAATGGGAGTAGAAGTTTTGTATGCTCTTCTGTGCCTTGCTGGAACTCTGGAGACTTAGGTGTGGGTCGCCCTTCCTCAGGATCTCACCGAATACCACGATGTCTTCCAAACTGCTTGTCCCATTTGAACAATGTGTGGGTTGGGGGAGGGGATGGTGATTACTTCTACAGTTTAGAAGTAACAAGCCTTGCTTCTGGATCCAGACCACCTGTGTTTGAATCCTGGCTCCTCAAACGATTAGTTGTATCACCATGAGGAAATTACTTAATCATAAAATGGTGATAATGATACAAGGTTGATGGGTTTAATAAGTTGGTATACGTCAAGTTGATAGGAAATGTTTGATATTTATTGGGCAGCACCCACTGCTTCTCTGGTGGTGAAGTGGCAAGTTCTGCATAGGTTGTTGCTTGACTGTTAGATTCCCCAAGCCCTCCTTGACAAGAACAGGAGGAGACACGAGAATCAGAAGCCTCAGGGACACACCATATTTAATTCCCTGATCTTACATTTAATTCGCCTTTCCCAGTTTGCTGGAGAATGAGGGAGAAACAGAGATAAGGAGAGAGAGAGAGAGAGTGAAGGAGAGAGGGAGAAAAAGGAGGAGAAAAAAAGGAAGCGAAAAAGGGAGGGAGAGAAAAATATGCCTTTTCCTACATGCCAGTCTTTATTTTGCAAGACCTCAGCTCTTGCATCTCGGCCATCATTCTGCTACAGATTTCAAACATCTATTTAAAACGCAAAAGAAATGTTGAATTGCTTCTGTGTGGCAACCATCATTTCCCTGGTGACCATTTGAGGGCGGTGTGTATTAGAATGCCCTCTCAGCTGCCTGAAGTGGGTGTGATAGCAGCACATAACTTATAACAGGTGCAATGTGCTCCTATCTCAAAATATGATTTTGTCCCAGAAGGGTATGATTAAAGAAAACATTGAAAACAGAAGTCAATCTTTAAAAACATAACATTTCTCATTTCTTGTTTTCTCAAATTCTAGTTCTTTCAAAAGAATCGTACAGAAAAATTTAAATGTCGGAAAAATTGGATTTGGCAACAGACTAGGCTGAATATTGAACATAGAGTATAAAGGTTACTTTAGTATTAAAAAAGTTTTAGGGAAATTTTTTCTCGAGAAATATGGACTAAGACATTTTTTTCCCATTTTTCTGTTCTCAAGACTGCCCATCAAGAAACTTAAGAACCTTCTGTTATTGGATCCCTAAACTTAGTTTTTATTTGGTACTGATGCTCAAGTTTGTTGGATTTTTTAATAATTTGCTTATTACGCCTGCACAGTCTGGTGTCCTATCATTAAGGCCACATTTTGTAACACACCAAATGACTACCATCTCTACCCCAACTATATCTTTTATCAACATTTTCTTTGTTATTCCCTCATTTTTATAAAAAGAGGGAGTATTCATCAAACTATGAACTATTCAAACAACACTACAAGGACAGATGTCAACACCAGCGGAACAGAATTGTTTGCTTAGCCACCTATGTATCAGCTGTAAAGTTATGAATTTAGTGGTTTAAAGAAATTACTACACAACAGAAAGATGATATTTGGAAATTGAATGTAAAAAATTAGATTTCTTTTTTTTTTTTTATTGAGAGAAGGGGAGAAAATGACGGACTCCCACATGCACATGTACACCTGGACAAGGATCCACCCGGCAACCCAGTCTAGGATGGATGCTCAAATCAGCTGAGCTATTTTTAGCACCTGAGGCTGACAGGCTGGGACCAACCAAGGCTATCCTCAGCACCTGGGACCATGCTCAAACCAGTCAAGCCAGTGGCTGCAGGAGGAGAAGAGAGAAAGAAAGGGGAGAGGGAGGGAAGCAGATGGTCACTTCTCTTGGTGCCCTGCCTGAAAATTGAACCCAGGAGATCCATACACCAGCCCAACACTCTATCCACTGAGCCACTGGCCAGAACTTAAATTAGACATCTTAAGCTTAAAAATAAAATATACATTCACATTAGGAATACAAATATGAAAAATTATTTTGATTTAATAAATTGAATTTTTAATCATATATTGAATCTTTTTTTAGATGTTTCTTTCAAAGGTTGCATGAGAGAACAAATGCCGCTTTGTTTTTCCAAAAGTAAGTAATTCTTTATCAAAATTCCTTGTCATTCATAAACTAGATTAAGCAATTAGTACTTAGAGTGCTATTAAAGTAGTTTGTAAAGTTACATTCTATGTCGATATTTCTCTCTCTTTCCCTTATTCCATGTTTTGAATGCTAGTGAGAGCGAAGACAATAAATACATATTGAACTGAAACAAAAGCAGATATTTCTCCAGCAAAATGGGTTTGAGAAAAACAGAGTTCCGATTTGGAACATGCCCTCTAGTGGTAAACCACAAACAAGTGCAGAGAACAAAAGAATGTTTTTTTATAGAGGAAAGGGGGAGTTTAGAGGGGCTGTTGTAAACACACAGTCCTTTAGAGGAAGCTGGGGGATCAAAGATGTGTAGTGGCTTTTCATTGGCTCAACTGTAACAGACTTTCATTGGCTGAGTGGTTGCTGAGCGAGAAAAAAATCTTCCTGCTGAAGCAGTAAAATGAAAATTGTAAGTATTTCTCTTCCTGTATAGGGTAATTGATGATGAGTGTTAGCATGCAACAGCTCCCTCTACAGGCCGTCCCAATTCCAATTTAAACAACGTTTCTTTTGTTTTTAAATACTTTGTTAATTACAGTTGTTGTACACTATTAGTTTCAGATGTACAAACCAGTGATTAGACACTTCTTTAACTTATGAAGTGATCACCTTGATAAATCTAATACACATCTAGTATTATACATAGTTATTACAATATCATTGACTATATTCCCTATGCTTTACTTTAAATCCCTGTGACTATTTTGTAACTACCAATTTGTACTTTTTAATCCCTTCACATTTTTAAATGGGGTTTCTATTTATTAAACTTCACACGGGGGTTAAAAATTTTTTTTTTCAAAGATACTTGTTCTCCTGAGGTACTAAACCAGTTTCTGAAAGGGACGTGCATGGATATCTGTATTCTGGTTTTATATGTCATTTCCTGGTTCTTGTCTTGATCCTGCTGACTCAGAATATCAGTTGGCAAGGCTTAGTAATTTACATTTTGGAAACATTCCCAGGTAATTTTATATTTAAAAAATTTTTTTGAAAACCACTATCCTAACAAGTCAAATAGCAGTTTTATTGTAATATATATGAAAGTGGAAAGAATATTATAGTCTGAGGTATTTTTCGATCTCTTTCAGACAGAACAGTCACAATGTAGTTGTCACTACCTGTCGTTAACAAACATGTCTCATACAAACAGAGTGAGCCTGTGTCCAGCGTCATTTACCTCGTTGGTAAGGGAATCAGCAGAAAAGTAAAGAGACTGAAGACCCATTGTGGAAGAACTGTAAATACGATACATGTAGGGAAAACAGCTGTGCTAGGCTTGCGCGTTGGTTTACCGGCTGTAAGCACTTAGTGCAATTAGTGCATGAGCACGTGCCAGCACCAGTGTAAGGATATAAATGTTTCCCCTCGGCGTCGATGAGATGAGATTGCACCCCATCACTGAGAGGTGCTGTTTGTTTCCTGGTCCCTTGCTTTCCCCAATGAAAAGCAGATTTTCCTTTGTTGTTTTCTTTCTTCTTTTGGCTTGCCTGCCTTTGTGAGCCTCCAGTTAGTTGGTATGGCTCACCGTTTTTTAGCTCCACAGTTCCTTTACCGTCTGCGCGAAGTCAATGCAAACCTGCCTGGCCACAACCACCAGCTTTACAATACGACTGCTAATTCAGTTCACTTTCTATATGGCACTACAAGCATGGCATTAGTATTTCTAATGAGCTAGCAAATCATAACACCTAATATTTTTTTTCAGGCTAAAAATATTATTGACCCTTAAAGTTACATAAAACCTGAATCGTTATCATTTGCAAGTAGTCAAAAACATATTTTGATAATTACATTGCCCCCCGCAAAACCCAATGAGGGCCGAACAGTGACTTAGTCTTGTCTGTGTTTCTCCAGAGGCAGAATCTGAGACAAAAACATGGGTGCAAACAGTTTATTTGGAGCTAATCTCAGGAAATGAGTGTGAGAGTTGGAAGGGAATGGGAAGATAAATCATAAGAATTCCTTCACAGCAGTTAAAGGCGCCTCCAGAGACGACTCCGCTGGCCTCTCTGAGGAGCATACAGAAGGCCTCTTTCCCTGGAGGGAAGCTGCTTAGAACAGTGTTAGTTCGCTCCTGGTTCCCCATTGGCTGCATGTTGCCGGTGGGCAAGGGTGGAATAGGTAGGGTGTTTATCTTCCAAGCACTAGTGAGCAGACCAAGTGACACTGGAAGACCCTGAGACAGAAAATGGGCGTGCCTATGGCAGATGATTGACGTGGGAAGGAGCAAAGACAAGGTGAGTGTGAGCTGGAAGGAAACGGTCTGTCACAGTGAAGTCTGCAGAGCCCTGTGCTAGAAGCAGGATTATGGGGAAATGTTTCATCATCCTATCGGAGTCAAGAAATTAATCTTTTTCTAAATTTAGGGTGAATTTTCTCTCATACTGTACATGTATGAAATATATCCTGGGTATGCATATTACTTTCAAATTGGTGATAATTCTTACCAATTATCAATTGTTAGTACTATGGATATTGAGTTTGACTGCTGTTTAACATATTCTGAAAATGTTTACACTATCATTATTGAAACACCAAAAGAAAAAAGATATGGAAACAGCAGTGAGATGTAAGTTGGATTGTTAGGATAACTATAATTGTGCAGCTTCTAGCAAACAATATATTTTCTAGTACCTAAGAAAGGAAAGAAAATTATCCACAATGATGAAACCTGTGCCTATAACACACACACACACACACACACACACACACACACACTGCAAATGAATGAAGGCAAAATTACCAACCCTCTCATAATAACGTGAAAGAAATTTCAGAGTTCAGGGTGAGGTACGCATTTATGTCTTCCATGAGACTATCATTAATGCATTATAGGGCATCATAACTATGATTGGGAGCATTTTCACAGTGGCACATAAAATAAAACTCTTATAATCAATGAAGTCTTACATTTAATGAAAGATTGTAACATTTATGCCAATCCATGGCCTCAAATAAATTGGACTCAAAACATTGACATAGATTTGGCACTTTTTTTTTCCCATTCAAATCTTTGGCATAATCACTAACTCCATATATTAAGACTGAAGTTAGTCTTGGACGTTTTAGAAATTTTTCTTCCACTTGGGAAAAGCTCTGAGATCTCCCACTTAAGTGAAACAGAGCTGTTGATGTGACCTCTCTAACCTGCTCGACTTCAGGAAGTAACAAAAGTAACGTGAACAACTAGGGCTGTGTCCCTGCCCTGCGTCTGAGGATCTCCTGCATTTTTGAGTGCCTTCTTAGAAACGAGTTAAATCCTCCTTTTGGTGCCTGATTCTGACTAGGGTGGGCAGCACTGCCAGGGCCAATGTCGGGACCAGGGTAGGCCAGGCCCCAAGCTTGTGAGGCTGATACCCAAGGAGCCCCGGCATTCACATTAGTGTCCATGATAATCTCCTGGGGCCCTGTAGCAGGCCACCTGGTTCCAGGAAGTCACCCTGGTTAGTGAACCGCTCTCACTGGCTGGTATTGTCCTTTCATAAAGTTGAGAGAGTTTGTGTTGCCAGAATGGTGCTGATGCATCCGACTTGGGATGACTACAATTGTTTATATAGCCAGGGGCCCTGCAGAAGCATGTTACCCCGGCCATTAGAGTAGGCAAGCCCAGAAGCAAAGGGGAAAATCATATTTTAAAATCTGCCTAATAAAAACCTGAGTGTTTGTATGGAATGCCTATTTAATGTCATAGATTGCTTTATGCATTTACAATATGAGAGTTTAGTTATTATACATGCAATATCTAAACGACATGCTCTTTGAAAAGGTCACATGCAAGTCATCTTTAAAATGCCTCTTAATTTTGTAAGAGTGAGCGTTTATATGTGTTCTTGTGATTTAGCCACTAGTCATAATACTTAATGTCTTTAGAATTAAAAAAAATCAATTATTAATGCTTCCTTATTTAAGTTCTGTGTTCAAATCTACAAGGCAAAATTATGCAACATGCCCATAAAAGCCTGGAGAATAATAAAGCATTTGAAATAGCCACTGTGGGGAATACCACAGGAAGTAAATTATAAATAAATTACAGAAAACAATGAGTCATTTACTGTGTATCTGCCATGATTCAAATATGTATCTCATTAAATTTTTGCCAAAATTGGTTTGAAATGTCTAGGTTTAATTCCTTTTGACAGATAAGAAAACCAAGATTTTGAAAGACAAAGTTGTTGGAATTCTAAATAGGGAGATATAAACAGAGTGTAAATGTAAATCCAGTTTCAAATCTAGTGCTCTTTCACCTTACCAGGTGGTGGCACATTGGATATAGTGTAGGACTGGGATTCAGAAGATCCAGGTTCGAAACCCCGAGGTTGCCGGCTTGATCGTGGGCTCACCAGTTTGAGTGCAGGGCCACTGGCTTGAGCCCAAAGGCCACTGGCTTAAAGCCCAAGGTCATTGGCTTGAGTGAGGGGTCACTTGCTCTGCTGTAGCCACCAGGTCAAGGCACATAAGGTAAAGCAATCAATGAACATCTAAGGTCCCATACAAAGAATTGATGCTTCTCATCTCTCTCCCTTCCTGTCTGTCTGTCCCTCTCTCCGTCTCTGTCACACACACACACACACACACACACACACACACACACAATCTAGTGCCCTTTCCACAAATTAAAATGACCCTTTATGAATGAGAAGACAGTTAACAAAATTGTGACACAATACTCCACTCCCTTTCTTAAATTATAACTGAAATGAAAACAGGTGTCCCTGTTAGAAATGGGGAAGAGAATAGGCACTAGAGGTGCTGCTGCCACTGTCCCATGTCAACTCTCCCATTGTTACAGGGCTGTAAGAATTTGCTTTAAAGGCAATTTAACCTCCCACGAATATGTACCTTTGTTTTATCAAGAGAACTGGAGAAGTTATTCCAGGGCATCGCTTTCTAAGTCAGAGTTGCTTTGCCTAACCAAGCCATCTTCTCGCTTCCCCTTCTGCCTCTCTGTAGGAAGGAGGAATCTTTTGGAGAGGTTTCAACACTTTTTAATGCTTGACTACTTTGGGAAAAAATAAATCAAGGAAAATAATAAATTACTTAGACTGATAATGCACCTATGCATAGGATTAGCATATATTCAGAAGCTAATATATTTTATCTGGATGATTTACTATCAACCACTGTTAATTAAACCTCACGTTTCAAGTGTGCATAATTAAACGATCATTTTGAATAAGCTCGATTTCTTATCCTGGTATATGATAGGATGTCAAAAATATGACTAGTGGATATCTTTAAAAAAAGAAAAAAAAAAGAAGTCATCCCCTACAGGATAATCGAAAGAGTTTGATTATGTTACTTATGAACGTTTACTTTGTCTCTCTAACCTAATTTCAATCTAGGCATTCATTCATTGATTCCTATGTCTACTGAGCATCTATTATGTTTGAATAATGAAGATGAATGAACTGCCGAAAGGTTCACAATGTAATGCGAGGCAGACACGCACAACAATAGAGTGTGAATCCGGTATAGAAGTATTTACATGGTGTTTAGGTCAGTTCAGGCTGCTGCAACAAAATTACCTCAGGTCCGTGGCTTATAAACAACATTTATATCTTGCAGTTCTAGAGGCTGGGAAGTCTAAAAACAAGGTGCCTACAGATTAGGTATTCTGGTGAAAGCCTGCTTTCTGATTCACATACAGACATTTTTTGCTCTATCTTCAGATGGCAAAAAAGAAAAAGGAGGTCTCTGGGGTCTCTTCCATAAGGGCACTAATCCCATTTATGAGGCTTCACCCCTATGACCTAATCATTTAGGAAAGACTCCCTCAATACCAATACACAAATGGGGTAGGGTTCAACATATAAATTTAGGGGTAGGGGACACAGATATTCTTATTATAATACATGACAATAAAAGAGCCTTTTGAAACTCTAATCAAGAATTGAAGAGATGTTTCGTCTGGATAATGGAGGCTGAAAAGGAAATCATCAATTCATTTATAAAATATGAAGCGTGGGTTTTCTCAAAATAGTACTCTTAAAAATATATATCGAATACATTTTAAATTAAAATAGATTTAGATGAGCCCAAAAGACCAATTCATAATTATGTATGAGAAAGGTAATTTGGATTATTTTTTTTTGTCAGTTTCCACCAATCTTCAACTAAAATAATTTTAGAATCATACACATTTAAAGAATTAACCAATACAAAATATTAAAGGATTAACTGATAAAAGTGTTAAGAGGATTTGGGATTAAATTGTTTTTTTGATTTTTTTTTTTATTATTGAATTTCTCTCTTTTGTATAGAGCGTCAGTAATGATGCTTCTAAACACAGATTATATACATAAAACACAAAATCCAACTCCATGTGGCTAAGCAATGAAAATGAATTATGGTATAATAACAGTATTAAAAAAAATACAACAAAGGAGCTCTGCGCAGACATGTTTCAATCAGGGCTGCAACTCCATGTGCTTTTGAATCTCTTTGCTCTGCTTTGCTCCACATGTTGCTTTTTTCTCCAGCTGTTATCAAGATGGCTGTAACAGACCAAGCCTAAAGCCACACATGATATTATTCAGAGGCCAAGAGACAAAAGCAAGAAAACTCAATACTCTTTAAAAATACTTCCCAGGGATCTAACTCATTACACATGCTCTGTCTAGGGCCAATCCAGTGTCCAGACGAATACCATGTACTATTTGGCTTCAGCTTGGATTCCTTTAGACTTATCAGGTGTTTGTCCCACTGGACTGTGTTGGTGTTACCCTTGAAGCAAATGGACTGTTTGTTAAAGATAATGGATAATGGAACACATTCAACACAGTCTTACACATTTAGCAGTTAGTCTGTGCTCTACCTTTAGCCTTTATACATGATTTATGTGATTTTAAAAAATGACAGCAAATTCTGTGACACTCGTCCTATCAGGAGGCAAAATCTATGACTCATCTCCTTTGAATAATAGTAACATTTTTGACTGCTTTAGCCAATGAAGTGAGGTTATTGACTTTTGCGGCTAGGTCCTTAAAGTCCGCACAGCTTCCTCCTGGTTGTTGGAATACTGGCTCTGCAGAAGCTAACTCTTGGAATTCAATGGCTGTGCTGTAAAAAAGTAGCCACCTACTAATGTCATGTGTAGGTCAACATTCACAACTGAGCCCAGGTCTAAATGCCTGCCAGGGGAGTCAGATACTTTCAACCCTCATCCATTTGAGTCACCTCAGCCACTCACAACGTCTCGGATTTTATAGATCAGCCATGAAGACATCCCAAGACAAGCCCTCCCTGCTATCCTTTGAATTTCTGACTGACAGAATTCAGGAGTACAATAAAATGGATGTTACTTTATGCCAGTAAGTTCAAGATGCTTTGTTACACAGCAGTATATAACCTGAACTGCTTTAGTGCCTTAAGTGAGTAGGGGATCCATAAACTTGGAAACAGAGGGAAGATCTGAAATGAGAAGAAGTTGCCAGGCGCTTAAGCAATAACGTGTGTTTGGAAATGGAAGATTGATGTTTTTGAAATAGAAGATGATAAACAAAACCCCTGTACTGTATGTCTAGTATCACCTTTAATGATCCTAGTGGTCCATTGTTCAACTGTAAAGAGTTTGCTGCCCCTAACATTCACATCAAGTCACTGGTTCTCAGGTTTATTTTATAAACCAGATAACGTGATGGTCCTTCCCCTGGGATTGCACGTGCTAGAGAAGCGATAGGGGTTTTTGAATGGAATTCTGAAATTTAGGCGATAACGCTTCGGCTAATAATCAAGACCTAAATCATTCACTTGGATCATAGCAATCCTCTTTGCTCTTGCTTCCTCTTCCTACTTTTAATCTTTTTATGTATTCCTTATTTGCAACCTCACCAGGCAAGGAAAATGAATAAAAATAGAAATTAAAACAAAAACAAAAGACATATAACTCTAAATTCTTTTTAGTAGGAATAAAGGCCTAATAATGAGAACATAACATTAAAATCTTGTAGATTATTGCCTTGATTATTTACAATTTTTATGAAAATTATATTTTAAAGAATACTCAAATTTCACTACTACAATATTAAATGTGGTAGTTTGCACATTAGCTAATGGCAGGCCATGGTGGTCATGTCTTGCCCAAGGTCACAAAGGTAGGCTAGGACTCAAACACAGACCAAAGTCCCTTGCTCTAGAATTGATAAGTAGAATATAAGCTTCTGGTTTTATCTATTTATAATTTATATTTTAATACTCTTACACTAATGCTTTATACAAACAAAAAATAGAATTTTGATCGAATGATGAAATGCATTATAAGGTATCACCTGACTTTATTGCATTACCAATTGAAAGCACAGATATATTTCAATTCTTTCCTCAGTTTTATTTCTCAAGGATCCCGTCGCCCTTTTCAGGCTGTCGTTGGATCTCTTGTCTTTCACCGCCTAAAATGATCTAAGCATTACTGGGAATTACTAAGTGCAAAGGGGATTCAGTAAGCATGAAATTCCAGTGCAGAGAACAGGGGCCTTAACAGTTTAATGTCCACATTCACTCCCCACCCCCGTTTTTCTCCTTTTTATTGACTTTATTGGGATGATGTTGATGAAGAAGAGTTCACAGGTTTCATGTGCACAACTCTACAGCATACATTGGTACAGTACTGTGTGTTCACCATCCCAAGTCGAGTCTCCACCACCATTTATCCCCCCAAACCCTACTCCTTCTCCTCCCCTTTCTCTGGCAATCACCACACTGTTGTTTGTGTCCCTGAGTTTATTTTTTATTTCTTTTTTTCTCCTTTTTGTCAATTCCTCAATCCTTCTCATAGCTGTCAGCCTGATCCCTTATTTATGAGTCCACCTCTATTTTGCTTGTTAGTTTATTTCGTTCATTAGATTCCACACATAGTGAAATCCTATGGTACTTGTCTTTGTCTGACTGGCTTATTTCACTTAATGTGATAAACTTCAGGTTCATGTATGCTGTCACAAAAGGTAAGATTTCCTCCTTTTTTTTTTTTTTATAACCAAGCAGTATTCCATTGTACCACAGCTTTTTATCTAATCACCTACTGATGGGTCCCTGGGCTACTTCCAAATCATGGCCATTGTAAATAATGTTAAAATGAGCATAGGATTGGAATGCATATATTTTTTCCAAATTAGTGTTTTAAATTTCTTTGGATAATTCCCAGAAATGGAATCTCTGGGTCATAAGACAATTTTTTTTTTGAGGTTACTCCATACCGCTTTCCACAGTGCAGGCACCAATCTCCATTCTCATCAACAGTGCGTGAGGGTTCCTTTTCCTCCACATCCTCACCAACACTTGTGTGTTGACTTATCGATAATAGCCATTCTGACCAGTGTGAGGTGATATCTCATTGTGATTTTAATATGCATTTCTCTAATGATTAGTGATGTGGAGTATTTTTTCATACGTCTACTGACCATCTCTATGTCCTGTTTGGGAAACTGTCTATTCAGGTCCTCTGCCCATTTTTTTCATTGGATAGTTTGTGTGCATTTTTGTGTATATGTATGTGTGTGTATGTTGAGTTTTATAAATTCTTTATAAATTTTGGATATTAAGCCCTTATCAGAGGTATGAGGGGATGTATTCTCTCATTCAGTAGGGTTTTTATTTTTATTTTGTGGATGGTTTCCCTTGTTGTGCAAAAGCTTTTTAGTTTGTTGTAGTTCCTACATTCATCTTGGCACACGGTGTCAGCATTGTAACTAGTTCAGCACAGTTGTTTAGGAACTATCAGGTTTTACAGGCCTTTTGAAACCTGCCTAAAACATTGTACATTCTCATGTTCAGTGTCAAGGAAATAGGTTTTATTTATTCAGATATAACTGACATATTAGTTTCAGGTGGACATTTTAAAATGACCACCATAAGTCTACTTAACATCTATAACCATGCAGTCACCAGTGTTTTTCCTGTGATGAGAAGTTTAAAAATTAACTCTCTTAGCAACTTATAAATATATCATACAGCATTATTAACTACAGTCACCATGCTATACATGATATCCCCATGATTTACTTATTTTATACCTGGAAGTTTGTACCTTTTGACCACCATCACCTATTTCAACTCCCCACCCCATCCTCCAATTTCCCAACCTCCAACACCCCAAACCCCAGCCCCTTCTGCCTCTCTCCTCTGCCTCAAGCAACCACTATTCTGTTCTCTGGACCATGAACTCACTTTTTGTTTATTTGTTGTTTTAGATGTCACATACAAGATCATATGGTATTAGCTATCAAGGGGCCAGGCAGGTGAGGGTGACAGGGTCTGTAGATTGTGTGCCCATAGAGAAAGTGTATGTGGCTGGTGTGTTGTGAACCCCATACACAGCTCTATAGGAACAAGAGAGAGAGAGATGAGAATGACTGTGGATACATGGTGGCAAGTGGCCAAAGCTGACAGCACCTGGTATCATCAGACAAGGTCTCATTCAGGTCCTCTGCAGGCCTGACCTTATTCTAATTTCAGAATAGAATGGTGTGACCTGGTTGTGATGATCTGGGACCTTAGCCAAATTTGGACTGAGCCCCAAGTTTTTGTGTTGGAAGCCCACAGCGCTGCCTACTTTTCAGAAACCAGCCCAAAGCATAAAATATTCTCATGTGTTTAGTGTCAAGGACATAGGTCATTTCTTTTTCTTACTGGATTTCATGAAAATTTCAGAATTAGTAACATGTTGACCTAAAAATAATTTACTTTCAAGAACCTTTAATGGTTGAATCAATGTCTCCAACCCAGATTACCCTAATTCTCAAGGTTTTGACTTCCTCTGTCATTAGACTTTTGTCTATAGTTACTTTGGTTCACAAAAACATCTCATGAACTTCAGATATAAGGGAACATGTGTCCTCAGGACAGGAGCAAGAATGATTCTTTTAGCTCCATGAAATTCCTGGGCTGCTTTCACTGAGATGTTGCTGTCACAATGATGTAGGCAAGGCTGCAGTTGTGTTGGTGGGTGGGGCGTGTTGTGAGAGGTCTTTACAGCTTTATGGCTTTATGGCCCTAGCAAAGGTAATCTCTGGCCTCCTGGTGCTCTTACTCATGTCTCAACAGACCAGGGGACCAGACACTGAGCACCTCTTAGTGCATTCAGTGCACAGATTTTTCAGGTGCGCCTGCTAGCCCAGCTGGGGTTCCTTTGCTACATTATAGTTGTTGAATTTGTTGAAATTTCAAGGGGAGAGATCAGGAGTATCTCTCATGCTGCCATTTCTCTGATGTCATTCCAGGAACGATCCTTTTAAAATATAGTTTGGATCATCCTTCCTCTCCTTCAAAACTTCCTGGCTTCTTGTCTCCCTTACAGAAAAGGAAAACAAAAAACCTGCAACCTGAGCTTTTCTCCCCCTCACCTCTATTATCTACAATTGATATCTCCTTGCATGGCTAACCTACTGCTCCCCAAATAAATCTGATTAGCTCCCAATTCTGTATATCTGCATTTGATATTCCCTAAGCTTGATGCACTGCCCTTCTGCTAGTTCTGTGATCCACTCCTTCACTTCAATGCTTTGTTTTCTAAAGAAGACCTTTGTGACCACTTTATTTAAAATTGGACTTCACTTACAACCCCCCCCCCCATTTTCCTTCAGAAGCAAAGAGAGGAAATTATTTGTTGGTTATAGCTTAAGCAGTTGCCTTTCTGTGTGTGTGTGAAAACCCAGTTGATTTGTCTTTGATGGTTGTCATTAGATTTTTTAACCTTGAAGCCTGTATAGGCTTAGATTTAGGGTTGCTTGGTTTGGTGGGCCACCCAGGCAGCATAGCCACTGCAGTCTAATGACCTCTTCATTTAGCTAACCTAGCATTACTCCATCCACAACATCTAGAACCTGTGCAGCAGGCAGTAGACATTCAAAAAGTATTTTAGAATTAATGATTGAAATCATTAACAGTGGTAGTGAATATTTCTTCTGTAGTTACTAGGTTCTGTTTTATATGCATCCTTATTGAATCCTCCCAACTGTCCTATAAATTTGGCACTATTTTGTGTATTTTATAAATGAGGAGAGAGATTTAGGGATGGTCAGAGGTGGTTCCAGGTCAC
This sequence comes from Rhynchonycteris naso, assembly GCA_037038555.1. Taxonomy (NCBI): domain Eukaryota; kingdom Metazoa; phylum Chordata; class Mammalia; order Chiroptera; family Emballonuridae; genus Rhynchonycteris; species Rhynchonycteris naso. Next base: position 94,986,566 of record CM073002.1, read on the forward strand.
AGCACTAGGGTGTAACAGAAATAGGATTAGAAACAAGACTGTCTACATGGCTCATGCTTTCAAATATTACCCTAGACAGATCCTTTTGCTTAAAATATTCTCCTTCTTTTAATAATCCTAATAACCCACATTTTATGCATTTAGTAGAATTGCACTTCCCTTGAACCTGGTTAACTTTTTCTCATCAATTTTTGAAAGCAAATCATTTTGAATTGTAATCTGATTGTGAGCAACAAAGATGACAGGCATTTCCAATGATTTCTTTCTCTCAACATTTGAAAGCATGTCAGCCTAATTGATATTAGTAGTGGTTCTTAAGTAAGAAACAGAGGGGAGAAACCGCCTTTCATTTGATGTGCCAACCTTCCAAAATTACTAGTTCATGTACTGTATGAAAGCAGTTCACTAGGGTTGTGGCTAATACATTTTTGGCTGATGAGTTTAACAGCATGAAAAATAAAATTAGATCATAAAATAGTCCTCAGCAATTGAAAAGTGAAAAAAAATGATTGATATTTTTATTCCATTTTTATAATTTTAATTCATTTTTAAGAAATTCTTATTTATTAACTTTAGAGAGAAGGGAAGGGAGAGAGAGATAAACATTAATTTGTTGTTCTTCCTATTTATACATTCATTGGTTGATTCATACATGTGCCCCAACAATCAAACCTGCAACCTGACGTATCGGGATGACACTCCAACCAACTGAGCTATGTGGCCAGGGCCTGTTTTAAATTTATATTTTTAACTGGAGTCATAATATTATAGAATAGGTGGGACAAGTGAATGGGAGCCTGTATTTCTACAAAATAATAAGGATAGAAAGTTCATAGAGTAAATCATTCCTAATACTTTCTCTTGTAATTTAAATTTTCTTACTATCTGAAGAGAAATATGTTCTTTCTGAGCAGGAGAGTCAAGTTTTATAAACAACTTGTGACTTTAGCTTCATATATTGACACAAAATCAAGGTACCCCATGCTTGTTTCTTATAAAGGCTGACCTTGCTACTTCTAAAGAAAAATTGTAAAGGAAATTTTTATTTTAACCCTTCCTGTTCTTCTTTAACATAATTTCCAACAATTTTACTAAATGGCAGAATAATTCATCCTGCTGAAACTCGACTCAATGGCAAATTGGCTAAAAATCAAATAAGCTTAGTTCCTTAATGTTAGAAAATTGCAAAGCCTTTTTTACCACATAATTTGTCATGAAACATTTAAAAAGAGAGAGACAGATAGGGACACACAAACAAGAAGGGAAGAGACAGATGAGAAACATAAATTCTTTGCTGTGGGACTTTAGTTGTTGATTGATTTGCTTTCTCATATGTACCTTGACCTAGGGGGCTACACCAAAGCAAGTGATCACTTGCTCAAGCCAATGACCATAGGCTCAAACCAGAGACCTTTGCGTTCAAACCAGCAACCATGGGGTCATGACTATGATCCCACACTCAAGCCAGTGACCCTGAGCTTAAGCTAGTGAGCCCACGCTCAATTCAGATGAGCCAGCACTCAAGCTGGCGACCTCAGGGTTTCAAACTTGGGTATTCTGCATCCCCGTCCATTGCACTATCCACTGTGCCACTGCCTGGTCAGGCTGAAAATACTATTCTTAAAAGGAAAGCTTTGTTGGCTTTGGCCAGGTAGCTCAGGTAGTTGGAATATCTTCCCAATGTGCCAAGGCTGTGGGTTCAATACCCAACCAATAAGGGCACATGCAGGAATCAATCAATGAATGTGTGAAGGAATATAACAGCAAGTCAATGTTGCTCTTTATCTACTCATTCTCTCTATCTTTCTCCCCCTTTCTCTCTCTCTCTTTTTCGTACTCCTTCTCTTTCTAAAATCAATAAATAAACAAGTTTTAAAAATAAAAGATTTGACTTTTAGATTTTACTTAATTTACTAAGAAGGACTCTTTCTACCACCAGTCCTCTATTTTTTTTTTAATATTTATTTTATTGACTTTAGAGAGAGAGAGGAAGGGAGGGAGAGTGAAGGAAAGTTGATCTGTTCCTGCATGCAACCTGACTGGGGATTGAACTGACAACCTCTGCACTTTGGGCTGATGCTCTAACCAACTGAGTTACCCAGCCAAGGTCAGCCCTCTCATTTTTTTAATATATATTTCAGATTCAAAGAATGGCAAGATGAATTGGTTGATGGCTGCATTGATTACGAACAATAATTTATAAAGTGGCTACTCTGCAAATGTAGATCTTAAAAAAAGATAAAACAAGTTTCTTATCCCATGTTGTAAAAGCAAAACAAATTATCATATAAAACACCGTACACTGCTGTGCTGAGCGCTAAATAATGTACTTAAGAAAATTTCAGGGTACACTGGGCTTGTGATTAAACATGGCTGGTTTAAAACACATTTATCCCTAACCTCTCTAAATTCCCACTCAAAGAAAATCGAAAGGGATAGAGTATATATATTTTAGAAAGAGATCAGTTTATGGGCAATATACTGCTCACAACAATGAAGGGATATTCCAAAATGATATGAAGCAATAAAAAAGGAAGCGTTTGATTTTTTTATTAAACAAGGACATCAGAAAAGCAAATGACAAGTCAAAGAAAGTTGTTAGATTATGCAAATGAGATGCAAAACCAACTTGGACTTCATTGGTGAGAATGCGCTATACAGAAGGCTGAGAGTACTGGGGTGTCTGCACGCTCCCCGACCCTCTAATCTTTGTGAGCGGTAAAGGACAGACTGGGACGGTCCCAGGGCCTATAATGATGAGATTTCCAGGAATAAACAGTCAGACACACAGGACAAGAAGACAAAACCAAATGGCTCAGAGGCCCAGGCCCAGCCTCAGCAGCAGTTCCTGGGCTCCAGACCCAACTTTGCCCTGGGGACCTGGGGCATGCGCAGGACTGACGGGGCCTCAGCTCCTATAGAGCCCCCTCTCCTCACTCCCTCCTACTGCTTACCAGCAGCCCAAGACCTTTCAAAGGTGGTGTTTCTGGGGCTTGGGAATGGTTAGTGTGGAAGTTAGGGGCTTGGAGGGTCAAGGCTCTTGGTGGCTGTCTAAGGATGTGGAGGCCTGCGTGGTGTGGGGTTAGCAGCAGCAGGGAGCAGAATATCTCCACGTGTATGTGTATAATCTCCACAGGGCAAAGAATATGGAAGAAACTAGGGCGAACGATAGATATCAAGCAACTCTGTAAACCCAGAGACAGATGAGAGCTGATTATTCAGATATAAGAAATATGAAGGCTAAGCTCTGGCTGGGTGGCTCAGTTGGTGAGAGCATCATCTTGATTTGCCAAGGTTGTGGGTTCCATCCCTGTCAGGGCACATACAAGAATCAATGAATGCAAGAATAAGTGGGACAGCAAACAGATGTTTCTCTCTTCCACTCTCTCTAAAAGTCAATAAAAAAGGAAGAAATATAAGCCTATATGATCTCAGGCAGAAACCAACAGAATACAACATACCACATAATAATATGTAAACAGAAAACTAAAAAAAAAAAAAAAGGAAATGTGGTCATTATTAATAAGTATTAATTACAGTAAAATTATATAAAAATGTTTAAGAAAATAAAATGTTCTCATTTACCATATGATTCATATATGAACAGTATGGTTATTGTTGAAATAAGGTAAATAGTCATTTAAACGTTTCCTCTGAAAAAAATAGAGGAAGAAAAAGTGTGTATGTTTAGGGACTGGAGAATGTGAGAGAACTAAATTCTTCTTTTCGTAAGGCAGAATAAATATGTTTAAATTTTGAGAAATAAAATTATTCAAACATATAATTTAAAATATGGATATCAATGTGAAAAAACAAACTATAGAGGGACTTAGGTGGGTAGGGGTGAGTATGAGTAAAACACTGTGTTTTGTTGTTTTTATAGCCTAGGAATGTCACTCAAGTATTAGAACGTTGTGCATTTAATCATTCCAACAAGAAATAGGAAGGAGATGTAATAAAATACTAGTTACTTAGTACCATTATATAAAAAAAAAATTTTAGAAAGAAAAAATAAAAATAATTTTGGTTCAGTTACTGAAATGTTCTCGTTCAGGTATTATGTTTAGGCAGGCAGTGCGGAGTGAGGGGAAGGGAAGTTTTGTCCAATCTCTGATACATAGGTTCCAACGTGGGTACTTCTTCCAGGCTGGGTTGATTGTGTTTACTACCTGACTTCTCTGATTTTTAGTTTCCTCTTCTGTAAAGGATGAGATGACAAAATATACCACCTATGGATGGTTGTAGACTATTAATGTGATAGTAGCTAGAATAACTAACACAGTATCTGATATACTGCTTGATGTTTAAAATGTATGAAATATTTATAAAGTATCCATGGTCTGGCTGAGCCTATGGTTTAACTTTTGAGAGTGTCTTCCTGGAATTAATTTTTCAAACAAGTAATTAACATTATCCCTGTTTAAGGCAAACAGCAATAGTATTCCAAGCTATTTAATCAAATTTCCATCTGTTTCTTCTACTGCCACTTATCACAATATTTATTATCTTGATAATATTTAAAAAATAAATTTCTCTGGACCTTTAAATAGTTCTTAGAGTGATAATGGGTTCCAGACAGTTTTGATATTAACTTTGGGCACTGAAGCTCTAAACACAATAGTTAGGAACAAGTGTTTTGAGGCAAATTTTAATGTTATCCTTATGGACTTCAGTGAAGAAGAAAACATGAGCCTGGGGAAAGATTAGACTTAAGGGGTCTCCCTACATTACTGAATATTTCAATAAATATTAAGGGGTCTCCCTAAATTACTGAATATTTCAATAAATATTAGCTAATGGATAGAAAGAACGATGAATGGCAAAGTTGCAAAAAAAACAAAACAAAACCAACCCAAATGTAATGTGTAGGAATAATTTGTGGAACTAAAGAGCAATGGGTGACATACAAAGGTGATCAGAGTCTAAAAAGTCCCTGCAGTAAATGAAAGAACAAGAAGCTAATGTTAATCATTACACCATAGACCACGCAAGTGATGTTGCGAACCTAGCACTCTGCCAAGGTCAATTAATTTCTCCTGAAAGCCTGTTTAGTCCTGTCTGTATTCTATGGGAGATAACGCCAAACTGTATCGTTTCAAACACCAAAATGACAGGAAAGAAAACGATCTTAGTTAGCTTACCACTGAAAACCTGTAGAGCAAAGCTACTCAACCAGATTAAGAGGAGCTATTTGAAATGAATGAATATGCATGGTTCTACAGTTTCTTCATATTCTACATGGTAATATGGGGGTCTGCTGTGTTTGTCCCAAAGACTCCTCTATTCTTTGCCTGATCTTTCTCTTATCACCCCCCTACATGTACTTTTAGGTTGGATTTGAGGCTTTTCCTTTCTCAGGATATGATGTATGTTTTATTGAATTTAGGAGAAAATAAAACACATGCAGAGCCCATGAGATTACCGTCACTCATAGTAGTTCACAGACTTCTCTTGGGAACTATGTTTAGATTCTTTACTTTTAGTATCAGAAACAATCATCTTGATCTGAGGGTTTCCACATGTTTGTATCATTTCATGATTGGTTTTGTTTAACTCCATAGTGAAGTAATGTACCTGAGGGTCAAAGTCAGCAGGAAGGCAGACGTTGTGATCTTCTGTGTTTTTAGTCTGAAATCAAATTTCTATCCTTCAAACAATTAATTAACCAATTCATCCCAGACAAAACAATTGTTTTCAAAAGGTGTGTTTGTACCAGATCAGCCTGATTATAGGTAGCCATAGGTATGAGAGCAAGAGATCAAACATTATTTTTGGCATTAATACTTTTCTTTGTGAAGTGTAACTTTGAATTTTTTTTTCTTTACCACCTTCTTTGCATCCGGGATTGATTGACACAATATTTACTGTTTTTTGTTTTTGTTTTTTTAACTCTGATTTGAATTGTCACTTAGGGCATGCAACAGTAGGAAGAGAAAGTCTGCCACTCTTTGAAAAACAAAACATAAAGCATTGATTTCCCTTGCCCTGGGAAAGCTGTGAGTGTTGGGTCTAACCCGGAGAAGGAGAGAAAGAAGACAGAGTACAAAAGAACTTCAATGGGCTCCTGCAATTTTATGTTTTGTTGCTGAACTTTCAGCAGCTGGGGTATTTGGAAACCGGGAGACAGGTATGGATAAATGAGACAGCAGGAAAAAATACAGGTCTCGTGTGAAATGAAATTTTAGATATTCAGGTGATGTCGGGGAAGGATGCTAAGAACAGAACATTTTAGAGTCAGGGGATGGTATTTAATTCTTCCAGCAAGAGGAAATCGAGTTATCTCTAGAAGCTGCAAAGCCTAAGTGGACCAGAGCTCCGTAGGGGAGTGATGTCTTTGAAATCAGAAAATGCACGGCGCCATTGGGGCGGGGGGTGAGGAAACACCTGAATTTTCCATGAAGGGGCGAATGGGGTTGAGCACTGAAGCACATTGAGCAGTCACTAAGTGTTACCCAACTTTGTAGGCTCAGAAGCTTACTGTATTGATTAGCTAAGGGTACAGGTATTGGAATCAAGCAGATGGGGGCCTGAAGTCCTACATCATCACCTACCCGTTATAGAACTCTATAAATGGGACTTAGCTTTTCTAACTCTCAGTTTTTCAATTTTTTATTAAGATAAATATTTAGGCCCTGGCCGATTGGCTCAGTGGACAGAGAGTTGGCTTGGCGTGTGGAAGTCCCAGGTTCAATCCCCAGTCAGGGTACACAGGAGAAGCAGACATCTGCTTCTTCCTGTCTCTCTCCCTCCTCTCTCCCTCTTCCTCTCCTTCAGCCAGTGGCTCAGTTGGTCCGAGCTTCTGCTCCAGATAGGTTTCCAGGTAGATCCCAATCAGAGTGCTTGTAGAGTCTGTCTATGCCCTCTCCTCTCACTAAAGTTGAAAAAAAAAAAGATATATTTTTAGTAGCTTTAGGTACACAGCAAAAATTGAAGAAAAGACAAAGATTTTTGCATACTCATTTCCCCCTACACATGCAGTTTCCCCATGACCCCATTTACAACATCCCCACACCAGACTGCTACATTTCTTACAGCTGATGAACCTACTTTAACATATCATGGTCACCTGAAGTTCAAAGTTGCATCAGGGTTGTGTATCTTGGTATTATACATATTATGTGTATGGACAAATATATAATGACATATATCTCTCATTTTGATTTCATACAGAGTATTTTACTGCCTTAAAAGTCCTCTGCGCTCTACCTGTCTATGCTCCACCCTGCCACCTCCTTGTGTCCCCTGGCAACCAGTGGTCTTTTCACTGTCCCCATAGTTTTGTCATCTTCAGAATGTCATATGGTTGAAATTGTATGGCACGTGGCATTTTTTAGATTTCCGCTTAGTAATATGCATTTCAGGTTCTTTGATCTGTTTTTATGACTTGATAGTTCGTGGCTTTTTAGTACTGAATGATATCCCATTGTCTGGAGGTACTATGGTAAGTTTTCACCTAGTGAATTGTTTATCTATTCATCTCCTGAATGACATCTTGATTTTTTCCAAGTTTGAGCAATTATGAATAAAGCTGTTATCAACGCAGGCAGACCTTGGGTTACAACAATCTCAACATATGACGTGTTGAGTTTATGATGCTCATTCCCATAAATACTTAAAAAAATTGAGACGTGAGTGTTTTGGCTTAAGCCCTTAGCATCTACTTACTACTTACGTACTATGTGGGTAAACTAGTTTGGTTGCACAGCAGAAGGACACCAGTAACGCAGCGTATGAGAGGGAGTTGGTGTCCCCCAGGATACTTACCTATCCAATTTTGGACTGTTATAAATGCAAATGTTTCGTTTGCGACTTTTTGACCCTTATTGTGACTGCTAAACAAAAGTCAGAACCCAAGAGATTTACTACCAAGGGTTTAACAGAAGTTTGTTTCCATTGGTAGAGGATGGGTTGGCAGAATTGCAGGCCGAGGACCCCAGCGACAACAGATGCAGTAAGGTCTACAGAGCTGTTATGGATGCCTTGCAATGCTATTGGCAGGTTTTGGAAGGAAAGAAATCATCAACCTCCCAGACTAGCCTGGAACAATTCTTTAAGAAGGTAGAGAGCCCTGCAAAAGATCCTGTACCTTCTACATCAGCTGCTTCTCAAGAAGAAACACCTGTAGTATCAGTAGAAACATCCCCAGCGTCTCCTGCATGTTCCTTAGGCGATCCTGGTTCACCTGACCCAGTATCTCCAGCACCTTCTGCAGGTTCTCCTGCCTCTCCAGCTTCCTCCTCCCAATGGGTCCCTCTCTCCCACCTTACAATGCCCTTTCCAGTAGCACAGGAATTAAGGTAAGGATTTTTTTTTAATGCTCCAACCAACCACAGGAATAAAGCCAACCACAAGAATAAAGGTAAGGAATGTTTTTTTATACTCATTTTTTGTCATTTTTTCTGTTACTACAACACAGCGTATAGTATGGTATATTTATGGGTTTTTTTTTCTTTTTCTGTGGCTTAGTTGTGTTTTTATGTTCTAGATTATGATTTTACAACTGTGTTAAGATAGGTAAGTGTCTTAGACTCGAGTGCTTTTCACTTTATACCAAAATTCACATGATATTGCTGTTGTAGGAAGGGAACTGCGTCGTAACCTGAGGGCCCCCTGCATCTGTGTGCAGGTGTTTGGATGAACATATATGTTTTCACCTCTCTTGGGTAAATACCAGGAGTGTGACTGCTGCCGTGTATTGAAAAAAACCCCACAAAACAACAAATCAGTGTATTGGGGGGAAAAAAGCAGCTAAACTCTCTTCCATAGTGGCTGTGCCATTTTGCACTCTCAACAACAATGGATGAGGGTTTCTACTGTTCCCCATTCTCACCAACATCTGTTGTTCCAGATTTGGCCATTCTACAGTGTATAATGGTATCTCATTTGTGTGTGTGTGTGTGTTTTGTTTTGTTTTTGCAAGAGAGAGAGAGAGACAGACAAAAGGGGAGAGAGATGAGAAGTATCAACTCATAGTTGTGGCAACTTAGTTGTTCATTGACTGCTTTCTCATATGTGCTTTCACTGGGGCGAGGGGCACCCCAGCAGAGCTGTGACACCTTGCTCAAGCCATTGACCTTAGACTCAATCCAGTGACCTTTGGGCACAAGTCAGTGACCATGGGGTCATGTCTATGACCCCATACTACAGCTGATGACCCTACCTTCAAGCTGGTGAGCCCATGCTCAAGCCAGAGACTTTGGGGTTTTGAACCTAGGTCCTCAGCATCCCAGGTTGATAATTTATTTACTGTGCCATCACCTGGTCAGGCGTATTTCATTGTGTTGTTTTTGGGTTTTTTTACTATTAGAACTATGACTTTTATTATTATTATTAATTTAAAAGGGGTGACAATGATAAATCAGGGTACATATGTTCAGAGAAAACATCTCCAAGTTATTTTGACATTTGATTATGTTGCATACCCATCACCCAAAGTCAAATTGTCTTCCGTCACCTTCTATCTGGTTTTCTTTGAGCCCTTAACTTATCCTCCCCCCCCCACCCCTCCCTCTCCTTTCCTAGTGACATTTGATGGGGAGAATCTTTTTATATATATATATTTATTTGCCCTTTGCTTGATCTTCTTTGGTTTCTTTTAAGATGTCTGGCTTATCTTTAAAATAACATTGTTTTCTTATTGTTGAGTTGTTATTATTCTTTGTATACTTTGGATAACGGTCTTCATCAGATGTGTTTTTTGCAGTATATTTGACGAAATGATGTTTTTGCTCATTCTCATGACAGTGTCTTTTGAAGAAGAGAAGTTTTTATTTTTAATGAAGTACAACTTATCATTTATTTCTTTCATGGATTGTGCTTTTGGTGTTTATCTAAAAAATCATCACCATACCTAAAGTCATCTAGATTTTCTCTTATGTTTCTTCTAGGAGTTATACTTTTTCATTCTATATTTATGTCTGTTATCCATTTGAGTTAATATTTGTGAGGGGTGTAAGAGCTGTGTCCAAAATAATTATTTTTTTGCATGTGGATGTCCTGTTGCTCCAGCACCATTTGTTGATAAGGCTGCCTTTACTCCAATGAATTGTCTACGTTTTTATCAAAGATTAGTCGATGATGTTTATGTTGGTCTATTTACAGGCTCTCTGTTCTGTTCCATTGATCTATTTGCTCATTCTTTTACCAATGCCACATTGACTTGATTACTGGAGCTTTATAGTAACACACGCAATTTCAGTCCTCTATCTTTGTACATTTTTTTCAATATTCAATTAGTTCTTCTAGATCTTTTGTAGGTTTTTTAATAAACTTTAGAATCAGTTTGCTGAGACTCACAAAATAACTTGCTGGACTTTTAATTGATATTGCATTTTATCTAAAGTTCAAGTTAGGAACAACTGACATTTTGACACTATTGCATCTTTCTCTCCAGGAACATAGAATATCTCTCCACTTATTTAATTCTTTGATTTCATTAATCAGTTTTTATAATTTTCCTCATAAAGATTTTGTACATTTTTTAGATTTGTACCTAAATATTTTGGTTTTTGAATGTTAATATAAACTGTATTTTATTTTGAATTTCAAATTTTACTTGTCTATTGCTGATATATTAAAAAGTGGTTGATATCTGGTTATTAACTTTGTAGACTAATTGCTTATTAGAAAAAACTTTTTTGTGTGTTTTCTTTTGGTGGGGGAGGGGTTATATAATATGACTATGTCATCTGTGAATAAAGACAAATTCATTACTTTCTTCCCAATTTGTATATTTTATTTCCTTTTTTTTATCTTACTGTGTGAACTAAAATTCATAAAAATTAGGGGATTAGGGAATGTGCAGATACTCCAGTACTTTCAGCATTTTGTATAGTTCATTTTCACCAATAAAATAAAAGTTGGTTTTGCATTTCATTTGCATAATCAAACACCTTTCTTTGACTTGTTGTCTGCCTTTTTTTGTGGCAGAGACAGAGAGAGGGACAGATAGGGACAGACAGATTAGAAGGGAGAGAGATGAGAAGAATCAATTCTTCATTGCGTCACCTTAGTTTCTCATTGATTCCTTTCTTATATGTGCCTTGACTGGGAGGCTACAGTAGACTGAGTGACTCCTTACTCAAACCAGTGACCTTGGGCTCAAGCTGGTGAACCTTGCTCAAACCAGATGAGCCCGTGCTCAAGCCGGCAACCTTAGGGTTTCAAACCTTGGTCCTCTGTGTCCCAGTTCGACGGTCTACCCACTGCACCACCACCTTGTTAGGCTGTTGTTTGCCTGTCTGATGTTTTTGTTTAATAAAAAAAAAAAAATCAAATGTTTCTTTTTTATTGCTTTATATTCTTTTGAAACATCCCCTATTTTTTGTGAGGAGTATAGATCTTCAGTAGGATATTACAAAGGAGTGGTGAAAGGAGACATACTTGCTTTGTATGTGACCTCAGTGGGAAAGCATTACCTTTCTTGCCATTAGGTAGGATATTAGCTGTAGGTTTATTTGGTAAATTTTCATTGTGAATTGAGTAAGTTTCCTCCTATTTAGTTTACTGAGAGGTTTTTAAATTATGAGTGTTGGATTTTGTCAAATGCTTATTTTGCATCAATTGATATGGTCATATTCTTATTTTCTTTTTTACTCTGTTGATATGATTGATCGCATTAATTGATTTTTGAATGTTGAACCAGCTTTATGTGTCTGGGTGCTTCTCAGTTGTTGTTTTTTGAAAATGGAGGTAATAGTGTCTACTTTATAGCATAATGGAGGTTTGAATAAAGTAGTACCATAAAGTCCTGTAAGGTCAGAAAAATATCCTTTCCTTCTAACTTTCTAAGTTCTTAGCTGGATCTACTGTAACAAAAGGTAGACGAACAAGAGGAAAGCATAGAAATTTATTTAATGTAAGTTTCAATGACACAAGAGCCTTTATAAGAAAATTAAGACCTAAAGAAGTAGGTGAACATGAACATTTATAAGCTAGGTTTGAAGAAGTACAAAACTGTGAAAAAATGTGGGAGGAAAAGATTATGAGCTAAGTGTAATTATGTGCTACATAATGATGTTTTAGTCAGTGACCGACTGCAAAAATGACTGTGATCACATAAGATTATAATAGAGCTGAAAAATTACTTTTGCCGAGTGATGTCCTAGTCATTATAATGTCATAGCAAAATGCACTTCACAAATATCATTACAATTGCTTATAGTAATTCAGTATAGGATACAGTTACATTATGTAGTACAAATACGCTGCATAGGTTTGTAGACTATGAGTTGTAGAGAAACAAAATTTGTCAGCCCCCAAATATACATTTGGTATTCTTATTACTTTGGCTGGTTATTTTTTTAAAAAAAGAACCAAAAAATAAAAAATAAAAATAAAAAAAAGAACCAAAAAACAGTAAACATAGCAGAAGCTCTGAAAACAAAGTAAAATTACCCTTAAAAAACCCAAAGGCACCTGACCAGGCAGTGAGGCAGTGGATAGAGCATTGGACTGGGATGCGGAGCACCCAGGTTCGAGACCCCGAGGTCACCAGCTTGAGCACGGGCCCATCTGGCTTGAGCAAAAGCTCACCAGCTTGGACCCAAGGTCATTGGCTCCAGCAAGGGGTTGCTCAGTCTGCTGAAGGCCTGCAGTCAAGGCACATATGAGAAAGTAATCAATGAACAACTAAGTTGTTGCAATGAGAAACTGATGATTGATGCTTCTCATCTCTCTCCGCTCCTGTCTGTCCCTATCTATCCCTCTCTCTGACTCTCTGTCCCTGTAAAAAACAAACAAACAAACAAACAGACAGACAGACAAACAAGCAAAAACCCAAAGGCATTTATATTTGTGAGAATATCTCCCTAGCTTTACTAGGAATGGGAGAATGACCCTATCATTAGAAAATTTTATCAGTGCAAAAGAATCGGACTTAAGTCTGCATAACAGCCTTACCCTGTTTATTGTGCTTTTCCTGATAACTTCCCAACAGACTCTCCCAACCCCCAATGCCATTTTCCTTCAGCTGAAGATAGTATCAGTGATGGCCTTAGCCAATTTGGTGAGTTACTCAGTTTTCCTGTGTCTCTCCCAAGTGTACTAAGGATATACATGTTATTAAACTTTTGCTTGTTTTTATCCTTTTAATCTGTCCTTTACTACATGGGTCTCAGCCAAGAAGCCATAAGACGTGAAGGGAAATCACTTTCCCTCCCCTATAGAGAGATGAGCTCTCCCATATAGCCTAGATGTGCACTAGACTATAGCATCTAGAGTTGTGGGGTTCGCACATGATGAAATTGCCGAAAGACACCTTTCTTAGAACATGCCCCTGTCTTTAAGTGGCACATAACTATATAATAGACAGGAGGAAACTTAATAAGGCCTGTGTATTTAAATTCTCTGATGTTCCTCAGTCTTTAGAGATAAAGGATATTTCTTTCCTCTAGTTATAGGAACACATTTCTTAGGAGGTCCTTATAGTCTACTTCAGGGGAAAGTCTGAAAGTCATTCCTGTACCTGTTCCTCAAATTTTTTTACCTTAACATACTCAGTGATCCAGATGTCAGATTATGGAATGTGTCTTGAGCCCCGTCACTATGAAGTTAACATATCCAAAGAGCTCTGTAAATGACAGTTTTAAGTCTTAGAGGAAGAGTCACACTAAGTAATTTCATAAGAGATGAATCTATATTTCAGAATGAACATTTATTAACATATTATGGAAAACGGTGAACCCTTTGGCCTTTTATTTTTTGCCATTAAGAAAATCACATGGCGAGGGGGCAAGGTTGCAACGGAGTAAGTAGATGTGCCAACTTCCATCTCCCAGAACCAAAGTGGGTTATAACTTGATTTTAAGAACCATCATCTGGATAAACCAACGTCAAACTAGACTGAGAGGACTCTTCAACCTGGGAACACTGAAGAAGCAACACTGAGACTGGTAGGAAAAGTGAAAAGGTGGGAAGGGCTGCCCAGCTCCCTGGAGCAAAAGGCAGCCCGGAGAGACTCGTGTGGCGGGAAGAGAGGCCAGCAGAGAGAGAGGGACCTGGGTCCCAGGAACAAAACCCCAGAGTACTGCCCCAGAGCTTAGAAGAGGCGTATGGACAGTATTGAGCTGTGAAACAGGTTAGCATACTCTTTGTGAGAAAGAGTTGTCTCAGACCCAGGATTCTTCTTAAAGGGATGGCGAAGAAAACCTCTCTCACAACCACTCACCCGGGACTCTGGGAAACAGGGAGAGAGGACAGGAACAGAGCAGCGGGAAGAGAGTGTGGTCTGGAAGGCACAGGGAGAAAAGCTTTGAGGGACAGCCACCCTAAACCCTGGGCTGAGTCACTCCACAAATCTGAAACAATATTTCCCCTGGAATCAGCAAGGTGAAGTAGGACACCAGCCAAACAGGCTCCCCAGTGGCACTTAGAGCACAGTTGCTTAGAAGGAAGGAGCTTTCAGGACTACAGTATGGAGTGTTAGAGTCTGAGCTGCAGCACCCCCACCCACACTGCCGAGGGCTTGCTAGAGGGCGGGCAGCAGAGGAATGTGGAAGCCCGGTTCTGCTGGCGGGGGCAGAGGCCGAGCCGGTGGGCATGAGCTTGGTCTAGCCCAGTGGGGGCGAAGGGGATGCGCAAAAGTGGTCCGGCAGATGCGGGCCCACCTGTGACCCTACCTGTGGGGGAAAAGCGGGAGCCCAAAATGGGCAGAGATCCCCTGCTGGGCAGGGGCGAGTGGGCGTGCAGCCTCATCCGGCCTCCAAGGCTTGAAGCCCTGCCTGTACCAGCTTAGCCCGCGGAAGTGGGGCAGAAGCCCTGTCTTGCAATTGAGCGTGCACCAGCAGCCTGGCCGAGGAGCCGAATTTGCGGAGGCAGGGCGGAAGCCTGGCTCACAGCTGAGCATGCATCAGAAGCTCCTCTCAGCTGCAGGAATAGGGACCCACAGCTGAGCAAAAGTGCTCACCCTTGCCCTTGGTGCCCAGGCTTGTGGCCCGAGTGTGGTGCAGGGTCCCACCTGTGGGAGAGGGACAATGGCCGAGACTGTCTGAGCCTTTTAGAGCCTGGCACAAGAACATAACTCTTCACGCAGAGGTGAGGCAGAGACCACAGCAGCACCCGCAGCAGCTGGCACAGGCAACACACACACCCAACCACTCTAGGAAGCGGCAGAAGGGGTGGCGGGCCTGCAGACAGATCACACCTAGGGAACACAGAGGCAACACCCATCAGACTTCAGTAAACAAACCCTTCTTACACACAGACAAAATGGGCAGGCAGAGGAATGCAAATCAAATGAATCAAGAAAAGTCTCTGGAGAAGAACCAGAATGAAACAGATATAACAAAACTACCTGATGCAGAGCTTAAAATAACAATAGCTAGGATGCTCATTACGAACACCTAAATAAAGAGATAACAAGTATAATAAAGAAAATTGAAATAATAAAAAAGAATCAGAAATGACAAATACAGTATCAGAACTGAAGACCACAATGGAAGAAATTAAAAGCAGGATGGATGAAGCTGAGGATCGAATCAGCGAGTTAGAGGACAAAATAAACAAAGGCACAGAAGCAGAGCAGAAAAAAGAAAAGAGACTCAAAAAATGTGAGGAAACTCTAAGGGAGCTCTGTGACAACAAGAAGAGAAATAACATCTGCATCATAGGGGTTCCTGAAGAGGAAGAGAAAGAACAAGAAATAGAAACTTTGCTCAATCAAATCATGGCTGAAAACTTCCCTAAATTAAGACTGGAAAATGTTTCACACATGCAAGAAGTACAGAGAACTCCATTAAAGAGAAACACAAAGAAATCTACACCAAGACACATCATAGTTAAAATACCAAAGCTAAGTGATAAAGAGAAAATTTTAAAAGCTGCTAGAAAAAGAAAGGCTATCACCTACAAAGGAACCCATAAGGATGACATCCAAATTTTCAACAGAAACACTTGAGGCCAGAAGAGAATGGCAAGATATATTCAAAGTAATGTAGATCAAGAACCTACAACCAAGACTACTCTATCCAGCAAGGCTGACATTTAAAATTGAAGGAGAAATAAAGAGCTTCCCACACACACACAAAAAAAACTCAAGGAATTCATTAAAACTAAACCAACTCTGCAAGAGATGCTAAAGGGCCTGTTGTGAACAGTTCAAAGAAGGAAAAGAATATAGCAAAAGAAGAATACAGCTTTAAAGAATAAAGTGACTTTTTCATATATTGCTGGATCCGTTTGGCTAATATATTGTTGAGAATTTTAGCATCTAAATTCGTCAGGGATATTGGCCTATAATTATCTTTCTTTGTGTTGTATTTGCCCGGTTTCAGAATCAGAATTATGCTTGTCTCATAAAAGGAGTTTAGAAGTCTTCCTTCCTCTTGAATTTTTTGAAATAGCTTGAGGAGGATAGGACTTAGTTCTTTTTTGAATTTTTGGTAGAATTCCCTTGTGAAGCCATCAGGCCCAGGACATTACTCTTTGGGGAGTTTTTTGATAACTGTTTCTATCTCATTTGTTGTAATTGGTCTGTATATATGTTCTGATTCTTCCAGATTGATTTTTGGAAGATTATATAATTCAAGAAATTTGTCCATTTTACCTAGGTTGTCTAATTTTTTGGCATAGAGTTCTTCATAGTATTTTCTTACAATACTTTGTATTTCTGTTGTGTCAGCTGTTATTTCTCTACTTTCATTTCTAATTTTATTTATTTGAGTCCTCTCTCTTTTTTTCTTGGTGAGACTAATTAAAGGTTTATCAATCTTGTTTACCTTTTCAAAGAAGAGGCACATAGATCAAGGGAACAGAACAGAGAACCCAGAAATAGACCCACATCTTTATGGACAACTGATATTTCAGAAAGGAGGAAAGAGCATACAATGGAGTAAAGACAGCCTCTTTAACAAATGGTGTTGGGAAAATTGAACATCTACCTGCAAAAAAATGAAACTAGACCATCAACCTACACCATTCACAGAAACAAACTCAAAATGGATAAAAGACTTAAATATAAGCCGTGAAATCATAAGCATCTTAGAAGAAAACATAGGCAGCAAGCTCTCCGACATCTGTCACAACAATATATTTGCCTATTTATCTCCACAGGCAAATGAAATAAAAGGCAAGATAAACAAATGGGACTATATCAAACTAAAAAGTTTTTGCACAGCTAAAGACAGTAAGAACAGAATAAAAAGACAAACCACACAATGGGAGAACATATTCGACAATACATTATAGGAGGATAGGCTGTCTTCTCCCTTGGCTGCCTTTGCCCCCTCGCCATGTGATTTTCTTAATGGCAAAAAATAATAACCAAAATTTATAAAGAACTTATAAAGCTCAACACCAGGAATACAAACAATCCAATCAAAAAATGGGCCAAAGAAATGAATAGAAATTTCTCCAAAAAGGACATACAGATGGCCAATAGGCATATAAAAAAATGCTCAACATCACTAATCATTAGACAAATGCAAATTAAAACCACAATGAGGTATCACCTCACACCAGTCAGAATGCCGCTCATCAGCAAAACAACACAGAATAAGCGCTGGCGAGGATGTGGAGAAAAGGGAACCCTCCTGCACTGCTGGTGGGAATGCAGACTGGTGCAGCCACTGTGGAAAACAGTATGGAGGTTCCTCAAAAACTTAAAAATCGAACTGCCTTTTGACCCAGCTATCCTACTTTTAGGAATATTCCCTAAGATCACCATAGCACTGTTTGAAAAGAAGAAATGCACCCCCATGTTTGTGGCTGCATTGTTCACAATAACGAAGATCTGGAAACAGCCCAAGTATCTGTCAGAGAACGAGTGGATTAAAAAGTTTTGGTAGATATATACTATGGAATACTACTCAGCCATAAGAAATGATGACATCGGATCATTTACAACAAAATGGATGGACCTTGATAACATTATATGGAGTGAAATAAGTAAAACAGAAAAATACTGAGAACAGCATGATTTCTTACATAGGTGGGACATAAAAACAAGGCTATGAGACATGGACAAGAGTGTGGTGGTTACGGGGTGGGGGGAGGGAGGAGAGGGAGGGAGAGGCGGGAGGGGAGGGGCACAAAGAAAACCAGATAGAAGGTGACAGAGGACAATTTGACTTTGGGTGATGGGTATGCAACACAATTGAATAACAAGATAACCTGGAGATGTTTTCTTTGAACATATGTACCCTGATTTATTAATGTCATCCTATTAACGTTAATAAAAAAAGAAAAGAAAACCACATGGCAATTATAATCAGAAAGGTGCTTTGTCAGTGGTGATGAGAATAAAAAACGGCACCCGATATAGACCGGTGGTTTTAGATTGGACCTTGGTTCAGCAACCTCGGTACTTGAGTTCTGGCTAGGAAAGATTCAGAACCAAGACTACAAATATCAGAGAAAGTTTATTTAGAAAGTCACAGAGGTAGAAGAAATGGGCTTTAAGAAACAAGTTACTGAGGCAAAGAAGAGGATCTTAAGAGAAAGAGGAAAACATGCCTGGGGGTGGGGAAGGAGGAGAGAAAAAGGCTCAGTGTGCTCCATGGAGCGAGAGTTCTTTGAATCCTCCACCATAAGGGCTTTCAGGGGTGGGTATTTCAGGGGAAGTCCCAGGGGAGGATCTCAGAAGAATATTCACAAGCATTCCAGGTGTATCCTTTCAAGGTCATGATCTCCACTGATAGGTCAGCTGCCTATTACATAGTGATGCTCAGAATGAACTTGGAAATGAAATGTTGAACATGATCCATGATGAGGTGAATGGCAGTGCACTTGGATGGAGATCAGAATAGTTAAGGACCAAAGAAAATGGCTAAGGATGGGGTAGTTAATGTAAAGAGGTCATTTGAAGATAAAAATATTTGAAATGATACTGTGTTAACTCAAATGGTAAAGGGAAGAAAATCAAGTGTCATCAATAAAGTTGAGTCAAATTCACGATTATTTGTTACCTGGAGTATTTAGAATAATGAGGACCATCAAGAAAATAAAAGTGCATTACTTGTAATGACTAATGCCTTAGATTGATGCTTCTCAAACTTCTTTACATTATAGCATGCATAGAAAATCCTATGCAAATCCCAGATTTGGAAAAATGGCTATGTTAGGTAATGGCTGGAAATAACAGGCCAGTGACTCATACCCTGAAAAGAGCTTTTGTGGCTAAATGACCCTGTAGGAAAAAGCCTTCTGCTGACCATTGCTGACCAGAAACATTAGCTTTCCACTGTTACATAAGCAAGAAATAAGCTACTAGTGTGTTTACACCAATTAATGTTGGGTCTTGTTACAGCTTCCAGCAGTATGTTAAGTAAAACACAACTCAAAGACTAAAATGATCATTATTTCACCTCACTGATAACACATTCACAGCAGGTGATGTGTCCCAGTTGGAAAGCTCTGCTTTAGAATACCCCGGTCATTCATTAAATAAATGAATGTGATAAGAGCATGCAGAACAACCTTCCTTTACTTTATCATGAAGTGCTTCCAGTTAATTAAGGGGCCATATTTTGTGAAAGAGAAGAGAACTAACATTTATTAAATTCCTATTATTAGAACCCTGGTACTTATTATTAGCACCATTCTGAGATCTTTTCAGACATGGTTCATGTAATTTTATGCAAAAATTTAAGCCTAATTTTCTGACATCATGTCTATTCACCCCCCCAAGTTTTACTTTGTCCATCTTTACTAATACACAATCCAACAGGATTACTCCTGTCCCACATAGGCAGTTTTAATTAACGCTATCAGAAAATGCAGCTTGACAATAAAGATAATAAACAGAAGATTCATTTAACTCAACAGTACAAATTCAAGTAAACTTAGGTTTCTTGCTTTAAAGTAAAGCCAATTTTCAGTTCTGCTTCTCCTACTTTGGCCCATTTCTAAACACTCTTGTAGTACTATCAGTTTTAATATTATATCATTTTAATAAAGAATGTATCAAAGGGAGTCCACCACTCTGATTGCTCACACACAAGTCACAATATTGGCTCTCACTGATCTTATTATTTCAGTTTGGGTCAGGTACCAATCTCTGAACCAGTCACTTTGACAAAAGGATGAAAGACATTGATTAGCTTAGCATCAGTTGTCTGACACATTCCTAGAGTTTTGGGTGGACTCAGAAAATGGTCTAAAAATTCAGAAGGAAGGGAAGTTACCCAGAAAAGCTGTGGTTTCTCTAAGAAAAAGTACAGGAAAATAAAACAAACAACTCCAAGGCATTCTCTTATTTTCCATCTTTCATCTCACTTACTATACTCTTGAGTTTCCCATAGCTGAGATAAGTATTCCCATACTCACCTTGTTTCATTTGGTCCTTTTCTTTCGTAATTCTTTTCTTGACTATTTAATTTTAAAACTATTTAAGAACCTTAACTTTGTATTCTCAATCTCATTTGCTCTGTAGGCGGGTATTTTATTTAATCTATCAGTTAGCACAAATAGCCTTCCATTTCAATAGGAAAATATTATAATAGGAAGAGCTATGTGCTCCTGAAGAAACACATTTGAGAAAAGTTGAATCATATTTAATGTACAAGGGAAAAGACTTGTACTGCCTTTGTACAACATTCAAGGGCAAAAGTCGCACAGAAATACAAAATTGGGGGAGATTTTATAATTCTTCTTAAGAGGATATGTTGTTTACTAGCCTAGAGGGGATTATAGAGAATAGGGTTTAAAGAAAATATAAAAACCCTATAATAAGCTCTGACCCACTACCAATTAACAAGGTGACTTTGAGAAGTCAGTTTATCTTTTTGAGTCTTTTTAAACACTGTAATGTAGAGAGTGTTGTACTAACTGTTCAGTACTGTAAATGATGATCAAATTTTATATATTACATGTGAGGTCCTCTAAAGCACTAGACAAATGTTAAGTAGCATTGGATAATATCTATGTCAGCAAAGCAGTATTAATATATGCTCTCAGTCAGCTTTTGCTTAATCATTCAATAGTTCTTTTGAACTGGGTAACTTGCCAGGAAGTGGTCTGGGTTGTGGGAACAAGGAGATGAGTAAAACTCTTCCTTAGACTTCAAAGAGTTTTTAGTGGTAGAGACAAACATATAAGCAAATACTGACAATACGGAATGATTCATGCAACAATAGATAAATTCACAGCGTTGTAAGAACATGTTTTTTTTTTTATTTGGCCAGGATATAGAATAATTTGTCATTAGTAGCTCAATACGATACTATTATAATATTTAAACTGGACTCCATTGTAAGTTATTTGGGAACGATACGGAACTTACTATAACAAATTAAGAGAGAAAGGTGCTTACTGTGATAGTAAGAAAAAGTTGAAGTTTGAAGAATATTTTTGGCATCTGTTTGTAGAACACAGGTGAAGACAAAAGGACAAGTTAGATGATTTTAAGATTTCTATGTGATTTAGACCTTTCCTAAGCACATGTTCAATGGACAGAAACTATATCCAAAAAAGGATTTGTAGAACATGGTCATAATTAAAATCGGATAGTGTTGTGCTTTTGTTAAATTAATCTTTGTTAAGTTCCAGGGTGTCAGTATGGATGGGATGGTGAGCTATGATTCAACAAGACTGAGGAGGAAAGTGAAATAGAGAAATTTACTACCCATGGGCCCTGGTACAAGTCCAAAGCCTGCCTTGAGGGACCACGTGGGAAAGTCAAGATGGGATGTAGGCAGAGAGAAAGGGGCTTCAGGCTAGGGGAAGGGAAGAAAGACCTCAGGTTCAGTACTTTGGAGTTTCTGGGCTAAGCCTAGATCCGTCACTTCAAATATAAAAGAACTGCACTTTGTAAATGGTGAGGAA
The DNA here is from genome assembly GCA_037038555.1 of Rhynchonycteris naso. NCBI lineage: Eukaryota > Metazoa > Chordata > Mammalia > Chiroptera > Emballonuridae > Rhynchonycteris > Rhynchonycteris naso. Next base: position 95,008,325 of record CM073002.1, read on the forward strand.
TGGGAGAATCCTATCTGACAGAGTTACACAGTAAAAGGACCAGGGAGGTAGGGGAGAATGAGTCTCAGAAGTGTAAAGTCAGATCAGAACTTACATTCACTTGTTATTAAGACATACACCTTTTAAGGTGCTTGTGTCCGTTCCACGTCTCTGTAGGCCACGAGGACACACAAAATGGATTCCGAGGCAGCAACACTGTGTGGCAGTTTAGCTAAACTCGCAACAAGAAAGTATGACAGCAAGAGGTAGTAGAGTCTATGATGCCCTGGTCGATGATGGGGGAAATTAGAACAGGATGTCTCTTCTACTATTTGAGAAGAAACTCTTAAAATTATGTGGGATCCTTATGCAATTGGAGCTTAAGTAAAATAATTAAAACAAACAGAATGAAACAGCTACACTTCCTTCCCAGAATCAAGTCTCAAAAAAGAGAAAGGAAATGTCTAGGGAGGCGAGAAGAGCCCTTGCTGTTCCCTGTGTGCATCTATCTCCATTTTTCAGCTAAATCTGACCTTAGAATTTCCAATCCAGGGGAAGGAGATGCTGCAAAGGAATGACACAGATTCTCTTTTTTTTTATTTTTTTAAGAAATAATAACTCAATAGTGAGGAGGTTGTTATCATAAAGGGTGAACCCGGGGAAACAAGAAATAAATCAAAGACAGGACCCTAAATGAATAAGTTATAGGAGAGTGTTTTTTAAAACTAATTCTCAAATTATGCTATTTAATTGTGATGTATTTTTATTTTAACTGTATGTTTTATTATTTTATTTATTTATTTAAGAGAGAGAGAAACAGACAGACAGGAAGGGCAAGAGATGTGAAGCATCAACTAATAATTGTGACACTTTAGCTTTTGCAATATGTGCCTTGACGGGGGGGGGGGGGGGCTCCAGCTAAGTCAGTGACCCCTTGCTCGAGCCAGTGACCTTTGCGCTCAAGCCACTGACCTTGGGTGGGTCATATCTATGATCTCACAGTCAAGCTACCGACCCTGTGCTCAAGCGGGCGTGTTCTTGCTCAAGCCGGATGATCCCACGCTTAAGCTGGTGACCTTAGGGTTTCAAACCTGGATCCTCAGTGTTCCAGGTTGACACTCTATTTACTGTGCCACCACCTGGTCAGGTTTAACAGTATGTATTTTTTTAAAAAATAACTTCTCGTGTAAAATTTAACTTTCTTTTATTTTTTAAAATTTAAATACTAAACAAGGGACAAAAATCTAATGAGTTAGTTTGAAAATTGCTCTGAGCATTGAAGAACTTCTGGAAAGAAAGAAAGGAAGAAAGAAAGAAAGAAAGAAAAAAAGAAAGAAAGAAAGAAGAGGGAGGGAGGGAGGGAGGGAGGAAGGAAGGAAGGAAGGAAGGAAGGAAGGAAGGAAGGAAGGAAGGAAGGAAGGGAGGGAGGGAGGGAGGGAGGAAGGAAAAGAAAGAAAGAAAGAGAAAGAAAGAGGAAAAAGAAATAAAGGACTTCTTATTTTTGATGAAAGTTGAAATTTGTATATTATTTTACTATTTCTGTCAAAATTCTGTGGACAAAAAAGGGGCATTATAATAAATCTAACGCAGTGGTTCTTAACCTTTCTTGAAGTACCGAACCCACCAGTTTCATATGCGCATTCATCGAACCCTTCTTTAGTGATAAATAAAATATGATTTTGCTTTCCAAATTCAAGACATAGGTATATGTTTTTTTACTGGTGCACAAAATGAGCCGTGCATGAACATCCCCTTGCTCAAAGAACAAAACCAACAAAGTGCATGAACTCACAACAAATGACGGTATTACTTTATTCTGGCCTCCGCGGCAGAGGCTTCTCCGAACCCCTGAGACCGACTCATGGAACCCCTAGGGTTTGATAGAACCCAGGTTAAGAACCACTGATCTAATGGAATATAACCTCACAGAGTGATCTGATCATAATTTCTAACTGAGTAGGCTATGTTCAATAGTCACCCCCAGGCCTATAACTTCTTTAGTTTATTTTTGGCTTAAGTAAACCCTCTCCATTGTTTTTGTGCATCTAGATTAACATGACTTCAAAATGCTTCTTTTTCAAACCCTTTCAAGTATAAATACCCTCAAAAGAGCTCATAATCTTCTTGATTGTCCTGTAATCCAATCCATGCTCTGCTTTCTCCAACCTCCTTAGTCCAAATGTGAAAAGGAAACTGCAAAACTGTCAGTTTCAGGGACATTTGAGGTCTTGCTTCCCAACAATGTTGTCAGTCTGGCTCAGACAGACTCAGTCAAATTCTCTAGAGGTAGAACATTTCTTACATCGACAATTTAATATATATATATATATATATATATATATATATATATATATATATATATATATATATATATATATATATTTAATTTAGGTATACATCCAGAGAACTGGAGCAAGCTAAATATATTTATACAATATATTGGTGTGTGAAATGCACAATTTTGGAAGAGGAAATTTAGAAGATAATTAATGACACTACAGGAAAAATCTTTGAAGCAGATCATAGCTATTCTGCCCCGGTCTGATCAGAAATTTTAGTCCATGTAAAGCCTCAACCAATGGAGAGCCAGAGAAATGTTACAAATCTTATGATGTAATTATAGACCTTTTGTAATATTTTATATACATTGCATTCATTTATTTTAGCAGCCAGGTAATTTTAAATAATTATATTGCATTTTAGTGGCTGGTAGTAAGTTATTTCGACTTAGAGATTTTATGCAAACGGCAAATATTTTTGGTTTTGAAAACAAACAATCATACTATTCCATACTTTTTTTTTCTGTCATTCTCTCCCATATACGTTTTTTTCTTGCTAGACCTCCAACTCCATGCCACAAATCACAAACATTAATTTCCTGTCGCCTTTGATTCTTTGCTTTGTTATTTGGGCATTCAATCAGCATGAATGATTAAGAATTTCTTAACAATTTCCTCCTTATGTTTAATCTGCTTATTAAATGTGTTTACAATCACTCTTCTACTTTCATCATACTACCAGCTTCTTGGATTGGACTTGACAGATTTATAGTTTCTTTCTCAAGAACTTCTTCCTCCTCACATTCTGTTGAATTGAAGGCTTTCAGATATAATTAACCTGTTCATGTATTGGAACTCCATTGAATAACTCTACAGTTAGGATGGAGTTACTGAAAATGTGTACTATAACACACCGTTCTAATAATTTCTGAATTCCTGTTGTTTCGTTACACACGGTGGAGATGCAATTAATTCCTGTACAATAGAATTAAAGTGTAGCAGATACATGTTCCCGGCCTCTAAGACCTAGGTCAATAGAAGAGTGTAGCTAAAGATTTTCCGAGCAAGGACTTAGAAGGCTGTGGTTCCCAATGTTTTAAAGTATTATCTCTCAAACGTCAACCAACGTGTATGTAAGTCACTTGGCAACCTTGTTAAAATGCAAATTCTGATTGAGAAGGTTTGGGGCGGGCCAAGATAGCGCCCTGGTGATAGTCTGTGGAACATGCTGTATATAGGAAGACTTAGAAGCTGTGGTTCTCAATTCTGATTACATGTTAGAATCACATGAGGAGCTTGTAGAAAAATTAAGAAGGCAAATGAGGTTAAGAAAATAGTCATATCCCTAAACAGATAAACCTGAATTTCTGAGGGTGGAGTCTAGGCATAGGTCTGGTTCTGCAGGTCACAGCATGTGTACTCTCGTTTGAAAACCTTGTTCTCAGGGTTGTGAACTTGCGGAAAGTCTGGCCTCTAATTAAATAGACTGTTGTAATATTTAAAAAAAGAATAAGAATAAGAAGGTTGAAGTTCTTATCTGGAATCAAATTATTTCTTATATCCGTGAGCTGTCAATCTTTAAAAATATGTTATCTTATATAGCTCATCATTATAATAACGATGATGACATTAATAATAACTATAATAATAAATATATCAGTTAAGGAGCATTCTTTTGTTAACACAAGACATTTTCTATAGATCATTATATTTAGGCTTAAACAACTTTAAAAAGTCAAAGTCATCATCAACATCATTGCTATTATTAGCTTCATTATTATATTGTCTCTATTATATAGATTGGAAACTGAGACTTGACAAAAGTGAAATAACCCTTAGATTGTCCATCCAAAATTTAAAAATTTAGCCCAAGCCTTTTTACACTTCTTTGGAAAGAGGATTCAACTTTAGGGTCAATTTGAAAAAGAAGTACCACTAAAGTAGAAGAAGCTTGCTTCCTTTAGTATCCTAAATGAGAGATGGGGAGAGAAAGAGAGAGAGAGAGAGAGAGAGAGAGAGAGAGATCCTATAACCCTTGCCAATGTTCAATATTCATGGTAAGTATCATCTTGAAATTGTACATTAACATCCCTATGCAAACTCATCCCTAGTGTTACATAAGCTAGTTTATATTTTAACAATCAAATAGGTTTTGTTCAGTTTGCCTCTCATCAACACATTGCAGGTTCTTATTACCTGGTTCTCTTCAGTGCTTTATTAGCCATTTCATTTTATTTCAATCATTTTCATAAATCCACACTAAAAAATAACTCAGAACTTAGAACCATATAATCATATTTTGATGCATTTTATTTAGTTTTTTATTCTTATCCCCCTTCTCTAAATACTATTTGTAATCAAACTAAGAAACAGATTTGTCTTTTACTCACAGGTGACAACTGAATAAATACAGAATCATGTAAACACTTTGGAGTGAGTTGAATAGTGGCCTCCAAAAAGATGTGTCCAAGTCCAGAACACGTTACTATTAAAACTTATTTTTAAAAAAAGGTCTTTGCAGAGGTAATGAAGTTCAGGATTTTGAGATGAAAATATTTTTCTGCATCATATAGATGGGTCCTTAATCCAATGACAATTGGAGATACAAAGGGGAGATTTGACAGACAGAAGAAAAAAACTGTGATGTGAAGATGAAGATGTAGACAGAGATTGAAGTATTGTGATCCTAACCCAAGGGAACAGCCAGGAATGCTGGGACAGACCCTGGAAGCTGGAAGAGGCAAGGAAAGTTCTTTCCTACACCTACTGAGGGTGTGTGGCCCTGCATACACCATGATTTTTTTTTACATGCTAAATTTTATAAAGTCATAGGGTGGAGGAAGCGGACCAGCTGGCCTCTCTGGACTCAAGAAACAAGAGAGAAAAGAAGGACTCTTGGAGCTGAGGGGGAAAAAAGCAAAGTTTGTACCTTGAGAGAAGAAAGGGGGAGACAGAGAGAGAGAGAAAGAGACTGGGAACCACATACACATTGATTTTAAACTACTTTTCTCCAGAACACTGAGAGAATTAATTCTGTTGTTTTAAACTACTAAGTTAGTGGTTATCAGTTTTGGTCAGCCACAGGAAAGAAATGCTCACTTGGGAAAGCATATTGAAAGACCACTTATATAAATTACTTGGCAGTCCTATAATGTACCAAAAAATATATATATTAAGAGGAAGTAAAGATAACCTAATCTAGTAGTGGTAAAATTACTGCAGAGCACGTATCATAGAAATGTATGCTTGAAACGGATATGATTTTATCAACCAATGTCACTGCAATTAAATTAATAAAAAATAAAGCTATTGCGATTATATATAATTTATAGAAAATTTCAAATATGTTGCATGTAAATCAATTAAGTCATACTGGCATTTAATTCCATAGATAAAGTTACAGGACTTTATTTCTTGAAAATTTTTCAGCAATGGCATAGATTAGCACCTTATTGGAATCTCTCAGCTAGCTCTTGAAAGGTAAGGTAGTATAATAAAAGGACCTAGAACTACAGGACACTAGAGTTCTAGCTAGCATTGATTGGTCTACTTAATAGCTGTGTGATTTGGGGCAAGTTAGTTAAGCTGAGTCTCCTTCTCAGCATAGATTTAAAATCTTAAGAGCGTGGGAGGGGGTAGGTATTTCTATACAAGCTGACATTTACAATAATGAACCATCGTTTAGGAAAAAGACAAGTTTGTTTCCGTTGAATTTGAACACTGATGGCCAATGTAGCTCTCACAGGTTTTGTTTGTTTACATATTCTGGTTTGATGGAAAGAGTTCGAATTTTTACATAATCACATACAAATAGAACTTCTGTCCTGTTCACAGCCTCTGCAGTTACTGTGTGCTTTTGTTAGGGCCGTCATGCGTACAACGGGGAATACCCCTCACTACTCAGGATTTGGGCTGCTGAGAGTCTCTTACTCCCCTTGGAGACGACCTTCGTGTTATCACTAACATGTTGTTCCTTCGGAAGCTTCCATCCACCCACTTGGCTCTTTATAGTCTCAAAAGCTCAAGCCCTGGGTCACATCGCTGGACTCCATAATGCCCTTGCCAATTTTCCTGGCAAGAGAATTCAGCGAGAGATTAGTTTTTGAGAGATTTTTTTCAAGATCTTTCTCTGAATGTCCAAAGAAAGAGACAAAAATAGGCAGGATTTCTACTTTCATTTCTGTACTTTATTTAGAAATAAGTAAAATAAAAGCTCCCTTTTTTATACTTACATATTTTTGTCCCCCCTGTACCAACTTATATGTCATTAGTCCTTTTATTTGTTTAAAAAATATTTATTTATTTTGATAGAGACAAAGAGAGAGAGTCAGAGAGTCAGAGAGAGGGACAGATAGGGATGGACAGACAAGGAAAGAGATGAGATGCATCAATCCTTCATTGGGGCACCTCAGTTGTTCATTGATTGTTTTCTCATATGGGCTTTGACCAAGGGGCTCCAGCAGACCGAGTGACCCCTTGCTCAAACCAGCGACCTTGAGTCCAAGCTGATGAGCCTTGCTCAAACCAGGTGAGCCTGCACTCAAGCTGGCAAACTCGGGGTACAAAGGTAGGTTTTCTGCATCCCAGTCCAATGCTCTGTGCCACCTCTTGGTCAGGCTCAATATATTTTTAACTTGAGAAGCTCCAAAAGGAGGTTAATCAGATACGCTTTTCTTTATGTAATTTTACTGCATTAAATTTTTTTCTCAGGTATCTTAATACATGCTATAAATAAGACTGAGAAATGTATTTTAGTGCATTCTAGCATTCTATTTTTATACTGTGTCCCTTGTTACATTTTCACACTTGGCCATATATATATATATTATTCTACAGTGAACAGAGCTGGCAGGAAAGATATGTGATATGTGATAGTTATTCATTGTTTGTATTATTTAGTCATATGCAAAATGAGTTTCAAAGATATTGGGAAACTTATTAAAGACAATGTATTTTCTGATATATGTTGTATAATGTCCTTTCTAGTCATTTCCCAACATTGTTATTCAGCCTTTGTTGGAAGAAATGAATTAAAAAATATAACTACTTCTTTAGATTTTTGGACAACTACTCTTACATTATATTAGGTTTGACTTATATTCTTGTATTAGATTTTGAGGCCATAAAATTCCCCCAAAGGTGTACCAAACCAGCGAAGGAAGAAACAAAAATGGTTTGTTTGTCTCTCGATAGTAGGCATCTCTTAACATAAACTTGTTGTGGAAATACCTCTTTTCCTTTTTTTTTTCCCCCTGTGAACTGTAGCAGGAACCCCTGGTAGAGTAGGAAAGAGTTCTAATAGCCATATGGTCACATCAATTAAAATAGCACTTCTGAAATGCACACAGGAGCCAATGACTAACCCATACAGACTGCAGCATGCATTTTGTTTAATCTGCTTAATTTTAGGAAGAGAATCTGTTAAATATGAGACCAAATGATCATTGATTGTAAATGGTCCTTAATAAGAGGCATCTTAGATTAAGAAAGTCTAAGTAAAAAAATGAGTCTGGAGTTTACAGAAGTCTGCAGCACAGCAAAGCTGTGTCCCCAATGGAGATGTAGGGCGTAGGAGAGCACCTGAGTCCCACGAGGCAGTGGATGACTGGGATGGATCACCAGAAGGATGACAGAGCATGCTCACCTTAGACTTACCATCACACAGAACTGTGGTGGCTGCTGTACACTCAGACTGAGAAAGGAGGTTAGGAGAGCAAACTAAGTTCTGGTGTTAAACAACCACTCTTAGTCATTAAAAAAGCTTAATCAGATCTAAGTCAAGTTAAAGTTCACTTTCTACACTGCTAATTGACTCGTGCCTGTATCAGTAAATACGCTGATCTGATATATCTCTCAATCCACTTAGTTGAATGGCTACCTTACTTACTTGTGAAACTTATCTTTTTAGACGATGGTTCTTCCGTCTGAAGATGGAGAAATGACTGCATTGTTTCTTGCCATCTTTCAGATATTTTTCTATGCATGATTTTATTATTCATAAAAGTTAACATGCCCACTGTGATATCTTGCAATGTTGAAAAGTGTGGTTCTTATTCTGCCACTTAGTGAAGCAAATTTTATGCTCTGTGGCAAAGAGGGCGGAGGGGTTAAGAGAGGACTACTTAGAATATTAACACTTAAAATCTTTTCCTGTAATTTTTTCACATTTTATTAATTTTAATGAGGTGACATTAATAAATCAGGGTACATATGTTCAAAGAAAACATCTCCAGGTTATCTTATCATTCAATTATGTTGCAAACCAATCACCCAAAGTCAAATTGTCCTCTGTCACCTTCTATCTGGTTTTCCCTGTGCCCCCCCTCCCCCCTCTCCTTCCCTCTTCTCCCTCCCCCCACCCCATAACCACCACTCTCTTGTCCATGTCTCATAGGCTCACTTTTATGTCCCACCTATGTATGAAATCATGCTGTTCTCAGATTTTTTTGTTTTACTTATTTTACTCCGTATAATGTTATCAAGGTCCATCCATTTTGTTGTAAATGATCCGGTGTCATCATTTCTTATGGCTGAGTAGTATTCCATGGTATATATGTACCAAAGCTTTTTAATCCACTCATCCTCTGACAGACACTTGGGCTGGTTCCAGATCTTCGCTATTGTGAACAATGCTGCCACGAACATGGGGGCACATTTCTTCTTTTTGAAAAGTGCTATGGTGTTCTTAGGGTATATTCCTAAAAGTGGGATAGCCGGGTCAAAAGGCAGTTAGATTTTTAATTTTTTGAGGAATCTCCATACTGTTTTCCACAGTGGCTGCACCAGTCTGCATTCCCACCAGCAGTGCAGAAGGGTTCCCTTTTCTCCACATCCTTGCCAGCACTTATTCTGTGTTGTTTTGCTGATGAGCGGCATTCTGACTGGTGTGAGGTGATATCTCATTGTGGTTTTAATTTGCATTTGTCTAATGATTAGTGATGTTGAGCATTTTTTCATATGCCTATTGGCCATCTGTATGTCCTCTTTGGAGAAATTTCTATTCATTATTTTTTTGCCCATTTTTTGATTGGATTGTCTGTCTTCCTGGTGTTGAATTTTATAAGTTCTTTATAAATTTTGGTTATTAACCCCTTATCAGTCATGTTGTCGAATATGTTCTCCCATTGTGTGGTTTGTCCTTTTATTCTGTTCTTATTGTCTTTATCTGTGCAGAAACTTTTTAGTTTGATATAATCCCAATTGTTTATCCTGCCTTTTATTTCACTTGCCTGTGGAGATAAATTGGCAAATATATTGCTGCGACAGATGTCGGAGAGCTTGCTGCCTATGTTTTCTTCTAAGATATTTATGCTTTCACGGCTTACATTTAAGTCTTTTATCCATTTTGAGTTTGTTTTTGTGAATGGTGTAAGCTGATGGTCTAGTTTCATTTTATTGCAGGTAGATGTCCAATTTTCCCAACACCATTGTTAAAGAGGCTGTCTTTACTCCATTGTATGCTCTTTCTTCCTTTGTCAAATATCAGTTGTCCATAAAGGTGTGGGTTTATTTCTGGGTTCACTGTTCTGTTCCATTGATCTATGTGCCTGTTCTTATGCCAGTACCAGGCGTCTTGAGTATAATGGCCTTATAGTAAACCTTGATATCTGGAAGAGTGATACCTCCTGCTTTATTTTTTCTTTTTAAGATTGATGAGGCTATTCGTGTTCTTTTTTGGTTCCATATAATTTTTTGGAATATGTGTTCTATATCTTTGTATGTCATTGGTATTTTAATTGGTATTGCATTGAATTTATAAATTGCTTTGGGTAATATAGACATTTTAATGATGTTTATTCTTCCTAACCATGAGCATGGTATATGCTTCCACTTGTTTGTATCTTCCTTGATTTCTTTTATCAATGTTTTATAATTTTCCGAGTACAAGTCCTTAACCTCCTTGGTTAAATTTACTCCTAGGTACTTTATTGTTTTGGTTGCAATAGTGAACGGGATTGTTTCCTTAATTTCTTTTGCTGACAGTTCATTGTTGGTATATAGAAATGCTTGTGATTTCTGTGTGTTAATTTTATATCCTGCCACCTTGCTGAATTCATTTATAAGGTCCAGTAGTTTTTTGACTGAGACTTTAGGGTTTTCTATATACAATATCATATCTGCAAATAATGACAGTTTTACTTCTTCTTTTCCAATTTGGATGCCTTTTATTTCTTCTTCTTGTCTGATTGCTGTAGCTAGGACTTCCAGAATTATATTGAATAAGAGTGGTGAAAGGGGGCAACCCTGCCTGGTTCCTGATCTTAATGGGATTGCTTTCAAATTTTGCCCATTTAGTATGATGTTTGCTGTGGGTTTGTCGTAGATGGCCTTTATCATGTTAAGGAATGTTCCCTGTATTCCTACTTTACTGAGAGTTTTGAGCAAATATATATATATATAATTTTTTTTTCTTAAGTGAGAAGCAGGGAGGCAGAGAGACAGACACCCGCATGCACCTGACGAAGATCCACCCAACCAAGATCTACCCGCCAAGCCCACTAGGGGGCGATGCTCTGCCATTCTGGAGGCATTACTCCATTGCTGCGGGAGCCATTCTAGTGCCTGAGGCAGAGGCTATAGAGCCTTCCTCAGTGCCTGGGCCAACTTTTCCTCAGTGGAACCTTGGCTGTGGGAGGGAAAGAAAGAGATAGAGAGAAAGGAGAGGGGGAAGGGTAGAGAAAGAGATAAATGCTTCTCCTGTGTACCCTGGTTAGTAATTGAACCACTGAGCCAACTGGCCAGGCTGTCTCTCTCTTTCTATAAAATCAATTAATCAATAAAAAATTTTGTTCTATTGATTCATATGTCTATACTTATGCTAATATTACAGTCTTGATTGCTATAGCTTTTTAGGATGTTTTGTAAATGTGTATTATATGAGCTCCAAATGTGTTCTGTGTCAAAATCAGTTCTTCTAAAATTGCAGAGATTCCCATATCAATTTTAGAATCAGTTTTCAGTTATCACTTTTTACAAAAGACACAGTCTTGTGTCATTAAGCACAGATATGTTCGGAGAAATCTGAGACATGTGTCTTTACATTTCTTCAGTAAGCAAACCTTGTAAAGTGCACTTACCCAAACCTAGATGGTCTAGCTAGCCTACTACACCCTTAGACTGTCTAGTATACCTCATTGCTCCTTGACTTCAAGCTTGTGCCAGATGTTCCTGTACAAAACAACACAAGATTAAATCAAGAAAGAGCAAATGATGCAATCAAGAAAGGTGACAGATATAAGAGGTCTGAGGCTGTGCCCACCTGACACAGCATACTGTTTTATGTCAAAGGTTTTTTTAAGTAGAAAGAGTACACTTGAAGATAATGATAAAACATGTAGTATAGAAAATACATAACTCAGTAACATAGTCGTTTATTAACATTAGCAAGTATTATGTAGTGTACATCACTGTAGGTGCTATAGTTTTGTAAGACTGGTGGAGAAGTAGGTTTGTTTTCACCAGCATCGCCCCAAACATGTGAGTAGTGCACTATTCTACAATCTTATGATGACTGTGCTGTCACTAGGCAATGCTCTGCCTACTTATCTCCTCCCTGCTCTAAGCCCTGGCCACCCCTGATGCTTTCACTGTCTCTCTCGGTCTGGCTTTTACAGTATGTCATAACGTAGGAATCAGGCAGTATGTAACATTTTCAAACCGGTGACGTCTACTTAAGAACATGCATGTAAGGTTTCTCCATAGTTTTTCAAGTCTTGATAACTCCTTTATTTTAATACTGAATAATATTCCATTGTCGGGAGGAAGCACACATTATTTAGCCATTTACGTACTAAAAACTTGGCATTTCCAAGTGTTGGCAATTATCATATTAATAAAGTTTCTATAAATATACATGGGCAAGTTTTTTTGTAAACATGAGTTTGAACTCCTTTGGGAAGATACCAAGGAGCACAGTTGCTGGATTGTACCATAGGAGTATATGTAGTTTTATAACAAAAGCCAAATAGTCCGTACCATTTTGTATTTCCACCAGCAAGGAATGGGACTGCCTATTGCTTCATTCCCTCACCAACATTTGGCGTTTTTATTAATTTTATTTCTTAGACTGAATTCTTATGGGTAGCTCTAGATCTGCCTGTTTTCCTAGCTAGCCAGTGTTTAGTCAGAGGTTGTGCTCAACCACTCTGAGCCCACCACCCTTTCTTCTTCTGCCAGCGCATCTGTGCGTGGGCGGGCAAGCACAATCTTCTGCACCCTCTCACATCTTCCCTCTGCATGCAAACTGATTCGCCAATGTTCAACATTGTGTAGAGAGTTTGGGCTTTTCTAGATCTCCTCCTCTATGTACACAGCCCTCCAGTCAGCCAAGGATATGTGGACAGCCTCGTTCCTTTCCCTTTCGTGACTTTTCCCTTTCAGAATTTCTACGTTAAATTTATATGGGAGCACTGACCACAACCAAGTGCAAAACCACTAGCTTCCCATTACTAGCAAGTGTCCTCTCTTTACTAACAAGACCCCTTGATTTTTCTCCCATTGATCCAAATAAAATGAGCCTGCTTCAGTCACACATGTGCTGGGTTTAGGTTGGTTCTACCCTTGTAGACCGAGAGCATCATCTGGGCTGGGGGAGCATGGCAACAGCCCCAGGTAAGAAAGCCAGACACTAAATTATTTTATAGGGTTTTTTCTTCATGTTTGTGTGGGGAAAAACTTTCCAACTTCTTGCTGTTGTTGAAACTCCTGTTCTTTTTACTTTCTGATCTAGTATTAAATCAAGGATGCCGCTAGTAATCATGACTTTAGTTTTCTTTGGTATTGGACAGTAATATCACCATCCCACCAATTTTTTTCCCTTTGTAACAATATTTTAATTTCTTTTATTTTAATTTATTTATTTTAGAGAGGAGACAGAGAGAGAGAGAGAGAGAGAGAGAGAGAGAGTGAGAGAGAGAGAGAGAGAGAGAGAGAGAGAGAAAGAGAGAAAGGAGAGAAGAGCTGGAAGCATCAACCCCCACATGTGCCTTGACCAGACCAGTGCAGGGTTTTGAACTGGCGACATGAGTGTTCCCAGGTTGACGCTTTATCCACTGCGCCACCACAGGTCAGGCTGTAACAATATTTTAAATAATGGTTAATTTTGATTCCTTCCTTTTCCTTTCATTCATTCATCAAATATCTTTCATTTTCAATCCATTCTTCAAATATATTTCTGGTTACTTTATTTTTTCTAAAATAAAGCCTGAATCTATTCACTTCTATGCATACTTTTTTTTTTAGTATTTTTTTTTTTTTACCTGACCAAGCAGTGGTGCAGTAAATAGAGCGTCAGACTGGGACATGGAGGACCAGGGTTTGAAGCCCCAAGGTTGCTGGCTTGAGTTTGAGCTCATCCCGCTTGAGTCCAGGGTCTCTGGCTTGAGCGTGGTATCATAGACGTGACCCATGGTCACTGGCTTGAGTGTGGGATCATAAACATGACCCTGTGGTCGCCGGCTTGAGCCCAAGGTCACTGACTTGAGCAAGGGGTCACTCACTCTGCCGTAGCTGCCCTCCACCCCCGTCAAGGCACATATGAGAAAGCAATCAATAAACAACTAAGGACACTAAGGAGCCGCAAGGAAGAATTGTGCTTCTCATCTCTCTCCCTTTCTGCCTGTCTGTCCCTATCTGTCCCTCTCTCTGTCTCTCTGTCTGTCACACACACACACAATATTTTTTTATTTATTCATTTTATAGAGGAGAGAGAGAGAGACAGAGAGAAAGAAAGAAAAGGGGAGGAGCAGGAAGCATCAATCCCATATGTGCTTTGACCAGACAAGCCTGGGGTTTTGAACCGGCAACTTCAGCGTTCTAGGTTGACAGTTTATCCATTGCACCACCACAGTCCAGGGCACTTCTGTGTCTCTTATAGCCTCCACTCTAACCCAAGCCACTGCCAATTCTTTTCTGGATCACTGCAATCATGTCTCCCTGCTTCCGCTCACTCTCTCCCAGAGTCTATCCGCCTAAGAACAGACAGAATGACAACTTTTTTTAATGATACAATATTTTCTTAAACAGAATTTTCAAAACAGGCAAAATAATATATTTGTTATTATATTAATTATTTTAAAATTACAAATCAGTTCTGTTAAGTATATTCACGTTGTTGCAAAACATATCTCCAAAGTGATTATTTTTTTGAGGGAGAGACTTTTTTTCTTTTATTTTTCAGTTACAGTTGCCATTCAATATTATAATAGTTTCAGGTGTACAGCATAGAGGTTAAACATTTGTGTAATTGACAAAATAATCTCCCCTCTAAGTCTAGTGCCACCTGGCACCATACATAGGTATTACAGTATTAGTGACCAGGTCCCCATGCTGTACTTCACATCCTCAGGACTCTTTTTTAATGCAATTTTGTATTTCTTAATCCCTTCACCTTTTTAATCCAGCCCCCCAACCCTTTTTCCCATCTGGAAGGGTCAAAATGTCCTCTGTATCTATGAGTCTGTTTTTGTTCTGCTTGTGACTTTATTTTCATTTTTATATTTCACATATAAGTGAAAATATACGGTATTGGTCTTTCTCTGACTTATTTCATTTAACAAAATACCCACTCGGTCCATCTACATTGCCACAGATGGTAAGATTTCCATCTTTTTATGGCTGAGTAATATTCTATTATATATGTGCCACATCTTTATCTGGTTGTCTATGGATGGACACTTAGGTTGCATCCATATCTTATCTATTGTAAATAATGTTGCAATGAATATAGGGATGTCTATATATTTTCAAAGCAGTGCTTTTTATTTCTTCATCTAGATACCCAGAGGTGAAATTGCAGGGTCATAAGGTAGTTTTATTTTTAATATTCTCAGGAAACTCTATACTATTTTTCATAGTGGCTGCAACAATTATCAATCTTACCCACAGTGTGTGAGGGTTACTTTTTCTTCACACCCTTGCAAAACTTGTTGATTTATTGATGATAGCCATTCTGTCAGGTACAAGGTGGTTTTAATTTGCATTTCTCTGATGATTAATGATGTTGAGCATCACAGTGACTTTTAAATGATAAAAACCTATCATCTCATTCACCTGCTTAATGTAATTTTACTTTTATTTATAACTTTAGGGGGAATTGTACTGTGTTTACTTTTTCTGCTCTTAGAATAACAGCCCAACATCTCAGGCTGTTGTGACAATATGCCACAGATTGGGTCACTGACAAACAGAACTTTGTTTCTAGTGTTCCGGAGGCTGGCAGTCTGAGATGGGGCCAGCATGGTCAGGTGAAATCCTTCTTCCAGGTCACAGTCTTCTTATTTTGTCTTCACATGGCAGAGGGGCTAACAGAGCTGTCTGTGGGGTCACTTTTATAAGGGCAGTAATCCCACTGAGTTTTTAAAAATGTTTATTTAAAAAGGTTTAAATTACTGTTGACATACAATATTGTATTCGTTTCAGGTACCAAATATAGTGATTCAATATTTGTATACCTTAGTAAATGATTGCCACAACAGGTACAGTAAACATCTTTTACTGTATCTACTTGAACTGTATTCCCTACGCTGTGCGGGTTCTGCCCTCATGACTTAATCACCTCCCAAAGGTCCCGCCTTTTAATACTGTCACTTTACAGGTTAGGTTTCAATATATGAATATCAGGAGGACACACTTGGTCCATAGCCGCCTGGTATTTATTATCTTGACTGGTTTGAATGAATATAGTAAGAAGGGTCCTCTCATCACACCTTCTTCCTATATTCATTCAAACCAGTCTCCATTCCGCTTTAGAAATCAACCAAGCTTCCCCCTGCCCAGCCTTTGCACCTACTGTTCCCTCTACTCAAATATTTTCCACCTCTTGACCACATGCCTAGCTCCCTTGCATGCTTCATGAATAAGCTTCAGTGTCACCTCTTCAGAAAGTACCAGTATTTCTTTCCATAGCTTTATCCAATTTAGTATTATACATGCTTTAACCACTATTTTCTTATAATCACTGAAGTAGTTTCTTTCATGATAATTGTTATAATTGGTAAATGTATTGTTTATTTATGTACTCATTTATTACTACCTCTTCTAATCAGTGATCTCTCTGAAGAAAAAAATCAGTCCTTCTTCCTCACCAGTAAATCTCCAATCCTTTTTTTTTTATTTTATTCATTTTTTAGAGAGGAGACACAGAGTGAGAGAGAGATAGAGAGAAAGAGAGAAAGGGGGGAGGAGCTGGAAGCTCAACTCCCATATGTGCCTTGACCAGACCAGTGCAGGGTTTTGAACTGGCGACCTCAGTGTTCCCAGGTCGATGCTTTATCCACTGCACCACCACAGGTCAGGTAAATCTCCAATTCTTTTAATAGCGCTTGGCTTGTGGTGGGAACCTTTTATCCCACTCTGCCATTAAGAAATTAAGTAAGAGGAAAATATTATTCTCCTCAAATTGTATTTCAGATAAATATTAGATAAAAAGATCAGGCAATACTTCTTATAAAGTTAAAACTCAAGTAAGTACAAGCACAATTTGTTTGAGTGTTTTTTCCTTGTATTTTTAATAACATGAACCTTAGTTAATAAACTGTTTTCAGATATTTGTTTTGTACAAATAAGTATTAAACCAGGATGATTTTATAAAAAGGATTACAAAATAAGGAAACAGAAGCATGTGCTCGACTTTGTATTTTATTCCTCTTATTTAAACAGAGTGATAATAATTTATTTTGAATATCTATTTAAAAACAGAGGTATTATAACCTGGATAAACTGTTTGAAAATCAAGGGACTCATAAAATGAATGTCATTTTTCCAAAAAAGAAAAAAAAAACCCGCATCTATTTCACACATTACATGTGAAGAAGGACAATTGAATGGTATTCATCTGTTGGAAAACAAAAGCTAAATATGTCTCTACATTCCTGGTGATTCTGTCATTTTCTTTTAAAGAAAGCTGAAGCATGTTAATCAGTTTATTTCTTGACAAACTTTCCACCTAATCATTTTCTAAATCCTGGTTTCTACGGAGAAAAAAAGAAAATGAAGCTGCAATTTAGCGACTACTAATTCATTTAATCTATAAATCAGTAGGAACAGGAAAATAATACATATCATTTCTAGAGCTTAAAACTTCCATAAATAAAAATTTCATTTTCTGGTACTGACAACCTGAGTTTCTCTTGTGCTGGCGAGTCCTCATCGTGTCTCTTGCTCTTTATGACTAAAGTAAATATTAAAGCCCACATCCTTGATAGATCGGCCACGGTCCTCCCATCTGCTCCGCCTTTGAAATGAAATAAGAGTTCAATAAAATGGTGCGCTGTGCGTCTTTTGTTCAGCTGCATACAGTATATCTTTAGATGTGTACAACATATTCATTTCTTCCAAATGTTTTATCGCCCCTGCTGCCTGGAGTGATGAAAAAAAAAAAGAAAGAAAGAAAGAAAAAGAAGAGTCGCTGAAGTGCTGACATGTTTATAGAGGGATTCAGAAAGTATCAAGTTCATTGAATACCATTGTCAAGAGTAACATTTAATCTGACTGGATGTGTTTTTGTTTTGTTTTGCATTGTCACAAGGAGGATAGGAGTGGTTAGGGGTGCTTTTCATCAAGTTAAGAGACACTTAAGCTTGGGGATTTAATTCCAATCGAGTTCCTCTTCTGGAACTTGAACTTTGATCCCATTTAGGCTTTTTCTTGTCTCATGTGAAGTTACCATTCTATGTTACAGTAGCCATCATGGAAATTAACACATTTCTACATGTTCAGGATATTCAATATGAGTCTATGAGGATAAAATAAAATGGCATAGACTTTTCCTTAAAATTTGCAGTGCATTGTATAAGAGAAGAAAAAGCTGGATTTATGTCTGACAAGGGTCTCGGTTTTCTTTTCTCTTCTTTTCATTAATTGAGAGTCAGAGAGGCAGAGGCAGACTCCCGCATGCATCCTGACTGGCATCAACCCGGCAAGCCCCTACCAGGTGATACTCTGCCCATCTGGGCCACAGCTCTGTTGCTTGGCAACCAAACTACTCTAGCACCTAAGGTGAGGCCATGGAGCCATCCTTAGTACCCAGGGCCAACTTTGCTCGAATCATTCGAGCTATTGCTATGGGAGGAGAAGAGAGAGAGAAAGAGCATCAGTGGAGAAGCAGATGGGTGCTTCTCCTGTGTGCCCTGACCGGGAATCAAACCCGGTACTTCCACACTCTGAACTAATGCTATACCACTAATCCAACCAGTCAGGGCCAGCCTAGCTGTTCTTAATGTAGTGAAACAGAAAATTAAAGCTAATTTCAGGAAAGAGAGAAACCCCACAGGGCAATGCTGGCTGGGTATTCCCAAGATTTTTTTCTGTTATAGAAGACAGAAATTCAACTAAAAATATTTAAGCATAAAATATAACATTTAATTTGGTAGTTGACAAATTGGCTGACCTCAGATAAGCTGAAATCTAGGCATCCAATCAAAGTTATCTTTCTCTCACTTCATTTCTTTATTCAGCTTTTGTTGGTCCATTGGTCTCTCCTTTTCTACTGCACACAAGCACTCAGGATATGGTGGAGAAACTGGCTACCTGGAGTTATCTAGTCTTCTTCTGCTTGTTCTGTGATCCCCCCAAAACAGATTGCTTCGAATCAAGTCTATCGCTCCAAAACTCTTTATTATGTACTCATTAAAAGCCAGACCTCTCATGAAGATTATATTAAAATTATATTCTAGAGGGGAGAGAAAGAAAAGAAACAGATAAAGCAGATAGAGATAGCCATGTGTCCAAATCCCCTTTGTTCTTTCTCTGGAAATATATCTCCAGCTACTACCAGATGATCTTTGGAGAGTCTTTCTAAGCAAGACATATCAATTGACTTTTATTTCTTATGTTACAAACCCCAAGCCATTGATGGCTTTGAAGATGAAGTGGGACCATGTGTCAAAAATATGGCCAGCCTCTAAAAGCTGGGAAAGGCCAAGATCAGATACTCCCCGGAGCCTCCAGGAGGAATGCAGCCTTGTTGGCACCTTGGCTTGAGCTTTGTTACACACACTTAAGACTTCTCATCTACAGAGCTGTGAGATAATAAATTTTCTTTTGTTTTAACCTACTACGTCTGCGATAATTTATTACAGCTGCAAGAGGAAACTGATATACCCTCAGTGTGCCACCATTGCACACTGAGTGTGTATCACTTTAAATCAAACAGTTGTCCCCTATTCATGTCTTCCTTCCATTTTTTTCTCTTTCATGGAAATGATTTTTTTTGTGTGTGTGTGTGTGTGTGTGTGTTTCCCATGTGATTTAGTCAATCTGATTCTACCCTGCCCTTCGCTCTGCTGAACTTGCAATCCTAAGAGAAAGTAATATTTGACAATCCCAGGCACGTCATTTAGGGATTAATGCTGAACATTAGCTACTTTTTTCAATGTTTCCCTCTCTCTCTCTCTCTCTCTCTCTCTCTCTCTCTCTCTCTCTCTTTCTGTTTCCAATCTTACATCCTTCTAGTGCTAGAGGTTTCTGTTTTCCTATGGCTTTGAAAAAAAGTCTGTTTTTATTTTATCTAACATTATTCAGGAAATAAGTATTTACTATGTACTCTGTGCAAGGCATAATGTTATGTGTCACTACAGATAACTGTATAAAGAACTGTGAATTGAAAAACTGATAGAAGAACCAAGTTTCTGTAACATAGGAACTTAGATGGTAGGTGCTAATAAACAAAATCTATTCAGAGTATATCAGTGTTGAAGGCATTTGTTGTTCGAAGTTATTATTTAGTAGTGCTTTGTTTTACTTGTTTATTTTTTCAAGTAAGTCATATTTTTCTTTTCCAGAAGCAAATAAAAAAATAGCAAGTGGCAGCTTGCCTTTGAAAGGACACTAAAGAATATTAGGGTAATAAGCATTCTATCTCATAGAAACGGTTAGTTTAAGAAACACTATTATTATACAGCTCTCAAAGAAAGTTCTATTGAATAAATCTCAGAATGTAATGCTTTCAACTAAAATAACAAAACAAAAACATCATCAACAACAAAAATGCATGGTATATAATATTCATAAAATGGTATGTGAAGAAGAAAAAAGAAAAATATGGAAATCCAAATAGTATTTTAAATCAAAGTAATACGATAGTGTTCTTCCTATTACCCTAAATTGTTGGGATTGTCTACATGAGTTAAATTTTAATTTTGTTGCATCTTTTAAAGAAACAAATATATTGCCTTCTGGGTCAAAAGAAAATTCAATACAAAAAAATATTTTTATTCTTTTGCTGACATCCTGGTTGACTTGAAATTCTTTGCATATTATAAAATCTTGTGTGCACTGCTTTTAAATCTTAGTAAAGCAAGTATTACATTATTGCCTTTTTTTTTTTTTATCATTTCCAGAAGTCTGTGTTTTATTTTCCTTCTTTCTTGCTGCACATAATGAAAGACAAACCCATCTCTGAATGATCAAGAGTAAGGGGGAGATTTTGGAGCATGTACCGTTCATTTATCCACGCCCCTTCTCCGGTTCCCTAAAAGCCAGCATTATTTGAGTCTTGTTTGAAATCAGCTTTACTATAAAACATTTGGCTCCCGCCTGTGTTTCAAGGATGTCTTTGAACAGCTTGAAATCATTAGGAAGGGAATGGTAGCAAAAAAAAAAGTGGAGCTTCAAAGACCTGGCCCACCTGAAACAATACCCCACACTGCACACTGCACTCAGTGCTAACAAATCAACAGAGAAGACGCGGAGAGCAGGGTCAAAGCTGACAATGAGGTCATGCACTTATTCAAGGCCGCGGAGACCCATTTGCTGGCCTACAACAATGATTCCGCCAGGCGTGACGGGGAGAAAAGAAAATCAAAATATCATCTGCCCTGAAGATGTCACCTACGGTTCAGTTAAGTAAACAAATATTTAGGCAAAATGAAGGGATTTGATTGTCTGATGAGCGCTGACTCTTGCCTGCAATCAACTCCATTTGAACTCTAAACTTTTAAAGGCTTGAATGAAGCTGATTGCAGTCTGAGTACAAAACATACTTTTCCTATTAATTAACAACATAAATGTATATTTTTCCAGATTGGCACTTCTCGAGAGCATTAAGAAAATTGCTCTACTTGACCAGTGTCCATTTTTAAGAGATTTGATAATATGTCTCCTCTAATACCCTGTACTTTGGCAAGAGATGAAACACTCATTATGCGCGTGGGCTCTAATATCAGACAGCCTGAGTTTGCATACCAAATTTGCCACAAAAAGTGCCATTTGGGCCAATTAATTTGGGAGTGCCTTCTTTTCCTCTTTTTCCTCTTCTGTAAAGTAGAGGTGACTTTTAACCGTTATTTAACTGATCACCTCTTAGTTGTGAGAATTAAATGAAGTAATTAATACTTGTACAATAGTTGAAAAATGTGTCACATAATAGATGCTCAATAAATGTTAGCCATTTGTATAGTCAATATTCTCCACAGAAACAGAACCGTACACACACACACACATACACACACACACATACACACACACACACACACACACACACAGAGAAATTTATTGTGAAGATGTAACGAATTGGTCACACAACTGTGAAGGCTTGCTAAGCCCAACGTCTACAGGGTAGACCTGCCGCTGGAGACCCAGGGAATAGTTGTAGTTAAGGTGACCAATTTTTTTACAATGAAAAGGAGGACAAAAATAAATGTAAGAAAACAATATCGTAAATCAAAGAAACATTTTATTCATTGCAACAATAATATACTATAATATGATAAAAGCATAATAAAAGCATTTGTAATATTATATATTGTAATTATGCTTACATGCCTATTAATTTTTTTTAATACTAATTGTAAGAAAAAAGTACTCATTTAGATATACAAATACGTCCCATCACATGCAATGGATCGACTCTGCATCGATCGAATACGGACATTTACAGATTAGTCTTCTAATATCAGAAAGGACATGTAGGAGGACACTTTTCGAGGGACGATGGAACTTAGAAAAGAAGGACTGTCCCCTTAAGGAGGACAATTGGACACCTTAAAATGTAGTTCAAGTCTAAAGGCAGACTGCTGACACAATTCCTTCTTGCTCAGGGGAGGTCGGTCTCAGTTGTAGTAAGAACTTCAAGTGTTTGTATTAGGTTTTCTTTCCACACACATTGTGGAGGATGATGGGGTCTGAATATTTGCCTTCCCAAAGTCATTTGTGGAGATTCTAATCCCCATTGCGAGGATAATTGGAGGTAGGGCCTTCGGGAGGTGATTGGGTCTTTAAAGGTGGAAGTTTTATGAATGGGAATAGTGCCCTTATATTAAGGGACCTGAGAGCTTAATTCCAACTCTGCTCTCTGCCATGTGAGGATACCTAAGTAGCTGGCAGTTTGCGACCCAGAGGGAGACCTTCACCGGAACCCCACTATCTGAGCACGCTCAACTATCTCAAACTCCTGGCCTCCAAAACAATGAGAAATGAATTTCTGTTTTTTATGAGTTACCCAGTCTATGGTATTCTGTTATAGCCACCTCAAATGACTGAAACAGAAGACAATCTGATTGCTCCAAATCCATTGATTTTAATGCTAATTTCATTTAAAAACAAACACCTTCATAGAAACATTCAGAAAAATGTTTGACCAAATAGCAAATATCTAGGCATCGTGGCCTAGGAAAGTTGCCACGTAAAATTAGAAACCACACTATTGTGGTCAATATATAATCTCAATCTCAATGAATAATCTCAATCTAAATAATAAAACGGGAATAAGTAAGTTTTAGAGGGAGGGTCTTAACCACTGCCCATGTCTTACCTATCCTAGCCTGAGCTCTCAGTCATGGGTATCTGAGCTAAAGGTAGGTCAATCTGATGAAATGAATTTCATAATTTTCAATACCACCTGGGGGTAAACTAGCCAGACAGTTGTTAAGTACCGTAATACCAGATGATAATGAAGCCTTTGCCCCTGTCACATCTAACTTCCATGATACTTTTCCTTTTTTTTTAAATTAGATAAAAAACTTCTGCTGTTGTCTCTCAAAAATGGTCAGGCAAGTGGGCAGAAATATTTTTGAAAAGGTGTTTCTGAAATGTGTATGCTTTTCTGAAAGAAAGAGAGAACCCTCCCATTGTTTCTTTAGCTCTCTTAATCTTTAGCAAATTCACCTGCAGCTATCAGACAATTTCACCTAGCTGCAAACATTTTCTATGACCTAACTTTTGATTTAGAGTATTTACTTTAACAATTTTATTTTAGAGAATTAATTCTTCCCCACTGCTTCATTGTTAGGTGACATAGTCAATTAAATCCTTTGATCCCAGCAAGCTCTGGGGTAAGGAAAAACCACTATGTTCATAAATAATTATCAGAGCACTAATTATTACAGCATGAAGTTGGAAGTCATCAGTCACAAAAGTTGCATAAACTATCACACATACAGCCTGACCTGTGGTGGCGCAGTGGATAAAGCATAGACCTGGAACACTGAGGTCGCCGGTTCAAAACCTCTGGCTTTCCTGGTCAAGGCACATATAGGAATTGGTGCTTCTTTCACCTCCCCCTTTCTCTTTCTCTCCCCCTCATCTCTAAAATGAATAAAATAATATTACACATATGTTTAATATGGAATATTAGGCATTCATTGGAACCAATCAGGCAGATTTATATGAACTGATATAGTAAACATTTCAGGTCACAGTTTCAAATTAATAAGAAAAAACAAGTTGCTAAACCTTTGAAAAGCTACTCAGTAAAGTGATTAAGAGGTTAATTCTAGTAAGTGTGATTAGAACTAGACAGAAGAGAGAAGTTTTACAAAATGTTTCTATCTTTTCATTCTTCTAATAAATAAAGGTATTCTCTATATAGAACCACATCTTATGCAGAGTACTGATTTGGGAAAGTCTAGGAGACATGAAACAAGATTTAAATCCTGGTATTGTCACTTATTATAGTTTTGTGACCTTGATCAATATATGTTTAAATTATTCTCATCTTGGGTTCGGGGGAAGAGTGGAAAGAGGGAAAAATATAAAGTGATGGAAAATGATCTGACTTTGGTTGATGGGTACACAACATAATCAACAGCTCAAATGCTATAGAAATGTTTACTTAAAACCTATGTACTCTTATTGATCAATGATACCGTGTTAAGATTAATTTCCTAAATAAAATTTAAAAATGAAAAAAGATCCTCATCTCTTAAATGAGACCAGTAACACCTATATCATTAAGTTTCTATGAACATTGCATGAAATAAAATCAGTAATGTTCTTATTTCAGACCCAGGCTCGTCTAGTGGGGCACATTCAGGAATTTTTAGCTATTGCTTGTAGCTTCTTATGCCTGACACCCAACAAATATGTATGTCAGTAGAACTTCTGACTCCAGGTTAGAGCAGGCTTACATGCTCACTTACATATTTCAACATTAGTGGATCTAAAACACATTTAAGATCAAATATCTTCTCTTGGAAAAACTTTCCCTCTCTGTCATTCTCCAAATAATGCAGGTTTTAAGTTATGGCATATTTTTAACTTATTCTTTTCTTTTGCAATATTTTAAAAGTCATAGGTAATTTTAATTGAATATTAATATCCTTTCATTTAAATCAACTATCATTTATCAAATGCTTACTATGTTTTTATATATTATACTAGACTCTTAGGATACAAAATTGATTAAATACTATTCATTCTAATAGGCAGGACAAGTTAGGTAGTACAAATAGTTCAATAAGTTATAATAGAGTGTGATCAATGTCTTAATAAAAAATTAAGGAGTACCTGGGTTTCATAGATGTCAAGTCAATAACTGCCCTTACAGGGATAGGAATATTCCAGAGTTGAAGGGAAAAATTCAGAAGCCGATCAATTTTAGAAAAAGTGTTACATCGTAAGTGATGTGAGAACGAAAACAATAATATTAAAATAATATACGTGAAAGGCATATTTTTATATTTAGAAAATTGAAAAAGTTGCAAAAAATTAGGAGTGCAGAAGTATAATTTTTTAAAGGCGTAACATCATGGGTCTTGAGTTTTTAGATAGGTTTTGAAAGAAAGTCTTTAGGAAATTTTTCAACATAACTTCATAAACACTATTGTTTTGGTAAGACCATGTTTAAAATCATTAAAACCTCAGAGCCTCAATTTCTTTATCTGTAAATTGTGCTGATTAACAGAATTTATCTGGTTACTGTAAAATTGAATGGAACTAATGAGAGGTCCAGCCTCAGTGGTGGCCAGTTAGAGACTCAATAAAAATAAAACATTTTTTAATCTATCTCATTCAATGATTGGACAATAAATAAAAATAAGTGGGACAATTGCTTAATGAGAGAGGAAAGGCTGAGGACATATTTAACTTTGTTTTTCCAAAGATGGAAAGACTTCCTTAGAGTTAATGGGAATGAATGACTGAAGAGACAGAAAACAGGAGGAAGGATTGTCTGTTCTAGATCAGCGCTATTCCCTAAAGATAAAGTGAAGCCCACAAATGCAAGCCACCTACTTTACTAGCCATATTAAAAGTAGAAAAGAAACAGTGAAATTAATTTTGGTAGTATACTTTATTTAATCCAATATACCCCATATACAGTTCTCCCTCGCCATATCATGATTCACTTTTTTGTGGTCTCGCTGTATTGCGTATTTTTAAATTGTATATATCTATGTATGTAAATTGTATGTATCCTGTATTTTTCACTATGTCGCATGATTTTGTGGTATATAGGTGTTTTTATATATTTATTATTTTAATTATTTTTTCAGTAAAATAAGCAAATAACTGTAGGAAAGGTTAATAACAGTGTGGGAAAGGTTTATAAGAGTGTGGGGAGGGTTTATAAAGCCTTAAAATATATAAAAATAATAAAATAAATACAAGGTCATTACTTTGTTGATTTTCGCCTATTGCCGGATGTTCTGTAACCTAACCCCCACGATAGACGAGGGACCCCTGTATTATCATTTCAACACACAAAATAAAAATTACCAAAGAGATATTTCAAATTATGTGTTGTAAAGCACCTAGCAGAGAACCCGAAATATAATAAGAGCTCAGTCAATCTAGCTATTATTAGTATAGTCTTCCTAAAGAAATTGTAAATTCTATGAATGTCAGTTTCATGAACTTGAATAGTTTTTATTCTCAACCCTCAGTAGTAGTGGGTCGTTTGCTTCTATCTTGAATTATTGCAACAGCTTTCTCACTGGTGGTCTTCCTGCTTCTAGGTTGATCTTTTCCATGGTCCTCTTAGAATTATTTCTTCAAACCCAAATGCAATCATAGTTGTCATCTGCTTAAAACTTTTTAATAGCTCCTTATTGGTTTAAGAAAAACTATAAACTCCTTGTGGCTTTCATTTACGTTGCTATCCTTTTTATTTCCCCAGTTCTTTGTCTGACTTCAGTTAGGACAACCGCTCTGCAGGCCACTGCTTCATGGACGGCACTTGGCAAGGGGGGAAGCAGAGTAGGTGCAGGCCTTTCTGGCTTTGTTTTGAAATGCTGGTCCTGAGGACATTTCAGAACATTTTCATGAAGAGTAGAAAGAGAAAAAGATTTGAAGTCATAGACAGCATGTCTTAAATAATCAAGTGTGAGGGCCTGGCAGGTTGGCTCTGTGGATAGAGCATCCAGCCAGCATATAGATGTCCCAGGTTCAAATTCCCAGTCAGGGCACACAAGAGAAGCAACCATCTGCTTCGCTCTTCCTCCCTCCGCTCTTCCTCTCCCTCTTCCCTTCTTGTAGCCAGTGGCTTGATTGGTTTGAGTGGTGACCCCAGGAGCTGAGGATAGCTTGGTTTGTCTGAACATCAGCCCCAGGTGCTAAAAGTAGCTTGGTCCATTGGAACATGGGCCCAAGATGAGGGTTGCCAGGTAGATCCAGGATGAAGTGCATGCAGGAGTCTGTCTCACTGTCTCCCTCCTCAAATTTTTTTAAAAAAATAGTGAAAAGAGTGTTCTCACCCACACTAGAAAGTGTTTCCAGAATGCAAGAGAAAAAAGGAGAGAGTTTGGGCTTACCCTCGATTCCCACTATTCTCTATTTCTTTCTCTCCTCTTCACTCAGGAAAATTTACGTTGAAATGCAAGAAAGGGAAAGCAGTCATATTTGAGAAATGGCATGAGCTCTAACTATTTTCTCATGACTATTCAAGCTTTGGGTTATATTATAAGCAACAGATCATGTATTACTTCTTTAGACTCTCCCATTAGAGATCTGGACTAGGAAAGAAGTTCTGACGTGGTGTTCATTCAAATTAATATACACCTAAATTAACTGGATGAACATTAAACTACAGATTCTGATTCAGTAGGTCTGAGGTGGGGTCTATAATTCTGAATTTTTAAGAAGTTTCTAAGTAATGTCAGTGTTGTTGATTGTGCAGCCAAGAATTCAGGTAAACACTCAGGTGTAAGTAGTAAGTAGAGGGACAATAAGGCACAGTGTCCATATCTGTAGCAAACTCAGGCAGGAGATATTAACCTGGCTTCTGTTAAAGCCTCACGGAGGGTCCAGAAGAGAAGGAAACTTTACTGTTTAGTGTCCAGTGGGCAGTTGGTATTCAGAGTGAACAGTCGTGGCCACTGCATTTCTTTAACAAACATGTGATACTTGTCATATGCTTGGCATTACTCTAAGAGCTCCCATATATTAATTTCAGCTTCTTAGCTACCCAAGGAGGTAGGCTACATTATATTTATTGTCCCACTTTATTGATTCAGAAATTGAAAAATAACACAACTCATGAATGAGCATGCTCGAATTGTACCCAGGGAGCAGACTCTGAGCACCTATGCTTAACCACAAGGCCGTGTCTGACCCAGGGAGGTTGTTGGGCAAATAAGTTTGTAAAGTGTGATTTTTATGCTTACTTTGTTAAAGATGGCACTTTGCCCACATGAATGGCCGTTGCCCAGGTGATAATATTAATTACCTTCCTGCTTGGGAAGGGGCTTGGTTATGCTAACGTGTGCTGGAGGAGGGGTTGTCCTGGGGAAAAAGTTTTAAAAGGAGGAACTAGGAGGACATTTTTAGGAAAGGAGACCACGTTGTTGCAGAGGAGAGAGGCCATATGGTTGCAGAGGAGGCAGGGAGCAAGATGGTGGGGAACTGAAGGTAAACAGAGAGAGGTGGGAGCCTTTGATTCTAAGAATAAAACAGAAAGAATGGGCTTTGGTGCCTGTGTATTTGTTTTACAAGTCTAGAATAAAGAAAAATGGACCGCCAGTTCTTGGCTCCGTTGTTTGATTATGACCTATTCGAATTAAATGGGAACCTGCATGTGAATGGCCACGATGGTGGTAGTGGCCCCTGGCCTTACAGAGGTGAAGCTGTCAGAAGCATTACATTAACCAAATGAATTAACCAGGAAAGTGGGGGATATAGTTGTTCTTAGGACCATCTGATCTTCTTGTAAGGAAAAAGGTTAAGGGTCTGTATACAAACCTTAATCTAAATAGACCCACTGAGTCTGTGTGAGTGACTGAGGTCCATTCTTTCTAGACTGTAGTATAGAGATTTTTGTTGTATAGCTATTGTGTTTAGGAACCAAGGTACGTCTAAATGTGTGTGTGTGTGTGTGTGTGTGTGTGTGTGTGTGTGTGTGTGTAAATAAAACTCTGAAAATAGGAATGGGGACTAGACATTAGTAGAATTAATGGGGACTAGGAGGGAGCAAGATGGCGACGGAGTAGGCGGACGTACGAACTTCCAACTCCCAGAACCAAAGTGGATTACAACTCAATTTTAAGAACCACCACCTGGATAAACCAACTTTGAACAAAACTAAGTGGACTCTTCAACCAAGGAACACTGCAGAAGCCACATTGAGACTGGTAGGAATAGCGAAAACGCGAAGAGAGCTGCCCAGCTCCCCGGAGCAAACGGCAGCCCGGAGAGACCCGCGGGGCGGGAGGAGAGTTTGGTGGAGAGGGAGGGACCTGGGTCCCAGGAACCAAGCCCCAGCCTCCAGTCCTAGAGCCTAGAAGAGCGTTTGGACAGTATTGAGCTGTGAAACAAGTGAGGGAGCTCCCAGGCCTACAGTGTGGAGTATTAGGTCCCTTCCTACTCTGCTGAGGGCTGCTTAAGGTTTTGGGGCGGCAGGATGCTGAAAGGCGGTTCTGTCTGCGTGGGCGGAGGCCAAGCCGGTGGGAGATCGGTCTAGCCCAGAGGGTCAGAGGGGATCGCGAGAGCGGTCCGGAAGCTGCGGGCCCGCCTTTAATCCCACTTACGGGGACAAAGCGGGAGGCCAGGAACGGGCAGGCCCTGCGCAAGCCGGCCCTGACCGCGGGGACCGGGCTAGGACCAGGGACGGGCAGGGGCTCGCGGCAGAGCTGACGCTACCAGTCCCGCACCGCCCCCCACCCCCGGGGCGGAGAAACCGCGGTTGGCCAGTATACGTGCGCGAGCGGGCTCCGAGCGCGGGAACGGGGTGGACCCCGAGACAAGTGGAGGCTCGCAGCTGAGCCCACATTACTATCCCCATCCGGTCGGAGAAACTCCGAATAGCATTCATACGTGAACGAGCGGACTCCGAACGCGGGGGCGGGGTAGAGCCCGGGACGAGCGGAAGTACGCAGCTCAGCGGAAGCCAGCAAACACGCCCGCCCCAATAAACCTTGGTTTCCGACCCTGCGCAAAGGGCCCTGGCCTAGAGGGCGGGGCTAAAGCTCCGGACGGGCAAAAGCTTACAGCTGAGAGCACGTCAAAAGCCCCGCCTAACCCGCGGAACTGTAGCGAGCAGGCTCCGACTGCTGGTTCTGGGCGGAAGTCCGGAAATAGG
Source organism: Rhynchonycteris naso (assembly GCA_037038555.1). NCBI lineage: Eukaryota > Metazoa > Chordata > Mammalia > Chiroptera > Emballonuridae > Rhynchonycteris > Rhynchonycteris naso. Next base: position 95,038,310 of record CM073002.1, read on the forward strand.
CTGGGTCCGCAGCTGAGGAAAGGTGCTCGCCTCTACCCTTGGTGCTAATCTTGTGGCTTCAGTCACAACCCCTCCCACGGAGGAGAGGCAGAAATCATAGCAAAAGCCACAGTGGGCCGGCGCTGGCAACGCTCATACCCAACCACCCTAGGCACCGGCAGAGGGGGTGGGGGGCCTGCAGATAGACCACACCTAGAGAACACAAAGGCAACACCTACTGGACTCCAGTGGCCACAACTTGCTTATACACAGAAAAAATGGGCAGGCAGAGGAATGCAAACCAAATGAATCAAGAGAAATCCCCAGAGAAGGACCTGAATGAACCAGATATAACCAAATTACCAGAAGCAGAATTTAGAATAATGATAGTTAGGATGTTCAAAGAAATTAGAGCAACAATGGATAGTCATTATGAACATCTAAATAAAGAGATAACAAGTATAAAAAATGAAATTGAAATAATAAAAAAGAATCAGACAGAAATGACAAATACAGTATCAGAACTGAAGACCACAATGGAAGGAATTAAAAGCAGGATGGATGATGCTGAGGATCGAATAAGCGAGTTAGAGGACACAATAAACAAAGGCACAGAAGCAGAGAAGAAAAAGGAAAAGAGACTCAAAAAATGTGAGGAAACTCTAAGGGAGCTTTGTGACAACATGAAGAGAAACAACATTCGCATCATAGGGGTGCCTGAAGAAGAGGAGAGAGGACAGGAAATGGAAACTTTGTTCAATCAAATCATAGCAGAAAACTTTCCTAAATTAAGGCTGGGAAACACTCCACACATTCAAGAAGCACACAGAACTCCATTAAGGAGAAACCCAAAAAGATCTACACCAAGACACATCATAGTTAAATTACCAAAGCTAATGGATAAAGAAAAAATTTTAAAAGCTGCTAGAGAAAAAAAGACTATCACCTACAAAGGAGCCCCGATAAGGATGACATCGGACTTCTCAACAGAAACACTTGAGGCCAGAAGGGAATGGCAAGAAATAATCAAAGTAATGCAGAACAAGAACCTACAACCAAGACTACTTTATCCAGCAAGGCTAACATTTAAAATTGAAGGAGAAATAAAGAGCTTCCCAGAAAAAGAAAGCCTCAAGGAATTCATAAAAACCAAACCAATTCTGCAAGAGATACTAAGGGGCCTCTTGTGAACAGTTTAAAGGGAGGAATGAATAGAGCAAAAGAAGAATACAGCTTTAAAGAATAAAATGGCAATAAACAACTACATATCAATAATAACCTTAAATGTAAATGGATTAAATGATCCAATCAAAAGACATAGGGTAGCTGCATGGATAAAGAAACAGGACCCATACATATGCTGTCTACAAGAGACACACCTTAAAACAAAAGATGCTCATAGACTGAAGGTAAAAGGATGGAAAAAAATATTTCATGCAAATGGAAATGAAAAAAAAGCAGGGGTAGCAATACTTATATCAGACAAAATGGACTTTAAAACAAAGGCTGTAGTAAGAGATAAAGGAGGACACTACATAATGATAAAGGGAACAATTCAACAGGAAGATAGAACTATTGTAAATATCTATGCACCAAATATAGGAGCCCCGACATACATAAAGCAGACTTTGATGGATATAAAGGGTGAGATTAACAGCAATACTATCATAGTAGGAGATTTCAATACCCCTCTAACAACACTGGATAGATCCTCAAGAAAGAAAATTAATAAAGAAACAGCAGACTTAAAGGAGACACTAGATCAACTTGATTTAATAGATATCTTCAGAACTTTTCACCCTAAAGCAATAGAATATACATTCTTCTCAAGCGCTCATGGTACGTTTTCTAGGATAGACCACATGTTAGGACACAAAAATGGTCTCAATAAATTTAAGAAGATTGAAATCATATCAAGCATTTTCTCTGATCACAATGCCATGAAACTAGAAATTAACCACAAAAGAAAACCTGAAAAATACTCAAACACTTGGAAACTAAATAGCATGTTATTAAATAATGAATGGATTAACAATGAGATCAAAGAAGAAATAAAAAAGTTTCTAGAAACAAATGATAATGAGCATACATCAACTCAAAATTTATGGGACACAGCAAAAGCAGTTCTGAGAGGGAAGTTTATTGCACTACAGGCATATCATAAGAAGCTAGAAAAAGCTCAAATAAGCAACCTGACCCTGCATCTAAAAGAACTAGAAAAACAACAACAAATAAAACCCAAGACAAGTAGAAGGAAGGAAATAATAAAGGTCAGAGCAGAAATAAATGACATAGAGGCTAAGGAAACAATACAGAGGATCAATGAAACAAGAAGCTGGTTCTTTGAAAAGGTAAACAAGATTGATGAACCTTTAACTAGACTCACCAAGAAAAAAAGAGAGAGGACTCAAATAAATAAAATTAGAAAGGACAGTGGAGAAATAACAACTGACACAACAGAAATACAAAGCATTGTAAGAAAATACTATGAAGAACTATATGCCAAAAAATTAGACAATCTTGGTGAAATGGACAAATTTCTTGAATCATATAACCTTCCAAAAATCAATCTGGAAGAATCAGAACACCTAAACAGACCAATTACAGCAAATGAGATCGAAACAGTTATCAAAAAACTCCCAAAAAAGAAAAGTCCTGGGCCTGATGGCTTCACAAGTGAATTCTATCAAAAATTCAAAGAAGAACTAACTCCTATTCTCCTCAAGCTATTTCAAAAAATTCAAGAGGAAGGAAGACTTCCAAACTCCTTTTATGAGGCGAGCATAATTCTGATCCCAAAACCGGGCAAAGACAACACAAAGAAAGAAAATTATAGGCCTATATCCCTGATGAATTTAGATGCTAAAATTCTCAACAAAATATTAGCCAACCGTATCCAGCAATATATGAAAAAAATCATACACCACGATCAAGTGGGATTTATTCTGGAGAGGCAAGGCTGGTTCAATATTCGCAAATCAATCAATGTGATTCATCACATAAACAAAAGGAAGGACAAAAATCACATGATAATTTCAATAGATGCAGAAAAGGCATTTGATAAAATCCAGCACCCATTCATGCTCAAAACTCTCAATAAAGTGGGAATACAGGGATCATTCCTTAACATGATAAAGGCAATCTACGATAAACCGACAGCAAACATCATACTAAATGGACAAAGATTAAAAGCAATCCCCTTAAGGTCAGGAACCAGGCAGGGTTGCCCACTTTCACCACTCTTATTCAACATAGTTCTAGAAGTCCTAGCTACAGCAATCAGACAAGAAGAAGAAATAAAAGGCATACAAATTGGAAAAGAAGAAGTAAAACTGTCATTATTTGCAGATGATATGATATTGTATATTGAAAACCCTAAAGTCTCAGTCAAAAAACTACTGGACCTTATAAATGATTTCAGCAAGGTGGCAGGATATAAAATTAATACTCAGAAATCAGAGGCATTTCTATATACTAACAATGAAATATCAGCAAAAGAAATTAAGGAAACAATCCCCTTCACTGTTGCAGCCAAAAAAATAAAGTACCTAGGAGTAAATTTAACCAAGGAGGTTAAGGACTTGTACTCGGAAAATTATAGAACATTGATAAAAGAAATCAAGGAAGATACAAACAAGTGGAAGCACATACCGTGCTCATGGCTAGGAAGAATAAACATCATTAAAATGTCTATATTACCCAAAGCAATTTATAAATTCAATGCAATACCAATTAAAATACCAATGACATACTTCAAAGATATAGAACACATATTCCAAAAATTTATATGGAACCAAAAAAGAACACGAATAGCCTCAGCAATCTTAAAAAGAAAAAATAAAGCAGGAGGTATCACTCTTCCTGATATCAAGGTTTACTACAAGGCCATTATACTCAAGACAGCCTGGTACTGGCATAAGAACAGGCACATAGATCAATGGAACAGAACAGAGGACCCAGAAATAAACCCACAGCTTTATGGACAACTGATATTTGACAAAGGAGGAAAGAACATACAATGGAGTAAAGACAGCCTCTTTAACAAATGGTGTTGGGAAAATTGGACATCTACCTGCAAAAAAATGAAACTAGACTATCAACTTACACCATTCACAAAAGCAAACTCAAAATGGATAAAAGACTTAAACGTAAGCCGTGAAACCATAAGCATCTTAGAAGAAAACATAGGCAGCAAGCTCTCCGACATCTGTAGCAGCGGTATATTTGCCGATTTATCTTCATGGGCAACTGAAATAAAAGGCAAGATAAACAAATGGGACTATATCAAACTAAAAAGTTTTTGCACAGCTAAAGACAATAGGAACAGAATAAAAAGACAAACCACACAATGGGAGAACATATTCGACAGCACATCTGATAAGGGGTTAATAACTAAAATTTATAAAGAACTTATAAAACTCAACACCAGGAAGACAAACAACCCAATCAAAAAATGGGCAAAAGAAATGAATAGAAATTTTTCCAAAGAGGACATACAGATGGCCAATAGGCATATGAAAAAATGCTCAACATCACTAATCATTAGAGAAATGCAAATTAAAACCACAATGAGATATCACCTCACACCAGTCAGAATGGCACTTATCAGCAAAACAACACAGAATAAGTGCTGGCGAGGATGTGGAGAAAAGGGAACCCTTCTGCACTGCTGGTGGGAATGCAGACTGGTGCAGCCACTGTGGAAAACAGTTTGGAGATTCCTCAGAAAATTAAAAATCGAACTGCCTTTTGACCCAGTTATCCCACTTTTAGGAATATACCCTAAGAACACCATAGCACTGTTCGAAAAGAAAAAATGCGCCCCCATGTTCGTGGCAGCATTGTTCACAATAGGGAAGATCTGGAAACAGCCCAAGTGTCCGTCAGAAGACGAGTGGATTAAAAAGCTTTGGTACATATATACTATGGAATACTACTCAGCCATAAGAAACGATGACATCGGATCATTTATAACAAAATGGATGTACCTTGATAACATTATACGGAGTGAAATAAGTAAATCAGAAAAAAAGAAAAACTGAGAACAGCACGATTACATATATAGGTGAGACATGAAAGTGAGGGTATGGACATGGACAAGAGAGTGGTGGTTATGGGATGGGGGGAGGGAGGGAAGAGTGGGATAGGGAGGAGGGGAGGGACGCAGGGAAAACCAGATTGAAGGTGACAGAGGACAATTTGACTTTTGGTGATGGGTATGCAACACAATTGAATGATAAGATAACCTGGAGATGTTTTCATTGTACATATGTACCCTGATTTATTGATGTCACCCCATTAGAATTAATAAAAATAAAATATATATATAATAAAAAAAAAAAAAAAAAAAAAAAAGAATTAATGGGGACTAAACATAAGTGGGATTAGTTAGTGAATATCCGGGAAAGGTAAAGGTAAAAATTAGGCAAGGGTTAATTTCTCAGAATCTCTGTAAATAGCATCTCATCAAAATTTTATAGCTCCCCGACAGAGATTGAAAGCTTTTGTCACTCGCCTTAGGTTGCAAAATAAGTCAAGGTCAAAATTAGGTACACCCTCAGGAATATCAGCTATAGATCTAGCCTCTTTTAAATCTTGTCTCAGTTCTTCAGAATCATTAGAATACACAAACCCAAAGGTCCCTGCTGTTAACGTTTCTCCATTTAAATCACCATAATAAGAAGGACAGTGGAGCATGTATTTAATAATGTTCATATGCACTTCAGATGGTTCCAACCAAATTAATAACTAATTCTGAGGCTCAGGTAGTGGGAGATGGAAGAGATTTTTCAGGCAATATGTCTGACTTCAAAGCAAATGCCAATTTTTGACACAGTGGGCTCCAATCCAGCAGGACTGAGCTGCCTGGGGATAATGCCCCCCTCCCCTACAAGTCCAGGGAGAAGGGAAAAAATTTGCATTCACACTGTGTATTTTTTTATGGCTAAACTTCAGTTCTTATGTATTCTCTAGTATTCCCATGAAAGGTGTATAATGGAAGATGAAAGTGAATTTGAGGGAACCAAACGGAAGAAAAGCAATGTCCAGGCCCCTCTGAGTAGTAACTTTGACCATTTTCCCAGACTCTTCAGATCAGCGCTCTCAGTACAGTGTGTTTAGAAGGTGCTGTTTCTATTGGAATTACTCTAAGCTTCGCTGCATTTTGATCTCTCTTTTCTGGAAAGCTTTCTGTGACTAAATGTTAAGTAGCTGCTAGTCCCGTTTTCACACTTGCTGAATGGGCTCAGCCCTCCTACAGGGCTTTCTTGCTTTGATTGGCAGTCACAGGGGACAGGCGATGTTTCAGGTCAGTGCTGCTGGGGATGGTGAAAGCTAGCATGGTGGCAATTTGTTATTTCTGATGACTAATTATAGGAAGGTTTGTGTTTCCCGGGTGTTTTCATGGGTGTTCTTTGCAGAGCTATCACGTTACTGAAATACTTCAATACTTCAACCTTTATTGACGCCCCAAAGATATTACCTTTCTCTGTGAGTTCAGGAAGATAAGGAAGTGGAAAATGTTTATGTGGTCAATTTCAGGATTTCCCAGAGAGGAATTACGATGGTTTAGGTGGCAGAGAACTGATCTCAAGGTCTGAAGGATTAAGACAAAGCCCTGGAAAATGTTTATTCGGCATTAGAAGGTGCTTCTTTCAAGGAGTTTGGTAGAAAGCATACATCCTAAGTATGCAATGGGGTTGTTTTTTCTTGATTTTGTTAAATACATCAAAATACCATGCACTTCAAATTTAATATTATCTAAAAGGCTCATAAATGAAATTTATTTCCTTAAACACTAAATTATTTTTTTAAATGGACCAGATTCGGACTATTAAAAAAATAGGTGCACTGTTAACTAACCCAAATCACGTGTAAAATTTGTAGAAAGAAAATGACTTAAATGAAGCATAACAATGATCTAATTTAATTAGCAGATTTTTAACAATGCAATATTGTAATTGTTTTTGTTGAAGCAATGAACAATGCCAAACTCTTATGGCTGTAAAAACAAATATTTTTTTTCAGTCACATTTGACGAGAATGGTAGGTCCACTCTGACACTGCTGGGTCCGGCAGGGTTCCATTGGCCTTGATGGGCCTTGGCAGGCTTTGACCGTGTTTGGCTCTGTGTGGCTTTCATCTCAGGACTCAGAGTGAAGGAACAGTCACTGTCTGGATCATGCTGGTTTTCACAGCAAAAGGCAGAAGCTCAAGGAGATAAAGCCAAACCACAAAAGTACACTTAAAGTTTCTGCTTGAAAATGGTGTAAGTCCCACAGATAAAAGTGAAGTGGTTACCAGAGGGAAGGAAACGTGGGGGTGAGGAAGGGAGACTTGTGTGAATGGGGATGGGGGAAGAGGGGAAGGATGTAAAGAGGGACAAATATAAGGTGATAGAATATGATTTGACTTTAGGTAATGAATACACAGCATAATCAACAGTTTAAATGCTATAGAAATGTTCACCTGAAACCTATGTACTCTTATTGATCAATGTCACACTCTTAAAGTTATTTTTTTAAAATAATAATAAAAAAGGTATATGTCCCATCCACCCATGTCTCATTGGCCAAAATCATGTGACCAAACCCAATGCCCATGAGGTGGCCAAGCATATTTCAATGAAAACAAATAATTATGCATAAATAATACCATCTACCACAATAATACAAAACATTGAGGTGGCAAAACAATTGACTTCAGAAATAAAACAACAGAAGGAAAATTGGCAGGCAGTAACATATATGGGATTGCTTTGAGCAAGATATATTTAGTTTGCAAATTCTGAGAGTACTTGTGCTTTTTAGACAGTGTTGCACGACACAGAGATAGTCAACCTAGGTTTCGCAGTACCCGATACCTTTTTGCTCTACCCCTACCAGATTTTCTAGTAAATAATAATCTAGAGAATGAAAATTACCATCTATTTATTGCTTATTAAGAGTCAGGCTTTGTGTTACAATCCATGAACCTTGTGAAGCTGTCATGGATTCTCTTTCTACATGGAATTCAGACTAAAAACACCTTCTGCGGTGGAGGCTAACCTGCTGCCTAAGCCCTACAGCTAGCTTTCACGAAATAGCCATTCATTGTTTTCCTCTGATTAGACTGAAAATCTCTTGCTAATTGGTATTTCTCAGTATTGAACTGCACGAACTCTGCTGTTATCAGTAGATTGTACTATGATGAGATGATGGCTTATTGTCGCTCTTAATTGCCTCTTAAATCAGGTGCATCCATCTCTAGGTTGTAAGTGATTGAATCCACCTAGTTTACTGTTGCTTTCCAGCATCAAGCTGAACTCTAGACTTCAAGGATTGATCCACACATGTTTGTTGAACCATATTGTATAGTGCTAAAAGAATTACAGTCCCATGCTGGTTACTAATAGGGATACGTTCTGAGTAATGCATTGTTAGGCAATTTCATCATGCCCCACTTAACGGTGGGTTATGTTCTGAGCAACAGGTGGTTAAATGATTTTGTCCTGTGTGAACATCATAAAGTACAGTTACACAAACCTAGACGGCATAGCCTAGTACGCAGCTAGGCTATACCATGCGGTACAAGAATATTGCCAGGCTACAAGCCTGTACAGCATGTTACTGTGTAAAATGACCCAAGACCAATTCAAGCACAACAGAAAATGATGCTATCAAGAGATGTTGTAAACATGAAATGTAGGAGGCGGCTGACAGCCTAACACAGCATACTGGTAACAGCAACCTTGCTTTTTATAAGTAGATATCTAGAGTACACGCTAAAATAATGATAAATATGATAGTATAATAAATACATCAACCAGTCATATAGCTGTTTCTCATTATCAAGTATTAGGTACTGCGCATACTTGTGTGTGCTATAGTTTTATGACGGGCAGTGCGATAGGTTTCTTTACACAGCATCACCACAAACACCCGGGTCCTGTGTTGCACTTCAACATCACTGGGGACTAGGAATTTTTCAGCTTCATTATCATCTTACATGTCTGTGGTATATGCAGCCTGTCATTGACCAAACCATGGTTACATGGATAATGACTGTGTGGAGGTTGATATGGAGATTTAAGAGATCAGCTATCAAATACCCCAAATCTATAGGTGAAAAGCACTAGATTTAGAAAGATAGATGTGTATTCTCTGCAGAAAGAGAATCTTGAGAAGGTCCGATTGGAGGAATGATGGACCCTTGGATTGACTAAGGTTGAGGTGCTCATGTTCATATCTCAGCGAAGAGTCCATTGAGTCTGGCCACTGCCTTTTTCTAAAACTAAACTCTCAAGGCTTTTTAGAGAATTACCAACAAATAAAAATGTTTTCCTTATAGCCTTAGTCAGATTAACCAAGGACACAGTGTCCACACTGTCCTCTTTGTTAACTGCAAAATGAACAGTTTAACTAAAAAGCATGTAAACAAGCTTCACTATTTCAAGACTACATGAACAGAACAGCACTCCTCCACCCACCCCCATTTCCTTTCTCTTTCTTTCCCTCTTATTAATCTTGTTTTTTTCCCTTGACTCAGTCCCTCACATGTGATTAAATGGTTTATATACAAAGTACTTAAGCAGCCTACAGAGCCACTCATTTCTTGTCTCTGAGCTCTTCTGGAGTCACCTGAAAAGGGGGAGGAAGTAGTGATGATTTCTGAGACCACTCGGAAGGCTGTGGGCAGTCTCAGATCAAAAAAGCTGTAAAACTCAGTCTGGCCAGACAGTGAATGCCTTTGTATGTAAGACTAAGAAATATGGGAGGGGTTTATCCTATCATCCATGTGGGAAAATGGAAGTATTAAAAAAAAAAAAAGCAGGATTATAATCAGAAATATTTTATAATGAATTCATTAACTAGTTAATTAATCAATTTGGTATGTTCATAGAACCTCCATGTACTACCAAATGTGTGCTAAACACGCATGCATGATGTCTGTTGTTCAGAGGCTAAAGGCTAGAGTGGAGATAGACACTCAAAAAACACACATCTAACTCATTAAGTATTAGTTATAAAGCACGTTAAGGGTTTTGTGAAAGAAAAGCACTCTTTTATTATCATAAACATAAATCTGGAAGAACAGAGATTCCAAGCTTGTTAATTCAGCAGTCTATTTTAGATGTGATTTGAACACTTAAATTATTTTCCTGTTTCTTACTGAAACTTCTCAATATGTAGGCATTTTTGTCCTCAAGATTCTCCATTCATGAATTAGATGGCCACAATAGTTTTTGTTTGTTTGTTTTCTTGTGATTTTTTTTGTTTGTTTTTTGCAGGGACAGAGAGTCAGAGAGAGGGATAGATAGGGACAGACAAACAGGAACGAAGAGAGGTGAGAAGAATCAATCATTAGTTTTTCATTGCTGTTGCGACACCTTAGTTGTTCATTGATTGCTTTCTCACATGTGCCTTGACCCCGGGCCTTCTGCAGACCGAGCCACCCCTTGCTGGAGCCAGCGACCTTGGGTCCAAGCTGGCGAGCTTTTGCTCAAGCTAGATGGGCCCACACTCAAGCTGGTGAGCTCGGGGTTTTGAACCTGGGTCTTTCACATCTCAGTCCGATGCTCTATCCACTGCGCCACCGCCTGGCCAGGCAATGGCCACAGTAGTTTTAAGTATTGTATCAACACACAACCTCCAGAGGACAGAAGAATGTCTCTTTCCTCTTTTCCTTTTTTAAGAAGAAGTTTTTCGGAAGTCCGCTGTCAAAGTCTTTCTCTTAGCTGACTACCACAATTGTGTCAAATATTCATTCCTGTACAAATCATTGGTGAGGGTTACAAAGAAAATATCTTGATTGGTACCGGTGCTGCCTAATAGCATAGCCATTACTCACATGTGGCGATTTAGAATTAAATTAAATACAATTAAAAAAATCACCGCATCATTTGCTCTAGGCATAACTCAAATACTTCGGAGTCACATGTGGTCAGTGTCTACTATATTGAGCAATGCAGAATATAATTTCTGTCATTGTAGGAAGTTCTACTGTATTGTGCACATTTAGATTAATCAAGACCCAAATCCTAGGGCACAGGAAGAACTTAGCCTTTCTTAAAGCACATAACTTTGGACCTGAACAAAATCGTGGTTCTTTTCAACATATCAAGCGGGCGATAGAATGAGTATTAGGAAAAAAACAACAATTGTGTTGCCAAAATGTCTGCAGGGTGAGAGAGAATGTGTGAACTGACTTCAGGAGCTTGAAGTAATACGTCTTGGGGGCTGATGGATCAAACTGGGAAAAAGGAAAAATTTCAGAATAACAGAAAGATTTCTGGCTTGGGTCACTTGATAAATACTGGCCTAATTCACTGAGAAAAAGAATATAAAAAAAGGACTAGTTTTGGCAGAAAATAATAATGGATTTTAGTGACGGGGAATGCCAGGGCGACCTGTGGGAGAGGAAGGTGGAGATTTCCAGGGAGCAGTCGGCAACCTAGGAAAGTGGCCATGGGCATTATCAGCAATATGAGTGCCTCTCTGGTTCTGCTGGGACCTGGAGCAGTATAAGACGAGGCACTGTGATGGTCTGGACTAGGATTAAGTTCTTCCTAAAATTGTTTAAATATGGGAGGGAACTATAAGCATAATGCGTTTGTTCTTTTTGTAAGAACCAGTATTCAATTGTAAAGAGGTAACAAAATACTTCTTAATATACCAGTACAAAACTTGTTCTCTACTGAGGTCAGAAATATTTGCCTTTGTTGCATAAAAGTATCGCTTTTAATTCCAGTAGACTAATTGCAGGAGGTTAATAACCATTTGACCAGGCCTGTGCTTCCTTTGTGTAAACACAATACTCATTGCCTACAGAACATGATTCACAATAATGTATATATCTTTTAGACTGAATGTGGATGTAATCTTCACAGCTTGCCATTTGCTAGCATTGTTTCACTCAGAATATTTAAATGTGTAATTAATACATTTCATTAAGGGAGTGGCTAGCCAATAATGTTTGACTCATTTTCTTCCTTTATGCCATTGAAATCATCATAAAAAACAGAGGTAGGGTTTAACGTCGTGAAACACTAGGGATATTGGATCTTCAGTTATGAGAAACTGTGCAACAATTTCCCCCCTCTGAAGGCAAAATGAAAAGGAAATGATAGAATAGAGTAGTTTTGGATTAATCTCCAGTGTGCAGCCTGCCACACAGATGAACAGAGGAGGCCAAATAGGAGAAACAAAGGACGGCCTCTTCTCTTCCCATAGTTCCTCACTTCCCCAGCAACATAGCTCATGAGTTATGCTCTCTGGGCCAACCAGCCATGTTCTGTTTCCTGCTGTCCACTGGAAATGGCTTCGTAAAGCATATACTGCTATCTGATAAATACATACATGCATATGTATATAAATGTATGCGTTGTATGATATAAATGTATACAGTGTGACATATATGGTTTATATGAATATATGTACATGTGTGTTTGCACATGTATTTCATGATATGTATGGATGCTCATGCATATCTATATGCACATATGTGTACATATAGATAGGAATTTAATATTGTGTGTCTGCCCATGAATTTATAAACTCCAAGACAAAGAAAAAAAAATGAACAATTATTAGCTAAACAGGTACAGAAAACCTTTAAAGTGTAACTTTTGTTGAGTCTAAAAAATAAACAAGCCTCAAAATTTTCCTAATTGTTAGTGTCATGTACTTATATTCTCTTGAAATTAGATTGATAACTTAAAATAGAACAGTTTTGTTCCATCTCCATTCAATGTGTGCTTACTATTGACTTTTTGCTTTCTGTCCATTGTCTGGGAAGAACAAATAGAGAAAATGGTAAAACATTGAAAGCAATTATTTCAAATCAAGCAAATAATTCAACTTATTAATTTGTTGATTGAACAGTTTTAGACAAATGTGTTTTGGGTATATTTAAGGCAAAACTGAAATGGGTAACTTTTATGAATGCATTATGAAAATATTTTCATGGATGTGAGAGCTCTGGGTAGCTAACTGCATTGGAGCTAAGGATCAATATGGTGTCTTTACAAACATTCTATGAGGCGGGCACCTCACAGAAGGAATTAAGTTAGGTATTCATTGTATAAAAAGTATTAATCCCATTTTTATTAGTATACTCAGGTCAATATTATTTATAAATAGCTCATTGCCTGCATATAAAAAGTATCTATATCTATATGAAAGTTATAGAGCTTTTTACTCTGAGAATATAATTATAAAAAGATTTAGAAAGAGAAGAGTGGTATATTCCAGAGTAATACAATTAAACCTTTATCAGAACAAATTAATTTTAAAAGTTGATTAATAAGAGGTACAAGATCAGCCTGACCTGTGGTAGTGCAGTGGATAAAGCGTCGACCTGGGAACACTGAGGTCGCCAGTTCAAAACACTGCACTGGTCTGGTCAAGGCACATATGGGAATTGACGCTTTCAGCTCCTCCCCCCTTTCTCTCTCTCTCTCTCTCTCACTCTGTGTCTCCTCTCTAAAATGAATAAAATAAAAAGAAGTTTAAAAAGATTTAAAAAAAGAGGTACAATATCAGTTTTATGAATCATTCCAATGAAATCTGAAAAATCAGATACCCAGTCTTCATCACCAACTAAGGGAAACAACAATAGGACCTCACTGAACCCTCCCTGGCTGTTTTGTGTTGGGGACTTGAGTACATGAGTTCAATGGCCACCTGATTGTAGCAAGGCTTGGCAGTGCGTATGAATGGTGGGAAGCTGTCCACACAAAAAGATTAGTGTAAAAGCAACTTCTTCTCTAAAAATAAAGACTGGTGATGATTCTTCTTGTCCCGATCAAGTTGACTACAGAAACAACCTTTTCAATAAAAGCTAATTCTTACCAAGAAGAGAGAATACTTCTTCCAGTAAATCTATAGACCTTCAACAAATGATTCCGGTCTTCTGAGTTTTTTTTAAAGTTATAAATTCCATATCTTTTACATGACTTTGTATATATCACATCATTGGGTAATGGGTATATGGATACTTTTGGTGTATGTGTGTGTGCTTTTTATATAAGTATACTGTGTATAGCTATAAAATTTTCAAAACTTGTCAGCGAAATCCTCAGCTTTCTTCCCTACCAATATAGTCTTTGTTAGGCTTCACTTACTCTCCTGTTCATACCGATTCACGAGCCAATACAGAGTCACAGCTCTTGCTTTATACAACATATGTCTGTGAAGGTCTCTCACTGCACATGTCAAGACAGCACTCTTGAGCATATGCGAGTTATTTATCATCAACAGATTTCATAGTAACAGGTGCATCCACAGGACCCGAATGTATAAAAAAGACTAATTTCCTTTCTTCTCTTAAAAGACAGTGACTAAAAGTGAAAAGATAATGGCTGGACTCCTAGACAACTAAAAACCTCCAGCAGACTGCAGTTCCTGGAGCTTTTACTAAACGCTGGAAAAGCATTATGCAATCATTGCAGGAGAATGGGGGAGAAGACTGAGGGGTATTGATAAGCTCAAGCTTCTCTCTTAGAACAATGGATTGTTTATACCAGAAAGCACCCTTAGAGGCACTTCCATGCAACTTCCTAATTTACTGAGGTCAAAAATAAGATGGTTTGATGAAACTCAGAAGTTGCTGCTATGGAAACCAGATGTTAACAACAACTTATCCCAGGTTCTTTGATCCCATCAGTGGTCCATCTTTCTGTAAAAACCTCAGACATCTTGTATGTGTGTGCATGTGTGTGTTATTAATCTCTTAACTTAGTAATTTCTTGAATCTAGCTTTCTCCGCTCTCTGTTCATATTTATTACTGTCACTTTTTCTTACTCCAAATTTGTGAAATGGTCTTTGTATTTGTATGAAAAAAAGGTAAGTTACACCGCAAGGAATGATTTAAAAGGATATTAGCCCGTAGAAATTTTGTGCTGTGCACCTCACCCCCATCATACGTATAATAGTTTTTTCTGCTGGCAGCATCCACATGATCACTTGACACAGAATTAAACTCAGCCGCTCTGAGAACAGGGCTGTGTGGCCTCCACCCAGACCCTGTCACTGGTGGCTCAGCTCAAGAACACTCACTTAGTGAGTGCAAAAACCGACTATGAACCTGGCCACTCTGCTGTGTTGTGTCACTTGCTCAGCCCATGCCTGACAAATCCTCCTATGCGTTTGGTGACATTTAGAGAGCACTGTGGGCTCTGCCAATATGCCTAGCAATCAGAGTGTGGATGACAAATTATGAAACACATACTGTGAAAATTATGGACCCTGTCACGGTGCCAATCTGCGGCTGAAAACCTACTGCTGCTGGAAGTAATGTTGGCACAAATTTGTTGCTAAATTCAATCGTATTTCTAATTTAGTAATGGATTGATCTTAATGGTGAGTCGCTGTACCTGTTTAGATTTCAAAGAAGGACCGAGGGAGCTAATGACCTCACCCGCTATTATAAGTAATCGGAGCAACTGAATACTTTCCCCACTCTTCTCTGTTGATGGCTCTTGTTTACCGCTCTGTACCATGCAGGGTTTATATACAGTCCCTGATTTTTCAGGTGTAGACCAGTATACTGTAGGAGCTATTTCCACATGCACTAAAACTTTGAGAGTATTTACACCCTCACTGCATCTTAACTCAGAAAACATGATCTTTGCACCCTGCGGGACTTGCCTGAAGAGCCAAGAGCAGCCGGCGAGTATGAACCAGAATAGGAACCACTCCAACAAGCTCCACTGGAGAAGCAGGCAGTTTGAACCCGCACCAAGTTAGTGCTGACACTCAGAGAATTATTGTGTACGATCATGAGAGGATGGGCACTGGGAGAGCTCCGTCACAAAGCCACAAACACAGAAGAGCAGTAGCAGCAACAACAAAGCCCAGCAATTTAGTGGAAGGATAGAAATATAGAAGCTAGATATCCATAAACAAATATAGTCAAGGACACACTCCCACCGCCTAATAAGAATGAGAGTCTAGTAATTTCTGTATTTAGACTATGTACTTTCTAAAGATCATCTCTACTGGCTTATATGGGGAAAGATATTATAATAATATTCAAATATGAATTATAACTGGTGTGATATTAAGGTTATGTTTATAAACCTGAGAGCCATAACTTACATTTTGCAATTTGGTTTAACTTTATAATAGTAGCTTTAATTTTATTTCCTCAGGGTGGATTAGTCCACATTTAAAAGGAACATGGAATTTTGTACAGTGATGTTGATGGTTTCTTTCTAGATATCTTATTTTTTGAAGAGTTTTCTTTATTAAAACAGATTTCAAATCATGTTGAGTATCAGCTGGATTAAAATAATAATGATGACATTCACTCTTATCCCACTAAAAAATGTGAATAGTGATCCTCAAAGCAAGCTTATTAATATCAGATTCGTGGGAGTATATGTGTCATTTATTTATTTATTTTTCTTGGATCTAGATCACGGGTCCCCAAACTTTTTACACAGGGGACCAGTTCACTGTCCCTCAGACCATTGGAGGACCGGACTATAAAAAAAAAATTATGAACAAATCCCTATGCACACTGCACATATCTTATTTTAAAGTAAAAAAAAAAAAAAAAAGGGAACAAATACAATATTTAAAATAAAGAACAAGTAAATTTAAATCAACACACTGACCAGTATTTCAATGGGAACTATGGGTGCGGATGCATCCTGTGCTCCTCTCACTGACCACCAGTGAAAGAGGTGCCCCTTCTGGAAGAGCAGCGGGGGCTGGATAAATGGCCTTGGGGCCACATGCAGCCTGCCGGCCGTAGTTTGGGGACCCCTGGTCTAGATCATCAGTTGTATTAGCTGTTGTGTTTGCTTATGGACTCTACCTACAATATAGAATTATATGAATTCTGCATAGATGAATACAAATAATTTTTGTTAGAACTCTTTTTCTCCCCTATTGAATTAAATTCTATGGAGCTTTTCCTACTGAAAGCCTGGGGCTTTTGAAAGTACGTTAACATTTTTAGCTGGTTTTTGTACCAAAAAATAGAGTGAAAGCCCTGATCTAAAAGAGATTTGGCAAAATCTAAGCAATTCTTGGATCTGGGGTCACCACCATATGGATATGGCTCGTTGTGAATAACACTGAAGGAAAAACAACAACAAAGGCGGGCTGGAGGAAGGAGCCTCTCCAGGACTTGCACTGCACGAGGCATGCTGAGGCTCTGATTTAGCTTCTGTCAATACCAGACGTTTCAAGAATGAGGCCAAGATACACACTCTGACTCAGGGCTCCTTGCCTTCGATGAAAAGAGCAGTTGACAAGGCAACTACCAGCCAGACTCTTCCAGACTTCAAGGAGTCTGTCTGAATTGTCAGTTAGCAACTTGTCTTTCAAACGAGATGGACAAGAAATGCCCTAAATTGAAGAAAGCTGGAGCAAGGATTTGGAAATAAGCACAAACTGACATCTAGGAAATAGTGAGTTGGTTGTGTTTAACAATCTGAACATTAATTCTCCCAAACAAGAAAGCCTTTTTTTTTTTTTTTGGCCCAAAGAGAGTCCAGGAGGCTGGCCAGAGCCAAAGGGAAAAATGGCATCACTCCCTCCATCCGTGTCTCTGATTATAAAACAGCAGGAGAGATCATTAGGGTAGCATACACGTTCTGCTTCGGGGCATATGTCAGGTTCAATACCGCGAGCAGATTGAAGCGTTGCCAAGGATGCCGAGTACTTCTTCCTGTGACTTCAACAGTGAGGTGCTAGGCTGGCACTGCTGGCAGTTTTGCAAAAAAAAAAGAAAGTGTGGTGGCTAGTGACACAGATGGTATGGAAAGTCTGACATTGCATGTTACTTACCAATCAGGAAGTGACTCGGTTATTTTATTATGCACACACAATTACAAAGCACCACCTGTACCAGCGTGTGCCACCTGCTTGTAGACCACCACAGGGAGAAGGCATGTATCCACACAGAAAATAAACTCTTTTGCTCTTTGTTATATATTTTTGTAGTTGTAAGGCCATCTTTACCCATATTTATTCTGCGAGAATTCATTTCCATTTCTCCTCCCATGAGGACTCTGCCTCATGCCGCTTGCATAGACAAAATTTAGTGTAAGGATCCTCTTCTTGGATCCCATTTTTGGAGACAGTGTTCCTGAACTAACAAAATGCTACACTGCAAGGTGGTTTCTCTATCTAATCTACAACAAATGGCATTCTCAGAAAGTTCAGTGTACTGTGCAGACATTTTTTTGGGGTGTAGTTCAGATATTTATGGAATAACCTGATCGCTTAAACACTTATTGGTGATACTAAATAATATCTTCTTGGCATTAAAAGTAAGGAGCTAACATTGTTTGACCACCTGTGATAGATACTTTATAGAGACTGACATGTAATTCTCTCAATAACTTTATGAGGTAGGGGGTAGTATTCCTCTGTACAGAACAAGAATTTGAGACGCAGTGAATTTAAACAAATTCTTAAGTTCGCACAGCTGGTAGGTGGTAGATAAAAGATCCCAGCCCTGTATGGAACTCTATATCCTGTTCTATTTTCACAAATGTCAATTGTGTGCATTCTCCCCAAAGGAATATCTCATTTTGAATCTTCATTAGGCTGCTGAATTGATTTCTTTCAAAATAAAAATATATTTGTATCTTTATTGTATCTGTTGATTGTAAAAAAACCATAGACAAATATGTAAAAAATGTAAATCCACTAGTAATGCTACTCACCATTACTTGCCACCAATCCTCACCCAGCCACCAAAAATTATCTATAGTTAACACTGGAAAATATACATATTTATAACTTTATTTATAAATGTATATACACACTTATATATTTATAAATAGGTCATAAAGTACATGCTATTTCAAAAGCTATTTTCTATACAGTATATTTTGAGTATACAGATCAAGATGTAGCCCCGCCTTTCTTTTCCTAATAACCTGTATTGCTCTGTATTTTGAATGGAAAAGTATTACATTATTCTTGCCCAGATTCTATTGATAACTATTTGGATCACACTGGGGAACAAAATTTTTGTTGCATCCACAAAAATACTTTTTCTTAACCTAATTTGAGTATGCTGATCTCAAATATGATATTAGTTTTTCTCTGTAAGCTACAGTTTTTATGCAATTCAAGATTTTAGGTTTCATCTTACTGTAAAACGTTCAACATTTAGTTTAACATAATGAAGTAGAATGTCTTCTTGGGTATCATCTTTGTAAAAATATAATAATTTATATAATACAGTAAATATACTAATACACTAAAAGATATGATTGCATCAGAATATATCTACAATTTCAAAATGGAACATATTAAAACACTTATTTTAATCATAAAATGTGCGCAAAACTTATTTAAATTCTATTCAGGCAAAAATTTGCATTTGTAGCTCTTGCATTTTGTACTTGTTGAGGACAATCTCGTTTGATGCTCCAGCAGTAGTCTGCTCATCACTAACAGCTCCAAGATTTTCGGGAAATTTACCAAGGTGACTGTTCAGGAAGTGAGTTTTAATGCTCTTGTTACATCCAATGTCACGGAAAGCCAACAGCATCCTTTGAACCAGAAGTTCATAGTTTTCTGCTTTTTTGTTGCCAAGAAAGTTTCTTATAACTGCCGCTAAAGACTGCCATGCTGCTTTCTCTTCCTTATTCATCTTCCTGGCAAATTCTTCATCATGTATGAGGGTTCGAATTTGAGGTCCATCGAATACACCTGCTTTTATCTTCTCGAAAGACAAGGCAGGAAAAGCAGAAATAATATGTTGAAAGCATTCACTTTCTTTATTCAAAGCCTGAACAAACTGATTCATTAAGCCAAGTTTTATGTGAAGTGGGGGAAAATGATCCTGTCTCGATTAATGACAGGTTCATTCACAATATTTTGCATCCCTACTTCCAGAGCTTCATATTTTGGCCACTCCTTCTGTGTTCAGGGTTTCTCCCAAACTCGGCTGTTCCACAGACACAGAAAACAAGGATATTTTGTGAAACCTCTCTGTTGTCCTAGCAGAAAATTTACCATTTTTAAGATCCACACAAATGATCCAGTTATGCTCCTCATACTTCAGAGAGTCGAGGACAATTTTTATGTCAATATAATCTTCTCGCAGATGAGTTGAATAACCAATTGGAACTGCTTTATAAACATTACCGTTGTGCAGGAGAACACTTTTCAGACTCTGTTTAGAGCTGTCAAGAAATAGCTACCTTTCTGTTGGACTGTAAGTGGTAACATCTAGGTGACTGAGAAGACTACTGCGATTGATTATGACAGTAAACAAAGTATCTTCAGGAAAAAAGTCCACAAAAATTTGTTTGCACTTCCTGAAATGGCA
Source organism: Rhynchonycteris naso (assembly GCA_037038555.1). Lineage (NCBI taxonomy): Eukaryota > Metazoa > Chordata > Mammalia > Chiroptera > Emballonuridae > Rhynchonycteris > Rhynchonycteris naso. The sequence goes on from CM073002.1 coordinate 95,058,570, forward strand.
TACTTTAGCTGACTGGTAAAGTACATTATTTTCTTGAAGCCTGGAGGCTAATAATTCAGCTGCTTTCTTTGATAGGCCCAAATCTCTTACTAAGTCATTCAATTCGGGTTGGCTAAACTGCTGAGGGGTTAATGACTGCTTGGCATCAGAAGAAGACCCTTCAGATTCTGCAACCATTTCCTCATGTATTTTATCAAAATACACTTAATCACCATGTTCACTTTCTTCATCCTTAGAAGAAATAAAACCATTGAAAACTGAAACCGGGAGTGTCTCAGAGTGTGGGATAGGTCGTTTTGCTGAAAGAATATTAGGACATATGATCATATGCCATTTTTTTCTTGCCGATGCCCTTTGTATGGATCAGTAGCTTGTCCTCTACTGTGTTTGATGACAAATCACTGTCTTCAATAATAAGTGAAAAAACAAGCACAAAAAAGAGGGAAATGCAAGTAAAAACATCTACAACCATTGTACAAGATGCACACAGTTTTTAGATTTCAAATTTTTGGAAAAGGGTGCATCTTATACATGGGGAAATACAGATATTATTCCTGAATAACACTTGAGTCTTCTCTCACAAATGTATAATGACTATAAATTCTAGAAGTACATACAGTCAATTTCAAATATTAGAAGTCCCTAATATCCTAAAAATACTAACATTATTGTCTTCTGAGTTTTTTTCTTTCCCAGCACAATATGTTTTTTGGTAGGTTGAAGTCCCCTGCCCTGTGCACTATGGGTTAGCACTGATTCTAGTTGATAAGCAGTAACAGCTCATGGTCAGAGTGACTTTCCTCCCTGTATCCCACTCTCCCGGCCCCCAGTACCCTCACTGAAATAGGCCTATCAACCAATCAGAGCATCGAGAAGTCAGAACTTTATAGAGAATCTTAGAGGCAAGATTTCTACTTTTTAAGAAAAGGTTACTAGCAGAGAATTGTTTCTTTCCTGGGATAGGACTGGAAGACTTGAGGGGAATATGTGAAGGCAGGCATTATTGCTGCCATTTTGATTCCAATCGGGAGAATGCCTAGGATAGGGGTCAGGAACTTTTTTGGCTGAGAGAGCCATGAATGCCACATATTTTAAAAGGTAATTCCGTGAGAGCCATACAATATGTTTAACACTAAATACAAGTAAATGTGTGCATTTTATGTAAGATCAACACTTTTAAAGTACAATAAGTCTCTGAATTCGTTTTAATAATGTTATGCTGTTGCTAACCAATGATGAATAAAGTACTTCTTACCATTAATGTGACTTCTGGTGCTGCATGGTTTTGCTGATGGCTTTGTAGTCTGGTTGATATGTGGTGATGTTAAGCTTCATGCAGGCGTTAAGACTTCCATCCATTAAACATGATTGTAGGTTGCTCTTAACAATCTTTAGATGTGTGAAAGACTGCTCACATGCATACTTAGAGCCAAACATTGTCAGTACAGCAATACTCACACGCTGCAGTGTCTAGTATGTGACGGGAAGCGCATTCCAAGTTTTGACAATCAGCTGGTCCATGGGTTGAATTTTTTTCATTTTTCCCTACTTGTGTTTGCTCGCCAACTCTCCTTGCTGTTGTGCACGTCTTTCTAAATCTTCATTCAGTGAGTTGAACTTATTCACCCACATGTCAGAGGCCTTCAGGTCAACAGCTTGTAGCTCAAAATTTCTGACGGAGACACCTGGGATGTAACTGAGGTTGGTGCTGTCCACTGCACACTCGTATGGCTGGGTAATGAACTTAAAAAGTTGAGTGTGCTCATGAAATTCTCCAAAGTGTGCTTTGAATGACTGCAGGAGATTAGATGTGAAGACCACTAGCGGCTGGAGATCAAGATGTTGAGCAGGGTCACTTGCTGTACATGCATCTTTAAATACTCTCAATTTTTCAAAGTGTAGTAAATGACCTGTTTCAATGTCTGTGATGAAGAGTTTCAGCTTGTTTTCAAATGCAAACACTGCTTGTTGAAGAGATAAGACTGTATTTCCAACGCCTTGCATTTTCACATTGAGCTGGGTCAGATGTTCAGTCATGTCCTCGAGATAGTAGAACTTCAGGAGCCACTCAGTGTTAGCTAACTCAGGATACTAGATGTTTTTCATTTCAAGAAAAGTACAGACATGAAACGGCTGAGCACCTTCCCTCTTGACAACCAACGCACATTGCTGTGCAGAAGCAGACCAGGATAATTAATCCCAACTTCATCTGCAGTGTTTTAAACTGGTGATCATTAAAAGCTTGGGGAACAATAAAATTGATCACCCGAATGACCATCGACATCACCTCACCAAGCTGCTCGCCACACATCTGAGCACAAAGCGCCTCCTGATGTAGAAGACAGTAAAAACTTAAATGGGTCTCTTTTCATGTTCATGAAGAAGCACTATGAATCCTCTGTTTTTCCCTACCATGCACGGAGCACCATCAGTACACACCGAAATAAGTTTATCCATTGGTAGATGTTTTTCTTTAGCAAACTCAGTGAAAGACTGGAATAAATCCTCCCCTCTTGTTGTCTCTTTCATAGGCAAAACAGCAAGACTTTCCTCACATAGTTTGTCACTGACAGCATACCTTGCATCACGCTGAACTGGGATAAATGGCTTATGTCTGTAGACTCATCCAAAGCAAGGAAAAAGAATGGTGCTACATTATGTCCTTCACTTGTGTTGCCTCAATTTGATTTGCCATCATGATGGTAGGATTGTGAACAGTTCTTGCCGACAGAGGCATGTCTTTTATTCATTTGATTATCTTGTCTTTATCTGAAATGTCCTCAAAAAGTTCATTGGCAATATCAAGCATGAATGTTTTGGCATACTTCCCATCTGTGAATGGCTTTCCATTTCTAACAATTGCTAAAGCACCAGCAAAGCTAGCCAAATTCCAGTTACCTTTTTGGGTCCAAACATAGAGTTGCTGCTAACTAGCTTGCACTCTGCACAGTAGCTCTTGACATGCTTTCTTCCTGCTGTCCCACGCTGGATATTTCGATGCAAATGTAGTATGGCGTGTGTCGAAGTGTCACTTTATATTTCACTGTTTCATCGATACAATTTTATGATTGCATATTAGACACACTGCAGAACCTGCTCTCTCCACAAAAGTGAATTCCTCTGTCCATTTCTGCTGAAAAGTACTATACTCCTCATCTTTTTTTTTATTTTAGCCATCTTCTTTGTCAAAAGGGTTTCTGCAATTAGCTAGCTGACTATTTGATTAAAAGGAGGGAAATTTACTTCCTGACCTCACAACAACCCATGTACATTATGCATCATCCAATAAAAATTTGGTGTTGTCCCGGAGGACAGCTGTGCAAATTGGCTCCAGCCACCCACAACCATGAACATGAGGGGTAGGAAATGAATGGATTGTAATACATGAGAATGTTTTATATTTTTAATGGTATTTTTTTTTATTAAAGATTTGTCTGTGAGCCAGATGCAGCCATCAAAAGAACCAACCTGGCTCATGAGCCATAGGTTCCCGACCCTTGGCCTAGGACTTTGAGGGAGAGGCACCTTATAGAGCCCATAGATGAGATGAAATCATGAGAAGCAATATTGAGAGTCAGAATTTGCTCTATGGTTGCATTATTGAGCCGTGAGGCCATAATAAAAGGCCTGTGCTGCTGCTATTGTGGTTCAAAAATAAGGTCTCAGACTAAAAACCCACCTGTGTGAACCTATTTCTTATTGATCTTCCTGGAGCAGAAACTTATTTCATTCATCTCTTCCACAACTGTGGCTATACAAACTTCAAATTGAGTGGTTATCTCTTTAATTTTTTAATAGATATTTGGCAAAACATCCTTATTTTAACTTTCTTTGAAAATATTACAACAGTGTGTTCCCTAAAGTAAATGTAAGCAAGTTTTCTCAGCTGTGATTTCTATATAAAGTTTTCAGATAAATTAGGAAGATGAAAGTCAGTCTCTTGAGTAGCAGAAGAAGGTGAATTTCCACTCAACAGGGTGCGTTTAGGTCAGGCTTGCTCAGAACAGCCATCAGTGCAAGTGGCACTTACCCTGCCCTTAGGACAAGGGACACAAAGTCGAGAGGAGAAAAAGGACAGCAGGTAGGTTCTAAAGTTAGTCGTTTAAAAGCCAGCATTTGAATGCACAGTTAGTGTCATATTTTACCTTCATAAAATTCTCATACCCTCTCTTAAACAGAATGAGCCTATAAATAAAATTTTTAAAGGATAATTGTTTTAAAATTTATTTTGTAAATGTACAGCAAAACTGACACTTTTTGGTGTACAGTTCTATGAAATGTAATACATGTATAGATCCGTGTAACCTGCACATCAATCAGGATACAGAAAAGTGCCATCACCCTCTGAAACTCCCTTGGACTGTCCCTAGGTTACACCGCCCCTCGTTCTTATACCCTGGCAACCCTGGTCCACTCAGCTCCACTATGTCTTTTGAGAGTGACATAAATGGCACCCACTTCATTTATTTCTGCTCTGTTTATATTATTTTCATTCTTTTGCCTGCTTTAGGTTCATTTTTTCCTTTTTGTAAGCGGAAGCTTGGGTTATAAATTTTCTTTTGTAATATTAGCATTTGATTTTTAAAAAAAGCCTGTTTCTTAACATGCATGATTTTAGCCACATCTTACCCATTTTGATGCATTGCAGTTTTAGTTTTATTCACGTCAAAGTATTTCCTAATTTCCCTTGGGAGTTCCTCTTTTATCTGTAGGTAATAAGTGTTGTGTGTTTTTTAATGTTTAAGGTTTTATTTTATTCAGAATCTTTTGTTAATGATTTCAACTTTAATTCCATTATAGTTTAAGAGTATTCTTCATATAATTTAGATTCATTTACATTTGTTAAGGTTTGCTTTACATCTCAAGATATGACCTATTATGATGAATATTCTATGTGCACTGCAAAGTAACATGTATGTTCCATGCATCAAGCTACTACCAAGGATTCTCTTAGTACTGTTCTCTCTCGCTGTGCCAGTGCATACTTCTGGGTTGTCTGCTGCCTTGATCCAAGCTTTAATGTAGTGAAGGGAAGGAAAAAGTTAAATTTACTGATTTGTTGGTTCTTTAATCCTTTCTACTGCAATTTGCCTGTTATTATTTACTTTTCAGAGTCTTCATATGGCTGCTTCATATATTCTTGCCAAATTTTATAGCTACGGTCATGAGGAGTGATTGGGTCGATATACTTACTTACTTTGTCTTTTCTTGTAAGAGAGTGATGGAGCTAAATTTTAATGTTCAGTTTCTACAATCACACATTCCTAATTTTAAACAAATTCTTTGTAAAAAGAGATTTTTTTTATGTATTTGTTTACTAATATTTACTTAGCACCTTTTGTATGCTGACACTGTTCTAAGTATTAAGGCATATACCAAGGAACAGACCACCAGAGAGATCCTTGCCCACACTTGACTTTACATTCTTGTGAGAGGAGATAGACAATATACAACCAAAAATGTATAACATATCAGGTGATAGTAAATGCAATAAAAAAAATAATGAGAAGGCAGATGATTTAAAGTGCTGTGGAAAGAGGCATTGCAATTTCAGAAAGGATTATGAGGAAAGTGATCAGTGAAAGGGGATATTTGAATAAAAAAAGAGATTAGTATTTGGTTGTGTACATTATGATGACCATCTTTGAAAGCTGGATTTTTGAAAAGATAAAGTGAACAAGATTTCTATATATATCTCCACCTAAAACTTTAGTTATCGCAATCAAAAGTACTTTATTTTGTGTACAGTTATTTTTGAACACATATGTAAAATGTAAAGATTTTATTAAATGTAATTAAATTATTATATGTCAAACAATCAATTTTAAACTTAAATCAGGCAGAAGTAATCTTGATAATGTGGAAAACGGAGTTGCATTGACTACAAATGACTTTATGCAATATAGGCTGGTCTCTGCTGGATTAGTAAACTTCTGTGATTTAACTGGGACAAGGCAATTTTTTTTCTGCAAGTAAATTCAATAGTTTTCATTGAAGTTTTGAGATTGGTTTGTCTATATGAATTAACAAAGGGAGGAAATCATGCAATTAAATTTATGGTAAGTTTTAAAAGCATCTTTACTTTTCAAATGCTGAAGAAGCACACCTCCAGTGTCAATACTGAATGTGAGCTTCAAACAGTGTCTTTAATTGCTAGATTATCCTACCTTGTGCTTTGTCAGGAGTGGTAGGAGCGTTATGGACAATCTAGGGCAAAGTCATCTGTCACTAACCCAAGAAGAATGCGATGTCCAGATGTTGCCCTTGGCAGCTGCCATGTAATTCTAATTGACTCTCCAGGGAATCTCAGTTTGAACTACTGAGGGCCCCATTCAGCTCTGGAGTTGTAAGTGAATAACTGATGACAAAGGTTGACTTGGTGTGTTTGTGGATGTGGAAGTGTTGAGAGTAAGAGTTTATATAAAGGCCAACAGTCATTACTCCAATAGCCCAGTGGAAATTCCACCTTGGTCATCAGCTTTTACTTTTAGCACAGTTAAATGTATATTATGAAATATGAAAGCACCTGAAACTTATTAGTTCTTTCAAAAACCAAGTAAAAAGGCTTAATGTAAACATATATGCATATATTTAAAAATATGCAAAATATTTCTAGTATACATAAGTATATAAGAAGAGTGACATCCCTTCTGCAGGCTCACCTAGTATTTAACGTTTCCATGCTATGCCAAATAAATGACTGGCTTTTGGATACTAACATTTTCTCTGTTTATTTTTGAACACAGGTTGAATTATATACCCTTTGTTAAAAAGTTACATTGCTTTCAAATCAGGTATCTAACTCTGAGTAAATTCTCGGCTAAAGGGAAAATATATTCTTAAATTTTTGTATAGAAATGACAGAAAAGTGTATACAGAGATTTCTTTTTTCTAAATAAACCACCATCTCCTATTTTTAGCTGGCTGTGGCCTAAATACACGGTATAAAATATTCACCTGTCCCGTAGAAAGTGCTCAACAAATAAGTTGTTATTATTACTGAAATTAAATATTAAACTTAAGATATTTTATTTAATTAAATGTACATATAGAAATTAATAATCTCATATTCAATTGGATTAGTACATCTAAACTTGAAATAACAGAAAAAGAAAAGAGATGGATAGCTGGACTTCTGTCAAATAGCATTTTGTATTTTACCTCAGTAATTAAAGAAGGTCAGTCTTAAGATGTAATTTAAATTTTCATAAAATTTTATCTGGATAATCCAGTGTCACTCTGGAGAGATAGCCGAATGTGAAATGAAGATAGGAAGGAATGAAAACAAATCCTTAGCAAGATATGAAGATGTAAAAGTCACAGATAATCTACTGAAGGAAAAAAGGCTCATAAGCAAAGGATAAGACAGTAGTTTGCTTTCAAAAAGTTGATCTAAATTAAAATGAGTGTTAAGAAACTGCTGGTAAAAATTGATTATTATTTTTCTTTTGCTTTGGCCTTGCCTAGGAAATTTTTTTTTACTCTGATTCCACACACACATATATAGAATGCTTGATACTGAAAGATTTAAGTAAAAGAAAATTATAGGCATTTTTTAAAGCTGTTTGCATGATAATTAGTTTCTTTTGGGAGTAGTTATACTGTTATTTTCTATATGCACACCTAATAAAAGAAAGAAATCTTAAAAAATATTATTTAATATCAGTAATAATATCATCTTCTTTGTTGAACACATTCTCTGAGACAGGCCAATATTTTATAGTTAATTAAGATATTCACAATAAAGTATCAGTTACATGAAATGAAATATAACCATTTATTATTTGACAAATTATCCATAAGACAAACTAATAAGATTTTATCTCAGATGTGTGTCATAAGGATTATTTTCCATTGTCAAAGACAATGAATTCCTCTGCCATAGATTTTGTAAGATGGAATCTTCTTAATTAACATTAAGGATGTATCTATTGCAGTGGTTCTTAAGCTGGGTTCTATTGAACCCTAGGGGTTCTATGAGTCGGTCTCAGGGGTTCGGAGAAGCCTCTGCCGCGGAGGCCAGAATAAAGTAATACCGTAATTCGTTGTGAGTTCATGCACTTTGTTGGTTTTGTTCTTTGAGCAAGGTGATGTTCATGCACGGCTCATTTTGTGCACCAGTAAAAAAACATATACCTATGTCTTGAATTTGGGAAAAAAAATCATATTTTATTTATTACTAAAGAAGGGTTTGGTGAATGCGCATATGAAACTGGTGGGTTCGGTACCTCACAAAAGGTTAAGAACCACTGATCTATTGTGTTACGTAAATATTTATTAATAAACATTTGTATAACTGGTTTATTAACTGTAATTAGAAATAGTAAAGATGGAAAGTCAAAATGAAAAAGAATATTTTCAATATTACAAGTCTGGAATATTTGTATAAATAAGCAAGAGTAAATAAATAATGGCAATGTATCAGAAAATCAAATAGAACCATTTATAAAATATTAACAATAAGATAAAATATAATATTTGGCTGGTACATTACCCTATGGGAAACTGGAAAGTAATTCTATTATGTTGAAAAGTATATGTTCCTAATGTTGAGTTTTTAAAGAATTATAAAATTTATAAATTGTTGAAATATTTATTACATATTTTAGCATTAGTAATCCCTACTTATATTACTCAGGTGTTTCTACTTTGTTTTGAAATTTTTCCTTCAAAGTCTGTAAATTTCTTTTACATAAAGTTGTTCAATGTTTCAACCTATATGATGAAGTTAACTAATTACCATAGGCACAGGGAATTTTTTATAGCTCATAACTACAGAATAAAAAACATTAAAGTGGCTTGCATGCATTAGTCTAGGAATAACATTCATAGAAAGACTTGCTCAATTATGTATAATGGGTTGCAATGACAACTGAATTTCTTACTGTTGGTTCTGGCAAACAATTACTGAAAAGCCCCAGGACTGGGTGAAAGGCAACTGGAGAATACTATGTATACACTTCTGTTACTGATGCCAGTAGTTCATTTACTCTATTTTTTCTACATTTTGGAGTATACACAATGAACATGACAAAATGGCCCACTCTCAATATTGCAATCAAGACTTCACGGATGGTTGATGAATTGCCCATAAAGATGAAGGACGAAGTGTTGGACTTAATGATTTTACTGTCAGAGATCTATGTATCACTCAAAGGGGAAAAACATCCTCGAGAGAAGAATCTGGCTATTACTTAATTAGCACTGGAATATTACAGACGCAGATTTTCATTTCATAACTGTATTTCAGGTGAATTATGAAACTAAACAGAAGTCAGAGATGTAATACAGGCTGTAGATACTGAAAAATTAAAATAGGTTTGGCCATATATAACAAACTTAACTGAATTAGGTTTTTGTGGATTTGCAAAAGCAATCACCATATTTAACCAAACTAGGTTCCTATGAATTTGAAAAAAATACCTGAGCATAGTGAGACTCAGAGCATGATTTGCTGGTAAAAAATCTTAGAGTCAAATTAGAGTCAAACATGATACAATATTTGATATTACACTAAAAGAATGTGACATTAAGCTAAAATTATTTTGTGAGATGAAAAGAAACTGGTATTATAAACTGACAGACATAATTATACCAATTTCATATATTGACAAATTTGTGTTTTTGGAGCCGGGATGTGAAAATAGCACCAGAAAAGACATTTAGGTTCCTGCTCAGTACCATTATACCCTTAGATTACACCACTTTTCATAAAAAATAAATGCATACAAACATGCCTACCTATAACATATATACTTTGATGATTGTGTCTATAACCTGAGTATTTTATGTCTTTTTTTTTATTCCTCACATTTTGTCTTTTAAATTTTTTTTTTATTTTTTTGTGACAGAGACAGAGAGAAGGACAGATAGGGACAGGCAGGCAGGAAGGGAGAGAGATGAGAAACATCAATTATTTGTTGGGGCACCTTAGTTGCTCATTGACTGCTTTCTCATGTGTGCCTTCATCCGGGGGTTACAGCAGACCTACTGACCCCTTGCTTAAGCCAGTGACCTTGCTCAAGCTGGTGAACCTTGCTCAAACCAGAAGAACCTGTACTCAAGCCAGTGACCTCAGGGTTTCGAACCTGGGTCCTCCTTGTCCCAGTCCGAAGCTCTATCCACTGCGCCACCGCCTGGTCAGGCTCAAATTTTTAACACTAAGTTCATATTATTTTTATTCTGACTTTTACCTTTTCATAAAATTGTTAATGTAGTACAATACAACAACAATAAATACATTGTTTTTAAATTAAAAAAGAGTTTAGTTCAAATTCTTCCCTGGCATGTACAACTGCTTTGTTCATTCATCCACATCAACCCTATAATCAAGATAAAAGAGGACAATTAAGAGTTATAGGTATAACCATAAATCTACAAATGTACATGTAAGCCAGCCAAACATCTTAATAATTTTATAAAGTAGCCTCTGATACCTTTGAGTTATTTATGCTCTATTTCTTTTGCAAAAAAATTATTTTAATGTTTATTTATTGATTTTAGAGAGCAAAAGTGGAAGAGGGAAAGAGAGAGAGAGAGAGATAGGAACATTGAACAGTTCCTGTATGTACCCTGACCAGGGACCGAACCAGCAACCTCTGTGCTTCCAGGCAATGCTCTAATCAACAAAGCTATCTGGCCAAGGCCATGTTTATTTTGATTCTTGAAATTCTTTTCTTGACATGCACTGCACTCTCTACTACAACTTTTGCTTACCTTCTGGACGTTTTACCTTAGGATTAATTCTCTCACAGAAAGTCCTCTCTTAGGTCTGTCTGATTCTTATCCTACTTCTTTGTTTGTCCTTTCTGGCTTTCTTCTAGGATTCTGGCTTAGACTCACTTTTTACCAACGTGGGTAAACTGCAACTCAGCTGGAACTCCAGGATGAAAGGTTTACTACTATTACCTCCGTGTTCTCGGCTTTGGCTGACAAGGGGCACTTTCAAATGGATGCGGAACCCTCTCCAGACATGTTAAATCAAAATCCCTGGGAATGGAATTCAGGCACAGAGACTGTTTTAAAAATTCTTATTGTATTCTAAAATGCAGCTAGGAATAAAATCATTGCCCTAGAGCAGGCTATCTCAGCATGTGCAGTGTTGGCATTTTATGTTGAATAATTCTCTGTGGTGGTAAGCTGACCTTTCCTGTGCATTGTCAGAGGTTTAAGAGTATCTCTCACCTCCAAACCACTAGATGCCAGTAGTAACACCCCCCCACATCCCCATTCAATCATGTGACAACAAAAATACGCCTAGACTTTGCCAAATATTTTTCTGGGGTCTGAATCATTTGAGAACTGTTCTCAACAGCTAGAACATAGTCAGATAAAATGGTTGCTTATGAAACTAAAATTCTAGAGTAGTGAGAAGGCTCACATGACTCAGTCAGGGGCTGACATTCCTCAAGGGTATATTGGGTAGGCCTCAGGTGAAATAGAGTCCAGGTAAAAAACTTGACCTTGGCCACTTATATGGGGCAACTATTAGGGAAGCTGGTGAAGCTTCAGGTGCTTGAAGAAAGACATCTAATATGTGCAAAGTCATCCAATTGGTTCTGGGTGCACCGCAGGTAGCAATGGAGGGGACTTACAAGGAAATGAGGTACACCATGCAGGTTCCCAGAACAGGAGCTATTTTTGTATCTTACTGAATAAGGGCCAGGGTTAAGTCACAGTGTGGTAAAGGAGAAATGGATAGTAAACTAGTAGGGGCTGCACTAGCAATGCGAAAGATAAAATACACAGTGTAAACAGGGACAATTTTTTTATTTAACTGGAGTCTTCAGTAGGCAGTCCAGAATTGATGTAACCTCAAGATTTTGCAAGGACCCAGAATCCATCTTTCTTCTTTGTCATCCTTACACTGATATCTCATGCTCATGACTGCAATGTCTCTACTATACCTCCAAACATTGTATTAACATTTTGAACAGGAAAAAGGAACATGGGTTAAGGGTCAAGAACAAAAAGCCAAAAAAACTTTCTGAAATCTCTTATGCCTTTCCCAAAGAAATCTAATTTCATTTAACTGACCCAAATTCTTCGAATAGATATGCAAACTTCCAGGGAAGCTGGGAGATATGGTATTTTAGCTAAATAGTCTATCAGAATATTGTCACTTGGGGGAAAGAAAAAAGTCCAACAGTGGAGAAGAAAAAGTAATGCATGCTAGGCTTCTATTACAGAGGTTCTGGTACCTAATTTTGTTACCCAGAAGTATTCAGAAGAATTCAAGGAAATCACACAAACAACAGACATGAGAAAGAAAGAAGTTACCTTGTCACAAAGCCAAATATCTGTCTCACTCTGAGAGGATTTTGATTATTTTCTATAGAAGAGTGGGCCAATTTCATGAAACAATCAACCCCAAGCCTATAAATTGACACAATTAAACTACTGTACAGAACTGGCAATTGGTTAATCTAGCTGGAGTGGAGAGTGTAACGACAAAGTCTAAGCAAAATCTGACCTGTAGGCACTGTTATGTAATTTGGATTATGTTATTCATTTCCTCAAAGGATAAAAAAAGAAATTGGTATGAAGGTAAGATTTCATGGAATTATGAGATTTCAGGTTCCTTGCAGTTGATTTTATTCCTTGAAAGACACTCTTGTCTGTTTTCTAAAGTCTTAGTTTAAAGCATTAAGTCTTGAAAAAATACTATTTTGATATATAATTGGTATTGTGATTCATGTTTTTCCACTTGAATTTTATCTTTTGCCAGCAAACTATGTCTTTGCTATAAAGCCCTTAGTAAGTGTGTTTCTTTTTAAGTCTGTGCTCATTAGCTATAAAAACAGAAGGACTATATATTACTTAGTGCCTACTGGGATACCTCATTTTAGACCAAAGTTTTATGTTTTACAGTTTTCCAATCATTTTGGACCTTTAGAATTATAATATTGAGTATATTATGTCTATTGATCCAGAATTCTTTAAATATTTTAGATTGTAATTTATTTTCTAAAAGAGATTATTTATATTAAATTCAGAAGAGGTTTAATTACAATTTATTTTTACGTAGTATTATTCTTATTTATACAACATATACAGTGTATCCGTAAAGTCGTGGGGCACTTTGGACCTATGACTGGTCAAAAGTGCACCATGACTTTATGGACACACTGTATTTTGTTGGTGCTTCATGCAAAGACATTTGTTATTTTCCAAACTCTCTTCACACAGTGCTTATAATTTTTTAATAAGACATTGTAGATATTAGTTATAATTTGTTTGTAATGATTGGTACAGCAAGAATGAATATTTCTGACCTGAAATTGGATTTACAAAAAGTATACTAGATTTGACTCTTTTTTAAATTAATTTTAATGAGGTGACATTAATAAATCAGGGTACATATGTTCAAAGAAAACATCCCCAGGTTGTCTTGTCATTCAGTTATGTTGTATACCCATTTTACTGGGAAAGTACAATGTTTTGTATTGTTTCTTTCGATCTATTGTATTAACATTTGTGAAATCTTTAGGGAATTAAATGGCTTTTAGTAAGGATCAAAGGTCCATTTAATAGTTATCAAGCTAGACTTATGCAGCAATGTTCAACAGAAATATAATATGTGCCACATGTGTGATTTATAATTGTCTAGTGGGCCTTGAAAAAAGAAGCAGGTAAAATAGACTTTAACAATATGTTGTATATAAAATTGACTTTTAACAATATTTGACTTAAACTAATATATCCAAAATTATGTAATTTCATCATTTACAAGCAATGTAAATGATATTATAATGGTAATTTAACATTACAAATGTTAAATGTTACAAATGTAATATAACATTCTTTTTATTCATACTGATTATTTGAAATCCAGTGTGCATTTTACACTTATAGTATATCTGAATTTGGACTTGCTGATAGCTAGTTAGAGCCAGTGGCTAGTATATATAGCCCTAAATGAGCAGCTCAAAATGCTTAGATTTTGTCATTTCAGGGAAGCAGAAAACTATATTGTTTAAGAAAGAAAAAAATATATATAACATCATCATTTTCTCAATAAAAACAGCAGGTGGAGGAGATTATGGGCATAAATGTGATGGATGAAGACTTGAATTGGGGGGTGAACACATAATACATTGTACAGAGATGTGTTGTAGAATCGGGCACCTGGAACCTATATAATTATGTTAACCAGTATTACCCAATGAATTCAATTTAAAAAGCTTCCAAATTTAGATATATCAACAAAAGAGCAAAATACCTGCCTCTGATAATTTATTAAGTTAATTGCATCATATATAAAATTACATGCTCTAAAAATAACATTAAAATATTTTTTACACATATTTCATGAAACAACTTTATTGAGACTTTCCCCATGGGTCTCAACCATCATGGCTTTGTCATCCCTGGAGTCCTCTAACCATTTTGTGAAGTACATAAACTTTACTATGGCTTGAGTTGAAGATGCAACCCTTTTTGAAATTGAATCTTATATTATTGCAATACATTTTAACTCAATTCACAAAATTTATCCGCATAATTTTAGGACAGTAGTTCTCAATGATGTGTGTGGAAGTGTTCGTTTCTCAAGAAATATTTGGGTCATCACATCACAACTGGGGGCAGTGTTATCAGCACCTAGTGGGTGGAGACCAGGAGAGCTCCTACACATATTACGATGCACAGGACAGTCCCTCGCAATACAGATTTTATTTTTTGGCCTAAAATGTCCATAGAGCCAAGGCTGAGAAACTTTGGGTTAGGACATTTGTTTTGTGTTTTTGTAATATATGCAAATAATTTCTATTTGAGGTGTACAAGGTCTCCCAGACTGGTGATATAGTGTCCTGTTCACATGAGATGTAGTCTCGATAAGTATTGTGATCCTAAACATTTTTAAAAATAATTTATTATTTAGACAGGTTTTAGGTTTACAGAAAAATTGAGGAGATGATACAGAGATTTCCCATATTCATCCTCCTCTAGAGTGGTACATTTGTTATAATTGATGAATCTACATTAACACGTCCTTCTCACCCAAACTTTATAATGTACATTAGGGTTTACTCTATGTTTCTATATTCTATGAGTTTGGAAGGGTTGGAAGAGTCACTCTCGAGTATCAGGTGATTCTATGGTGAACATGGTTACATGATATCCTGCAGCTTCCCTTCAAAAAGCACCTTGTTGCCCCTGCTTCTAACTGTCTCCTTAGGAAACAGTCTTAAGTACAAAAAACCATTTTGCCGAAGGTCATGCCCTTTCTCAGGGTAAACCATTTTTGGTGACTCATTAAGAGGAGGGTATAAAGACCCCACCATATTAGCACAACTTATGACAACTCTAAAGAGCTAGTGTAACTTCGGAACTCCCTGTAGGATTGACAAAGTCTGTCACTGGGCCCTCAACGTACTTGACTTGTTCTAACGCTCATGCTTCTTCTCTTATTTTTGCAGGTATATATCCTTTAAATATCCTGCACACTGAATTTAATTTTATGCTTGTTTTCTAGAGAAGTCATCCTGCAATGATCCAAATTCTATGTCCCAACTGTCTTTGAAATGGATGAGTGTGTCCCTTTCACAGTATTTGCCATCCTAGGTTTCTTTAGTCCTGTTAAGCATCTCCACAGCAATTGGTAGGTCAGGTCCCCATGGTCACCATGGCAACCTTATCTCTTATTAAGATCACTGCACACACCTGACTTCTGCAGCTAAGTGTACCACTTGGCTTCTGTGATTCTGAGGACCCATCAATGCATTTGAGCCTAGTTTTATAAAAGCATCTCCTATGTTTAGCTTTGCCTTCCAAAAGATCACCGCTACTGAGATCCTTGGTGATAATGGTGCCCATCTCACCAAAGCATTCTTTATTATTTTGGTTCACAGTGTCCTCTTGTGCCAACCGGGAAGAATAATCATCTGTTTGCAAAATATGAGAGTGGTTCTCTATCCCGCCAGGAAGTTGCTCTGGCTGTCACAAGTAGCCTTTATTGGGTTATTAATCACTCTCAGTCTTTACTGTCTTTTTACAGTGCATTGATTTCCTCCAAAAATAATTCTTTAAAGTCATTGTTCTTATAATTACTCTTCTTTTCAGCACATCTTAAGCACCCGAGGCGTTGAGCCATCAGTCCTTTCCTTTCCACTCATATTGATTTCCAGTTCAGTACTGGTAAAAATCTTCATCATGTACAACATTGCATGCTCTACCTGAGTGGAGTGATCCTCGTAACAGCAGGGGGGGTAAGGTGGGGGGTGACTTATCACCCAAATCCTCCTCCAGCGTCGGCTTCTTCACACTAACTTTGGGACAAACTGTTGCAGGTCAAGTTCCCAAGAAAACAGATTCTGAGACTCTAATATTGGTATGCAGGCGGCTTATCAGGGAGTTCCTTTGGGAACAACATCTGTGAGAAACCAGATATTTAAAATCTAGCTTTTCTTTTTTTTTTTAACCTCTGTACTTCTGGTACATTTTGCCCCTCTAAAGCTGCAACGGGTATTTTTGTTTCGTTTTGTTTTTGTTCTTGTTGTTTTCTTTAAGACAGACTGAATAATAAAAATACTTAATACAAGTTTTAAAGAGGAGTTGATAGTTTTGGTAGAGTGACAGTGGTCTGGAGTTTTTTGTCAGTTGGTGATTTCATTATTGGTATGTTGGTACTGTACATACATCTACAGAGTCACATCAATCTTGTTGGGAGTCAGGGCTGTTTAAACATATTGGATTAAGACTCAAGCTCCCATAGTTTGGGGTAGTGATGCTAGGGACTGGTGGGGAATAAACAAGGTGTTGCATTGTCAAGGGTCCAGAAGTCAGAGGACAAGGCAGTCCTATGAAATCTTCAGCGAGGCCCGAAAGACTGGATAAGCCTGGGGAAGGAAGTTACCCTTTAACAATGGCATATAAATATCTTTTTCCGACCTTTCCACTTTCTTGGAATATACTTTGGACACTTTTATTCTAAATTTGTCTGCTTACCGTTTTTATTTGCTCCCAGTAAGCCCACTGTTTATCTCTCTGCCAGTAAAGAAAAAAAAAAAGCAATCTCAGTCATCTGCACCAGTAGCTAGTTCTCCTCCAACTACCTGCTATCCACCCTTTTCCCTTGTTTGCTTTTGTCTTTTAATCTTTATGACTTCATATCAGACATTTCACTCTAGCTCTGACTGGAGTTTCTCTTAAAACACAGATGCTGGTATGACCCTTCAGGGAAATGACTTTAGGACAAGTCCTACCTGCAGGCCTGTTGAGGCATTTTGAACACTGTCCGGGATGGGTACACAGAGGTCATTAGTGCTTTTTACTGGATCAGAGAGCTAGGCTAGCCTCCTCAGTCCTAGAATAAGTGAATATTCATATGATGTAGTTCCACAGATATGTGCATTTTAACAGTGAAGGGCAAACTATTTTCCAATTGTATTAAACAGTTATTGAAAATTAAATGAACACATATATTTTGAGGGTCAGAAAAATTTAGTTGCGCTACTGATTTGGAATGATATGTGTAGTGTTAACATTTAAATGTTAGCATTTTCTCTAATGAGTTCAACATTAGTATTTGATATAATAGGGATGCTAAAACCAACATTTGATGCCATAAAAATAGTTATCATAGCACTATGTTATTCTATTGCAAACATGAATTGGAAAAAAAATTATTTTAAAGCATCTGCCAGGAAAGGCTGTGAGAGTATATATTGATATAAAAGTAAACAGGAAGTGTCAAAGCGATATTTTCACACTTTGTTGTTTCTGGTCTTTTAAAGAATGCTGCTCTGATTCATACTAATGAGACAAACAGGACCAACTGACATGCTACCATGGACCTAAAGCTATCCAATGAATATGGGAATCTTGTGTCAAGGCTAGATGTGCAAGCGAAAGAGACAATAAGCCTACACATTAGGAAACAAAGGAGACACTTAAACTGCACTAACATCCCTGCATGTAAGGCTGGCTTGTGCAATCCCCCCATGACTGCTTATAAAAGACCTATGAAAATGAAATGTCTCAGGGGTATTGTGTTGACACTACAATAAGCTGCCTCTGCCTTTTGCCTTCACAGAGCAGACCGCATTTGGCAGCATATAGGAACAATGAATCCTATACGTGCACATTTCCGTGTATGTGTGTGATTGTGCGCATGCGCACGCAAGAAGAAAACAGATGGGAATAAATCTCTCAAAATGTGCGTAGAGCATGTTTAAAATTTTCTTTTCCATAATCTTCTCTTTTATTTGTAAGAGTACAATGCTGGTAGATCACCCGATTCCAATAATATATTAACAAAAAGAATTTTAAAGCTTTTAAATATCATTTACAGTTTTGATAAATGATTTCAACGTGTGGCTTTCATATAGAGTTCCAGCCAGCCGTAGGATTCCTGAAACTGCATTCTGGTTGGCCATAGGGGTCCTAAAATGTTTTTCAGGGAGCGATTATCCTGTCGCAAATAAGTCATTTGATTTTTACAGGAACCTGTATGGTACGTTCTAATAGCGTCCTCAATGATAGGCCGCAAAGGTCGCAAAGCCCACAACTAGCAAGATGTCAAGACCAGAACTCAAAGACCATTTTTGTCATCAACTATCGCATTGTCTTTTCTGTTTAATCTTTGCTCTTGGGATGACAATAGTACAATATATAGTAGTTTAGAATTTCCAAAGCTAGTTCTCTACATTATCATATACACTTAAAACTCATTCTGCTACCTTGGAACTGTGTTTATTTTCCATCATATTTTTTACTTATAAAGAACTTGTGTTTCATGTAAATTAATTGACATGCGAACAATAAACAAAAACAAGAGCTGAGCTAGGTCCTCTTTCTTTGGAAGTCATGTTCCTTCCACCATGTCATGTAACTGGTCTTGATGCGAAGGCGTCATTATTGAAGAAGGAGTGAAACAATTCTGAAATGTGTAAATGTGTGTTTTAAAAAATAAATTGTGCCTGACCTGTGGTGGCGCAGTGGATAAGGCATCGACCTGGGAATGCTGAGGTCGCCAGTTCAAAACCCTGCACTAGTCTGGTCAAGGCACATATGGGAGTTGATACTTCCAGCTCCTCCCCCCTTTCTCTCTCTCTCTCTCTCTCTCTCTCTCTCTCTCTCTCTCACTCTCTCACTCTGTGTCTCCTCTCTAAAATGAATAAAATAAAAAGAAATTTTATAAATAAATAAATAAATAAATAAATAAATAAATAAATTGTATGTGCCCTGGCCAGATAGCTCAGTTGGTTAGAGCATTGTCTGAGTGGAGAGGTTTCTGGTTCAATCCCGTCAGGGCACGTACAGGAACAGATCTATGTTCCAGTCTCTCTAGCTCTCTCTCTCCCTTTCTCTCTCAATTTAATAAAGTAAACATTAAAACATATAGCATGTGAAAACAAATGCTTAAAATCTGGAAGTGATTAAACTTTAATTCTGAAGCACATAAGCACAGACAGAAACAAAGCTGACTAATCTAATTTTGCCTGGCCATATATAAAACCACTTTACATTCTTCTATATATCTCACGAGGCTGATGTTTTAATATTTGTCTTAGTTACATTTAATTTTATTGTATAAGTCACACTCTATCATTAGTTATTTTTATATTTTAAAGTATTTTGTCTTACTTTTTACTACACTTTTGTCCCCAGGGAATATTATTATATTTTTAGCATTCAAAGTACTGCCTTTATTTTCTTTTATTTTTGCACGTGCCTCAACTTTAAAAAAAAAATTAAAGTGTAGTTGATATACAATATTATGTCAGTTTCAGGTGTATTACATAGTCATTCAACATTTATATACCGTACAATGTGATCACCATGATAAGTCTAGTAATCATCTCAGCATGGAAATATTACTGACTGAATTCCCTGTGTTCTATATTCCTGTGACTTACTTGTTTTGTAACTAGAAATCTGTATCACTCATTTCCTTTTACCTTTTGGTAATCCCACCCCCTCTCTTTCCTTTGATGACCATCAGTTTGTTCTCTGTTAGCTGTTTCTATTTTGTTTGTTTGTTTTACTTTTTATAGATCCCATATAAAAGTGAAAAATATAGTACTTGTCTTTCTTGTTTGACTTATTTCACTTAGCATAATACTCCCTAGATCCCGACATGTTATCACAAACGGTAAAATTCATTTTTTATTGCTAAGTAACATTACATTGTGTATATGAAAATATACGTAGTGTATATATATCACATTGTCTTTATCCATTCGTCAAAAAACACCACATTGCTTTCATGTCTTACCTATTGTAAATAATGCTAAAATACAAATAAGGGTGCATATACCTTCTTAAATTTGCATTTTTGTTTTCTTTGGATAAATACCCAGAAGTGAAATTGCTAAGTGTATGGTAGTTGTATTTTGATATTTTGAAGAAACTTTATCTTCCTTTCCACGGTGGCTGCACCAATTTGCAATCCCACCAACAGAGCGTGAGGCTTGCTTTTTCTCCACATCCTCACCAATACTTTTGTTTTTGTTGAGTTTAATAATAGCCATTCTGACAAGTGTGAAAAGATAACACACTGTAGTTTGGATTTGTATTTCTCTGATGATTAGTGATGTTGAACATCTTTTCTTACTTACCCATTTTATATCCTCTTTGGAAAATGTCTATTTAGATTCCCTGACCATTTTTAAATCAGATTGTTTTTTATCATGCTGAGTTGTATGAGTTTTTAAATATATTTTGAATATTAACACTTTATTGAACATACATATCCTTTTCCATCTAGTAGGTTATTGTCTTTTATTTTGTTTTGTTTCCTCTGTGCAAAAAGCTTTCTAGTTTGATTTAATTCCATTTGTTCATTTTGCTTATGTTGCCTTTGCTTGGGGAGACATAGCCAATAAATTTCACTAAAACCAATGTGAGAGTTTTCTGCCTTGTTTGCTATAAAAGTTTTACAGTTTCATGTCTTACATTAAAAATTTAAATCTATTTTAAGGTTATTTTTTATATGGTGTATGAAAGTAATCCAGTTTCTTTTGCATCTATCTGTACAGTTTTCCCAACATCATTTATGTAAAAGACTGTCATTTTCCTATTATATATTTTACCTCATTGTCATAAGTTAATTGGCCATATAAGCATGGGTTTATTTTTGAGCTTTCTATTCTGGTCCATTGATCTATGTGTCTGCTTTAGTGCCAGTACCAGACTACTTTGATTTTATAACTTTGTAGTAGAGTTTAAAATAAGGAAACATGATACTTCTGACTTTGTTCTTCTCTCTCAAGATTGCTTTTGGCTATTAGGGATCTTCTGTGGTTCCACATAAATTTAAAGATTTTTTCTAGTTCTGTGAAAGATGCCATTGGTATTTTGATAGGAATTGCATTAAAGTTATAGATTGCTTTGGGTAGCATGGGCATTTTAATAATGTCAATTCTTCCTATCCTCATGGAAGCATATTATATGCTTACATTTATTTGTGTCTTCTTTAATTTCATTCTTCAATGTCCTACAGTTTTTGGAGTACAAGTTTTTCACTTTCTTGGTTGAATTTATTTCTTGGTTACATTTATGAATATACAGATATCTGTTTTGTTTCTATACACTGATAACAAATTATCAGAAAGGTAAGATAAAACAATGCTCTATCCACTGCACCACCAGCCTGACCAGGTGGTGGTGCAGTGGATAGAGCATCATACTGGGATGTGGAAGACCCAGGTTCGAGTCCCCAAGCTCGCCAGCTTGAGTGCAGGCCCATCTGGCTTCAGCAAAAGTCCATCAGCTTGGACCCAAGGTTGCTGGCTCCAGCAAGGGGTTGCTCAGTCTGCTGAAGCCCTGTGGTCAAGGCACATGTGAGAAAGCAATCAATGAACAACTAAGGTGTTGCAACGGCAACGAAAAACTAATGATTGATGCTTCTCACCTCTCTCTGTTCCTGTCTGTCTGTCCCTATCTATCCCTCTCTCTGACTCTCTCTCTGTCCCTGTAAAATAAAAAGAAAGAAAAAGAAAACAATTCCATTTAAAATTAAAAAGAACAAAGTACGTACTGCCTTTTTTTTGGGGGGGGGGCGTTAAATTTTTTTTTATGTTTTATTTATTTATTTATTTATTTACAGAGACAGAGAGAGAGAGTCAGAGAGAGGGATAGATAGGGACAGACAGACAGGAACGGAGAGAGGTGAGAAGCATCAATCATTAGTTTTTCATTGCCGGTGCGACACCATAGTTGTTCATTGATTGCTTTCTCACATGTGCCTTGACCGCGGGCCTTCAGCAGACTGAACAACCCCTTGCTGAGCCAGCGACCTTGGGTCCAAGCTGGCGAGCTTTTTGCTCAAGCCAGATGGGCCTGCATTCAAGGTGGCGACCTCGGGGTCTTGAGCCTGGGTCTTCCGCATCCCAGTCCGATGCTCTATCCACTGCTCCACCGCCTGGTTAGGCAGTATGTACTGCCTTTTAAAATACATATATGTCTATTTCTTTCTCTGTCTCTTTTCAATACAAGTAAAAACAAACAATGTCATGCTACAAGACAAGCAGCACTTTTCAAAATACTTTAAATCAAAACTGTTCTCTCAACAGTAGTACAAGGTCATTTTATAAAAATTGGGTTTTAATAGAAGAACAACAGAAAATCTTTTTTTTATTAACTTCCAAGAACAAACATTAAGTATTGAATAAATAAAAAAATTTAGTTACTTATGTGGTATGTCCTAATGATGGAATGTAAAATAAAAGGTAACTTAGGGAGTTCTAAAGTTGTATAATTATAATTCAGCTTCTGAGCCCCATCTTCCCTAGGACTTTAATTAACGTCTTCTTAAACAAAAGTCCAAAAAGGAGTTGATAAATGTGTTAGAGTTAAACATGGACTTTACTGATAAAAAAACTATAAAATATAATCAAGGAAAATTTGATTTATTTTATTCAGTTTATAGACTCTCTAATAGTTCTCTAATTTCAAACATGTTTTTGACCAAAAATGATATAAATTAATTAATACTTACCATATTTCCCCATGTATAAGATGAACTCTTTTTCGAAAAATATGAGGTCTAAAAACTGGGTGCATCTTATACCATGGTTGTGGCATTTCAAATGCCATAGATGGATCTGAGGACGAGGCAATATATGAAGACAATGATTCGTCATCAGACACAGAGGAGGACAAGCTAATGAATGTGATTTTGACAGTGATGAGAAGTTGTATGAATTTTACGATGAATAAAACTTGATTTCAATAACTTTATATAATACAATTTTTTAAGGTGCATCTTATACATGGGAGTGTCTTATACATGGGGAAATATGGTAGGTGGGAGTTTTTGAAATTGAGAAAGGAGTAATGTAAAGCCAGTAGCCAGGGCCACAATCACAGCTGCCTGGCCAGTGCAGGTTCGCATTTGATTTGAAGAGTCGGTAATAAAACAATGGAGTCAAGAACTGGTGGGCCATCATCTTTAATACTAGCTTGTACCTGCCGGGCAAGTAAAAACACACACTGGGCTCTAACACCCACTCATTCAGTGTTCACAAAGCTACTGACTTACCCGAGTTTCCTAGCATCAAAGGTTTCTAGCTTACCAGACTTATTCACCTCTGTTTCCCATCTCCTTCTCCCTACACAAACTCTACACAAACTGGCTTCACCCTCAGCACTCCACCATCTTGGCTGCTTCTCCTGGCCTCCCCCATGTGGTCTTTATCTGCTCTCCTCTAATCTAATGCTAATCTCAGGAACCAAGAGAGAGCAAGCTCCCAGTCTGCCCCACTTTATAGTATAGAAATCCAAACCTTTAAGCCAATCTACAAATAAGAAAGTCTCTGATACAAAGCCACTTATCTGAGGCATAATGGGATTCCTCATGAGAGTGCATCACCCTACATCATGCAATCAGTCAAGGATGTGGGGAAAAGCTTAGTTTTAAAACTAAGCCTTCGGCTATAACAACCCTGCCTGCTTACAGCCTGTCCCCCCCCCCCCCCCAATAATATAATTACACCCATCCCAAGCACAAGGGCAACTAATGTCACTTGGGCAATGGGCTTCCACCTGAGCAGCACCATCTTTAACAAAGTGAGCATAATATATTTCACCTGCCCAACAAGTAACATTTTTCTTCTTGTTACATTTCAGTGTCTTAGAGAAAAGGATACTCAACAACTTTACTACCTACATTATTTGGACCTCCAGATTAACTCAAAGACCTTCTGTTCTTTCCCTGCTCCAGTCCAGTACAATCAGTCTCTCTTTTATCCAATTCAATTTTTTTCTTTCTCCACAAACTCAGCATGTCCTAAAGCACTTATGTTACTTCCCAAGTCAGCATCATCCCTTAATTTCCACATCATTTTCAAACCCACTATATCTTTTCCAGTGTCTCAGGCTTCACATTTTTATTTGAATGCTTTGCTTTCTTTTTTCTGCTGTTACAAAATATACAAATCCTTTGGAACTTCGTATTTCTATCACTATGCTAAGAGTTTAAAGTCAAATATTGAATAATAAAAAATTTCAAGCTTCAAGGTATCATTTAGCTGAGAAAAAGACAAGTAAATAAATCAGTAAAAGCAGTGCCACAGAGAAGTGTATACTCAGTATGACGGGAGACTGAAAAAAGAGAGTGATGGTTACTAACTGACAGAAGGAGGGTCTGAGACACCCAGGAAACACTCCATAGATAGAGAAGGTGATTCAGCAAGTCTTAAATGGTGCACCGGTATTTGCCAAGATTTGAGAGTGGAGAGTGAGATGATGTAGGTAGAACAAGCATTGGAATTAAAGACATGATGGGGAGAGAGAGAATAGTCTGCTGGGTAGAAAAAGTTTGATACAGAGTCTTCAATATCAGGCTAATGGATTTACACTTTTTTCCCATAAGTATACCATGTAGGTTTTTAGTTGTGAATAAAGCCAATGACTGGGTTTAGAAAGATTATAAAACTACATTGTATGGCCAGGAGCCGCCATCGTGGCCATTCACATGCAGGTTCCCGTTGGATTCGGGCTGACGGTGAAGAAATGGCAGAGTCGGAGGATGGCAGGCCATTCTGTTTATTGGTGTCTCACCAAGACAGGCAAGCCACAAGAGAAGACAAGGGAAAAGCAGAAAACCTGTTTTTCCCATGGAGGGCAAGGGATCAGAGAGACCCCTGCAATGGTGATAGCAGGAACCGAGAGCAAGCTCCCAGTCTATCTCACATTATAGTGTAAAAATCCACGCCCTTAATCCAATCTACAAACAAGAAAGTCTTCCATACAAAGTCACTCATCTGAGGCATAATGGGATTCCTCATGAGAGTGCACCACCCTATATCAAAAAGGGTAGGAAAGGCTTAGTCCCAAAAATAAGCCTTGGACTATAAGACCGGCCTGTCCCCCACACCCAATACAAACTATAAGCGAGCAAACATAAATATCATATTTACAAACTTATTTGACCAACATTCCAACCCTTTTGCTTGCTTCACAATCTAAACCACAGATATCTTCCATGATGGTCACTGTGCAAGGAGTGGGATACAATTGCATAAACAGAAACAGTACTAACTATAGCAATAGGATTAACAAATCAAAAGCTATGGGTGAAATGACAGAGCTGTCAACGGCACCAAGAGAGGCAAATCTTTTCCCACTGGCAGAATACAGGCCAGAGTTTTATTTGCAGACAATATTGTAACTGGTACCAGAGGCCACCCTGAGCAGGCATATCAAACCTTATTGGCCAATACACCAGCATCTGCTGGTTCTATGTGAAGTAAAATAGGATAACTCATTATTGGCCATAAAGAAATTACAAAGGTGCCCCTTCATTATGCTGTCCCCCTGGGCACTCAAAGGATAATATACTTCTACCTTAGGTGGCCAGGTGCTGGTTGCCCAAGGAGTTAACTGGAGGTCCACCTCTAGCCCCTTTCCCCATGGTGCTAACAAGGCCACCCATCTCAGATGGGGGGCATGGACAGTCCAGGGCCAAGTCCATCAAAGCCGTTGGCCTTTGAGAAGGGCTGTTGGGGCAGGCAAGAGCACGTTGCCCTGCTGTCCAAAGCCTGGCTTGAGTAAAATGTCCTTGGTGCGTATCTGCAACTGAATGGGGGCAGCTGCGTGATGTAGGAGGGCGTCCACTGGAGCTGGGCTCCCCCGTTGAGGTCTCTCATTTAAAATCCAGAGTACTGTCTGTTGGGCAGATAAAATATATTGTGCTCACTTTGTTGGGGATGGCGCTGCCCACATGGAAGTTCGTTGATATTAATGTGTGTTCTGGAACAGGCTGTGGGCAGGCCAGGTCGTTGTAGCCTAAGGCTTAGTTTTAAGAGTAAGCTCTTCTCCACACCCTTGACTGATTGGATGATGTAGGGTGGTGCACTCTCCTGAGGAATCCCATTATCCCTCAGATGGGTGACTTTGTACCAGAGACTTTCTTGTTTGTAGATTAGATTAAGGGTTTGGATTTCTACATTATAAAGTGGGGCAGGCCAGGAGCTTGCTTTTTCTCTCAGTTCCTGAAGTATTAGAAAGGATAGCAGAGTAAGGCCATGTGGAGGAGAGGAGGCAGCCAAGATGGTAGACTGCTGAGGAAGAAGCCAGTTTGTGCAGTTTGTGTAAAGAGAAGGAGATGGGAAAAAGAGATAAATAAGTCTGGTGAGCTAGAAACATTTGATTCTAGGAAACTCAGATAAGTCAGTGGCTTTGTGAGCACTGAATGAGTGGGTTTTGGAGCCCAGTTTGTGTTTTTGCTTGCCCGCTGGGTGCAAGCTAGAATTAAAGCTGATGTCTCACCAGTTCTTGGCTCCATTGTTTTACTATCGACTGTTCAAATCTAATGCAAACCTGCACTGGCCAGGCAGCTGTGATGGTGGCCGCGACTACTGGCTTTACACTGTCCATAAGCGGCGTGTCCATTAAGTAAGGGAGCTGGTACGCCCCTCCTGTCACAGTCCCTGCTTTAAGAGTCCATTATACCACTCAATGATCAGCAGCCTGGGGGTGCTAGGGAACATGGTACTTCTAGTCTATCCCCAGCTCTTGAGCCCATTGCCTCACCACTGACCCAGTGAAGAGGGTACCATTGTCACTTTCAAGGACCAGCGGGTGCACATATGCAGCACTGAGGCAGTCCTAAGCCTGTATGACTGCCCTCTGGTCAGAATTACGAGCAGGATAAGCAGCAAGCAGACTGGTGGCAGTACCTACAGAAGTGACTGCATACTGGTACCCTTCTGACTTTGGTAAGGGTCCAATGATGTCTATCTGCCATCGTGTCAGTGGAACATGACCCCTCTGGATCTGTCCAGGTGACACCAGTGGTCTCCGAGGGTGCTCCTTGGAACACACTGCACATTGCTCACAAGCTGCAAGTACCTCTGCATAGGACACAGGCAAGTTCCACGCCTTAACCGTAGCCCACATAGTTTTCTGTCCTGCATGGAGCAGGCGCCGGTGGAGCCATTGCGCCACATCACCTGCAGGTGCAGTCTCCAACCATCGCACCTTTGCCAATGTATCTGCCTCATCATTCCCAGGATGGGCTAGAGGGGCATGCCCCGTGACATGATATACTGTCACCTGCTTCTGGTGTCCTATTTCCCATAAGTCCTGCCACATGGCCTGACCCCATAGTGGGCGGTGCATTACCATCCACTGGTTAATGTGCCAAGTAGCAATCCAAAGGGTTAGTCCACAATATACAGCCCAGCTGTCAGTACAGATCACCAGAGATGAAGGTTCATTGTGGGCAACTAGCCAAACAGCTCTTAATTCTGCCCATTGGCTGCTTTGGCCTGTACCGTGTCCATCCAAATAGTCTCAGTGGCCGGATGGAAGGCTATGGCCATTCACTTGGCAGTTGGCCCCTGCTGGAACCATTTTGTATAATCAGGATAGCCAAGACCACATTGCTGAGTTAGGTAAGTGGCTTTATTGCCACTTAGAAGAGAAATGTGGGTGGGTTATAAACTGTAAACACACTTTTAAAAAGAATCTATTCCACAAGGACTCTACATCTGAAAAAGAAAATTCCAGTTGCAATATTTAAAGCAACTTTAATTTAAAAAATTTACCAGAATATTGTATTTCATAAGAATTATTTAATTGGAGAAGGTATTATTTACTATATCATACTCATTATCACATTAAAAATATCAATGAAGTAACAGTGAAAAAAGAAAACCTTCAACTAGTTACTCTCATAAAAAATAAATGCATACATTCTCCTATGCCCATAGATATAAGTTCACTTTAACCCTTTGCTCATGTGTCAAAATATTGTAACTGTATTACTCACCCAAAGCATCTCAACACCTTATGAAAATGGTAAAATTTTTAAAAGTAGGATAATTGTCCTTAATATTTAAAAGAATGAATATATTTTATTAATTAATTATATGTGCAAATTAGCACCCCCAATAACATTTCAACATCTAAAATTATTATCTTTTAAATTACTGCGATTGATTCCGGAAGTATGGTTCACTCAGTACGTTCACTAAACATAAAGAGTAACTTTTCCTACTAATAGATTACTTAACTAAAATTGTTCTGTTCAATATAGTTATTGTTAGTCAAATAAGTTTGTAAATATGATATATACATTTGCTCACTTATAGTTTGCATTGGGTGTGGGGGACAGGCTGTAAGCAGGCAGGGTCTTTATACCTTAAGACTTAGTTTTAAGACTAAGCCTTTTCCACCCTTTTTTAATACTGCGATCTAGCTTTTCCCCACACCCTTGACTGCTGCATGAAAAGGGGTGGTGCACTCTCATGAGGAATCCCACTATGCCTCAGATAAGTGACTTTGTATCAGAGACTTCCTTGTTTGTATATTGGATTAAACGTTTTGATTTCTATACTATAAAATGGGGCAGAGGAGCCCATGCTGAAGCAAGGCAGAAAAAGGCCACATGGAGGAGAGGAGAGGCAGCCAAGATGGTGGAGTGCTGAAGGAGAAGCCAGTTTGTGCAGAGTTTGTGCAGGAGAAGGAGATGGGGAGCAGAGGTGAATAAGGCTGGTGAGGTAGAATCTTTGATTCTAGGAAACTTGGATAAGTCAGTGGCTTTGGGAGCTCTGAATGAAAAGAGAAGTGTTTTCCCACTGTGTGTATTTCTCGCCTGCCAGGTGCGAGCTAGGATTAAAGATAATGGCCCACCAGTTCTTGACTCCATTGTTTCATTACCGTCTGTCCGAATCAAATGTGAACCTAAATGGTCCAGATGGCTGTGATGGTGGCCATGGCTACTGATCCTACATTTATGATAAATTAAATTGCACAATAACATATTTATTTATGACAGATATATATATATATATATATATATATATATATATATAATCTCAATTGAATGTGTAAAATAATAAAATGAAGTTATATTTTAGGCAAAATCTCTATGGTTCTTCAATTTAATAAAAACTAAATTATTCAAATAAAAAATTAAATCTAATTTATATCAATCACATAATAATAAATCTACTTTATTTATTTATTTATTTTATTCATTTTAGAGAGGAGACACAGAGTGAGAGAGAGAGAGAGAGAAAGAGAGAAAGGGGGGAGGAGCTGGAAGCTCAACTCCCATATGTGCCTTGACCAGACCAGTGAAGGGTTTTGAACTGGCGACCT
Source organism: Rhynchonycteris naso (assembly GCA_037038555.1). Taxonomy (NCBI): domain Eukaryota; kingdom Metazoa; phylum Chordata; class Mammalia; order Chiroptera; family Emballonuridae; genus Rhynchonycteris; species Rhynchonycteris naso. The sequence goes on from CM073002.1 coordinate 95,088,123, forward strand.
CAGTGTTCCCAGGTCAACGCTTTATCCACTGCGCCACCACAGGTCAGGCCAATAAATCTACTCTAAAAATAACTTTTTGTTAAGTCAAATTTTTTATAAATGTCAAATCTTGACAACATATATGAGAACAATCTAATAGTATTTCCTGGCTGAAAGTTCTGATTAATAACTAGTTTGATATTGATTGTGTTTCCTATCATATCAAAGACTCACAACGTAAAAATATTTTTAATATGACTCAAGTTACAAGTTTGTTCTTCTCATTTTAATTCTAGAATATGTAAAAATTGTTTTGGAAAGGATTACAGTTTTTTTGATTGAAATCAAGACAGCATAGAATAATGTTTTAAGATTTGAAAGAAAAAAATTTTCAAACCCTGCTGAGTAGTTTATTTAATCACTTTAAAATAAACATGATTTATATCAACAAAAGAGGAAATGAAATGGAGGAGTGCAGATAGAAGAGGAAGGAGGAGAAGAAGAATTAATGACAGTTATCTTTTTAAAGAAAAACCTAGAGAAAGTAAGATAAAGCAAGATATAAAAGAGGAAGGAATAATGAAAACATGAGAGAAAGTGAAACCGGAAATGCCAGTGTTCTGCTGTCTGTCACCATTTCAGCCAAATAAATAGAGACAGGGATTGAGTCTTTTTTGGGCACTTGATGCAGATGGCCAATGATCTGAGGAGATGGGGGTTCTGTTTCCAAAGCCATCTGAAGCTCTTATTCCAAGCCAATCTTTTTATAAGGGGAAGAAGATGGTAGGTAAAGGTTTTGGAATATCAAGGGAGAGTTAATCAGATCATAGTCAAAGTTAATTGGATCACAGTTAAAGGGCATTCCATCCTTGGAGCACAAAGGCTTTATTCGAAGATCCCTGGGTCACAGAAGTGGACTACTTGCAGATCTTGTTAAATCACACAGGCTGGCTCAGGCATCCCAGCTTCTGGAACAAAACTTCTACCTGCATTGATTGGTAAGACCACTGAGCATAACCAAAACCACCATTACTCAAGCTGAAATTTTAACTCTTATGTTTCTTCTATCAAAAGCAGAAAGGGAAGGGAGTCAAAGAAAAGAGTGTGGAAGTGAAAGAAATGACCATTGAGCATTCAGTGAGCACTTTCTACAAATGTCTGAGTTTCCCAAAAGTTTTGTGAGTTTGATAATATTACTATCACAGAGGCTAAACAAAAGAGCAGCTAAGTGGTAGAGGTGGGACAAGAACCCAGCTATATCTCCCTGTTGAACGAATAAGTTTGTAAAATTTGTGTTATTTGGCTCACTTTTATTGTTAAAAATGATCACTGACCATGTGATGGCATTGCCCAGATCAGTGGTCAGCAAACAGCGGCTCGCGAGCCACATGCAGCTCTTTGGCCCCTTGAGTGTGGCTCTTCCAAAAAAATACCACATGTGGGAACTACCTCAATAAAGAATGTACCTACCCATATAGTTTAAAAAATTTGGCTCTCAAAAGAAATTTCAATCATTTTACTGTTGATATTTGGCTGTGTTGACTAATGAGTTTGCCAACTACTGGAGGTGATACTGTTAATTACCTTCATGCTTGGGGAAAAACTTGGTTATGCTAATCTGTGCTGGAAGAGGGGTTGTTGCGCGAGAAAGTTTGTGAAGAAGGAGGAGCTAGGAGGCCATTTTGGCAGAGACGACACACAGCCAAGATGGTAGGGTGCTGAAGGAGAAGCCAGTTTGTGCAGATATAAGCAAATGGGGAACAGAGGTGAGGGGCTTTGTTAGCTCCACTGAACTAGTGGGGCCTTTGATTCTAGGAGAAATCAGGAAAAAGTCAGTGGCTTTGGGAGCCCTGAATGGAAAGAGAAATGTCTTCCTGCTGTGTGCATTTACTCACCTGCCTATGTGAGGCTAGAATAAAAGGCATAGCCCACCATTTCTAAGTTCTGTTGTTTCATTACCATCTACCCCAGTGGTTCTTAACCTTTATTGAGGTACCGAACCTACCAGTTTCATATGCGCATTCACCGAACCCTTCTTTAGTGATAAATAAAATACAATTTTTTTTTTCCAAATTCAAGACATAGGTATATGTTTTTTTTACTGGTGCACAAAATGAGCCGTGCATGAACATCACCTTGCTCAAAGAACAAAACCAACAAAGTGCATGAACTCACAGCAAATTACGGTATTACTTTATTCTGGCCTCCACAGCAAAGGCTTCTCCAAACCCCTGAGACCGACTGATCGAACCCCTAGGGTTCGATAGAACCCAGGTTAAGAAGCACAGGTCTATGCAAATTTGATGTGAACCTGCACGTGCCAGGCGGCTCTGATGGCTGCAACTACTGCCTTCCCACTTCCTTAGTCCTGTCCTTAATTCAACATTCATCGGAAACTTTTAGAGAAGGGTGAGAAAAGTGACCAAAAAGGAGAGAAGTGCAAGAAAAGAGTGTAGTCACACAAATAGAAAGAAAATTTTGTATGATTATAGACAATTTCTGCAGTCAGAGTATTCAAGATTTTGATGACAAGTTTGTATAATTTACTGAGATCACATGAAAGATAATTTTAGCTGAGATCAACTTAGATCTTGGAAGATGGGATCTTGAAAAGTATTTTGATTTCTGCTAATTCTACTTCCTAATTATCCCCCCCTACAGACACAATACAAAACTTTTATCAAGTCATTCACTTGAGAATTCAGAAATTGGGAGGGTTAAAAAATTAACCATTTCTAGTGTAGAATGGTCTATACATTATATACACAACCTTATGAATTTTTTATATAAAATATGTAAGGGTAAATAATTTACACTGATTTTACAGCAATAAATAAATAAGCTGTGAGGTCAAGCCCATAGTGAATTGCAGCAGAGGCAGAATTTAAAACCAGGCTGTCTAATGTCAAAACTATGACTTTTTCACCTGCCTTGTGGTGGTGCAGTGGATAGAGCATTGACCTGGGACACTGAGGTCTCAGGCTCAAAACCCAAGGTTATCAGCTTGAGCGCAGGCTCGCCAGCTAGGGTGTAGGATAACCGGCTTGAACATAGGATCATCATGATCTCATGGTCACTGACTTGAGTTCAGAGGTCACTGGCTTGAAACCCTAAATCACTGGCTTGAGCAAGGGATCACAGGCTTAGCTGGAGCCCACAGTCAAGGCACATATGAGAAGCAGTCAATGAACAACTAAAGTGCGGCAACTACAAGCTCCTCCTCCTCTTCCTCCTCTTCCTCCTCCTCCTTCTCTCTCTCTCTCTTTCTCTTTCTCCCTCTCTCAAGGCTCTTCCAACCCTGCCTGGTGGTTAGTTAGCTTAGTAAGTTAGACATCGTCCTGAAACACCAAAGTTGCACGTTTGATAACCAATCAGGGCACACATGGGAAGCGACCAATAAACGCACAACTAAGTAGAACAACAAAGGAACGCTTCTTCTCCTGTTCCTCCCTCTCTCTCTAAAATCAATTAAAAACAAAAACAAAAACGTATGGCTTTTCTCCTCTGTTTTGTTTGTAAGAGATTAGCTTTGTTGTCTTACTGGTCTTGTCTCAGATAAATATGAACAACAACAACAAAAAAACCCTGCTGTAATTATTTTAAGTTTCTTATTTTCATGAAGTCCAAATCACAAATGGTGATATTATACTGCATTCTTAGAACCAAAGAGTAACTCGCATAGTTTAGGAATATACAGAGAGCTTATTTTCTATCGCCATTTTTCCCACCACCAAAAATGTATCTTGTCTGCTTTTACTGGCAAAACCAAGAATAAAATAAGGTATGGACTCAGCCCTTAGATTCAGTGATGACAAATGGAAGAGTGAGAAGGTTGTGACTTGGGACTCTGAACAGGTTGTGTTTTTTGTTTGTTTGTTGTAAGATAGGCAGAGTATTTATTTCAATTCTTAGTCTTAATTTGTATGCACACATGTGGAAGCACCTGCTTTTAGGAATTCCAGTACCTTATCTTTTCTTATTTTTAACACTTCTTCTCTTGGACAGCTCTTCTGGGAGAACCAGATAATAGTGCTTTTCTTAAAGGCAGAAGTCTGTGCCTGTGGTGGAATACTGGCTTCTTACATGAAGCATGGATCCTTATCCTCCTATTCTTACCCATGGAATAAGGTATTTCTTTTTTTTTTTCTTTTAAATTTATTTTTATTTATTTATTTTAGAGAGGAGACACAGAGTGAGAGAGAGAGAAAGAAAGAGAGAAATGGGGGAGGAGCTGGAAGCATCAACTCCCATATGTGCCTTGACCAGACCAGTGCAGGGTTTTGAACTGGCGACCTTAGTGTTCCCAGGTCGACGCTTTATCCACTGCGCCACCACAGGTCAGGCGGAATAAGGTATTTCTTAAAGAATGATTGGGTCATTCCCCAACTGATTCAATCAGTGTTCAACAATCAGCAGAGGTTTCTCCATTGAATAAAAACAGATTTTAAAATTATAATTAACACTTTTCTTCTATCAGTGTATAGAAATAAGGGAACAAAAATAACTCAAAATTTATAGTCAAGATCTAATATCAAGTATAATTCCACTCTTTTCTAGGTATACAATTTCTCAACTTCATTTCCTTATACTAGAAATGGGAAAAATAAAACCTACCTCCCAAGTCAGATAGCATATTTTTGGTATTCTGAAACTTTGAGCATTGTGCACATAAAATCTAATAGCATTACCCCATAACTTATGGTTATTTGACCTGACATTAAAGGCTGTTATTAGTTGCCATTTTCTCAAATATTAAAAGATGCTGCAATCTGAACTCCGAGGACAACTGAAAACCTATTCCTAAAGTCCTACTTTGCTAAAAATGAAAATTTACTACAACAAAGGCAAAAGTTCTGTGAGGGCATGAAAGGAAAACTTCGATATTTTTTTTAATTTATATTTTTTCACCATGTCTTTGGTGATACATTACAGCCAGGCGTAATAATTCAGATTCACCTCAAAATAAAATAATTTGGACTTCTAATTGACTCAATCACGCCACTGTCTCTTAAAACGTTATGTGCGCCATTTAAAAACAGCCCCACTCTCAAGCAAGCGGAGCTGACTCGGATGCAGACTGTGTGGTGTGTGAAACCAGGAAGGTGAAATTACAACGCTGCAGAAGAGGAGAGCCCCGCCGAGAAGCAACATGAGTAATGTTTCCTCCAGATACTGATGGATAGATGGTGGGGGATCTGAGGCTCAGGCGTAGTTATTAATCACGTGTGGTAATGTGACTAATTGTTATTACTTCATGCACTAGGTGGCTAGCAATGGAGCCAGTTCAATAAAATCATTTTAACTTCCTTTTCATGGTGGTCATTTTTCTTGTGTCTCCTTTCCTCCTTTGGTGTTCTTCAATTAAGGAAGAAAAGGTCTTCTTTTCACTTCACTCTAAGTGACTCATGATTGGGGTTTGCTGGGGAAAAAAAATGACCATGCTATTCAGGGCATGTGTTTTCCTGTGGGTGAGAGGGCTCTGCAAAGCTGGCAGGAAACTGTGAAAGGAGGTGGGCAAGGGATCCCCTCCTCCATGCTCTCTACCTGGGTTTCATAATCTTATTGCTAAGGAGGGGGAAAGAAATACAATTTGCCTTCTTTTTTTCAGGACAATAAGTACATTCAGATATTTCTCTACATATTTGATGTAGAGAAAATTCCTCTGGAAATACAAAAAAAAGAAAGAGAACTTCTCAATGCGGAACAAACCATATGGTTTATTATTTGAAGTATCCCCATTTGAATTTTACAGGAAATGTAACACAGCTAATAAAAAGTGGTCTTAAGTGTTGAATGCTCTGGACTAAAGATATTTTAAAAACAATTTATGACCTTCAAGGTTCCCAGGAATTCTAAACTGCAGGGGATATAGTTTTGGCTTTTGCTCAGCTGTGTTACATTTTAGAATTATTAAAAACAATTCTGATGAAAATGACTGTAGTTTAGTTATAGTGGGAAACAGTAATAAAACCATTTTATCTATGGGTGAAATGCGATTTGAGCATGGCTAGGTATTTTGGCTGATATTAAGGTAAAGTATATTCAAAGCCAGATTTTTATTATGTAATATGCTTGTAGAGCTATACTTTAAATACTAGAATTTTGTTACATATATGCACAAACCACTGAAAACACTTCTTATGAAAACTCAAAAGGCAATAAAAGAATGTAAATATAATACCATAACACATTTGATCATGAGTAGTCATTTCAGTAACTGATGTTAAATTCAAATGATACTCCTCCCCTCCACCCCCCAATTTACTGTTACTGTGAATTAGAAATTTCAGCTATTTTAAAAGGGCCTGTCAAATAGCATTGCTCATCTTTATGAGAGAGTAAAGAATAATCCTTTCAATTGTAAAAATGTCCAGGCAGTGACAGTGAGAGATTAACTGAAAAAGTATTTGAGTCCCTGCTGTAATGGTGAGCACATAGCATTAAATATATGATTTATCCAACAAAATATTTTCATACTAAGCCATTTGGATCCATCAGTAGCCCCATTGTAATTGATGGATTACTGCATTACCATTTAATTTAGTTTTGTTTTAAAGGCATAATGTTCACTATCATTTCAGTTAATTGTATAAACCAAATACAAAGAGAAATTGCTCCAGGAAAATGAGTAATATGGACAAGGGTTCTCGTTAAGAGAATTATTATGAATTGTTTCCTAAAAGGTTCACTCTCAACCTTCACCTTCAATGTAACTGAGAAAGAAAAAAGGAAGAGAAGGAAAAACTAATTAATTATAATTTGGGGGGGAGGTTTCACCTCTTCTTTAAAATATCCATCAGTAATAAGATAACAGGTCTGGTTTTAGCTTTAGTTCTCTTCTAAGAGCAATATTCAAATACAAAACCAACTCTGTTCAGGGGAAGAATTACTGGAAATCAATTGCAATTGCATTTGTGATACATAAAATTGTATCCCTCCGCCATTTCTGCTTAAGTATACCATACTCAAATAATTTGTTAAATATTTTTGTGTCAGAGTCAATTTATGGAAGTGACTGATGTCAACCCATATATTTGTGTAATTATAGAAAATTTTTCTTTTGATGAAAATTGCTCGAATTTGAAACATGAAATTAATATTGAATTGCTCAACTGTAACTCAAATGGGTCTTTTTAAAAATGATCCATTCTTTGAGAACATTTTAGATTTATATAATTATTGTGATGGCAATACAAAGTTTCTATATAAGACTCAGCTTCTCCTCATTACAAGTTTACACTAGTATGGTATATTTGTCACAATTACTGAATCAATACTAATGTATTATTAAATTCCATACTTTGTTCAGATATCCTCAGTTTTCCCCTAATGTCCTCTTTCTGTTCCAGGATTCCGTCCAGAATTCCACATTACATTTACAAGTCATGTCTCCTTAGGCTCCTGTTAATTGTGACAATTTCTCAGACTTGCTTAGGTTTCAGTAATATTAATACAGGTTTCAAAGAGTACTGGTCAGGTGATTTGTAGACTGTGCCTCACTTGGGGCTTTTCTTGACATTTTTGTTGTGATTAAACTAGGTTTATGAGTTTTGGGGAGGAAGACCATAAAAGTACCATACCATTCTTATCACTTCATATCTAAGGTCCAGATATCAAGAGTGATATTACTCTTGTTGTTAGTCTTGATCATTTGGTTGTGTTTGTTTTGTTAAGTTTTTCCACCATAAAGTTACTCTTTTTTCTTCTTTCCCATACTGTGCTCTTTGGAAGAAAGTTTCTATAACAGCTCACCCCACATGCAGAAAGTAGGAGGTTGTGTTTCCTCTCCTTAAAGGCAGAGTAGCTGGATAAATAATTTGGAATTATTTTGCACTGGACATTTGTCTCTTCTTTCCATTTCTCTTTTTATTTAGTAATTTATTTATAGCAGTACTGACTCGTGGATATTTATTTAATACCTTGGAATATAATGCAATACTATTCCTTCCTTCTTCTCTCCCTTCTCTCCCGCCTTCCTTCCTTCCTTCCTTCCTTCCTTCCTTCCTTCCTTCCTTCCTTCCTCCCTTCCTCCCCCCCTCCCTTCTTTCCTTCCTTCCTCCCTTCCTTCCTTCCTTCTTTCCTTCCTTCCTATTTTCTTTTTTTCCTTCACCTTCCCTCTTTTCTCCATTCTTTTTCTTTCTTTGTTCCAAGGTTGGCCATGAGGAACTCTTTCAGCTGATACTTGTATCCATTTTACTTATCCCATTATTTGGTTTGTTTATTTGCTTTGCACTTCTTCTTTACTTTCTGTAACTATAAGATATCTTCTCCTGGCTCTTCTTGAATATTTCCTTTCCAGTTGTAGAATCAGACATTTCTTCATGGAGTCCTTGTATTGGAGAATGATTCTAGAAACTAAGCTCTGAGGGCTAAGTGTGCTGAAAAGTTCTTTTTATATTTCTAACCTCATTCTGCCCGCCCCCCCATGCACATTTTTGGTAAGATAACTTGAGAAGTTTATTTGTATTTATTCATAAAAATAGAAAATACAACTGTATTTAAAACTACAAATGTAGTTATTTTAGAACCTGATCATAATTGAAATTACTTTTTATAGTTGCCTAAATATAACCTACCAATTTCTGAGATTTGGTTTTGGTCTCTGAAAAATAAGCAATTTGTACTGATCTGGATCAACAGAGTGTAGATGTTTTAAAGCTGTGAACGATTGTGAACTTTGAGATCTGGAAGCATTTGCAAAAGTTGATCAAAATATAGACATAATCTTTCTACTGAGGGTCAGATTAACTCTTTAGGGAATGTCTCATTTCTATATTTAAACATCTCTTATGAGCAATAAGTTACTCTGCAATTAAGCCATTGTCTTGCCACAGACAAAATAAATTCACTAACTATTGACTACTACTAGTAGGTTGAAAATATTTTTTTCTCCAATTGTGAAGTGATAATTTGAATAAATTTGTTCAGAGAAAAAGAACAGAATGTGTGATCCCTCCCATATATTGTAGATTTGTGCTGAAATTACCTCTTCTTTATTATTCAATAAGTGTTAAAGAAGTACCCATTAGACTAGTATTTTTAATCTTTAGCAGCTCTTGTAAACTTTAGAAATTATTTGTGATATAGTTGAGAGACCAGAAGAGTACAGTGTGTGATCATGGAAGGGAAGGTAGAAGAGAAGTCATATTTGCTTCAGCATAAACTGGCAATAACTGTGTGAACTAAACTCACATATATATTAAATGAAGCTCTGTAAGATCTAAAATAGTGTTACCTAACACAGGTTTGGCTGCCTGTGGTGAAGAAAGCTAATACTCATGAGAGGCAGGAGCCGGAGAAGATGGGGGACTCCTGTCCTCAAAAGCTTATCTTTGTCTTTCAGTGTAAGCGGGGCTTTTTATAAAGAGGGAAAGGAGAGGGAATAAATGACAAATAGAACAAAGGAATCGAAAGGGGCAGGTTGAGAGTACTTTGCTGAGAAGACTAAGTGCAAGTCAGCGCAGTTTGTTCAAATAACTGGAGAAGGTCAGCCAATCTCCTAGAGCTGGCTGGAGTCTGCTTCTTCCATTGTTACAAGAACTGAAGCTGGCAAATAACTTATAAACTAGAGTTATTTTCTCTAAAACAGGTGTCCACACATCCCTAAATTCTGTGCCTCTTCTTGGCCTTGAGCAAGAATCAAAACTGCAAGCCACAGTGTAGCGGGTAGTGAGGGGGAAGAGGGCTGAGGTAGAGCCATGTAGCTCCTATTTCTGTTTATTCTTCTTGCTTTGATGTTAATTCTTAATGTGCATCAGCCAGGGGAGAACAGACCTTTGAACTGTAATGAGAACCTGGCCAGAGGTGAAAGCATAGAATTGATTAAATACTTTTCATTTGTTTTAGAATACATAACTTTGGTCACTGAACTGATGATACTGATTTAATATTTTACAGAAATTCTTTTATACACTTATTTTAGTTAGTACATTATTTTGTTTTTTTCATTTTTTCTCTATTTTATGGCTAGTCAGACTAAGATCAGTATATCAGTAATATAATATATTTATTCCCAGTTACATTAGCAAGGTTTATGGGTTCCTAGTTTATATGGAGGCTATATAAGTTGTTATACAGAGCTGATTCTTTAGAAAAATAAACTTAAAAATTTTAGCACTGCACTGAAATCATGCCAAGTTGGTTGACTAATATCCTGAATAAGGCCATAATTTTACTATATTTATTCTACTAACAGTAGTACTCAATAATTACTACAGATAATACTATTAATAATTCAACAAGATGAAATATAATGTTCCTAGCATTAAAGTGTAGCTTTGTGAATAACATAGATTTAATAACTAAAACAAGGTCACATGTTTGATATTTATTTGAAGGTAAGAAAAGGGAGTGTTTGAGAGGACAGTTATCTTACCAAATATCATGTCGAGAGCAAGGAACAAGGTCGGTTTTTAAAATAAGAAGTTCTGATTTATGTTCCCAATGGCTAGACTCTACCACCTCATTGGAAATTATTAAATTTGGGGACATAATTTCATTTACAGTTACACTGAAAATCTGTCTGACTGCATATGAAAAGCCTAATCAGTCTATATTAAGATGTATAGCATATTACTATAAAAGAGCTATACAAAGTCATGTGTCTACCCCCCACCCCCTTAAATATACAGCAAGAAGAACAGAGATGGAGTAAATTTAAATTCCTATTAAATTAAAAAATTGACAAATAGCATTTGGAAATTTTACTGTTGATAGGAATTTCAAAGTATAAATTTCATTGTTGTTGTTATGATTTCCCCTTATCACTATTCAGAACTCGGAGAGATAAAAAGGAAAAAACAAAATGCAGACTAATGTAGGTGAAAAATTACTCATGTTGAAGAAATATTGTTTATTTGCTTCTGGCATAAATTGAGGGAAGAGACCATATATTTATGTCACAACATAATGGCATACTGTAGGCTATTTCTATATGCATTCTCATTCCAGACTAATTTGTCAATTGTCGGGAAATTCAGCATCTTCCACATCCGGATAAATATAGATTTCTTTCTCAGTTGACGGTAAATACATTTCAGCTGCTCTATGGCAAGCAGCAGATAAATGGAGGCATTCAGGTGACTTTCTTGCTGAGTGTTGTAAATCCAGGCACTCTGAAGAGGGTGTATTTGGAATGTGCTAGAAAATGAGACCAGTCTGGGGTCGCCTCACCGCCATAATCATGACACTTTCCTATACCAGTAGGGTTTCTTGTATTGTAAGAAGGTAAGTAGAAGCAGGATGACTCAATCCCAAATAAGGGGCTGAAGAAAGCATGTCAGGGAGTCGATAGCAATGTGGTTTAACTAGCTTTGTTTTGATTCCTCTGTCTAATCTTTTTGGAAGAAGATGGGAGATAGATAAGCGCACATACAAACTTTGACCCATAGTCCTCTTTGACGCGTTTCATCTCAAAAATGTGAAAAATGGGGAAAATAATAAGATGTAGGTTAATTTTTTTAAGTGCTAACTTTAGAATAATGGGGTGCTAGAAGTTATATTCAAATTAAAGATACAGCATTGTACAAGAAATTAATTTGCAGCCTGGCCAGGTGGTGGCACAGTGTATAGGGTGTCGAACTGGAATGCTGATGACCCAGGTAAGAAACCCCAAGGTCTCTGGCTTGAGTGCATGCTCACTAGCTTGAGCGCATGCTCACCAGCTTGAGTGCGGGGTTGCTAACTGGAACATGGTTGCTGCTTGCCTAAGGTCGCTGGCTTGAGCCCAAGGTCACTGTCCTGAGCAGGGAGTTATGCACGCTGCTGCAGCCCCACCCCTCCCGTCTAGGCACATATGAAAACGCAACAAAGAATTGATGCTTCTCATCTCTCTCCCTTCCTGTCTGACTATCCCTATCTTTCCCTCTTTGTCACAAAAAACAAAAACAAAACAAAAATAAAAAATTATACTGATGAAGAGAAATGAATGGAAGTGAAATGATCCTGCCTTTAAAATTAGAGGTCGAGACAGACTCATTTCAAAATAATCCTTTAGAGTTCATTCAAAACATTGATCAGATCAACTCTTCTAAATTTTTACTGAGGACAGAATTCTACTAAACAAATGTTGAGTTCAGCAAAATAATTCATTTATTTCATTCGGAATATAAATATTTACCGATGATGAGAATAGTTTAATTTTGAAATATCCTATCAAAACCAACTATGAAAGAAACATTAGTGAGACAACAACTATTGTGTCCCAGACGGTGTGACTGTCACTGTGGGGTAATACGGAGTGCTGGCAAAGTTACGGCACAAGGCTTTCTCTAGGTCAGGAGTTTATAAATATACTACTACTACTAATCTAGTATGTTTTGAGCTTTCATAAGTCTAAGTTCTAAGTCTACATGTTTTTCTCCTGTGTTTTCTCACTTGAATGTTACCTACTTTCTTAGTAGCATGGTTGTCTACATGTCCTGAACAACCCAATACCTTTTTTTTTTTTTTACAGGGACAGAGAGAGAGTCAGAGAGAGGGATAGATAGGGACAGACAGACAGGAACAAAAAGGGGTGAGAAGCATCAATCATCAGTTTTTTGTTGCCTTTGCGACACCTTAGTTGTTCATTGATTGCTTTCTCACATGTGCCTTGACCGCGGGCCTTCAGCAGACCGAACAACCCCTTGCTGGAGCCAGCGACCTTGGGTCCAAGCTGGCAAGCTTTTGCTCAAGACAGATGGGCCCGCGCTCAAGCTGGCGAGCTCGGGGTCTCGAACCTGGGTCCTTCCGCATCCTAGTCCGATGCTCTATCCACTGTGCCACTGCCTGGTCAGGCTATACCTACTTTTTGAAAGTAAAATTATTATTAGTATTCTTTACCACTCATGAAAGTGTCTCTGTTTGTAAAATAAATTATATGGTTACCCTAGTTAATATTTATTATGGCCAGCATAGAATCTAAAGTGCATAGAGGTTAAATAATATCCCAGGGTCACACAAGTAGTAATTGGAAGGCTGTGAATTTATGAGTAAATGACTGTGTATTCATGACCTACACTGAGGACTCAGAAAATAAGGAACAAGACATAGTACCGGACCTCCTGAAATTTATTAATTAAATCACACTATATCTACGCATGGTTATGACATCTGCAATTCTAGACATAAATAGTAAGGAAGGCATACAACTCTGAAATAAGAAAAAGTAGTCTCTAAACTACATTTTAAATTCTGTGTTTAAAATGTGCATCTACATATAAAGATATTTAGATAGAAGATATATTACAATTCTCTTAGCTTTCACAGGACCCAGTCTTGGTAAATCTTTGAAGTGAGCAATTGAGGATGGTGTTCAAAACTAAGTGAAGTTAAAAAGGGCCTTTGACTTTAAAGAGAAATGTAAGAATGATGACCTTAAAATTCAGGGAAACAAAATATGCACCAAAGGATAGCATCAGGGGAAGAAAGTAGAGGAAGTAACCAATAAAACAGGAAATGATGAGAAAATCCACAGGCTAACAGTTAGCTTCCTGACACCACTTCTTCAAATAACATTCCTTCCCTCTTTTTCAAATAAGAAAGCAGAAAGTCTGAGTACAAGATGAAAAAAGAAAAAAAAAACTATAAAGAGTAGGTTTTCTTAACTATTTAATGTTCACTTGCTATCTACTTGACCAGCCTCCTTTTTCCCAACTCCTAACCCAAAGCACCTACAAAGTTAACAAGAAATAGGAACAGAAGGCTATCTCATGAGACCTTTGTTGGCATATTTATTGGATGGTTCACTTCTGAAATAGCAAAGTGTGAAATATTATTTCCAGAAACCATATCTTTTCATGATAGACCCTCAGTTGACTTCTGAATTGGTGGTGTCGAATATTATTTCCAAGACCTTCAATTGAAATGGGAAACCTAACATTTGTGCATTTTTTTGTTCCTTTATTCTCTCACTGAACACTTTACAAACAGCTATTATGCTACAGGCACCCAACAATATGCTGAAGACACCATGTGCCTTTCTTCAAAGAGCTCACAGACAAATACATATGTCAGCTATATATTTTGAAAACACAAGTGAAAAATATATTTTAAAAACTCTTCCAGATATCAAGGTTTACTACAAGGCCATTATACTCAAGACAGCCTGGTACTGGTATAAGAACAGGAACATAGATCAATGGAACAGAACAGAGGACCCAGAAATAGACCCACAGCTTTATGGGCAACTGATATTTGACAAAGGAGGAAAGAACATACAATGGAGTAAAGACAGCCTCTTTAACAAATGGTGTTGGGAAAATTGGACATCTACCTGCAAAAAAATGAAACTAGACCATCAACTTACACCATTCACAAAAACAAACTCAAAATGGATAAAAGACTTAAACGTAAGCCGTGAAACCATAAGCATCATAGAAGAAAACATAGGCAGCAAGCTCTCCCACATCTGTAGCAGCAATATATTTGCCGATTTATCTCCACGGGCAAATGAAATAGAAGGCAAGATAAACAAATGGGACTATATCAAACTAAAAAGTTTTTGCACAGCTAAAGACAATAAGAACAGAATAAAAAGACAAACCACACAATGGGAGAACATATTCGACAGCACATCTGATAAGGGGTTAATAACTAAAATTTATAAAGAACTTATAAAACTCAACACCAGGAAGACAAACAATCCAATCAAAAAATGGGCAAAAGAAATGAATAGAAATTTCTCCAAAGAGGACATACAGATGGCCAATAGGCATATGAAAAAATGCTCATCATCACTAATCATTAGAGAAATGCAAATTAAAACCACAATGAGATATCACCTCACACCAGTCAGAATGGCACTCATCAGCAAAACAACACAGAATAAGTGCTGGCGAGGATGTGGAGAAAAGGGAACCCTTCTGCACTGCTGGTGGGAATGCAGACTGGTGCAGCCACTGTGGAAAACAGTTTGGAGATTCCTCAAAAAGTTAGAAATGGAACTGCCTTTTGACCCAGCTATCCCACTTATAGGAATATACCCTAAGAACACCATAGCACTGTTCGAAAAGAAGAAATGCGCCCCCATGTTCGTGGCAGCATTGTTCACAATAGCAAAGATCTGGAAACAGCCCAAGTGTCCGTCAGAAGACGAGTGGATTAAAAAGCTTTGGTACATATATACTATGGAATACTACTCAGCCATAAGAAATGATGACATCGGATCATTTATAACAAAATGGATAAACCTTGATAACATTATACGGAGTGAAATAAGTAAATCAGAAAAAAAATGAGAACAGCATGACTTCATACATAGGTGGGACATAAAAGTGAGACTATGAGACATGGACAAGAGTGTGGTGGTTACGGGGTAGGGGGACAGCGGAGAGGGAGGGATAGGGAGGAGGGGAGGGGCACAGTGAAAACCAGATAGAAGGTGACAGAGGACAATTTGACTTTTGGTGATGGGTATGCAACACAATTGAATGATAAGACAACCTGGAGATGTTTTCATTGTACATATGTACCCTGATTTATTGGTTTCACCCCATTAAAATCAATAATAATAAAATAAAATTTAAAAAAAAACTGGAGATAATTTAAAATAAATGGAAACATATGACATTTTATTTATCTGTCAGATATGTTCTAAAATAAAAAGAAAAACCAAGTTGTTAATTCGGTGAGGCTGATCCAGTTTTGTGAGCAACAAAAGGAACTATCCATGAGATACATAATATAATTGAGAATTCAAAGAGAAATAATTGTTAGAATATTTTAAAAATTCTCTTTTGAAAGTATTATAGTTATAACTAGTACCATTGCAATGACAGAACAACATAAATGGAAATTTTGGAAGCCAGATCATAGAGACCAGCCAAGGCCCATGGAAATGGGATCATCATTCTCCTGTTGAACAACCAAGCACCTGTAGTTGCAACATGACATATTAGGCATGCCTCATCAGTTCTTAGCATAACCTGAACACTGAAGCTAGTCACAATAACGCTAACTCTCAGACAGTACGTTCGCCAGACGTTCATAGATGGCATACTAGCGTCACTGAACAGAAAAACACTGTCCTAAACTTTTCACTTTTTTCTGTCTCTCTCAGAAGACTTGGAGCGTCTCAAAGGCAATTTTGTGTGTTATTCATCTCTGTGATTCTCAGCCCAATGATCGCCTGGCATGTGTGTTTAGCAAAACAAAAGGTAGATGAGAAGTGCTATGAAAGATCCAAAATAATTCTTCTCTTGTACAGCTGTGGCATGTCTACATGTGTAGTAGATAAAATAATTGTTTTTAGCTTTAAATTTATTTTAATTGCTTTATTTTTCTTCTTCATTGTGTTTAGCATTTTAAACTAGGTGTATAAATCAAATTTTCTTTCTGCAGGTTAAGATAATCTAAATATTATTATAGCTATTACTTTTATATCTGATTTAATTCAAAGCTATATGCAATTCAACACTTGAAAAGGTTTGAAAATTGACTTACACACATTTTGTATGAAACAACATCTAGATATATTTTTTAAATGAGGCATTACACATCACACCGTGATCTTGTAAGATAGGTATCTCACTTTTTCAAGCTTCTGTGGACTGCTAATGACTCAGGAAAATATTGTGATTAGATGTTTAAAACTTCTAGTAAAAAATCTGCTTTGACTCATATCATTGCAGAGAAAATCATTTCATAGTAATATATGGCATTATATAGAAATTTAGCATAATTCAATTTACAAGATTATGAATATTTTATTAAGAAAAAAAAGGGGGGGCTTTTAACATGTCATAACCTCTCGTGCCTCTCACTATGATGCTACTAAAGTCTGTTAAGAATTAGGCATTTATTTATAATTTTATTAAAATATTTCATACATATCACCATCAAAAACTCCTTGGAGTTCTTTCTGCCCTAGACTTTACAGTGCCGTCCAGAAGCATGTTCTCACTCATAGAAATACACTGACAATATGGCCGCACTGGCCACAGGCAGCTGCTGAGCATTTGAGCTGCATGTGGCTAGAGTAACTAAGGACTTTAACTTATAAATTCATTTAACTTTAATTAGTTTACATTTTAACTTAAATAGCTATACATGGCTGGTGGCTATAGTATTGAACAGTGAAGTAGTCCAGGTTAAACCTCCTCTCATATTGTTGACCTTTGATCCCTGAATAAAATTAAGTCCGTTTAAAAAAAATATCATTGTAGCCTGACCAGGTCATGGCACAGTGGATAGCACATCAGACTGAGATGTGGAGGACCCCGGTTTGAAACCCTGAGGTTACCGGCTTGAGTGTAGAACACGGGGTCACTGGTTTGAGCGTGGAATCATAAATATGACCTCTTGGTTGTTGGCTTGAGCCCAAAGGTCACTGGCTTGAAGCCCAAGGTTGCTGGCTTGAAGCCCAAGGTTGCTGGCTTGAGCAAAGGGTTATTGGTACAGCTGAGCCCCCCACCCCCAACTGGGTCAATGTATATATGAAAAACGAAGGTGCAGCAATGAAGATTTTGAAGCTTCTCATCTCTCTCCCTTTCTGTCTGTCCCTATCTGTCCCTCTCTCAGTCTCTCTCTCTCTCTCACACACACACACACATACACACACAAAATGGATTAAAAAGTAACAAAATAAAATACAACCAAAACAAAACTCTTGCCATTCAAAGGACACCTATGATAAGAAAAATGTCAATTTTTTAATTTCTAAAATGGCCCTAGAACAAAGAATGCAGTCTCCAAATTGCACTAAAGAATCTCTGAACAACATGCTGCCCCCCACATTTTCAAGAGAGTAAGAGAGTTGCTATGTATGCATTGTTTATTTATTTATTTATTTATTTATTTATTTTTATTTTAAGTGAGAGGCGGGGAGATAGTGCAATAGACTCCTGCATGCACGCCCCAACCAGGAACCACCCAACAACCCCCATTTAGGGCTGACACTTGAACCAAATGAGCTATCTTTAGTGCCCAGGCCAGCAGTCAATCCAGTGGAGCCACTGGCTGCAGGAAGGGCAGAGGGAAAAAGGGGGAGAGGGAAGGGAAGAGAAACAGGTGGTCACTTTTCTTATGTGCCTTGACTAGGAATCAAACCTGGGACTTCCTCATGCCAGGCCGACACTCTATCCACTGAGTCAACCAACCAAGGCCCACATTGTATATTAAAGAACAATGAAATCGTACTGAAACGCAGAGAATGGGCAGTTGATTGGATTTATGTGCATCACAACACCTGTAATTCAGAAAAAAAAGTACAAATTACCATATGTTATTTTCAAATTGCTCACAAGCAATTAGTCCAAGCAAAGAATGTTAAATGCATCATTGAATACAAGTTTTAATGGAAAAAGTATAGATTTTTTTTTATTACAAAGAGAAGGTCTGTCACATGCTCCTGACTCTGTTTGCTGAGTTACCTAATTCTAGCTCTTGTTTTACTAGCAACACCGATTTGTTTCAAAATATGATTGTAAAAAATAATATAGTCACAAAATTCCTCCCCACTGCCTAGCAGAACAGCTCCTCATGAGTAGTCACTATGAGTTTTATCATCTTGTGGGAGTTGCACATCTACATTGTTAGGGACACTTTTGACATGTAAGAAGAGCCATGGCACCTATGAGAAGACAGAGAGGGTCAAGAACTCTCACTGGGCTAGGCACCCTAAGAAGCCATAGCAAACTTACTTGCTGGAAGTCATGACCTAGGAAATAGATGAAGTGACTGGAAGTTTATGATAGCAAGCATTCATAACTTTTGAAAGAAAAATAAGGAAAAACCTACAGTGTTGACAGGAGCTGGTCTTTGGCAAGGGCTAATGTGAAATAAGGAAGTAGGCAGGTCTATAAGAGGAATCAGGTCTGCCGCAACATGTTGGCAAGTTTTTGGCATCGGGGCGGAGGGGGGGGGCTATTATTAAGAGGAAAATAACCTATCGTGCTCAAAACTCTGAAAAATTAAATTGGTCACCTGGAGTTTAGTGGAACAAAGTAGAAGCCTTCTTACCAGAACAAGGAAGCAGAATCAGAACTGGACTAGCAGTTAAATTGGTTTATTGCTAAAATTGGTTGTGCTGATTAAGTACCACCTTCTATCTAATATAATGTTTGGTTCTCAAGACCAGCCTGGGAGGAATATGTAGATAAGGATGAACTCTTTTTAGCTGAATTGAGGGGAAGGTCTGAGACGTTGGTCAGTAGGCATGCCCCAACTGAACATGACTACTCTTTGCTCTAAATTCCTGTCAAGGTCCTCACCTATGATGATCCTATGCAGCTTTGTATGAATTTTCTTAGTAAAACATATTTACAAAGAAAGTGAAAATTTTTGTTTATTATTTTATTTTTAACTGTAATATGACTAACCAAAACTAATGGAAAGAATACAAAGAATTCTTGTGCACACGTCACCCAGCTTTTCCAAACATTAACATCTTATGTGAAAACAGGACAGTTATCAAAACCAGGAAATTAATATCAATAGAGTACTATTACCTAATCTACAAAGTTTATTCAGATTTCCCCAATTGTTCCAAAAATGACCATCTGTGGTCCAAGGTCTTATGTAGGTCAAATACTGCTCTTAGTGGTTATCACTGTAGTCTCCTCTGATTTGTCACATTTCTTTAGTCTTCATGAAAATATATTTTGTTGAACATCCCCCAATTTTTAGTTGTCTGAGGTTTCCTCGGGATAGTAATTATCCCATATTTTTTTTTAGTAATAATACCTCAAGAAGGGATGTACTCTTTCTCACTGTTTTGTATCTTAGTGGTTCTTAATATTGTTTAAGTCCCATTACTGGATATTAACTTTGATCATTTGGTTAAAGTGTTATCCACCAGGATTATCTATGTAAAGTTATTTTCCACACTCTACTGAATAAGAGTTATGTGAAGAAGTGCTTTGGGACTATGCAAATACTTGTTTCTCATTTTATTTCTACCCTCTAATTTTATCTTCTGTTGATGATTCTAAATCACAAATTTGAAGTCATCACTATTGATGATGTGTGTTTGCCAAATAACGGTTTTCTGTTACATCATTTTTGCTACATTTGTTAATCAGAATTGTCCTGTAAGGAAGCAATTCATTCATCTACCACTTATCTATCTATTTATTGTCTATCCATCTATTATCTACTTAATTCAACTGGATTGGAGGGTATTCATATTTTTCTAAGGGTTATAGTCCATTTAATTAATATTTCAATATTTATACTGCTAAATTTACCCCAGATTTGGCTACTAGAAATTATTGTTCCTATGTACTTTTGACATACTCATAATTATTTGACTACTCTTCTATTTGCTAGTATTATACTGTGTCCATAAAGTCATGGTGCACTTTTTACCGGTCACAAGAAAGCAACGAAAGACAATAGAAATGTGAAATCTGCCCCAAATAAAAGGAAAACCCTCCCAGTTTCTGTAGGATGATGTGGCAGCATGTGCGCATGCACAGATGATGACGTAACACCATGTATACAGCAGAGCAGCCCACAGCCATGCCAGTTGAGATGTGGACGGTACAGAGGAAAGTTTAGTGTGTTCTGTGGCTCACTAAATTTGAATCCGTGACCAAAGTGCAACATGAATATCGGCGTGTTTATAACGAAGCGCCACAACATAGGAATAAGATTACTCGGTGGGATAAGCAGTTGAAGGAAACCGGCAGTTTGGTGGAGAAACCCCGTTCTGGTAGGCCATCAGTCAGTGACGAGTCTGTAGAGGCTATATGGGATAGCTACCTAAGGAACCCTAAAAAATCTGTGTGTGTGTGTGCTCGACAATTACACCTAAGCAAGACTACAGTTCATAAGGTGTTAAAGAAACGTCTCTGTTTTATGGAGTACAAATTGTGGCTGTTGCATGTTATCAAACCGGTGGATAGATCCACACAATGCGTGTTTGCTACAGATATGCTTCATGAGATCGACAATGATGCAAGATTTTTGCAGAAGATTGTGTTCATTAATGAGGCGACTTTCCATATCTGTGGACATGTTCATCGCCATAATGTCTGAATATGAGCTGCTGAACATCCTCATACCTACATTGAGTACGAACGTAACACCGCTAAAGTGAACATGTGGTGTGGTCTGATGCATGATAAGGTGATAGGCCCTTTTTTTTTTTTTTTGGCGGAGCAGTCTGTGACGGTAAACACCTCTCTTGACATGTTGGAATTGTATGCAGTGCCACAATTTCCAGAAGGTGTCATCTTTCAACAGGATGGCGCTCCTCCACACTACGCCACCATTGTTCGTGAGTTTCTGGATAGAACATTCCCATGGCGTTGGATAGGCTGGGGTTCTGTCAAGCCATGGCTACCACAATCCCCGGATCTGACACCCTTAGACTTTTACTTTTGGGGGTATGTGAAGCAACATGTGTACATCGAACATATCAACAACATTAATCACTTAAAACAGAGAATCACAGATGTTATTCACTCTGTTATACCAGATGTCCTTACTCGTGTGTGGCAAGAACTTCACTATTGTTTGGATGTGTGTAGGGCAACAAATGGAGTGCACATCGAACTGCACTGAATAGGTATGAAACTGAGAGGGTTTTCCTTTTATTTGGTGCAGACTTCACATTTCTATTGTCTTTTGTTGCTTTCCTGTGACCGGTCAAAAGTGCACCATGACTTTATGGATACACTGTATAAGATGTCAGAAACAAATTTAAAAATTAACTTTTATCAGTTTTATAATAAAATCATTGTACATTACAAATATAATTTACATGAGCTGTGTCTGCATGAATCAAAAATATTGGCTAAAGTATTGTTTTATTTTTGCATTTATTCCACATGTTTTGATTAATGCCATGTATTAATTAAACTTGATAATTAAAAGTAAAATTTCAGTGTATCCGATAATACATTCAATATATTTGTTTGCTCATTTTTTCATTCCAAATCATTATATCTTAAAAATATTTGTAAAGCAAAGGGCAGTAGTATATGTAGTACTGAAATAATGTTTATGCAAGGGACACAAGATGGCAGTGGAGCAGGCAGATGCACAGACTCCCAGCTCACACCACCGAACTGGATTACAAATTAATTTAGGAACATCCAGTGTGAAAAAAACCAACTCTGGACTACAAGAACTGCTCTCAAAATCCAAGGAGCAAAGAAGAAGCCACACCGAACCTGGTGGGGAGCACTGAGGAGTGGTGAGCCTCCCCTGCTTACATGAACAAAGATGTGGGGTGAGGCTGAGAGCCCAGAAAGGCTCTCAGTTTAAGGAAAACAGTAGAAAATATCACTCACAGCCACTTGCCTGGGGACCTGGGAATGAGGTGTGTTGAAAGAGCTGACTTGTTTTCCAAAAAAATGGGGGAGAGAGAGACAGCTGTTAACAAACAGTGAAATTCATGGGAGGACCTAAGCAGCAGGACTGAAGCAGCCATACCTAGGGGAGGTGCTGGAGGTGGCCATTGCAAGGGGAGGGATTGATCCTTCCACAGAATACAAGACTAAAGTGGTTCTGGCTCAACCTTCTAAAATATCTCTCCAGCTCCAATCAGCACAAAAAACACACAGCTGAAAACAAGAAGTGGGGAGGAGAGGCAGTAACTCAGATCTCCATGGAGATCTGAGATACACCTTCCCCTACTGAAGTGGAGAAAGCACCCCGCCCCCAGAGAGAGTAACTGGCCATCAGGTCTTCAGAGTCTCAGGTTACACCCACACCATTCCTGGATACAGTTTCAAATAAGCCCCCTGCTGAGAACAGTAAACAAGACTACCACCAAGTTAAGAAAACTGAGAGGGAAACAAACAAATGAAGACTTCAAAAGGGCTCTATAAAAAAAGCCAAATTCCACAGTGGATTACAAACAACAGCTGAAGCCAACCCAAGAAGACCTAGAAATAAAACAACTCAAAGATGGAGGCAGACAACACAAAGCCTAGACTCAGCCAGCTCTACAAACAACACACCCAAACACACAGACATAATGAGAAGTCAGAAAAGTGCAATACAAATGAAACCACAAGAGAATCCTCCAGGAAATGAGCTGAGTGATATGGAAATAACCAAATTTCCAGATGCAGAGTTTAGAATAATGATTGTTAGGATGCTTAGGGATCAAAGAACAACAATGGATGGTCATTATGAACACCTAAATAAAGAGATAGCAAGTATAAAAATGAACATTGAAATATTAAAACAGAATCAGTCGATGACAAATATAATATCAGAAATAAAGACCACAAAGGAAGAAATTAAAAGCAAGATGGATGAAGGTGAGGATTGAATCAGCAAGTTGGAAGACAAGATGAACAAAGGCATGGAAGCAGAGCAGAAAAAAGAAAATGGACTCAAAAAGTCTGAGGAAACTTAGAGAGCTCTGTGACAACATGAAGAGAAATAAAATTCACATAATAGGGGTTCCTGAAGAAGAAAAAGAACAAGGGATAGAAACTTTATTCAATCAAATCATAGCTGAAAACTTCCCTAAATTGATGCAAGGAAGGGTCTCACAAGTTCAAGAAGCACAGAGATCTCCATTAAAGAGAAACCCAAAGAAACCAACACCAAGACACATCATAATTAAAATATCAAAGCTAAGTGATAAAGAGAAAATACTAAAAGCTGCTAGAGAAAAAAAGGCTATCACCTACAAAGGAGCACCCATAGGATGACATCCAACTTCTCAACAGAAACACTTGAGGCCAGAAGGGAATGGCAAGATATAATCAAATTAATGCAGAACAAGAGCCTACAACCAAGACTACTCTACCCAGCAAGGCTAATGTTTAAAATTGAAGGAGAAATAAAGAGCTTCCCAGAAAAAAAGAAAACTCAAGGAATTCATTACAACAAAACCAATGCTGCAGGAAATGTTAAGGGGCCTGTTGTAAACAGATCAAAGTGGGAAAAGAATATAGCAAAAGAGGAATACACCTTTAAAGAATAAAATGGCAATAAACAACTACATATCAATAATAACCTTAAATGTAAATGGATTAAATGACCCAATCAAAAGACACAGGGTAGCTGCATGGATAAGAAAACAGGACCCATACATATGCTGTCTACAAGAGACACACCTTAAAACAAAAGATGCACATAGACTGAAGGTAAAAGGATGGAAAAAATATTTCAAGCAAATGGAAATGAAAAGAAGCTGGAGTAGAAATACTTATATCAGACAAAATGGGCTTTAAAGCCAAGGCTATAGTAAGAGATAAAGAAGGACACTACATAGTGATAAACAGAGCAATCCAACATGAAGATATAACTATTATAAATATCTATGCACCTAATGTAGGAGCTCCTAAATATATAAAGCACACTTTGATGGATTTAAAGGGCAAGATCAACAGCAATACTATAATAGTAGGAGATTTCAAAACCCCACTTACATCACTAGATAGATCCTCAAGAAAGAAAATTAACAAAGAAACAGCAGACTTAAAGGACACACTAGATCAACTGGATTTAATAGATATCTTCAGAATCTTTCATCCTAAAGCAGCAAAATATACATTCTTTTCAAGTGCTCATGGCACATTCTCCAGGGTACATCACATGTAAGGACACAAAAGCAATCTCAACAAATTTAAGAAGATTGAAATCACATCAAGCATTTTCTCTGATCACAATAGCATGAAACTAGAAATCAATCACAACAGAAAAACTGAAAAATAATCAAACACATGGAAACTAAATAGCATGTTATTAAATAATGAATGGTTTAACAATAAAACCAAAGAAGAAATAAAAAAAATTCTAGAAATGAATGATAATGAACATACAACTCAAAATTTATGGGACACAGCTAAAGCAGTCCTGAGAGGGAAGTTCATAGTACTACAGGCATTCCTTAAGAAGCTTAAAAATGCTCAAATAAACAACGTAACCCTTCATCTAAAAGAAGTTGAAAAAGAACAGTAAGTAAGGCCCAGAAGTAGTAAAAGGAAGGAAATAATAAAGACCAGAGCAGAAATAAATGACATAGAGCCTAAAGAAACAGTACAGGAGATCAATAATACCAAGAGCTGGTTCTTTGAAAGGGTAAACAAGATCAATGAACCTTTAACAAGACTCACCAAAAAAAGAAGAGAGATAACTCAAATAAATAAAATTAGAAATGAGAGTGGAGAAATAACAACCGACACAACAGAAATACTAAATATTGTAAGAAAATACTATGAAGAACTGTATGCCAAAATATTAAACAACCTAGGTGAAATGGACAAATTCCTTGAAACATATAATCTTCCAAAAATCAACCTGGAAGAATCAGAAAACCTAAACAGACCAATTACAACAAAAGAGATTGAAACAGTTATAAAAAAGCTCCCAAAAAACAAAACCCTTGGGCCCAATGGATTTACTGGGGAATTCTACCAAATATTCAAAGAAGAACTAACTCGTATCCTTCTCAAGCTATTTCAAAAAATTCAAGAGGGAGGAACACTACCAAGTTCCTTTTATGAGGTGAACATAATTCTTATTCCAAAACCAGGCAAAGACAACACAAAGAAAGAAAATTATAGGCTAATATCACTGATGAATTTAGATGCTAAAATCCTTAACAAAATATTAGCAAACCGGATCCAGCAACACATGAAAAAAATCATACACCATGATCAAGTGGGATTTATTCTGGGGAGACAAGGTTGGTACAACATTCGTAAATCAATTAATGTGATTCACCACATAAACAAAAGGAAGGAGAAAAACCACAAGATAATTTCAATAGATGCAGAAAAAGCATTTGATAAAATCCAGCACCCACTTATGATCAAAACTCTCAGCAAAGTGGGAATACAGGGAACATACCTAAACATGATAAAGGCCATTTATGACAAACTCACAGCAAACATCATAATCAATGGACAAAAATTAAAATCAATTCCCCTAAAATCAGGAACAAGGCAGGGGTGTCCCCTTTCACCACTCTTATTCAGCATAATACTGGAAGTCTTAGCTACGGCAATCAGACAAGAAGAAGAAATAAAAGGCATCCAAATTGGAAAAGAAGAAGTAAAACTGTCATTATTTGCAGATGATATGACACTGTATATAGAAAACCCTAAAGGCTCAGTCAAAAAACTACTGGACCTAATAAATGAATTCAGCAAGGTGGCAGGATATAAAATTAACACAGAGAAATCACAGGCATTTCTATACACAAACAATGAAATGTCAGAAAGAGAAATTCAGGAAACAATCCCCGTCACTATTGCAACCAAAAAATAAAGTATCTAGGAGTAAATTTAACCAAGGAGGTTAAAGACCTGTACTCAGAAAATTATAAAACATTGATAAAAGAAATCAAAGAAGACACAAACAAGTGGAAGTATATACCGTGTTCATGGTTAGGAAGACTAAACATCATTAAAATGTCTATATTATGCAAAGCAATTTATAAATTCAATGCAATACCAATTAAAGTACCAAGGACATACTTCAAAGATATAGAACACATATTCCAAAAATTTATATGGAACCAAAAACGAACAAGAATAGCATCAGAAATCTTGAGAAAGAAGAATAAAGTGGGAGGTATCACACTTCCTGATATCAAGTTATACTACACAGCCATTGTGATCAAAACAGCTTGGTACTGACATAAGAACAGGCATATAGAACAATGGAACAGAACAGAGAACCCAGAAATAAGCCCACAGCTTTATGGACAATTGATATTTGACAAAGGAGGTAAGAGTATACAGTGGAGTAAAGACAGCCTCTTTAACAAATGGTGTTGGGAAAACTGAACAGCTACCTGCAAAAAAATGAAGCTAGACCACAAACTTACACCATGCACAAAAATAAACTCAAAATAGATAAAGGACCTAAATGTAAGCTGTGAAACCATAAGCATTCTAGAAGAAAACATAGGCAGTAAACTCTCCGACATCTATTGAAGCAATATATTTGCGGATTTATCTCCACAGGCAAATGAAATAAAATACAGGATAAACAAATGGGACTATATCAAACTAAAAAGCTTTTGCACAGCTAAAGACAATATGAACAAAATACAAAGACAAACCACACAATGGGAGAATATATTCGACAACACATCTGATAAAGAGTTAATAACCAAAATTTATAATGAATTTGTAAAACTCAACACCAGGAAGACAAACAATCCAATCAAAATTGGGCACAAGAAATGAATAGGCATATGAAAAAATGCTGAGCATCACTAATCATTAGAGAAATGCAAATTAAAACCACAATGAGATACCACCTAACACCAGTCAGAATGGTGCTCATTAACAAAATAACACGGAATAAGTACTGGCGAGGATGTGGAGAAAGGGGAACCCTCCTGCACTGCTGGTGGGAATGCAGACTGGTGCAGCCACTCTGGAAAACAGTATGAGATTCCTCAAAAAATTAGAAATGGAACTGCCTTTTGACCCAGCTATCCCATGTATAGTAATATATCCCAAGGACACCATATCACTGACTGAAAAAAAGAAATGCACCCCCATGTTTATGGCAGCATTGTTCACAATAGCAAAGATCTGGAAATAGACCAAGTGTCCATCAGTGGATGAGTGGGTTAGAAAGCACTGGTACATATATACAATGGAATACTATGGCACCATGAAAAGGAAGAAAATATTACCTTTTGTGACAATATAGAGGGGTCTGGAAACTATTATGTTGAGTGAAATAAGCCAGGCAGAAAAAGAAAAATATTATGTGACCTCACTCATTTGAGAAATCCAAGGAACACTGAGAACTGAGGAACGGAACTGAGACAGAGGAGGGATCAGAGAGACCAGAGGAAAAGAGGACAGAGGGAAAGGGGAGAATAGGATGGGATAAACCTGAAGGGAAGGGGGAGCGTGCTGCAGGGAGGGGGACAAGGGAGATGTGGAGGGGAATATGGGGGAGGGGGGATGCAGTCGGGGTCACCCTAGAATCTATGTAAAAACAAATAATTAAATAAAAATAATGTTTAGGCAAAGATAGTGCTTAACATGACCTAAGAATTTATGTCAAAAGTACTATATAGAGATGTTGCTGCTTAGCAACTAGACCAACTAGATATACATCATTTGTTTACTGACTATCTATATATATCATTTTTCCAATGAGTTATTGATGAGCTTATAACTCAGGAGTGGTAGAGCAAAACAATGTTAGAAAATCATAATGAAAGGTCATCAATAACTCTGTGAATATATTCACAGCCTGCCAATTGAATATATTGTTTATGCAACGCTGGTTTCAATATATATAATGTCATCATATGGGGAAAGGTGGAGATTTATTTCACTTGATTTGGAGGAATGTGTTTCAAACAATTTTTCCGACCTCTGAGATGACTGGCAATTCTACTTCAGAACATAATTACCAACTTTACGTAGAATAACTGAATATCCCAGTTATGAACCCATATTTTCTGTTATACCATTGCATTTGTTTGCTCTTCACAATGTTTGCATCATGTAGTATGTGCACATGCTCTATGCATGCATGTGTGGGTGTGTATGTGTATGTGCGTGTATGTGTGACTTGGAAACCAATATAGGGTCATCAGCTTTTATTTTCACAGCAAATAATATTTTGGCAACTACTATTTCCTATCACTATTATTTTACAAAAAGAAGAAGAAGAAGAAGAGGAGGAGGAGGAGAAGGAGAAGGAGGAGGAGGAGGAGGAGGAGGAGGAAGGAGACATTTTAACATTAAAATGTAGGAAAAACATTAAATAAAAATCCTAAACTCTCCTTTGAATTTAACATGTTCAGTTTTGTGACAACCCACTTAATAGTGTTCATTTTTTTCCATTTTACCATGGACTGTAAAATGAAATATTTCCAATAGCAATCACAAACAATGGCTTGGGTGCACCTGAAAATTTGGTAGGGTAGGGTCTTAGGGCAAGGCTAGCAGTGATAACCGGTTGATGGAGACTCAGATATGGCACTGGGGGCCTGCCAGCTCTGTATCAGGAAGAATCAGCCAGAATTTCTGTCTGGGAGAAAGCTGCTTCTTCAGCCCTTATCTAAAGCCAGACAGGTTAGTTCCTTCTGTATGTCTTTGAAGCCTTTCCAGCTGCTGCTCCAGCCCTAGAACTCATAACAAGTAAGTCTCAGTAAGTCCATATGCAGGCCCTGTAAGAGGGATAGCCCTTCCTATCCCTCAGCCATAATCCCAGCTGGTTCTGACAGGCACAAGTTATGGTGATTTCTCTTTTTATCACTGAAATCGGAGCTGGGAAGCCTTGTGTGTGTCTGGGACCCTTGGGTGGATCTCTGCAGCTAAGACATCCTTTCTGATTTTTATCCGCCGCACATGGGTGTGTGGCCAGCTGTTTCTGCATCTTTACCCCCGCTACAGGTCTTGATGTGGCTTCTTATTTATATCTTTAGTTGTACAACTTCTGTTCAGCTAGAGCTCAGGTAGTTCTGAATGTTGATTGTTTTGTAGTTTAGCTGTAATTTTGATGTGGTTGTGAGAGGATCTCAGTGTTATATTTACCTACGTTGTCATCTTAACAGGACCTCCATGGATACCTTTTACATTTTAAATAAATATATAGGAGAGCTGTAGGAAAACCACTATTATGACTCTAATTCTAATCACAAAAGAATAATTTAGAGCCTGACCAGGCAGTGGCACAGTGAGTAGAGTGTCGACCTGGGATGCTGAGGACCCAGGTTTGAAACCCTGAGGTGGCCGATTTGAGTGCAGGCTCACCAACTTGAGCGCAGAGTCACTGGCTTTAGCTTGGGATCATAGACATAACCCCACGGTTGCTGGCTTGAGCAAGGGGTCACTGGCTCAGCTGGAGCCACCTATCAAGGTACATATAAGAAAGCAATCAATGAGCAAATAAAGTGCCACAACTACAAGTTGATGCTTCTCACCCCTCTCCCTTCCTATCTGTCTGTCTGTCCCTTCCAGTTCCTTAGTCTGTCTATATATATCTCTCTCTTGGAAAAAAAAAAAAAAAAAGAATAATTTAGAACTCAGAGTAGCCATACAAGCTTGCTTGCTCCTTTTAGAGCATGGATGCCATCTCAAGGTTTTTGTAAGTTTTCCTTTGCACCATATTTAAGAGTCTTAAGAATCTGCTGTTCACTAGCTGTCTTAGTAGCTTCACCCTGGCAGCCCCCCTGCTTTTCCATAACTTCAAATCTGGCTTTGGTCTCACTGTCTAGTTTTTATATTAATTTTTCTTTTGCATGGTCTTTTCTTAAACTTGATTTTTACCAAAATGTCTTTCAGGAATTCCTGGCTGTAAGTCTGAAAACCCACATACTAGTTCTATCCTTTACTTTTATTATTATTATTTTTTTTGTTTAGTCTCAGGTCATAGCTATTATAGTTAAAGAACTTCTAGTTCTGTAAAAACATGATTCACGCCTGGAGGCCGGCCATGGGCTGCATTTTACCACTGCATAACTGGGCTACGCATCGGTTCTGTCCTCAGTTTTTGTCACAGGCAGGCCCCGAAGTAGTAGTGTTTCTGATTAGATGTCTTTGGAAAGGTGGAGCCTTAATTTCAAGTCGAGGACTATAAAAAACTGGTGTATTTCTGGAAGGTATAGACTGAGTTTTAATTTAGCATGCCCTGTTTTTCCACTTGTTCTGACAATGCGTAGGAATAAATGTCCCCTGTGGGAGTTACACATAATCCTTGGTCATGGGCATTCTGTTGAGAGGTGAATTTGACGGTCATCTACTCTATATCCTGTCCTGTGGATTTAATCTTTTCTAATAAATGCTTATGAGTAGACTCTTTTGGAAAGCTTAGAACTTCCAGCCAGCTTTGGACTTCTAAAAATCGGTATTGTTTGTGAGCACCACCAATTCACTCACTGCTTACTATCCCTTATGCCAAAGATAATAAGACAGACTTGTTGCCTATGGAGGAGTGCTTGTTAACATAGAAGCAAAGGAGCTGTTTCTCATCTAGACTTAATTTGTGGCTGGCAGCCAAAATTACATGCAGTTTCCTTCTCTCCAGATTCTGTTTACAAGGGGCATGACAAATGGAGCCTCAGTCTGGGAGATCCTTCACATAGAAAGTCATAGCTATTGAGCCATGTCTGCAGCTAACATTGGCTAGGCATTGATTAGAAACAGACAACTACATGCCATGTTGTTTTTGAGCAAGATGGTGTTCCCATACTTTCAGGTCTAATTTACAGAAAATCCAGTTCAAATGAGATTAAGAAATGAAAGGCAATTTATGCTTTATAGAATTGAATAAGACTAGAGTAGCTCTAATTTCAGGCACAGCTAGAATCAGGGTCTAAATAATGTGACCAGAACCTGGTTTTTCTTGGTTATGAATTGCGTAGTTTCAGCAGTATTGGTGCATCGGGGTCCAACCTGCTATTTTCCCTAGCTATTTCCAAAACCAAGTTCCAGTGGCTTGGATTTGGTTACATACTTTTTCCAAGAACTGGACACATTGGAATGTAATGGACTGCCTAGCAAGGCTGGATTCACGTTCTCTACCTTTGAAGCTGAAAGTGAAACCTCACCTAATTGCATGGATTGAAAAGGGGAAGTTTGTCAGTTTCCAGAGAAATGTTCTTTATTAATTTAAGGAGTTAGGATACATGGATGCAGATGGCATAAATAACCAATAGAAAGAAGTAGAATACTCAGGCTGGTAAATGAGAGTGATTAGACATTAGTTATGAAATGGGAAGTGCCAAGAAGAATTGAAGTTCAATCAGTAAATATGTTCTCTGGGAATATTAGACTCCACCCAGAATTAAAAAGGCTGTTGTTAAACTGCTATTATTTTCCTGTCATTTTTATGTTTCTGGATATATATAACTTCTAAAAAAAATTAAATACATTTGAAGTTTTATGTCCTTTTCAGTTTGCATCAGTGGAAAATGATTAGCATGGAAGGATACAGTTTTGCGACTCTAAGTAAAGCAATACGTGTGAAGTAAACCTGTCCTTTACAAATTTAAAATAGATAAACTGGTTCCAAAATCATTAAAATTCATATTTTTAAAAGTTTATGATCAGCAATGTATCACACAATTTTTTTAAATTTTCTTCCGTGGATTCTATGACCTTACCAGTTATTCATTTTAAAGTTATTATTTGTGAGGCACAAAGCTACATGCTATTTGAGAGATAGTATATAAAATAGGATCTTTTCCTTCCAAATGTTTACAATTTAGTAAAATTTTTAGTGTTGTCTAAGCGTCAATCAAGAAGTCAACAGATGCTTGGAAATGCTTTTTGTTGCTCTTTGGACTTCTTCACATGGGCTAATTTGATGCTTATAAAGGAGTGATACTAAACTAAATGATTTGAGTGTTCCACTTAGACTTTTCAGGCCATGTATACAACTACCCACATAACCTCAATACCAAAGAAAATTGCACAATCCATGAGCATGTGCAAGGAACTTAGACATGAAATAGAATAAAATCATAGGCATATAAATCATTAGCTTTCTAAATCACAAAAGCTTTCAACACCAGGTATGCTTTAGTCTCCATAGTAAAAAGGTTAATGACTAAATAATGTTCTTCCATTTCAAGCTTACTTTTCAGATCTTTATTCTATTTCAAAATTTCCATAATGAGCATGTTGTGCTTGTCAGAGTACACACTTCATTGCTCAAACTTTCATGTACCCATCATTCACTTTCATCCCCAAAGTCTTAAACTTTCAGTTACTTCGTATAATTACTTCTCCCAGTCACACCTGTCATTTATCATCTCAGAAAAGCCCATACAAAGTCCCAACATTTGAAGGGCAGAACAACAACAACAAAAAAAGCAAGATGTCTGCTGGCATTGCTTGTGTTACCTTACTTGAAGGGAATTGGGAAAATACTGAAGTTTTTCCTTATGGATTGTTATTGACCCACCTGGGACCTCAGCAAGGGAAGACTCTGAGTTACAAGAATTCTATTTTATGTGCTGACTATACTTATATTTTGATTAGAGCTTTCAAAAATCTTGAAGAAAGCAGGAGAGAAAATAAACTCAAGAAGTTTTTACATTTACTCTGCCAAATATATACTATCTGCCAGGTTAAGTTTTCGAAGATCTCAAGACACCACATATCATCATTCTCTAGCCTTTGGCTACTTTTGTTGAGTATAAGAAAATCTGAGATATATTTATAAACCATAAGAAATATCAACAAACAATTTAATCTCAAGCTCCTGAGCAAATATTTATGGTACTTTCCATCCCAACTACCTGTAACTCAACTGACAAAACAACCTGTTCAATATATAATAGAAGCCTACCAACAATAAAGTTGGTGATGGTTGTCAAGATGAGTGATATACTTGATGTAGCTTCTCTGCTTTGGTGGGGTGATCAAGGTTAAAAAAGGAGTAGCCTTGGTATGGTTCTCATTGATTTGCATACTTTTACCAAGCCTAAAGGACCACTTCCCAGGAGAAGACAATGCTCTCAGTCAATAGCCAGATGGTTAGGCTTTTCAAAGCTAGACTGGGCATCTGATTGGATGTTAACTTGATGAAAAGTTTATATTGGAAACTTAGAAAACTTTTAATATATGGGAATTCATATCTAGAGGTTAACTCTGGTTTAATTTTAACATTTGAGTGAGAAAAAGAGAGGGAAAGACAGACAAACACAGGGACAGACAGGAAGGGAGAAAGATGAGAAGTGTCAACTTGTCGTTGTGTCACTTTTGTTGTTCATTGATTGCTTCTCATATGTGCCTTGAGCATGGGGCTCAAGCCACGCCAGTGACCCCTTGCTCAAGCCAGCAATCTCTGGTCTCAAACCAGCGACCATGGGGTCATTTCAATAATCTTATGCTCAAGCCAGCATTCCCGTCAAGCTGGCGAGCCTGCACTGAAGCCGGTGATGGTGGGTTTTTGAATCTGGGACCTCAGTGTCCCAGATTGATGATTTATCTATTGAGCTACCACAAGTCAGGCTGAAACTTTATTAACTCTTTTTTTATTTTCCAAGTGAGAGAAGAGGAGAAAGAGAGACAGACTCCCACATGCGCCCCACCAGAATCTACCTGGCAACCCCCATCTGGGGCTGATGCTTGAACCATCAGAGCCACTGGCTGTAAGAGCAGGAAAGAGAATAGGAAGAGGAAAGGGAGGAAAAGCAGATGGTAACCTCTCATGTGTACCTTGATCAGGGATCGGATCTGGGATTTCTGCATGCCAGGCTGATGCTCTGTCCAGGCCAGCCGGCCAGGGCTGATAAACTCTTTAAAGAGTTTATACATAATTTATTCACTACTCTCTTATAATATTTCTTTACCCTTGTGTATGTAAATATTGCCAAAATATGACAACAACAAACAATCACTAGCTAAATGTGTAAGTTAGAAAATCTAGATCATTCTGAATAAGAAAATCCAAAAATCAAATTAGAGCTGATAGAATACTTTCAAAACAGACTAAACCAGACAAACAAGTATGAGTAGTTACACTGAGCAATAATATATGTAGCCTGACCTGTGGTTGCACAGTGGATAAAGCGTCGACCTGAAATGCTGAGGTCCTCGGTTCTAAACCCTGGGCTTGCCTGGTCAAGACACATATGGAAGTTGAAGCTTCCTGCTCTTCTCTTCTCTCTCTCTCTCCTTCCCTCTCTGTCTCTGTCTCTCTCTCTCTCTTTTCTAAAATGAATAAAGTCTTTAAAAAACAAACAAGCCATTAGTTAAATATATAAATAAATATATATATAAATATATATATATAAATATATATATATATATATGTGTGTGTGTGTGTGTGTGTGTTTTCTGATTAAAGCATGTAATATTGTGATGAGAAATTCTGAATTTATTTCTATTTCTTGAAACACAGATCAAATGTTTCCAAGGGTTTTTAGACCTGAACTTGTGTTACTAAATATTTTAGCTAGATGTGGTATTTGTTATTATTTTGCAGATAAGAGAGACTCATGGGGTTCTTGTTGAACTAAACCTCCTTTTAGTAAAGATGTATCTGTCCTTTACAAGCTTTGTCTTCAGCAAAGACTTACACTTCCTCTCCCTGCATGTCATGTGAAACAAATATGTCCTTCTAAACTGTGTATGATTAAAATTAAAATTTGTTTTATGCTTTCTTTTAACACTTTTCATCAAATGCTTAACTCATGTGACTTCTAAGATTGTTAGAATTCTGTGAAAATAATGTAATAGAAAAAAGCATAAATATAAAATATTTGGTATAGTAATAATATCAACTCACGTGAGGATTCTTCTGAAGCTATGTATGATCCTAATGCAATGGTCCTCAGCTGCCAGTCTCCTTTGCTTATATCAGTATTCATCTGGCATATATTAGTGATATGTACACTGTTGTAAGATGGCACATTGGTTTCACAAATGAATCATTCCTACCTCAGCTTCCATCACTGCCTTAAATGCAACCACTATGCACCTGGATGCTTAAGCCTGAAATGTGAGAGTTGACCTTGACTCTACTTTTTCCTCACTTACCCACATCTGGCATATCAAGAAGCCTGGCTGTTCATTTATTCAAGGTCCCCAAAGGAAACAGAATTCATCTCAAAAGGTTCAAAAGAGAGAGAGAAAAAAACCAACTTAAATACAGTGATGTGAGAAGAATAATGGAACAAACAAGGAATGGTAAGGCAATCAGAGACTAACACCAGCAGGAAGCCATTAATGTTCCGGGGGCTAAAAGCGTAAAGAGAGAAAGGGCTGTTATCAGAGTCAGGAAGATCCAAGCAGATGGAGTCGAGCCCTTGTGGGAGAAACATTAGTCATGGAGAAACGCTGGCGCTCTCAGAGATTTGAGCCCGAAAGAGGGAACCTGTAGTGTGTGAACACCAAGTAGCTTCTCTGGTTCCAGTTTCCCACCAGCATCTCCTGTTGACCAAACTCACCGGGAAGACTCCTGCAGAGAAAGCCTGGGACACTCAGGACTGTCAGCCTCTTCACTTCAAGGCAGAGCAAAGGAGGGTGAAAAAGATTTGGGAATCGATAGGACACGGTGAAATAATACGCAGCATGCTTATCGGAAGCTTATTTGCAGCATGGGCCCTGTTCTTTTTGTCTACTCTAAGCCTCCGTCACTTCCCACGCGGCTCACTTCAACAGCATCTCAGCCGCTCGTTCTAGAACCACGCGTGCCGCTCAGCAGCAGCGCCGTCTTTTACACAATGAAATCTTAAACTTCCTCTGCTTCAGACTGTTCAATAGCTCTCCTTAGCGTGCGATCGGCACAGGGCATAGGGCTGAAAGACAACAGAGTGACCGGATCCAGCAGTCTTTGTCTGAAACTGTCTCTGGCGCTGACCGTGGCTACGCTACGTTTCCCTTTTAAGCCCATCACTATCCATCCGTCGCAGCCAGAGCTGCTGACTAGGCTGCCTGATTATTCGCACTGGAGTGAAAGGAATGGGATCAGGTCTTACCTGGACATGATGGGGAGCGGGCAGGGGGTAAAAATACCTTTGATTATTTAAATTTTCTTTAAAAGGTTTACAATGGGAGTTTATCTTTTCTTTTTTCTATTTACTCCTCATCCTCTTGTTTCAAATGTCATGGGGCACAGTGAGAACATAGTAGCTAAGTTTTTCCATGCTTTTCAGAAAATGACAAAATTTGAGATACAACTGAGACAGCCACTGGCCCAACTCTTTATGCACCAGGAGAAAAATGAGGCTCGGTAATATAACTTGGTTTGTTTCCTGTCAGTAGAGCAAGATAATGGTAGGTTCTGTTTTCGAACCAAGTTTCTTCATCTCCCAAATCGGTTTTCCAATAACCACCTTGGTTTTCTTCAAAGTTCACAACCTATTTCTTGTATCTAACAGTATTTAAAAAAAATATTATGTGATACCTTCTCCACACACTGTTTATTTGAATTTTTAGTGCTTGCTTAAAAAGTAATGGCGTCAATAAAATGCTTTTTGCTTTTATCACATTCATCGCAGATTAAAATATTTTTTTTTTTGGTTCAGAAATACAATCCTGACAATCACTGGCTACTGTTTGAAAGTCCGGGATGAGATTCAGTGCCTTGCCATTATGTTTGTCAGTGCCCTGGCGGCGAATGACAGGCCTCTGGGTTTGGGAGTCACCGCCACCATGTGCACTGATGCCTCCCATGGCAATCAGCCTGCAAGAGTCTACACTGGCTGCAGTGAGTTTTTGTCAATGTCCATGCAAATTTCATCGTCAACTTTACCGCTGTTTGTCATGGTAGATGCCTGTGTATTAACCACAAGGAACAAATTTGATTTGCAAGCAGGAGAAGCTACCAGTGTGTTTATATAATAAAAACCAAACATGTGACAGGGATCATCAATATATATAAAGATGACCCTGCCTTCCACAACAACAAAAAAACAACTTTGTAATTCAATTTTATTTTGTGAAGACATTCTCGTGACTTATCTAAAGTTTCTTCAATATAATCAGAACAACAAAATTAGTTTTACAATATAATAAAATACTGACTTCTAATAATATCTCAAACAAGAATTTTTGGCCTTTTAAAAATGTTTTACTGTTTTTTTCAGGTGATCTCTCTCTCTCTTTTTCATGCTATGTCATGCCATGCCTCGAGTCGCTATGCAATGCTTTGGATTCTCATCCACAACTTTCCATGAAACAAGCACTTACTAATTATCTATTATGTGCAAATCGCTATGTTAAGAAATGGAATTATAAAGATAAATAGGCTATGGTTTATGTACTCAAGGAAGTAATATAACAGAAAATTAAGGTAATGTTATGAAAGATGAGTGGCATTTGAATTACTCATTTATTCAACCATAATCTATTAAATTCTACATGGTAAACCTCCTACTTTCTAGGAACACAAAACTGAACAGAATATGTACAGCATCTGTCTCCAACCACTTTGTCATGTATTGGGACAAAGACATACACAGAGGTCAATATAATATATTATGAATATACATAAGTGTAGATATATGTCGATGGTATTATGGATGCACAGAGAATTCAATTTGCAGGGTCAGGAAAAGTTTTCTGGATGAGCTGTTTTCTGTGTGGTAGAGCACAAGTTATAAAGATATAAAGGAAAAGGCTTGACTAAATATGGAGCAGATGTGATTCTCAGAGTATAAAATGTAATACAGAGAGTGATAATAAATTAGATCAGAGAGCTAAGCAGGGTCAGACTTTGAAAGACTTCTAATGTCATATCAGAGAGATTGACATTTGCCCTGTGGTCAAAAGGAATAATAAAATTTTTTTTAATAGATAAGCAACACAACTAGTTTTGTATTTTGATATGCCATTTTTCTAGTATGTTAGACATTGAATTTTCTCAATGTAAGGTATAAAGTAAGAGAGCTTCATTACGAGGTTGATATTTTACGGTGGGCCAGTGATGGCCATAGACTGAATGAGGAGAGTGGTAGAAGTGTAAATAAAATGTTAAGAAATCATAAAGCAACCATGTGTACATGGCAAAAGTTGGTAACTGGTTGCATTGGGTGAGGTGAATAAGAAAAGGAGTCAGCTTTATAATGCTTAAATCGATAAGAAAGAGAATTTTAAGATAAGCAACATACTTATGGGAGCAATTAGTCAGTTTGATTTTAGACAAAGACTGCAACTTTCAGGAGGGCCGGGTTAAATCTATTTTGTTAGTAACCATATATATGATGCCCAACACAATTTATGGCACATTGTAGTTAGTACATATATATTAAATAAATATACAACAAAACTAGATATAAAAGTGCATTTGCAATATTCATTTGAGACATTTACTAGTGTATTCATATATAAATTTGAAACTTGGAAAGAAAGGAACAGTTTGATATATGAATGTGTAACTTAGGATGAAGTCTGGGCTAGACTTCTATTGGGAGTCATTACCATATAGGTAGTAATTAAAACCAGGAAAAAGGAGGGTTATCAGACAGTGTGACAGGGACATGAATAGGCCTTTAAGAAATTACAGAGGTATGTATAGATTGATAAGAATTGCCAGTATTTTTTACATAGATATGTGGAAACACCACTGGAGAGCTAGGAGAATCCTCACTCTCCTCACTCAAACATATACTGTGTGGAATAATTAGTAGGCTACCTTTGAAAAAACTGATAGAAACTGTATGATGTAGGAAAGAGCTGGATTAGTTAAAAGCTATTATGTGGACCATTTAAAAGTAGAGAAAGGAAACAACTTATTTTATTCCATGATCTGTAGTAGAAAGATTGAAGGGTAATAGTAAAATATTTGGTGAAATGGAAGGAAGTATAGAAAATAATGAAAATGAGAATTTGGTATCATAATATAATAGATGAGAAAGCTAAGAGTGAGGCTAAATGAGTGATAAAATTCCTTTCCAGCTATCATTTAATTGAGGAGTAGCAGTTTTTCAAGAAGGTACTATAGTTTTTAGAGAAGGAATAGCGTGTACAAAGGCAAAAGAGACAAAGGACTGGAGTAAGAATAGTGAAATAGTTGTTGTGACTCAGTTGTTGTGTAGAACAATGTTTTCAACCACCAGACCAGAAATTTCCTGCTAGTCTGCCAAAGAGTTAACCACCCTGATGCTGTATGAAGATTATGGACCCTATGATCTTAATCGAATTTGCTTATGCTTAGGGTGATTTCTGTCTTAGTGGTCCCCCAAATAATTCTCTTATTTTCACTGGTCCCTAAGTGCAAGAAAGGTTGAAAACCATTGTTGTCGAGTGCAGACAAATGGGTGTGTATGTGCACACTTGTGGATGAGCGTGTGCCAGTCACTATGATGATGATGTTGAAGTGATTTAAAGTGAAATTTAAATATTATAATGGGTCCTTGGCCGGATAACTCATGTGTTAGAGCATTTTCCCAAAGCGCAGAGGGTGCTGGTTCGATTCCCGGTCAGGGCACATACAGGCATGTTCCTGTCTCTCTCTCCCCCTCTCTCCCCTTCCTCTTTTGCTGAAATCAATAAACAAAAATAATAATAAATTATAATGGGGAATGTTGTGAAGCATTTGGGCTGCCAGTTCAAGGCATTCCTATGTAATCCATAGGCAACAGAGAAACTAATGGTAATATATTCTTATCTGTCTTTAAGGAAGATAAAATTGGGAACAGTTTGCAGTATGAAATCTACAGGGAAGTAAATAAAGTAAAAAAAAGGACAAGGACAAGTCAGGAGTTAATATATCAGGTGAGAGAAGAATGTCCCTTAAAAAAATTTAAAAAACCTTTGGCTTAACACACTTAGCTGTATAATTGGTTCAACTGTTAGGGAGTTTGAAGTAACCTAATATTGTTCACTTTGGAACATGAATTACCTAACAATGATTAAGTGAGCTTAAGTTTGATGGGTCATAGCATGTTAGAGAGTTAGATAAAGAATTCTAAAGCTAAACAAAAGAATAAATTTAGGGGGATATATTCTTTAAAATCATCTGAGGACAAATACCCTAGTAGAAATGATGGGTAAAGGGAGGGTTGTCAAAACAAAAGTATGAAATAAAAGTAAAGCAGGACCATGGACAGAGCCATGTATGGCATTAACATTTTAGAAGGCGGAGGGAGATGTGTTGAAAGGAGGGGCGAAGAGCAGTCAGAGAGATAAATAAAAATGAGAAAACATTTTCATAGAGGGTACTGGGAGAATGGCAAAAACTGTGAGGGAGGTGGCAGTCTTTACCTTACTTGCAAGCCAATGATTTTCTGGATGCTGGCAGAAGATACTGGACCCCCCTGTCTGAGATAAAAGGCTTTAGTATTCACATGGAAAGCAGTAGCCGGATTGTCTGCATGGTGGTGTCAGCTCAGCTCTCTCATCTTCCATTCCCACGGGATGATGCCAGCGAGCTCAGGTGAATGTTTGCACACCGTGTGCTGCACTGCACGCAGCACCGGAACAATGAGTGAGAAGGTCATACCGCTTTGTAGTGGCCGATAAGCAAGTCTGTTTTGTCTCGTTCTGTGTTGTCCTGGGGAGACATTACCTCATCCCTTGAAGGTGCTAGCTGCAAACAGAAACCTAAAGAAAGGCCCTGGACAAAGGAGTCAAGGCCGTGCCTTCTCTGTGAGCCCAGCAACCTGTATGAGAGGCCTGTGGAAGATGATCTCGCAATAGGAAGTTTCTAGAAGAAGAGCATGGGCAGCACGTTACATGATGCAAGAAAGGTTAGCTCTGGGAAGAAGCTCAGATTTCCTCATCAGTTTCTTAGTAACGTTTTGAAGTGTATCTCTTTTGCATTTGGTGTCATTTAAGTGAATGTTCCACAAAGTAGAATTCAGTAACTTCTCAGGGTCTTGGATCTATCCTCGGGATGTAAAGAGTCATCTATGAATTTTTACTTTTCTAGGTGAATCTTGATATATTCTAGAAAAGATGATGTAAGCATGTGCTGAACTATTAATGTGATTATCTCATATAGTCATCATTTTCAGCCATTGTATCTCCCCATTTGACCATTATGAATGTCTCCAATACTTTCACTTTAGTTGACTTATGCTAAAGAGAGAACAAGAGCCATTGTTGATGTAAAAAATAATTTTTTTTACCCAAAATTTAAGTTGAAATATTATAGCACGCTATAAGAAAGAATATTTTGCAGTACTTTCAACATAGAAAAGTAGTAAGTCTATGTCACAACATAATATTTGTCGTAAAAGTGTGGCAAACTTGAAAGACCTGTGCCCTGTTTCTCAGTAAGATACACATGTTGTCAGGGTAAACTTTTAGCAAAATGAAATGTTTTACATATGATTCTATTAGTTTTGTGATGCTTGAAAAATTTAATATGTTAAATTATTTTATTGTTATATGTTTCAAAGATGATAAAAAAATATTTTTAAGCCCTGGCCAATTGGCTCAGTGGTAGAGCGTCGGCCTGGTGTGTGGATGTCCCAGGTTCGATTCCCAGTTAGGGCACACAAGAGAAACACCCGTCTGCTTCTCCACTACTCCCCCTCTCGCTTCTCTCTCTCTCCTTTTTCTCCACCACTCCTGCAGCCTTGGCTCGAGCAGAGCGAGTTGGCCCTGGGTGCTGAGGACGGCTTCACAGTCTCAGCCTCAGGTGCTAAAAAATCGCTCCAGTTGCAAGAGAACAAGGGCCCCAGATGGGCAGACCATCACCCCTTAGTGAGCTTGGCATGTGGATCATAGTCAGGGTGCATGCAGGCATCTGTCTCTGCCTTCCCTCCTCTCACTAAATAAAAAAAAAAAAAAAGGAAATGTTATCTGTGCTTTGAAGTCCTACACTTCCTACACCCATTCATTCCCCTGTTGTTCTCTGACCATGTTTCTGCTACCTGGGAAGCAGGTTATATTGTCCGAGGCAGAGCTCAAGTGCTGGTAGATTTTGGCAGTGCTTTCATGCTGCGATCCTGGAAGCAGGAGCCAGAATCCAGCACAGGTGTCAGGAGATGTGCAGGACAGTCACACTCAGCTGGCGTCATGGCGGCTGGCAGGTCTCAGCCATTCATCTCGGGGTCTGGGCCAGATTCCTCTTCTTCTTCTCCTGCTTTTCCAGAAGACTTGACTTCTTATTGACCTGCCATCCATTTATTTATTCACAAAATCTTGCATAATGCCTATTACATGATCTACATACATATGATCACAATACAACAAAGCATCCTTCAAGTCCTGTCAATTGTCAAAAGGATATTTGGTCTCTTCTCTATTCAGTCAGTGAAAATGATAAAAGTGTAAAATTACAGGGCACATCTGAGGACTAAATGAAATATGGCAAGTCAGCCTTGAACAAGACTGGTAGTTAGAGGTCATTGTGTATTTTCCGTTACTATGAGGACATCAGACACAGAATTCGTGGGTAAGCCATCAGTATTATGACTCAAATACTTTTATGAATTTAACCAACTAACATTAAGAAGTTTTCCATAATTGTACCTCATCTGTATTGAAACATACAAACACAAACACACACAATTAAAAAATTATCCAGTAGATTAGAAATATGGTAAAGCCACTCTGGATGGTGCAATTCATTTTTTGTGTTGTTTATCGAAATAAACAGATTCATTTGCCGTCTCCTTATTTCTACTCGTTATATCAGCGACTCCTCTGGGTATCACATGAATGACTTGTGAATTTGTTAGAGATTTATTTTTTAATATATATAAAGTTTATTACTCAATAGTAGAGTAAGAAGCATATCAATAAAATAGACACTATAGTATTTAATCTGATAAATATCTAAAATAACTTAAGAACAATCAGACAACAGATGGCGCCTGCTCTGGGGTGCTCAGGTTCTGAGCACCTGCCCTGGTTCTGGCCCAAGCTCTGCCTCTGACAGTCCCCGCCCAGCCCTGGGGGTGCCCAAGTCCACAGTGGGCACAGCCCTGCTGCAGCAGGGCCCCCACACCTCTCTCTAGAACTCTCTGCGCCTGAGGTCACAGAAAAGAGCTGAGGGAACAAAGGCACAGAGCTCAGGTTCCAAACTCCGCTGTTGGGTGGGACTCTCATTCTGCTCATAGGCAGTCATGAAGAAGAACCCCAACTCGAGATTTCCTGCGACTCCCTCCCCTTCCCCTCCCCTTTCCCCTGTCCTCTGCTCCTCACCTTCTTCCCTCCACCCCTGCGCTGTGCAGGACACCACTTCAGGCCCTGGGTCTCAGCCTAGCCCTCCTCCTCCTCGGCCACCCAGCCCAGCCAGGCTGCATGCTCTGGTCAGGGGGCCCAAACCTCTCCTGGCAGCCCGCAAGACTGGCACCCTCCACCAGGCCTCTGGGGACCATGGCTCCCCCTGCCCTGCCAGCCCCCATACCC
The DNA here is from genome assembly GCA_037038555.1 of Rhynchonycteris naso. Taxonomy (NCBI): domain Eukaryota; kingdom Metazoa; phylum Chordata; class Mammalia; order Chiroptera; family Emballonuridae; genus Rhynchonycteris; species Rhynchonycteris naso. The sequence goes on from CM073002.1 coordinate 95,131,733, forward strand.
CTCCCTCCCTGCACCCTGACCACGTGGCCTCCCACTCTGTCCTTCCTTCTTCCTTTGTCCTGCGCCAACCTCCTGGCCCTCCTCTGCCTGCCAGGCACCAGGCCGGAAGGCAGTTCTTCACCCCAGCGCCCTCCCCTCCTCCCCAGTTAAAACTTCCCACCATCCACCCTTCCATGGCTCAACCTGCAAAGTGTGCCGCATGGCTGGAGTCCCTGCCAGTGGAGAGAGAACCCTCTACAAGAGCCATCGGTCAGGCTTCTGCTGGGCATGGGAGGCAGACCGTGGGAAGCAGCAATGTCAGGTAACCCTGGTGGGCCGTCCAGCAGGCCAGGAAGCCCCCTCTTCCCCTCAGTCCTCACATGTGGCAGTCTGACCCGTCACCGGGTGGAGGCCCCACCTCGGGGTTGGTCCACAGTCCAAAAAAAATGTAGCAAGCTCTTCTGTGTCTTCACTGGGGCCCTGCCAGCTGTCCTAGCCACCATTATGAGAAGGGGCGACGGGGCTTGGTGGACTCAGGGCATTTTCCCCGAAGGTCCATTTCCTGTCCATGTGGCTGAGCACAGCCCCCCTTTTCAGAAGGAGCAGCTGTGCCCTGTGCTGGTCACACCCCACCCCTTAGTCCACCCTTCCCTGGGGACAGAGACTAGGGGCCCCCTCTGGAAGAGTGAGGACTCCCTGGGGAGGGGTGACCGTGGGAGGGGGGAGAGCCCTGCTGTAAGGAATTGGGGCTGGGGACTGGAGCAGGATGGGACCCTCAGGAGATTGAGCCCTGCCCACTGGGTCCTGGATACTCAGAAGGCAGTTGCTGAGCTCAGCAGATGTGGCTGGCCATCTGCGTCCAGCCAGGTGCGGACACTGTCCCCACCACATCCCTGGGGAAGCCTTAGGCTCCTGAGGGGTGTGGGTGAGTTGCAGCTGGAGGAGAAGGCTGTCTGGCGGGGCCTCTCTGAGCCCCCCAACACCAGCACCTCAGACAGCTCTGACATTGCAGGCCTGTCAGTATCCAGCCTGTGATGGAAAGCAGTGACCCAGCATCCTGGGACCACGAGACAGAAGCCCTGTCCCCAGGCTGGCCCCAGCACTCCGCCGGCCGCAAAGGTAAGGCAGGAGTCTCCGAGGCTCCGCCCAGGCCCAGAGCTGCAGGCTGTGGAGAGACCTGGGGAGGAGGATTGGGGCGTTCCTTGCTGCTCACTGTCCTCACTCCCCGTTTTGCCAACTTGTCCTCTTAAAAGATGCATCCGACCTCTGAGGTTACATGGAAACCCTGTTGTAGCCAACTTTCCTTCCCAGGTGCTACTTGGGGGATACGTTTGAGCAGCTCTTTGGGAAGGCCAGGCTGTCCTCCGGAACCTGGAAGTTGGTGACCGAGACCCACAGAAGATGCAGTTAGAGTCAAGCTTCCCTAACACGATTAGACTTGGAGGTTTTTATTCTCCCCACCCGGAAACACATCCTGCAATTTCCTGACGGAAAGGAAAAGCAAGCACGGTCATGGGACATGCTGGAGAGCTAAGCCCGGCCCTCTGGAGAATTCATCCTGCAGAGTCCTTGGGGTCTCCCTGCCCCGCCTTCTCATTCCAGTGTCCCAGAGCCAGTCACCTGCCCCTCAAAAAGAGAGACCGTCAGGGAACAGCAAGTATGTCTTCAAAGAATACAGAAGTCGTTCAAATACTGCACAGACACATGGTGCCAGAGACCAGGGTGTGCAGGCCCGCCTCAACCCAGGTCTGGCCATCTGGCTACCAGAGATAACCTTAATTGTCCTTTTTATTTGTTTATAATTAGTAAACATTATTAAGTGGTCTTTTGTAAAGAAAATTGATTCTGTGTGAAGCCCACCCTTCCTGACACCTTCAACCTGATCTCTTACAGGAACCTCATGACGATTAGTATGAGAATGGCTGACCCAATGTTAAAGGACGCAGACTCCTTGCTCTCTTTGGTGCACTGTTTCTCTTCTGTTTGGTGATTTTAACAGCACGTGTACAGCTTTTAAGAAAAGAGCGTGGACATCCTTCTAGAAGAGGCCTTTGCCATTATACATTTTTCTGAATGAGCAAGGGCAAGACTGTTTCAATGGCTTAGATTTATACCCCAAATACACTAAACACGTAGTTTCTGATGATAATATACGGTATTTTTATGCCATGTGAAGTCATAAAGCCCAAATTTAAATCGAGGTCATCTACTTTAAGAAAACCAATTAAAAATTTGTTAACATGTGTTTTAATATTGAACATAAACGTGGGAGGCCAGGGAGACAAAAGGCAGACTAGGGAACGGTTTTGGGCGTAGGAGACCAGGCCGGGTCTAGACCCGGACAGTCACCTCGTGGAATCGCACACAGAAGCCTAAGAGGAGTCGTCATACATACTGATTGCTTGCCACTCGGACTCCCGCCGGACCTCTTACCTCAAGCATTACCTCCGCCTTACTAAACGAAGGTTGTTTACTATGATATTGCCCTATTCTGTTTTTTAACACTTGTCACTTTCTGAAGTTATCTCCTTTCCAGTCTCTATGCTTGTTTGTCTCCTCTCCCCCTCCTAACTCATCCCCCTCTTCCTCTCTACTCCACCACACATGACATTATAAGCCCTATTAGAACAAGAAACTGACCTGCTAGTGACCAGTGACCTCCGTGCCTAGCACAAGTGTTTTCTGAGTGGCTTAAATGGTTTTAAATGGAAACAACATTTTCAGCAAACCAGAAATAGAATTTAAATGTGCCAACTAATAGCCATTGTCATGCTTAGGGGTGAAGTAAGAGGTATTTTCATCATGGTCGGACACAAAATCAGGCACTATTTTTTAATATTCAGAATATTGTATTCAGTCCCCAACAAGGTGGCTAAGTGAACGAATGAGTCAGAATGTGGACTTTGAACACCTCCTGTAGACGATTTTGTGTTGTGATCTGTTCATTTAAAAAATGAGGATAATGAGATACAGGCAGGATAAAACATTTTAAAACCCAAGTCGCTGAGTTCCTCCTCTTCATAAAATGAGGGGGACAGTGTTTGGCCTGTTGGTTTGCTGCTAAGCAGAGGCAGGTTAAATGGTGGGGCACCAGGCATGAGCCATGGGCGCCCATTTTTGAAGGGCCCCACAAAACCCCAATTTTTTACTTTTTTTCTAATGACAAGAGGCCCAATATTTTCTTCTGCGTCTGGGACCTCCACCGAGCCTAATCCGCCTCTGCTGCCATGGCTAAAGGAAGTACCGTAAGGCAGTGTCTGGATGAGTTCAATACACATTAACCACAAAATGAGATACAGACGTAGAAAGTTTTCTTTTTTACTTTCCATTGGCATGCTTAAAAAATGTTTAATGATGACATTATTGAGTACTTTTTTTAAATTTTAATTCAGTGAGAAGAAGGGAGGCAGAGAAAAACTCCCGCATGTGCCTAAACAGGGATCCACCCGGCAAGCCCACTAGGGAGCCATGCTCTGCCCTTCTGGGGCCCTTGCTCCACTGCACCCAGAGCCACTTATTAGTGCCTGAGGCAGAGGCCACGGAGCCATCCTCAGCATCTATGCCAACTCACTCTAATCAAGCCATGGCTGCAGGAGGGGAGAAGAGAGAGAAGTAGTAGAGAGAGAAAGAATGATGGAGAAGCAGATGGGTGCTTCTCCAGCATGCCCTGACTGGGAATTGAACCCGGCACATCCAACGCCAGGCTGAACTTTACCACTGAGCAACTGGCCAAGGCCAATATTTATATTTTCAATTGAAAACAGATGAGTTTACTAAGGTTTTTATCACCAGGTAAAATATAGATTGTTTTCTTTCTTTTTAATATATTTAAAAATTTTTAAAAATTAATTTTAATGGGGTGACACCAATAAATCAGGGTACATATGTTCAAAGAAAACATCTCCAGGTTATCTTATCATTAAATTATGTTGCATACCCATCACCCAAAGTTAAATTGTCCTCTGTCACCTTCTATCTGGTACATAGGTTTGCCTCAATTACTTAGGTTTTTCAGCTGACATACTTTTTGCTTAAATTATTCATATATATATATATATATATATATATATATATATATATATATATATAATTCAGTGAGAGGAGGGGTGACAGAGAGACAGACGCCCGCATGCGCCCTGATTTAGATCCACCTGGCAAACCCACTAGGGGGCGATGCTCTGCCCATCTGGAACATTGTTCCGTTGCAACCAAAGCCATTCTAGCTCCTGAAACAGAGACCATGGAGCGTCCTCAGTGCTCAGGAACAACTTACTTTAATTGAGTCATGGGTGCAGGAGGGGAAAAGAGAGAAAAAAAGAGAGAGAAGCAATAGGAGGAGTGGTGGAGAAGCAGACGGGTGCTTCTCCTGTGTGCCCTGACAAGAAGTCGAACCTGGGACATCCACACTCAGAACCAATGCTCTACCACTGAACCAACCGGCCAGGGCTAAATTATTCATATTAATTGCAGCAATTCTCCATGTCTTTTTACATTTATAGACAGCTGTGGATTCACAAAAATTGTTTGGTCTGTTCATGACATTCTGTCCCACAACTGTGCTCTGAGCACCCCAAAAACATTAACATTCTTGAGTAAAATGGTGTGAGTTGCCATCTCAAATGCCCTCAGAGGGGAGCAAGCGGATTAGGAGAAAGTATGGAAAAATGGCTTAGCTGGTCCTTTCAATTATTGATGAGACGGCAGAATAATCCAAAAAGAGACTGCCTACCTCCCACAGCAATGAATTCTCTGATTAGCTCAAAGGAGCTAATATCAGAGTATATTTGGATTCCAAAGATTGCATCAGAAAAATAAGCAAAAAAGCCTTTCTTATTAGCAGAGAGAAAACACAAAGGAAATTGATATACACAAAAGCTAAGGAGAATGTGACATGTCCTGAAGCAGTGGAGCCTCAGTGAAAATATTAAAGTCAAGTGTATGCACACCCACGGTGAAAGGTGGAATAGTGAAGTTAAGACCAGCGCTTTACACACAAAGAAGGGGAACTTGCAAACAGAGAAAGCTAAGGTGGGGAAAACTGCAAACTGATAGCATGTGCAAGAGATTTATTGACATTTATTTGGAAATAGATGAAATATGAAGAGCATAAGTTGATTCTTGGATATCTCTGTAGTGGAGGTTGCCAGGGCTTTCACAAAAGGAGTAGAGGAAATGTTTTTATAGATTGGCAAAGGCTGTAGCAAGGCATGTTCTTTGATCCTGGCAGGATTTTAATTGCTTTGCTGTTGATTGGCATGCAACTATGTTCAAATGAAGGAAGAGAACCTATTTCGAGAGCAATTTCAAGAATTGCTTTCTGATACACTTCATTGAACAGTTTAGGTGGTTAGGGGCTATTCTGGAAGACAGCCTAGACATGGCTCTGAAGATAAATAAAACTGAAATAGAAGAATGTTACTTTCGCACATTATAATCAAAATGACCTTCATTTAAAAATACTCTTGAGAGGTCAGGAAAGAAACAAGTACGTTACTGAGAGGCGCATGCAAAATCTTAATTGAAAGAATGTCTGAAATGCTTGGATAAATTTTGATTGCACTCTTCCTAGAAATGAATAGCAACAATAGAGCTGTGTTCTCCTTTGGAGTTAAAAGCTCGTGTGTTTGTATGTGTGTGTGTGTGTACGTATGTACATAAAGTTTTGAGCAAATAAAATAAACAAAGAAGTTTTGTGGGTTGCTCTGTCTTTCTGAACTGCCTTCCTAGAAGATGAATTAAAGCATGATACGACAAGAGCAATTGCAGATTACTGTGAGTTCTTGACATAGTACGTGTATACTCTTATTTTTCCCTTTGGATTCATGACCTCACACTATGAGTTTGGAAGAGGGGAGTGTTTGGGATTCAGAATCCTCCATAAAAATTCTGTTTTGTCCTATGATTGTCTCCAGGACTGATGGTACTCGAGAAAGCAAATCTGTTGGAGCCCATGCTGAGTATCGCAACTCAGGAATTTTTTTTTTTTAAAGTATCTACACTTGGGTTTTGTAGCTTTGTGTAGAGTTTGCTTAACATTTGTTTTCACCTTTCATTCAGCTCTAACCATGGTGTGTCCTATTTTTTTTTTGAAATACAAACTTGTGGGTTAATTTTTTAATTACAGCTCCCCAGAAGAAATGTCTAAGTTTCCCATGAACTAAGCTGATTGCTTCTTCCTATTCATCAGGGACATGGGGAGGCCTGACAAATACTTATGATAATTCCAGCATTCGGATGAATGCATACAACTATTTTTGCTACTAGATTTATTTTAGTATCAAGAATGAACAACAGGCTAATTTTTTTCACAAGTTTTATTCCTGTCTGCATCACAATTCACATTAAAATGAATATGGAAAAAAATCAGTCATCTTTCTGTGGATTTCTTATTTATCATGCCAAACACCCAACTACTTAGAGAAAATTGAACACTAATTTTTCATCTTCACCCTGAGTGTTTTCTTTGGAAAGTTTAGTGGCTTCTTGCTCCCTGTAGGAAAATCCTTTCTAGCTACCTCTGGTCAGAAAATTTCTCTAGACACCCCCAAATTCTCTGGTTTTTAATTTTAGTGCTCTCTCTGGCTTCCCTGGATTGTGTTGTGTTATCTTCATGTTGGGGATCAAATAAATAAACAGGGCATTTTTGCAATCTGGTCAGAGATACTGGGCCCAAACCCCACCTCATTCAGTGCTCACAAAGCTACTGACTTATCTGAGATTCCTAGAATCAAAGGTTTCTAGCTCACCAGCCTTATTCACCTCAGTTCCCCATCTCCTTCTCCCTGAACAAACTCTGCACAAACTTCTTCCTCAGCACTCCGCCATCTTTGCTGCTTCTCCTGGTCTTCTCCACGTGGCCTTTATCTGCTCTCCTCCTAGAACATAATCCCTCTTCTTTTACACACACACACACACACACACACACACACACACACACACATATATAATTTATTCGGTCCTTCCACTAAGATTCTTTATTCTCTATGGCCTCTTCAGTTTGACCTGGTGTCTCATACTGCTTTCCCTCAATATTTCCGTCCTTGGACTGTTTCTTGTACTTCCTGCACTACAGTCATCGAGCCAGTAATACCTCTATTGGCCATCTGAGATTTCTGCACCAATATGTCAACCTAACCAGGAGCTCAAAGGCCTTGCTTCTCTGGGATAGGTATTTGCTTTTCATTTTTTCTTTTTTCTTTTTTCATTCAGTGAGAGGAGGGGAGGCAAAGAGACAGACTCTTGTGTGCAGCACACCAACCAGGATCCAACTGGCAAGCCCAAAGGGGGCGATGCTCTGCCAAGCTGAGGTGTTGTTCCGTTGCTCAGCAACAGAACTCTTTTTAGTGCCTGAGGCAGAGGCTATGAAGCTATCTTCAGTGCTTGGGGTCAACTCACTCCAATCGAGCTATGGCTGCAGGTGGAGAAGAAAGAGAGAAGTGAGAGGGGGAGGGAGAGAGAAGTAGATGGGTACTTCTTTTGTGTGCCCTGACTGAAAATTAAACCTGAGACATACACGCACTAGACCGATGCTCTACCACTGAACCAACTGGCCAGGGTGGGTATTTGTTTTTCTACTTGACAGAGCTGTTTGCTGGTGGTGGGAGGGACAGTATAATTTGAAAATAGCAGTATTTTTTTCTATGCTTGCAGTATCTCTGCTCTCTAGTGAGAGCTCTCCTTGAAGCAGAATGAGCAAGGGTCAAAGCCCTAACCTCAGGTTGTAAATGGAAAGATAATGACCTTGGAAGGAAGAGTAGCTCAACGTAATAACCCTGACCCCCACAAGAACCCTAGGATAAAAGATGAAGCTGACTCCCTCCTATGACCTCCACAGATATACACATACTAAAGTCCTGTGACTTCTTTTTCATTGTGCCTTATGATTTCTCCTTTTCAAAAATGGTCCTGAAAAGAATAAAGAGTATATACTTTCAATAAGGAGTATATCAATGCAATCAGCGCCTGAGTGTGAAGGTACCACAGAAGGGTGGTGTCAATTTGGCCTTACTCTACAGTGAATTTACACCTTGAGTAAAAGGAAATGCTCACCTTTTACTTTCTTATATTCAGGATGAAGGACATAGAATTGAGGATTCAAAATCTCAAATTCCTTCCTCCAACCTTACTCTCATCTGTCACCACTGCTATCTTAGTGTATCAAAATCCGCAGTATGGTCTACAGCCTCCAGTATTCTGCCTTTGTCTAATACTTCCTCCATATTGCATCTGAAATGCAAGTTTAATCATATATGGCTCTCTTTTCTCTCTCTCTCACCTTTTAGATTATATTTTTTGATTCTTTTTGGAGAGAAGAGAGAGAGAGAGAGAGAACGGGGAGAAGTACAAAACATCAATTTGTAGTAGTTGCTTCCTGTATGTGCCTTGACTGGACAAGCTCAGGGTTTTGAACTGGTGACCTCAGCCTTCTAGTTTGATGCTTTAGCCACTCACTGTGCCACCACGGGTCAATTTGTTCTTTTTCAAAACTGCTAAATTTCTCTCTAGAGCTTTCAGATAAACATCTTAGGAGAAGATTTTCACTCTTTTCTTCTTCTAATGTCTATCCACCTGCTTTATCTTCTGCTCCTTCCCTGGCTCCTCATTTACTTAGACTATTGAGTTCTTCTGCTTCCTTATATTCACCTCTATTCTTCTCAAAATATTCTATATCATCTGTCCCCATGCAATACGAACCACACATACACACACACACAGACAGACAGACAGACAGGATGGGGCAGAAGTAGGTTTACAGTTGTGCATATGGAAAATAATACCATAATTAATAAGTAATACAGAAATAAATTGTGTTTCACGTGCTCACACCTCTATACCTACTTTTGCCCCTCCCTGTATATTTACACAAGAATGCATAGAGTTTATCTTACTATGTACTTGGTGCTAAAACAACACCTCCAGGAATTCACCTCTTACCTCACAGTCTGATTTAGGTTCATCCACTGTGTTACTTACTCACGTGTTAGGATATTCTGTAATCAAGGACCTTTTATCTATATTTCACATCAGTCTGTGAGATTCTGGAAGGCTTAGATCCTGTCTTAACAAACATCATAACCTCATGACCAGGTAGAGTGTGTGGTGTATGACAGGCATCATCTATTGAATGAAATGGAAAGGTGGAGATTTCCATCAGCACTCCCCATCTGTGGGATGAGGCAGTTACCTCACCTTGGGGCCCTGGCTCACAGTTAGCCAAGCTAACAGCAGAAGACCTTCACAAAAAAACTATAGGTGGCGTTGTTATCATAATAAGGAAAGCAGAGGCCTTGTTATAATCTGGTGAAGGACTGAAAGGCCTAAGTAAACAATTCTTTTGCATATCCTCTTGATTCAGTGTTTATGTTTGATGATCAGATGGCAAGATTTTCCTTTTGATAACTCTAGCTGCTTGTCTTTTTTTACAGTTTAGAGTACTGACAAGAGGATAAAAATTATGATGAAAAGCACCAACATGACAGCAGCCAGGGAGTTCCAAGAACGTGGTTCAAGTGCGAGTTTATGTTGTGCTGGGTTGAGTTGTTGCAGACCGAGTTTAGAGAGAGGAGGGTGAGAACCAGTTCAGGCACAGTGGATGTTTGTCAGCCTTTGTGTTTTGTTGTAAAAATAAAAGAGCAGCTCATGCATTGTATTATTAAAAAGAAGATACCAAATGCTGGTATCCAAATGTGGACTTAAAGATATAACCAGAGAAGTTTACTTCTGGGAAATGTAAGATAAACTTATTTTTTAAATCATATCATGATTACGTTTTTAAATAATATACTCAAATGAATTTTTCTTTGCCTTAAGACACATTTCAGATGAACCATTTCTACATTTAAAGTAGTGGACATAATTGTTAATCTGATAAATGCACAATAAATACACTATTTTCCTCTATAGTTCTGAACACATTTAACATTCTATATTATATATACACTACATTTTTTCAGATTAACAATTGAACATATTGCTGTAATTTTAGAGACATTTCACCTAAAAATATGTTGAACATTATTTGAATATATTTCTTACATATTGTTTAAAACATAGTTTATTATCTGTTTTCCAACTTTGTGGACACCTGAATTATACAGACATTATAGACTACATATGAGGAAGTTCATAGTACATCTTTTGAGTGAAAAAATAATCAAAATATAAACACAATCTTTTCTTTTGAGAGACAGGTGAGGAGGGACAGACAGACAGGAAGGGAGAGAGATGAGAAGCATCAATACATTGTTATAGCTCCTTAGTTCTTCATTGATTGCTTTCTCATACATGCCTTGACCAGGGAGCTCCAGCCAAACCAGTGACACCTTGCTCAAGCCAGTGACCTTGGGCTCAAGCCAGCAACCTTTAGATTTAAGCCAGCCACCATAGGGTCAAGCCTATGATCCTAAATTCAAGCTGGAGACTTTGGGGTTTCAATTCTGGGTCCTCAGTGTCCAAGGCCGATACTGTATCCATTGCATCACCGTAGTGGATCAAGACTTTTATTGATTTTTAGAGAGACAGAGACAGGAAGGGAGAATGGGGATGAGGGGGAAGAGAAGCATTCATTTATTGTTACACACAGTCGTGCATTTTTTCTTGGTTGTTACTTGTGTGTGCTCTGACCGGGGATTGAACCGGCAACCTTATTGTTTTGCAAAGACGTTCCTGACTGAGCTAACTGGTAAGGGCACAATTGTTTTTACACAGAACAATATCAAATTTATGAAAATATTTGAAAGAAAATGTGGCATATTAACATGGTTATCTATACTGGTATTTCTTAAATTGATAAAGTTTTATAAAGGTTCTTATCCTTTTAATTGGGAAAGATATTTTTAGTGTTTTGTTATTTTCTTGCTGTTTTTCACAGCAATGTATACTAGAATAAATCCTTGAAAACATCTTAGCATATTTGAGAGGGTGGTGTGGGTGTTTTGGTGTCAGGCGTTTGCAGCGCTCCTCTGGTTAGCAGTCTGAATTAGTGATATTTGACTTAATCCTGCTTTTGAATGGTTACTTTTGATCATAGTCAAGGGCATCTATTTCACAGTGTCAATCCCCAAACCTGTTTGATAATGTTTACTGACAAATACAGGCTTAGCTAAGAAGTAACAATAGGAAGTAAATCAGTCTTTGAATGAAGTTGGCTTCAAAATGAACAACAGTAGGGGACTGATTGGCTCAGTTTTATTTAACGTTTTTAAGCCTGATCTTTGACATTTTCATTAGTGTGCAAAAATAGCACATTGATGCATTTCTTAGGTGGCTCACAGAATGCTAAACATACCAGAAACAACTTAATAATACAGAGGATCTTACCATGGTTTAAGAATAGAGAAATACATGAAGAAATTTTAGGATGTGAAAAATTAGAAAGCTTGGCAATATTTTCTCCCCATTTTTCAGGAGACAAAAATGTACTTATGCAAATTAACCATTCTATAGCCCAACCTTTGCAGATTTATTGGAATTATGTCTATGTTACATAGATAAGGAACTGTAAATATTTAGTGACTATTTGGGCAATCTTATTCTTGTTTACTCAGCTTATTGTGGGAAAGCTTTCTGGAAATGGTAAGAAAATTTCCAACTCCATACTCATCAATTAAAAAAATCAAACTAAAAAAGAATATAAGAATTAACCAAATAAGTCATGTCCAAGCAATTGTATACAGTATATGCTAATTCATAATACTATATAAAGACAAAATAGAAGAGACTTTTTTTTTACTGAGTTTACATCAGGTTATATTCTTGCTACTTCGACTGCTTGTGGCCTATTATTTTTATTCTCAAATAAGAATGAGCATGTCACCTATGTTATGAGACAGTAGTCAGGGAGTTGTAATTTATGGTCACTAAGTAAAGATGCAGTATATCCTAAAATATCAATTTGTTACACTATTAGCAATATCATAATATTAACAGAGATATTAACATTATTTTAGAACAATCTGTGGTTGGCGCCAACGTTTAAGTGAGAAGTCAAGAACCCTGTCCTGGCCACTGGAGCCCCTGTGCGAAAATAAATGTGAAGTTCAAACAACAGTGTTATTACTGAACATTAAGAATTAAATCTGAAAGAAAACCAGATAGAAAGTGATGAAAGATAATTTGACTTTGGGTGATGGGTATGCAACATAATCAAATGTCAAAATAACCTGGAGATGTTTTCTCTAAACCTATATACCCTGATTGATCAATGTCACTCCATTAAAATTAATAAAAATTAAATAAAACAGTATAGCAATAAAAAAAAAGAATTGGAACTGTCTCTAAAATGAGAATGCTTAAACAGAGCTCATTTCCTACTTCAATTATTCACTAAATTAGCAATCCTTATTAATTTCAAACATTTTTAGTTTATTATAAAAACTAAGTTAGTGACCTCCCATTTGTGGGTCTTACAGGCTGTGTGTCATGTTGTTACCTTACTAAGGCCTGGTGGATTTTCCAGATTCAAATTCTAGCCAGAAAATATGCTCGCCCTACTAGATGTCTGTCACTTACAATCTCTGAGCTCTATTTTGCCATCTTTAAATGAAAGGATTGAGTTTGGACTCTTTGCAACAATGCTTGCTATAAGAACAACCAAATACTGGCTATTCTTTTTCAAGGAGTTTCCTTTTTTTTTTTAGAATAGCATAAAAAAGACCCTTACAATTAAAGTAATTTCAGTTGCTGCCTGTAACTTTTATTAATCTCATATTGTTTGTGTGTGTGTGCATATATGTGGAAGAAAAAATTTAAACGTGTATATGGAAAATGGGACAGTCATGATACAATGACAAGAAAACGGATTTAAAGGTTAAAGGCCAAAAGTCCCTGAAGCCATCAGTCCTGCATACGGCAAGATTGAAAAGACAAACCGGTTAGGGAAGTCCATCAACTGAGAAATTGAAACACAATATAAATCTGGCGGAATGCTGTCTCTAAATTTCAGAAACACATCAGCTGAAACACTCCATTCAATATCACAGAAATTATACACAATTGTGCTCTGTTATTACCAATTGCTGATGTATTCTGGTAGACTTCTGAACAAGCAGAAAGGGAAAATACTGATAATACGGTGTAGAATAATCATTTAAACAAATCAGTTATGTTCCTATATTAATAAATTAAGACAATGCTATTATTGCCCAACTAAATTTGTTTTCTAATTTATTTGAAAACTCAATAATGTGTAGTCAGCATTTCATACAAAGGAATAATTGGTTTCAGAGGCAATCCTATCAACTTTTAATTAGTTCTTTGGAAGTCTTGAAACAGAAGAGAGAGCATAAAATAATCCTATAAATGGCTTCTATGACCCTCACTTCACTCAAAGCTGTTTCAAAAGGAAATCTATATGTGCAATACTTCTAAACTTTAACTGAAAATAGTTTTAATGACTAAGAATTCTCAAAGTTGAGATAGGAAAAAAATCCATCTATTCCTTATTATTGAACCTTTATGAGAGGAAAATCTCAAAAATAAAAAAAAAGAAATTTAAAGCAATTTATTGATTGATTTTAGAGAGAGAAGAAGGGAGACAGAGAAACATTGATTTGTTGTTCCACGTATTTGTGCAGTTATTTATTGATTCTTGTATGTGCCCTGACTGGAGATCCAAGGAGAAACCTTGTCATATTGGAAGGATGCTAAAACCAATTGAGCTACCTGGCCAGGGCTCAACAATCAAAATAAATTAATCAAGCTTCTATTCCCAAGAGAATTCATGACAGTGAAGAAAACTGATTATCTCAAATTCTCTTGAGAATAAATAATGAAAGAATATTTCACTCCAGTTCATAATGCATACATCTTCTTCAAGAAAATAGTAGAGTCTTTCTCTTAGAAAACAGTGCTTATATATTCATACAACTAGCTCCACCAGAGTTAATGCCACCTATTAGATAATAAAAAATAGTGCAAATCACTTATGGCATCTCAAATTGAAATACCCACATTTGGGAGAGGACACTCACTTGTACCACATAAACTGATGTCACACACACAATCCTCAGAATTGTCTTCTTTTCTTATTAAATTTTAATGTAGAATTTTGACACATAAAGAAGATTTCTTTCCTATGAAAGACTATTTATACACACTGCTTCTTCAAAATGTGGTTGTGGCTTAGGAGTGCTGTGTCTGTTCCAGCTGTATTGTTTCAATACCTGTGTTGTCTTCAATCCTCTTGGACCCACTCGCAAAGGGCAGGGGTTCAGAGGAAATATCCCATTGAAGTTTGTTTCTGACAGGCTCCATCCAAATCATGTATAAAGTTAGAACACTTTGCCATAAAGTGTGTGTTAGCAGAGAGAAGAAAAGGCTCAGGTGATTGGTCTGCTTTGCTCCAAAAATAGATTTGGTGGCTTTCAGTCTATATAACATGACTTACTTGGTCAGATTAGCAGTCGCTATCTTCAGAAAGTGAAAGAAAGATACAAAATATGCAGTGGATTTATTGCACGATGGGAGTTGAGGTGAGGTTAGAAGATATGGGTGTCTTCTTGCAAAGGCATACAACAGGAAATTTAAACAGTTGGGGAACTGATGAAGTCATCAAACACTTGGTGTGGGAGAAGGATGCTATTCTTAGACCATGTGCTTCTATAGCTGGCCGTGTCTGTCCATTCCTGGTTCCATACCAGAATTCATGCTGCTAAAAATGCTTTAACATTATTTCTTTCCAAAAAATATGCTGAGCCCTGGCCGGTTGGCTCAGTGTTAGAGCGTCGGCTGGCATGTGAATGTCCTGGGTTTGATTCCTGGTCACAGCACACAAGCTGCTTCTCCTCCCTTCCTTCCCCTTCTCGCTTCTCTCTCTCTCTTCTCCTCCTGCAGCCATGGCTCGATTGAAGTGAATTTGGCCCCGGGCGCTGAGGATGGCTCCATGGCCTCTGCCTCAGGAGCTAAGAGCTTGGTTGCTGAGCAATGTAGCAATGCCCCACATGGGCAGAACTCCACCAGCTAGGGGGCTTTCCAGGTGGATCCATGTCGAGGCACGTGTGGGAGGGAGTCTGTCTCTCTGCCTCATCTCTTCTCTGAATTAAAAAAAAAAAAAGCAAGCACATTGGCCAATAATATAAAGCAAACAGTTTGGAATAGAATTTTTTTTTTTTTTTTTTATGAAAACTGCTTCACCTTTTGTTTCACTTTTAACTTTGAATTTTTACTACTGCAGTACTAAGGGGTAATTTCAGAATAAATCCCTTGACTTACTGTGAATGCATGAGCTTTCATTCTGCATTATCTGAAGCTGTATACCCCTATATCTTAATGTCCAGTCAATCTTCTTAAATTGGGAACATCGCTTTATTTTATTTTTCGCTCCAAATTTTCACTTATCACCTTTTTCTAGACCTTCCTCTATCACCCAACTCAACATATATTACATTATTTGCCTATTTATGTATATTTAATTATATATGCAAATATGTAAAACTATATAATGTCTGAATGAGAAAAATCTCATAGAAAACAAATGATAAGTTATAACATAAAAGAAATATTTTTTAAAAGTGTGTTAGAGGCAGAGTCTAGGGAAGTGAGCTCACACAGAACTTTGATATTGTCTATTATCTTTCATCAACCATCTACTGTTATATTGGAGCTCTAGTCCCACCTTCAATTTTTTTTTTTACTTCCAATACTTTCCAAGTGGAATTCCTAACATTGGCTTTCCATCTCTGCTCACCCACCTCCCTGAAAACTCCCCTGCAATCTTAGAGTTTCACAAACTGGCTGTCTCCAGGGCACTCGTGCTACTGGTCCAGCTGCGTCCTCACCCAGTGATACGTGCACCTTGCATGACTTCTGATGCATTCCCTTGTGCAGCTTCTTTCTCTTGGTCCACCGATTCTCAATCACATTTTCTAGTTTTACTTCCTCTTTGAACCTTAGTTAGAGTTGTGTTTGATGAAAAGAAAATGTCTACTTAAAAGAAAGGAAAGAGAATTATAACTCTGTGAGGTGATGAATATGTTAATTAGCTTGATTGTATTGAGCATTTCACAGTATAAGTGTATCTCAAAACACCAAGGTGTAGAGCATAAATAGTATACATATTTTTATGGATCAGTTATACCTCAAAGAAGCTGATAAGAAAAAGAAGACATCTAGAGGTAATAGCTCCAAACTCTAAAAACTAAAAAATGGATATAGGTAAAAGGAAATTAAAAATCAAACAAAACAGAAAACAAAAACACATACTTCAAATTAAAAGACCAAATAAAATTAAAAATGAAAATTAAAGAAAAATATATGGAAATACTAGCAGTTATTAATGATATTGATTTAAGAAAGACATCAAACTCTTCATTTATGCCTAAAAAAGCGTTAGTTTTGCATTGTCTATACTACAACAATAGTGATAGTAGACTAAAGTCACTATTGTAATTTAGCATTTAACTTATGTATAGCCAAAATTCAAGAAATCAGTGCCGTTTCCCCTTTGATATGTAATGAAAAAAAATTTTTTTTTAAGTGAGAGGAGGGGAAATACAGAGACAGACTCCCACATGCACCCTGACTAGGATCCACCCAGCAACCCCATCTGGGGCCAAGCTCACAATTGAGCTATTTTTAGCACCTGAGGCAGAGGCTCCACATCCTCAAGCCTGAGTACAACACTTGAATGAATGGAGCCATCAGTTGTGGGAAAGAAAAAGGGAGAGAAGAGGGAGAGGGAGTTGAGGAGAGGCAGATGGTTACTTCTTTGTGCCCTGACTGGGAATTGAATCTGGGACTTCCACATGCCCAGTCAACACTCTACCATTGAGCCAACCAGGCAGGGCCACAATGAAAATTTCAATATAGTTTTCCTCTAATAAATACATAAATATATAAATTTGATAATATATTAGTGCTGATTTTGTCAGCACATTCTTTTAAAACTGTTTTCCTCTTTTGCCTGTCACTCCATTACTCACTCTTACCTTCTTTTCCCATGTTAAGATCCTCACACATAACCCACGTTAACAGTTGATGTTGCATTTCTTTCATGCTCATGTAATCACACACACATGTACATAGGTACAAGTACAGTTTGGGGATAATTATTATTTTCAAAAGTAATGATACACTCACACCTTTCTGCCTCCCCCACCCCCACTCAGCACTAGTGAAAATTCTTCCAATTCAACTAGTGGAGTTTTTTTTATTTTTTGGTATTTTTCTGAAGTGAGAAGCGGGGAGGCAGTTAGACAGACTCCTGCATGTGCCCAACTGGGATCCACCTGGCATGCCCACCAGGGGGTGATGCTCTGACCATCTGGGCCATTGCTCCATTGCAACCAGGGCCATTCTAGCACCTGAGGTGGAGGCCATGGAGCCATCCTCAGTGCCCAGGGCCAACTTTGCTCCAATGAAGCCTTGGCTGTGGGAGGGGAAGAGAGAAACAAAGAGAAAGGAGAGGGGGAAGGGTGGAGAAGTAGATGGGCACTTCTTCTGTGTGCTTTGGCAGGGTATTGAACCCAGACTTTCACATGCTGGGCCAATGGTCTACCACTGAGCCAACTATCCAGGGACTTAGTGGAGCTTTGAGTCATTTTGTTTGTTTTTGTCTGCATAAAGTTCCATAATGTCAATATACAGAACTTTACTCCAAGGTTTCCCTATCGCTGATCAGTCATCTTTTCTTTCCTTCCCACATTTTGTACTTATCAGTAACACTTCACTCAACACTGTCCTGGTGCATCGTTCTCATGTACCCATGCTGTCATTTCTCTGGGACAGAAATCCAGGAATAAGATTGTGGTGTCTAATTTTAACAGCTATTATAAAATTGTTTTCCAAAAATGACTGTATTAATTTACACTTTTCTAGCAATGTGAAGACTTTCATTTCCCCTACATTTCAGTCAATAAGAACTTTTTTTTTTTCAATTTTACCAGTGAGTGGGAGTAAAGTTACATCTTTCCATTCAGATTTCTTCTGTTCCTCTTATATATCACATACAGCTTTAAGTATTATATTATATTAAAGCAGTGAACAAAGACACACAGTATGTTTTAATGGAACATATATTCTAGGATAGGGACACAAATAATTACCAGGTGAAAAGCGAATAATACGTCAGATGACATTAAGGGCTATGAAGGAAAAAATTAGGCAAGTTGAGGAAATAGACTGACGTTGCTATTGTATTGATCTCATTTTTATTTAAAATACATCTTCAACTCTTAATGAGCTTGAGATCTTTTCATACATTTATTGACATTTGGATTTAGTTATCCATAAACTGTTAAGCTCTATATTTTATAGGTATTAATCTTATGTCATTGCATTGTAAATTATTCTCCTGTTTGTGTTTTGAATGCATGATTTATTTTGACCAATTTTATGACATAACAAGTCTCTTTTTCCTTGAAAGCTTTTGGTTTCCAGTCTTAAATGAGCCCATATTTTTCTACAATGAGGTTGCAAAACGGGACCCTAGACTTTCTTCTAGTATTTGTAATGAAAAATAAGTATTGAAAAATTTAAATCAAGACATTATCAGAAATAGAAAAATTAATGTTGACTAAATATATTAAAATGTCTCAAGAAGAAAGTAAAATCAGTACTTATTTTTGAAGAATGGTTAGAATTTAAATAAGTAAAGAGAAGTTAATTTTGTTTTAAATTTGGAGTCACTCCTGAGAAAATGCAATGAATATATCTAATATTCAGTCTTGCAAATTGGATGGATCACTAACATCCAATGTAGTTAGTAATATGAAAATTTAAGTCCCTTATTAAGCTAGACAATTACATGATTACTACACACTTAAAAATAAATAAAGTGTCAACTCTTCCATAACACATAAATAATTAAAAATATAATAAAAAGTATAGCCATAGTTAACTATTGACTATGTCGAGGGAGTACATTATTTTTCGAATTCTGATCAATATAGCCCTGGCTGGTTGGCTCAGTGGTAGAGTGTCTGCCCAGTGTGTGGAAGTCCTGGGTTTGATTCCTGGCCAGGGCACACTGGAAACATCTGCTTCTCCACCCTTCCCCCTCTTCTTTCTCTTTCTCTCTCTTTTCCCCTCCTGCAGCCAAGTCTCCATTGGAACAAAGTTGGCCCCGGGTGCTGAGGACAGCTCCATGGCCTTCGCCTCAGGTGCTAAAATGGCTCTCGTTGGAACAGAGCAAGGCCCCAGATGGGCAGAGCATCACCTGCTGGTGGGCATGCCAGGTGGATCCCGGTAGGGCTCATGTGGGAATCTATCTCTCTGCGTCCCTGCTTCTCACTTCAGAAAAATAGCAAAAAATATATATTTTTTGGATCAATATAATTATTCCATCCAGCTGATGGATCTAGAAAGTTCTCTCTCTTACATTCTTGGATGTGTTTTCTAGTCTACTTTAAGAAAGACTAGTGGGGTGTTATTCAAAAATTTTCTCTGGACAAATCAGACTGCAGTATTACAAATTACTGAGCAGTGTTTGCATCTGCCACAAAATAAATCTGAAATACAAAGCTTTTTGAAATCAGAAAATAAAATTTGTTAATAATAATTAAAAAATTTAACCTGTAAAGTTCCTCTTTCTCCCCCAAGTCTCCAGGTTCTTCCTTTTTAAGTAAAGCCATTCTAAATATGACTAAGACATTTTTTCACCAATATTTCTACATCCAGTTTAAATAGCTGCCATTATGAATAACTTATCATAATAAAAGTGGTTTCAAATGATCGTCATCATAGAGAAAGAATAACATGTCTATTTGTTCCACAAATGTGTTTTCATAGGCACACAAAAAACTAAATTTGCTTTCATAATACATTATTTTTTTAGACTTTGCCATGTCAAGTATTATAATTTCATAGCCCCTTATATTTGCATAGCATTTTCAATTTCAAAATACTTTGCATATTTTACCCAACCATATTGAGCTCATCATTAATTAAAAGGATTAATAGGGCTACTGTCACTTTTTGAAATGGATTTCTAAATTTTGTTTGCTTTCACTTCCTTTTAATGCTGGCACATGGTTAAAATATGGCTTTTAATATCATGCGGTTAAATGGTATAGATACACAGACATGTATCTTAAATTTGTAGGATTATTAAGTTATTCGACACTTTGTGCATTTCAATAGCACTGTTATGAGTTCCTCGAAAAGAATGCAAACTGTGGCTTATTTGAGATAACTCTGTATAAACCTAAATCTCACTGAATTTTATTTTCTGCCTTATTGCATGTAATTTTCTTCTTGTGCTCTATATTTTTCACATCATTACTCCTTTTCAAGTCTAATCCATTAAGTGTTTTGTAAAATTTTCTTTCAGTGTAATAGCCTCGCACGTTTACAATACAAATTGTACACTACACACGTTTTCCTTATCACCTGCTGTGCACTGAAAACTTTCTCATATGTGTCCTTAGTGCTTTTTAGAAAAATCAGGTATGTTACTAGGCTAAGCATGTAACTAGGCTGCCTTCATGGTTTCCCAGAGTCCTCTGAATGTAAAGTTTGTATTTTTCTAGCTTGGAGATAGTCGGGAAAGTTAATTCCTGTCCATAGGAGAAACCAATTTTTGACCTTTTTGATTCTAGATAATTGCATTATTAGACTCTATGAGATGAGATAGTTCTGAAAACAGTACAAACATTTGTTAAACCCAGCCTTCAGGTGACTTCTCCAAACCTCTTGAGTTCCTGTTTAAAAAGAAATAATTTGTAACTGGCTTTAAATAGTATTGTCCTGTAGTTCCTACATTTATTTTAAGAGCTCCTTATTTGCAGTCTTCGTTGCCCTACCCTGACACTCCGTCCCATTCCTTTATCATGTTAGCATAGTTTCAACTCTGATAAAGGAGCCTTGATATTTACACTTCATTTTTACTAGAAAAATGATAACACTCATTTATAAAATTTTACGTTGATTAATGCTACTGTAGGTTGGAAAAGTTCAGTGTACAGTATATTTCACACTTTACTAACTCTGAAAAGATTAGCACAAATTAAGTTTCATATTAACCAGCCTTAAAGCCTTGAGCAGGAAAGTGGGCTCGAGGGTGTTTGGTTAATTGTGCTAAAAATATATTCACGCTATTTGTGCAGAGCATAAGTGCAGCAAAAGTATTTTTTTATATATATATTTTATTATTATTAATTCTAATGGGGTGACACCAATAAATCAGGGTACATATGTACAATGAAAACATCTCCAGGTTATCTTATCTTTCAATTGTGTTGCATACCCATCACCAAAAGTCAAATTGTCCTCTGTCACCTTCTATCTGGTTTTCCCTGTGTCCCTCCCCTCCTCCCTATCCCACTCTTCCCTCCCTCCCCCCATCCCATAACCACCACTCTCTTGTAAAAGTATTTTTTAAATAAAATACTGTGACTTTAATTTTTTCTGCTTGCTTGTTCATTTGTGGATACGAATAATAATGACTATGTTGATCTTTTACAAATCCGGTACATTATTGCTCAGCAAGCTATCATTTGTTTTATTATTTTGTAAGTGTTGGGAGATATGTATTTGCTAAAATCAGTTCTTTCTTATTTAAGCTTTTTGTTGCTTTATTAATTTTAAATGATTCAGTATAGACATAGAAATAAAGGAAAATCATAATTAGACCAGTACTATGTATACTAATTATATTACTGTTAATTGTTAAAGACTTGGAGACAAAATCATTCCACTTTTATCTGTTCTATCTTTTAAATTTAATTACAAAAGACAGAATTATTAATTGTTTGTATGACTAGACATGCATGCGTTTCTCTAGGGATTGCCCTAAGAAGGCAATGGATTTCATGAGATTTTACAGAAGATTAATGACTCAAAATATTCTCATGTAAAACAATAAATGTTTTTAGGTGCTATAGCAGGGTTTAAAGAGATTGTGAAATATTTATGATTCCCAAGATTGGCCTGGAATAATTGCCAGCTCCTCATTTGTTTATTAGCTGATTTTCTAAAATATCTTAAAATATTTAAAGAGGTAGGCTGAATTTTTACTTCATTTTTTTCTTGTTTGAATTTTATTAATGAGTATATTGGAAACAATATAAATTGTGGTTAAAAACATTGAAATGTTTTAAGCTTAAAAACTGACTTATTCCATTATTTGATATTAACTTTGAATTATATGTAGCATTTTATTTTCTTGCTGCGTACATCTGTGATAGATTATTAGCGACGAAAGTTTGCCCTCTTTATATTTTTTGCTGCCGATTGTTCGTTTAACAAGTTTGTGGCGTGGAAGATGCTGCACTTTGGCATACTCCACCTTGTATGTCTAATTCAGCATCTGAATCGTTAATGTCTTGATTATTACAAGCTCGAACTCTTTGGATCCCATTTCTACAATAGACAATCCACTTAGCGAAAGGTCCATTTGAATGCTAATTACTACACAAGTCCTGTATACTGTATCAAAATTTTAAATCAACATGGTCATCAGGGGAGTCTGGAGAAACCATTAAATGCTCCCCAGGACATTAAGCTCATTAGAACCTATGCTGATATCCATCAAAGAAGGAGAGGAGTGGCTTAGCTGGACGGAGTCCTTCTTTGGATGTGTAATCCATAGACTTTCTAAGTGTGGGTCAGGTGTGTGTTCTCTTCTTCAATGAGGAAGGAGATGAAAAAAAAAGAAAATGAAAGCTTTTTAAAGTGCAAAAGCTAAAGCCAGGACAAAGGATGCTTTGATGAAAAGGGTGAATACGGGATAAAGTGAAGTCTGGTTAAGGTTGAATGAAATGGTTTTTTTCATAGAAAAATAAAACTACTACTCTACATTTTACACCAAATAATTTTCTAAAAAACCAAAGGTGGTAATTATTAAGAAAATATTCCTTTTCCCTTCCTTTTTTTTCTTTCTTTCTCTTTTATTTTCTTTCTTTCTTTCTTTCTTTCTTTCTTTCTTTCTTTCTTTCTTTCTTTCTTTCTTTCTTTCTTTCCTTCTTTTCTTTCTTCCTTCCTTCTCTCTCTCTCTCTCTCTCTCTCTCTCTCTCTCTCTCTCTTTCTTTTCCTTCCTTCTGACTGGCATCCACTGCACTCCAGGACACCATTCCACCCAACTGACCTACCCAGCCAGGTATCATTTCACTATCTTGTATCTATCATGTACTTAAATATAAATAGCCGCTTATCTCATCTGGGTTGCATCTACAGTTTTAACCAAGAGCTGATTTAAACATTTGACTAATATCTCTAGAAAGTTTTTAAAGTCATTGAAAGTTTTAGCTAGTACATAAAGTAAAATCTTGATTCAAGGGGAGAAAGCGGGCATGACATTGAACAGAAGCAAATATCAAGCCAATATCATCACCAAGCAAAATTCTTTTTGAATCTGTCACACTTTATAATACTTTATTCAATGCTAAGGAATTTTTTTTCAGTGTTATTTAATTAAATCTGTATTTTGGTAGGTAGTTAGATAGAGATGAGCAGAGTGAGGACTATAACCCAGGTACCAGAGGTCACTGGGGCAGAATGCCTAGAGTTGGGCAGATAAAATATATTATGCTCACTTTGTTAAACATGGCGCTGCCCATGTGGAAGCCCGTTGCCCAGGTGATTGCTTGAGATGGGCATGATTATGTTAAAATGTGTGTGGCGGACAAGCTGTAAGCAGGCAGAGTTGTTATAGCCCAAGGCTTAGTTTCAAGACTAAGCCTTTCCCGCCCTTTTTGATGTGGGATGGTGCACTTTTATGTGGAATCTCATTTATGCATTAGATAAGTGGCTTTGTATCAAAGACTTTCTTGTTTGTAAATTGGATTAAAAGTTTGGATTTCTACACTATAAAGTGGGGTTGACTGGAAGCTTGCTTGCTCTCCGTTCCTGAGATTAGCATTAGAGAGGAGAGCAGAGTAAGGCCACGGGAAGGAGGCCAGGAGAAGCAGCCAAGATGGTAGAGTGCTGAGGGAGAAGCCAGTTTGTGCGGAGAGAAGGAGATGGGGAACAGAGATGAATAAGACTGACGAACTAGAAGCCTTTGATTCTAGGAAACTTGGATAAGTCAGTAGCTTTGTGAGCACTGAATGAGTGGGTTTTGGAGCCCAGTGTGTGTTTTTGCTTGCCCGCCGGGTGCAAGCTAGAATTAAAGCTGATGGCTCACCAGTTCTTGGCTCCGTTGTTTCATTACTGACTGTCCAAATCAAATGCAAACCTGCATGGGCCAGGCGGCTGTGATGGTGGCCATGGCTATTGGCTTTACACCTAGCAACAGGCATAACTGGGAAAACAAGGATCTTACCCCCAAGGTCACCTTTCCTCCACATGCATATTGCTGATCATGTGATTTAGACCCTCTGACCTTTCAAATCACTGGTCACATGGCTCAGACCCTCCCCTGACCTTTCCTCCCCCTTTCACCTTGGTATGTTGCTGGTCATGTGGGTTGAAACCCTTTAGTAGGGGAGTGAACAAGAGGACCAGAGACTAGCCCATAAGCATTAAGCCCCCAGGAAAATGTGGCTTTGACTAACATCACATACATCTGGACCTCATCTGTGTGTCAGCTCCAGGCCCAGAAAAGCAGCAATACCAGACCAGTGATGTCACAGCTGACCTCAGGACCAGCTGCACTGACTAATGACCCCTGCCCTGACACTGACCAATCACAACCATGACCTGAAGTGGACACACCTGCAGAGCTGATGAATATCCTATTGGGATCCTGCCCTGGGACCACCCTTGCAAGCCCTACCCTTAAAGTCCCTTAAGACTGAGGACTCAGTGTGCTCTGTGGCTCCACATGGTACTCTTACTAATCATATCTTTACTTAGATATGTGGGGCTTTTTTCATCATGAGTTTTTAAAAATATTTTCTGTTGTAAGACTGTTATGTGAAGTATTATTTATCTTTGAAAGAAGGAGAAGAAAGGCATGATAGAGGATGCCACTGTTTCTGGCTTAAGAGAATAGACAAATTGGATTGCTGTAAGATAGAAATACAGGAGCATAAGGAGCTTTGAGGAAGCAGATAGAATATGATAATAATATGAATATGATCTGAAGCTGTGCAGGTAGCAGTTGACCTGACATGGGCTTTCTGAAGATAACTTAAAGCGTTAAAGTTGAATGGATTGCTTAGGGGTAGGGAGATAGCTTGACTGGTTAGAGCATTATCCTAAAGTGCAGAGGTTGCTGGTTCAATCCCCAGTCAGAGCACATATAAAAACAGATAGATATTCTCCCTTTCTCTCTCTCTCTCTCTCTCTCTCTCCCTCTCCCCCTCCTTCTCTCTCATTAACATCAATAAATATAAATTTTAAAAGTATCAATTTCTTAAAAGAAGAGACTGCAAGAAATTAAAAGTGATTCTGTTAGACAATACATAAATCAGATTCAACAGATAAATTAGATGATGAAAAATGAATTATATTGAGTTTTCTTATGAGGTTCAGGGATAGGAGTAAGCCTGGACCAGAGGACTGACAATCAAAGACAGTGACTCAAACATCATCAGGGTTATGGATCTCTAGCTGGTATTCTTTAGCTATTCCTCTATGCATATTTATTTGATCTCTCTCTCTCTCTCTCTCTTTCTCTCTCTCTCTCATTATTTCTTCTCTCCCCCTAAATGTCTTTATTTTGTTGGTCCATTGTCAGTATGATCATTCTGGAAACTTTTATGCTCAGTTTTAGTTCTATAAATTCCAGGAAAAGTTCTGTTTGGCCTAGTCTCAGTCCTCCTCTGAGATATTTTCAGGCACTAGGACAGAATCATATTCTAGAAAATGTCTTTTCAATGTATAGCAATGTGAACCTTGGAAATGAAATTTTTAGGAAAGTGTGTATGTACATGTGTATGCTTGGGATGAGGATGGGGAGGGAAATGTTTAGGCCAAAAAGTCATACAAAACATGCTGCCAACTCTCAAAAGTCTTATTTAACCAGATGGAAATAAGCAGATTAAAATAATAATAATAAAGTGTGGCCCTGACCTGGTGGCTCAGGGATAGAGCATTGTCCTCAACCACCAAGGTAGCAGTTCAGTCCTGGTCAGGGCAGGCAGGAGAGTCAATCAATAAGTGCACAACTAAGTAACTAAATGGAACGATGAGCTGATCCTTCTCTCTCTCTCTTTCTCTCTCTCTCCCTCTCTCTCCCCCTCCCTTTCCCTCTCTCTCTCAATCTCTCCCTTCCTTCCTCTCTCCCCCTTCCCCACTCAATCAATGGAAAAGATTATTTGGAAAGGTACAAGTCAAGAAGATTGAAAAGAAATTTTTAAAATGATAGTAATATATTGAGGAGATTAAACAATATGAAGGGCCAAAGCAAAGAGAGCTTCACAAAGGTGAGAGAAGCAGTAAGCAATAGATAACTGCATTTATAGCCAAATGCACACTTATGGGCTATCTAAACACATTACAAAATAGGTAGTTTGTAGTCATGGTTCAATAATAATAACAACAAGAGGCTGGCCTGAGATTAAACGAAGGGCCTCAATCATGTGTACTATACCTTAATAATAACACCTTATTGTTTCCTAATGGCACATTCTGGTTCTCATTGCTTAGAGAGTGTGTGGTGAGGCTCATAGCCTTATTTTTCCTCTTTATACTATCTACACACACACACACACATACACACACGAGTGCACACATGTGCACAATAAAATTGACTTGGGTCTAGACAATGATGCCTGGGGTGAGGGCTTTCAACAGCTGAGGCTAGAAATCAGAGGCTATTATATCCAAGTGTCGTGCTCTATTTCATGGTTTCTCAAGCTCAGCACTATTGACTCTTTGGGCTGCTGGAGGGTTGTCTTTTGCATTGTAGGATTTAGCAGTATACCTGGCCTTTACCTACTAAATGCCAGAAGCAGCGTCAACCGCAATTGTGACAAGTATGCCTCCAGACTTTGTCATAGGTCCTGGGACAGGGTGGATGGGGTTGGTGTTGGTGACAAAATTGCCCAGTTTGAGAACCACTGCTCTATTTAGATTCATTCACCTTTCTTAGATTCTTCTCTTGTATTCTCCATGGGGATACCTTTCCTCTGAGTTCTTTGTCTTTTCGACTATTTATTGGTAAACATCCAGACTACTTCCTGTTTGAGAAGAGCACTTGTACTAGCCTACACTATATTTTCCTGGAAAGCCATAGGCCTAACAGTAGGCTTTTGGAAAAAAATAAAACTACTGTCATTGGATTGCTTCTCCCTTTGCATCACTCTGTGTTCCTTCCACCAATGGTTGTTTTAAGAATAAAATGGATAATTTATGTCAATACATAACTTTCCTTAGCAAATAATGAGCAACAAATTTTGTCCACATTAGCATTTAAGATTGCCTGCACTTAGAATGGAGATGTGTAGGTAGAAGGTTATTGTTTCATCTCTTCAGTCTAGACAAAAGTCCTTGAGGCTCAATCCAGCTCATGGCCACCAAAAGTTTTATCAAAATTTTGTACCCAAAATATGAAACCATAAACCCTGCCCAGTCTTTACCTTGACAGTACACATGCCAAAATTTGGGGCATTTTTAGGTATGTGGTAGGAGGGCACAGCTTCCTATATTCCACTGAGCTTTCTGAATGGGTGACAGCCAACTTGCATACCTTTAGACGCCTGTGTATGATATATTACTTATTAGACTAAAAACCACCACTTTCTATAGGAGAAAAACTGATCTGATTAGGAGAAAAACTGATAAAGAAACTAACTTTGAGGGTGCCCTGAGACCAATGACTTTTCTGCCAGTCTCTCCTGAGGGTAGCGAATTGAGTAGAAATAACATTGTGTCAGAAGTGCATACCTGGAGGAAATAGTGCAATCGGGACATGAGAGCAAACTGGTAACCAGACAGCCTTCAAAGTCATCCTGATTGTGAATAAGTATGCGGCATGTGACATGTCTGGCCACTGCTGAGATCTTGGATGGCATTCCATCTTCAGGTTCTGTATTATCAAACAAACCTATAGTGTATGACCTTGTGAAAGCTCAGAGCCATGCTGAGTTTTAAAACGATAACTCGAGATCCTGCCAAGAAGAGATTATTCCTGTAAGAATGATGACCTGTGGGTGAGGAAAAAGGGAATGTAGTTGGATCTTAAATAACTTGAGATAAGTCTAGCAATGGGAATGTCAATCAAAGGCCCCTGAGGCAAGCCTAAATCCAAAGTTGTATTTTTGACTCCTAAGACTGGATACTTTAGTTTAGTTTTGTTTTTGTTTTTTGTTTTTTGGGTTTTTTTTTTTTTACAGAGACAGAGAAAGAATCAGAGAGAGGGATAAACATGGACAGACAAACAGGAACGGAGAGAGATGAGAAGCATCAATCATCAGTTTTTTGTTGCCATCGCAACACCTTACTTGTTCATTGATTGCTTTCTCATATGGGCCTTGACCGTGGGCCTTCAGCAGACCAAGCAAGCCCTTGCTCGAGTCAGTGACCTTGAGTTCAAGCTGGCGAGCTTTTACTCAAGCCAGTTGGGCCCGCGCTCTAGCTAGCAACCTTGGGGTCTTGAACCTGGGTCTTCCACATCCCAGTCTGACGCTCTATCTACTGTGCCACTGCCTGGTCAAGCAGATACTTTAGTTATTAATGCTTCTGTTGTGTTTATGCATTTTTCAACTTCAGATGTAAAAGTGAAAAATCAGAGACCTGGAATGAACAAATATCAGAGGTCTGCTACATCAGTAATTTCATTTGAAGTAAGATTAAGGAGGTTGGTTCTAAATCAATGGTATTCACCCCTTGTCAATCAAGTCTGGTCATTAAGGGCTCTAATGACTTTTCTCTTTGATTTTGATTTGTTCTGTCCTTATTGTGCTGTATTTGGAGATAAGGTGGATCTGGTTAGTTTTAGAGAGTCTCTGAGGTGAGACAACAAACACATTCTTCATGTAGTCATATTTCAATGTTGAAATATTACCCTGACCAGGTGGTGGTATGGTGAATAAAGCATGGGTTGCAGACCCAGGTTCGAAACCTGAGGTCGCTGGCATGAGCGCAGGCTCAACCAGTTTTAGTGCATGGTCACCAGCTTGAGTGTGGGATCATAGACATGACCCAATGGTTGCTGGACTTGAGCTCAAAGGTCGCTGGTTTGAGGCCAAGGTCACAGACTTGGGCAAGGGGGTCACTGACTCGGCTGGAGCCCCTCTCCCCAGTCAAGGCACATATGAGAAAGCAATCAATAAACAACTAAAGCGCCTGAGTGAAGAATTGAGGCATCTCATCTCTTTCCCTTCCTGTCTTTCTGTTTCTGTTTGAACCCCCAACTCTCTCTCTCTCTTGCACGCATGCAAAAAATAAATTGATGACTACATAGAGCAGTGTGGAATATCAGAAACAAAAAAAAAAAGCCCTTCTTTAGACTTTGCCAAATGTCTATACATTTTCTTCTATTAAAACTGTGTCACTTACATTCTGCGTATCAGAATCTCATATCTAACTTATCAAACTATTTAATTCTGAGCACATTCTGGCAAACAATAAAGGAAGTACAATCACAAGAGCTGCTAATAACATTCTTGTTACTCAGATTTAACAACCATTAAACTGTTTGGCATTGTGTTATGGAGCAAGCTGGGTGGTCTTGGATGGATGTTTATACTCATACAAATAACTCAATTGTGACTGTCTAAAACTGAAAGCTTTTTCAAGGTTTTGTACACTTTTACAAAAGTGCAGCCTTTGTTTGCTGAGAGTTAATAGCTTTAACAAACATGTAGCCAGGATGGTTTTTGAATAGAAGGTGACCCTTGAAGCTAATCACCTTGGTTAGCTTATCGAGAGGGAACTTGCTGATTACGTGTGCGCACTAGAGAACAATTGTTGTTATTTTGTGCACAGGAGATACAATGCACTAGGGACATAATACTCCTTGATTGAAATTTGGGTAATGATAACCACTTCCTTTTCTGATTATCTCCAAAGATATAACTATTTTTTTCTGCATAGTTCCAAACACTTGCCTACCAGTATATAGGAAAATATTATAATGAAAATCTTATAATTGCCATACACTGTAATAAATCAGCATATACTGTAGTAGCAATTAGAGAGCTATACAATGTTTTATAAAATTGCAGAGAAAAAAGAGACCAAGTTCATCTCTATTACATTATATCATCCTTGCACTGTTCAGAATGCTGTTGAACTTGTTTTGTAATACTAGTTTATTATTGGTAGTGCTATCATTATTTGCGTTCTAGGTAAAGAAGAGAAAAGCTCTAAAAAGTGCTATAGGTTTTCAGGGATGGTACTGTTCCTTACTTTATCCAAATTGGACTTCTTGTTAATATAAAATGTGTCAGTTGAGTTTTTAATATATTTTTATCTCAATTTTCCCCATTCTACCTTTTTATTTAGTAGATGAATAGTATAGAATTTAAAAATATACCTAGTAATCAGTTTAAGTTAAAAACAATGAGCAGTAATCAGTTCATGTGACCAATAATTATACTCACATTCCCATTTATTGTTCAGTTTGCAATGTGCTTTCCTAACTCCATTTTAAAATAAGATAATTTGCCTGACCTGTGGTGGCGCAGTGGATAAAGCGTTGGCCTGGAATGCTGAGGTTGCCGGTTCAAAACCCTGGGCTTGCCCGGTCAAGGCACATATGGGAGTTGAAGCTTCCTGCTCCTCCCCCCTTCTCTCTCTCTCTCTCTCTTTCTTTCTCTCTCTCTCCCTTTTCTCTAAAATGAATAAATAAATAAAAATAATTAAAATAAGATAATTCAGGGAAGATAAGAAGCTAATGAAGATCATTGAACTGGCCAGGGTTTTAAATACAGAAGGCCTAAATCCTAGTTCTATGTTTGGTCCAGGCTGCCTCTCTTTTAATAAGTTTCATGAAATCAGATATTCTTGACATTATTATTTTTATGTCAGATAATTCATCTAATAAGATCCTATAGAGTAAACTGATTTCTAAATGTTCAGCATATGTGGGTTTATACGTACGATTAACAATGAAATATAATTAGAAGATGAGAAGAATTCTATTGCCAGTCAGTTCGTACTGTTTCATGTTTGTTACTTTCCAGATAATGGAGCAGCAAACATAAATCATGTTAGCATTAAACTTCAAGCAGAGTATAAAACAAGACATCCCTTGGACTTTAGTTAATTAGTCATAATGAAAATTTGCAGACATTGTCAGAATCTGCTATGCCCTCTCTTGCATGTATCTTTTGTGGATTGCTCTCCTTTTGTTTTTATATCTTGTGATATAGTACTTTGTGTGCAATACTTAATCTGTAGATTATAAGTTGCTTTGGGACCTAGAAAGCAAGGGGCAAGCCAGTCTAAAGTCTAAATCAAATGGCTGAAATGAATTAGAGTTAGATGTGCTACAACTGACTTATGGTTTTCACTCTTGGGGAGAAACAAAAGTCAGGACACCTAGACAATGTTTAATTCATCCTATCCTTTCGGTCATTCAACAAATATTTACAGAGTTCCTATTACATGCCAGAGATTGTGCCAGGTGCCTGATATATGATAATGAACAAAAGAGCCATGACCTTTGCCTCCATGAACCTCAGAGGGTGACTCCACCAATAAACAAGTACACCCACACCCACACATCGTGCTTTTCAGAGAGCAAGACTTCTGTGAGATGAATTAATATAACACAGTTTATGTTCCAGTGTTCGGTCTAGGAATGTAGTCTGGAATTTTAGCAGGCACATGCCATCAACTAGGTTCTCCAAACATCACCCTTAACTCTACCAACCATGTTTCAGTTTTCCTTGTTTTATAGCATGTGAGAAAAATGGATCTGTGGAAACAGGCATAACTTGAGCAATAGCCAACACATAACATAGTAGAAATATTTCCCCAAATCTACTTAAAATTTACATAGCTAAAATAAGATCAATGAGATAACACAATTAATATTTTATTTTATTTTTTATTTTATTTATTTATTTTTTTACAGGGACAGAGAGAGAGTCAGAGAGAGGGATAGACAGAAACGGAGAGAGGTGAGAAGCATCAATCATTAGTTTTTCGTTGCCGTTGCGACACCATAGTTGTTCATTGATTGCTTTCTCACATGTGCCTTGACCGCGAGCCTTCAGCAGACTGAGCAACCCCTTGCTGGAGCCAGCGACCTTGGATCAAGCCAGATGGGCCTGCGCTCAAGCTGGCGACCTCGGCGTCTTGAACCTGGGTCCTCCGCATCCCAGTCCGACACTCTATCCACTGCACCACTGCCTGGTCAGGCTACACAATTAATATTTTAAAAGAAGCAAACCTATTAATGAAGATTTCTCAAAAGTGAGACCAATTCATCTTGGGTAAAATTCCAAATAGCTAAATTGTTACTCAAATTTTAAAATTTAAAAATATCATTTATTACTTAATTTGTTGTTCCTTTTCTTTATGTTATCTCAACCCTTTCTCTGAAAATAGGTGTGATGGTTTTATATGTCAACTGGACTAGGCCATGAGAGTTTGCCAAACACTATTTGGATGAAGTTATTCTAGGTACGTCTGTGAGGGCGTTTCTGGATGAGACTAGCATTTGAAGCAGTAAACTGAGTAAAGCATATTGTGCTCCCTAATGTGGGTGGCTCTCATCCAATCAACTGAAGACTTGAAAAAAGCAAAAAGACAGAATAGGAGAGCATTTTTGCTTTACTGCAGGAGATAGAAAGTGGGTCTTTTCCAGAATTTAAACTTTGGACTGAAACTAAAACATTGGCTCTTCTAAGTTCTTGAGCCTTTTGACTTTCAAACTGGAACTTATATCATGGGCTCTACCAATGTACACCAAATTAGACTCAAAGGATCATTCCAAAGCACCAACTGGGGAGACTGTCACATGCCAAAAAACATAGTGTAAGAGAATAGAATATTGCAGCTGGGAAGTGTGCGACGTCTAATTATTCAGAAAGGCAAAGAATGAAGAACCTTTGGATTCCATATAGTTAACTAATATTGCAAAACTTAAATGTTCATGAAAATATTTTTAAAAATAAAAACATATTGAGCCTGATTAAATATTTATAAGTCCTATGGCAAGATGGCGATGAAGTAGGCAGACGTACCAACTTCCAACACCCAGAACCAAAGTGGATTATAACTTAATTTTAAGAACCATCATCTGGATAAACAAACTTTGAACTAAACTAAGTGGACTCTTCAACCAAGGAACACAGAAGAAGCCACATTGAGACTGGTAGGAATAGCAAAAACGCGAAGAGGGCTGCCCAGCTCCCTGGAGCAAACGGCAGCCCGGAGAGACCCGCGGGGCGGGAGGAGAGTTTGGCGGACAGGGAGGGACCTGGGTCCCAGGAACAAAGCCCCAGCCTGCAGCCCCAGAGCCTAGAAGAGGCATTTGGACAGTATTGAGCTGTGAAACAAGTGAGGATACTGTTTGTGAGAAAGAGACAGTTTTCTCAGACCCAAGATTCTTCTTAAAGGGACAGCGCAGAAAACCTCTCTCACAACCACTCACCCGGGGCTCCGGGGAAAGGGGACAGAGGAGAGGACCAGAGTGGCGGGAAGAGAGTGTGGACTGAAGGCATAGGGAGAAATACTCTGAGGGACAGCCACCCTAACCCCTGGGCTAAGTCACTTCCCTAATCAAAAACAAATATTTCTCATGGAACCAGCAGTACCAGCAAAGGGAGAAAGGACACCATCCAAATAGGCTTTCCCGCGGCACTTAGAGCAGAGCTGCTTAGACGGAGGGAGCTTCCAAGACTACAGTATGGAGTGTTAGGGTCTGAGCTGCAGTGCCCCTACCTACAGTGCTGAGGGCTTGCTGGAGGGACGGTGGCGGCGGGACGCTGAAACACGGTTCTGTCGGCGGGGGCGGAGGCCCAGCTGGTGTGAGCTTGGTCTAGCCCAGCAGGGGTGGAGGGGATGCACGAAAGCGGTTAGGCAGCTGCGGCCCGTCTGTATCCCCACCTTCAGGGAAAAATAGGAGGCCAGGAACCGGCAGAGATCTGCTCTGCGACCCTGCGCAAGCTGGTCCTGACCACGGGGGCGGGGCTAGGACCAGGGACAGGTGGAGGCTCCTGGCTGAGTGCACGCCAGCAGCCCCTACCCCCTCTGAGAAACTGTGGTTTGCCATCCTGTGTGCGTGAGTTGGCTCTGAATGCGGGGGCAGGGCTAGAGCCCCAATGAGCAGAGGCTCGCAGCTGAGCACAGGCCAGCAGCCCCACCTGGCCGATAAGCCACGGTTTGCGATCCTGCACAGGCAGGCCCTGACCTCAGGGGCGGGGCTAAAGCTCCGGACGAGTGGAGGCTCACAGCTGAGTGCACGTAAGCAGTCCTGTCCAACCCGAGAAAGTGTGGCGAGCAGGCTCTGACCACGGACGCTGGGCGGAAGGCCAGAAACAGGCTGGTTCTGCAGCTGAGCAAAGGTGCTCACCTCTACCATTGGTGCTGAGGCTTGTGGCTTGAGTGCAGTGTGCAACCCAGCCTGTAGGGGTGAGGCGAAGGCCTAGGCAGGTTGAGGCTTATAGAGCTGAGCACCAGAACACAGCCCCTCCTGTGGAGGAGAGGTGGAAATCACAGCAACAGCTGCAGTGGGCCGGCACTGGCAACGCCCATACCCAATGGCCCTAGGCAGTGGCAGAAGAGGTGATGGGCATGCAGACAGACCACATCTAGAGAACACAAAGGCAACACCCATTAAACTCCAGTGGCCACAACCTTCTTATACACAGACAAAATGGACAGGCAGAGAAATGCAACCCAAATGAATCCAGAGAAATCCCCAGAGAAGGACCTGAATGAACCAGATATAACCAAATTACCAGATTCAGAATTTAAAATAATGATAGTTAGGATGTTCAAAGAAATTAGAGCAACAATGGATAGTCATTATGAACACCTAAATAAAGAGATAACAAGTATAAAAAATGAAATTGAAAAAATAAAAAAGAATCAGACAAAAATGACAAATACAATATCAGAACTGAAGACCACAATGGAAGGAATTAAAAGCAGGATGGATAATGCTTAGGATTGAATCAGCGAGTTAGAGGACACAATAAACAAAGGCACAGAAGCAGAGCAGAAAAAAGAAAAGAGACTCAAAAAATGTGAGGAAACTCTAAGGGAGCTCTGTGACAACATGAAGAAAAATAACATTCGCATCATAGGGGTTCCTGAAGAAGAGGAGAGAGAACAAGAAATAAAAACTTTGTTCAATCAAATCATAGTAGAAAACTTCCCTTAATTAAGGCTGGAAAACATTTCACACGTTCAAGAAGCACAGAGAACTCCATTAAAGAGAAACTCAAAGAAATCTATACCAAGACACATCATAGTTAAAATACCAAAGCTAAGGGATAAACATAAAATTTTAAAAGCTGCTAGAGAAAAAAAGGCTATAACCTAAAAAGGAGCCCCCATAAGAATGACATCTGACTTCTCAACAGAAACACTTGAGACCAGAAGGGAATAGCAAGATATATTCAAAGTAATGCAGAACAAGAACCTACAACCAAGACTACACTGTCCAGCAAGGCTAACGTTTAAAATGGGAGAAATAAAGAGCTTCCCAGACAAAAAAAGCCTCAAGGAATCCATTAAAATCAAACCAATTCTGCAAGAGATACTAAGGGACCTGTTGTGAACAGTTCAAAGGGAGGAAAGAATATAGCAAGTGAAGAATACAGCTTTAAAGAATAAAATGGCAATAAACAACTACATATCAATAATAACCTTAAATGTAAATGGTTTCAATGATCCAATCAAAAGACATAGGGTAGCTTCGTGGATAAAGAAACAGGACCCATACATATGCTGTCTACAAGAGACACACCTTAAAACGAAAGATGCATATAGACTGAAGGTAAAAGGATGGAAAAAATATTTCATGCAAATGGAAATGAAAAAGAAAAGCCGGGGTAGCAATACTTATATCTGACAAAATGGACTTTAAAACAAAGGCTGTAGTAAGAGATAAAGAAGGACACCACATAATGATAAAGGGAACAATTCAACAGGAAGATATAACTATTATAAATATATATGCACCAAATATAGGAGCCCCGACATACATAAAGCAGACTTTGATGGATATAAAGGGCAAGATTAACAGCAATACTATAATAGTAGGGGATTTCAATACCCCACTAACATCACTGGATAGATCCTCAAGAAAGAAAATTAATAAAGAAACAGCAGACTTAAAAGATACACTAGATCAACTCGATTTAAGAGATATCTTCAGAACTTTTCACCCTAAAGCAGTAGAATATACATTCTTCTCAAGCGCTCATGGTACGTTTTCTAGGATAGACCACATGTTAGGACACAAAATTGGTCTCAACAAATTTAAGAAGATTGAAATCATATCAAGCATTTTCTTTGATCACAACGGCATGAAACTAGAAATTAACCACAAAAGAAAAACTGAAAAATACTCAAACACTTGGAAACTAAATAGCATGTTATTAAATAATAAATGGATTAGCAATGAGATCAAAGAAGAAATAAAAAAGTTTCTAGAAACGAATGAAAATGAGCATATATCAACTCAAAATTTATGGGACACAGCAAAAGCAGTACTGAGAGAAAAGTTCATTGCACTACAGGCATACCAAAAGAAGCTAGAAAAATCTCAAATAAACAACCTGACCCTGCATCTAAAAGAACTAGAAAAACAACAGCAAATAAAGCCCAGGACCAGTAGAAGGAAGGAAATAATAAAGATCAGAGTGGAAATAAATGACATAGAGTCTAAGGAAACAATACAGAGGATCAATGAAACCAGGAGCTGGTTCTTTGAAAAGGTAAACAAGATTGATGAACCTTTAACTAGACTCACCAAAAAAAAAAAGAGAGAGGACTCAAATAAATAAAATTAGAAAGGAAAGTGGAGAAATAACAACTGACACAACAGAAATACAAAGTATTGTAAGAAAATACTATGAAGAACTCTATGCCAAATAATTAGACAACCTAGGTGAAATGGACAAATTTCTTGAATCATATAATCTTCCAAAAATCAATCTGGAAGAATCAGAACACCTAAACAGACCAATTACAACAAATGAGATAGAAATAGTTATCAAAAATGTTCCCCCCCCAAAAAAAGTCCTGGGCCTGATGGCTTCACAAGTGAATTCTACCAAAAATTCAAAGAACTAACTCCTATCCTCCTCAAGCTATTTCAAAAAATTCAGGAGGAGGGAAGACTTCCAAAGTCCTTTTATGAGGCGAGCACAATTCTGATCCCAAAACCGAAAAAGACAACACAAAGAAAGAAAATTATAGGCCAATATCCCTGATGAATTTAGATGCTAAAATTCTCAACAAAATATTAGCCACCCAGATCTAGCAATATATGAAAAAAATTTATACACCATGATCAAGTGGGATTTATTTTGGAGAGGCAAGGCTAGTTCAATATTCGCAAATCAATCAATTTGATTCAGCACATAAACAAAAGGAAGGACAAATATCACATGGTAATTTCAACAGATGCAGGAAAGGCATTTGATAAAATCCAGCACCCATTCATGCTCAAAACTTTCAGTAAAGTGGGAATACAGGGAACATTCCTTAACATGATAAAAGCCATCTAAGACAAACCCACAGCAAACATCATACTAAATGGACAAAAATTAAAAGGAATCCCCTTAAGATCAGGAACCAGGCACGGGTGCCCCCTTTCACCACTCTTATTCAACATAGTTCTGGAAGTCCTAGCTACAGCAATCA
The DNA here is from genome assembly GCA_037038555.1 of Rhynchonycteris naso. Classification (NCBI taxonomy): domain Eukaryota; kingdom Metazoa; phylum Chordata; class Mammalia; order Chiroptera; family Emballonuridae; genus Rhynchonycteris; species Rhynchonycteris naso. The sequence continues at coordinate 95,169,305 of CM073002.1, forward strand.
GACAAGAAGAAGAAATAAAAGGCATCCAAATTGGAAAAGAAGAAGTAAAACTGTCACTATTTGCAGATGATATGATATTGTATATAGAAAACCCTAAAGTCTCAGTCAAAAAACTACTGGACCTGATAAATGAATTCAGCGAGGTGGCAGGATATAAAATTAATACTCAGAAATCATAGGCATTTTTATATACCAACAATGAACTGTCAGCAAAAGAAATTAAGGAAACAATCCCCTTCACTATTGCAACCAAAAAAAATAAAGTACCTAGGAGTAAATTTAACCAAGGAGGTTAAGAACTTGTACTCAGAAAATTATAAAACATTGATAAAAGAAGTCAAGGAAGATACAAACAAGTGAAAGCATATACCGTGCTCATGGTTAGGAAGAATAAACATCATTAAAATGTCTATATTACCCAAAGCAATACCAATTAAAATTCCAATGACATACTTCAAAGATATAAAACACATATTCCAAAAATTTATATGGAACCAAAAAAGAACACGAATAGCCTCAGCAATCTTAAAAAGAAAAAATAATGCAGGAGGTATCACTCTTCTAGATATCAAGGTATACTACAAGGCCATTGTACTCAAGACAGCATGGTACTGGCATAAGAACAGGCACATTGATCAATGGAACAGAACAGAGGACCCAGAAATAAACCCACAGCTTTATGGACAACTGATATTTGACAAAGGTGGAAAGAACATACAATGGAGTAAAGACAGCCTCTTTAACAAATGGTGTTTGGAAAATTGGACATCTACCTGCTAAAAAAATAAACTAGACCATCAACTTACACCATTCACAAAAACAAACTCAAAATGGATAAAAGACTTAAATGTAAGCCTTGAAACCATAAGCATCTTAGATGGAAACATAGACAGCAAGCTCTCCGACATCTGTAGCAGCAATATATTTGCCGCTTTATCTCCATGGGCAAATGAAATAAAAGGCAAGATAAATAAATGGGACTATATTAAACTACAAAGTTTTTGCACAGCTAAAGACAATAAGAACAGAATAAAAAGACAAACCACACAATGGGAGAACATATTTGACAGCATGTCTGATAAGGGGTTAATAACCAAAATTTATAATGAACTTATAAAACTCAACACCAGGAAGACATGCAATCCAATCAAAAAATGGGCAAAAGAGGAATCTCCAAAATCGAACTGCCTTTTGACCCAGCTATCCCACTTTTAGGAATATACCCTAAGAACACCATAGCACTGTTTGAAAAGAAGAAATGTGCCCCCATGTTCGTGGCAGCATTGTTCACAATAGCTAAGATCTGGAACCAGCCCAAGTGTCCGTCAGAAGACGAGTGGATTAAAAAGCGATGGTACATATATACTATGGAATACTACTCGGCCATAAGAAATGATGACATCGGATCATTTATAACAAAATGGATGTACCTTGATAACATTATATGGAGTGAAATAAGTAAATCAGAAAAAAAGAAAAACTGAGAACAACATGATTTCATACATAGGTGGGACATAAAAGTGAGAATATGAGACATGGACAAGAGAGTGGTGGTTATGGGATGGGGGGAGGGAGGGAAGGGTGAGATAGGGAGGAGGGGAGGGACACAGGGAAAACCAGATAGAAGGTGACAGAGGACAATTTGACTTTGGGTGACGGGTATGCAACACAATTGAATGATAAGATAACCTGGAGATGTTTTCATTGTACATATGTACCCTGATTTATTGGTGTCACCCCATTAGAATTAATAATAATAAAATAAAAAAGAAAAAAAAAATGGACAAAAGAAATAAATAGAAATTACTCCAAAGAGGACATACATATGACCAATAGGCATATGAAAAAATGCTCAACATCACTAATCATTACAGAAATGCAAATTAAAACCACAATGAGATATCACCTCACACCAGTCAGAATGCCGCTCATCAGCAAAACAACACAGAATAAGTGCTGGCGAGAATGTGGAGAAAATGGAACCCTCCTGCACTGCTGGTGGGAATGCAGACTGGTGCAGCCACTGTGGAAAACAGTATGGAGATTCCTCAAAAAATTAAAAATCTAACTGCCTTTTGACCCAGCTATCACACTTATAGGAATATACCCTAAGAACACCATAGCACTTTTTAAAAAGAAGAAATGCACCCCCATTTTCGTGGCTGCATTGTTCACAATAGCGAAAATGTGGAAACAGTCCAAGTGTCCGTCAGAGGACGAGTGGATTAAAAAGCTTTGGTACATATATACTATGGAATACTACTCAGCCATAAGAAATGATGACATCGGATCATTTACAACAAAATGGATGGACCTTGATAACATTATACGGAGTGAAATAAGTAAAACAGGAAAAAACTGAGAACAGCATGATTTCATACATAGGTGGGACATAAAATTGAGACTATGAGACATGGACAAGAGTGTGGTGGTTACGGGGTGGGGGGAGGGAGGGGAGGGTGGGAGAGGGGGGAGAGGCACAAAGAAAACCAGATAGAAGGTGATAGAGGACAATTTGACTTTGGGTGACGGGTATGCAACATAATTGAATGAAGAGATAACTTGGAGATGTTTTCTTTGAACATATGTACCCTGATTTATTAATGTCGGCCCATTAAAATTAAAAAAAAAAAAACAAAAACAAAACATATTGAGCCTGACCTGGCGGTGGCGCAGTGAATAGAGTGTCGGACTGGGATGCGGAAGACCCAGGTTCCAGACCCCGAGGTCACCAGCTTGAGCGCAGGCCCATCTACCAGCTTGGACCCAAGGTCGCTGGCTCCAGCAAGGGGTGGCTGAATCTGCTGAAGGCCCGCGGTCAAGGCACATGTGAGAAAGCAATCAATGAACAACTAAAGGTGTTGCGATGGCAACGAAAAACTAATAATTGATGCTTCTCACCTCTCTCCATTCCTGTCTGTCTGTCCCTATCTATCCCTCTCTCTGACTCTTACTCTGTCCCTATTTAAAAAAAAAAAAAAAACATATTGAGGAAAAACTACGTACGGGATAATATGCATATTTGTATTACAGAATACAGCAAAAATGATTATTGTAACTAATTATTTACTCTGAGAAATACTAAATATTTCGGTGACATAATTTTATATTAAATGAAATATAGCTTGACCTGCGGTGGCGCAATGGGTAAACTGTAGACCTGGAATGCTGAGGTCACCAGTTAGAAACCCCGGGCTTGCCTGGTCAAGGCACATATGGGAGTTATTGCTTTTTCCTCCTCCCCCTCTTCTCTCTCTCTCTTTCTGTCTCCTTTCTCTAAAATGAATAAACTAAAAAAAATGTAAAAAAGAAAGAAATATAAATGTTTTGAAATATTAAAATGTATATACAATATAAATGTTTATAACCAAGTAGTAAATGTAATATATGATGATTACTAAGAGATTGCTGTGTTGCCCTTCAAATAACAGATTTTATGTATATAATGATCTCCTATGCAATTTCTTAATGTTTTCTATTCTGGAAAGCCATTTCTAAAAATTAATAATAGCATGATCATAGTAGTTTTCTAGCATATATACTTTACATGTCAGAAGAAAAATAGTAATATCTATTTTATTCATGAAACACATTTTGATACTGGTATATCACATAACAAATTATCCCACCAAGAAATGTGGGAAGTGCTACCATAGGCAACGGGAGACTTTAGTCAGGGAGTAATATTATCAAACTATTATTTTAAAGAGTTCATTGCAGTAACTGTATTTAGAAAGGATAAGAGGCAAATGAGATTTAAGCCTTGGAAAATTAGTTAGAAAATAGTTAGGAAAATCCAAAACTAAGAATAAGCAATGGATTTCATTGGCTGTAGCACTGGAAATAAGACAAAGAAATAGGTTATAGAGATCCTAACAAGTTAAAATAAATGTGATTTAATAACCAATTGTACCTGATAGCAATAGCAAAGAACAACAACAACAAAAATTACTGCTAGCTTTCTGTTTTGAAAGATGGACTGTGTTGTGTTACCATGTTTGTTTTGTTGTTGATGATGGTGATGTTTTGTTTTAATTATTTTGGACAGTGAGTGAGGAAAGGAGGAAAGAGAAACACATTAACTAATTAACTTAAAGTCTGAGAAGCTTATGGGATGTCTGGAAAATAATAAATTCTTAGTAAATGTTCATTAAATATATGACTTTTTTTTTTTAGTGCTAACAAAAGAAATTGAGTTAGAGCTACAGGCTTTAGAATCATTGACACTTTGATGACAGCCAGAGTAATGAGGATAAGTGGTTGAGAATATTAAAAGTGATATATACTTTGAATGTAATATGTAAGATGTTTCTTGTAGTTGATAATTTAAATTAAGACCTAAAACCGAAGAGTTTTGTGGAATTATGGAAGTAGAACGCAGATCACGGTCGGATGAAGAGTGAGTAAATAGAAATGAGGAGGCAATGACAAGAACGTTCACATGCATTTCTCACAGCGTGCTGCCAGGTTTCACGCTGAGAATGTGATTTAGTCTGTTTGGTGGAGCAGTGTGACTCCCTGCATCCCACAGTGTTACCTACACTGCCGCATTGTTTCCAGTGGTGCTACAATGAATCTTAGCGAAAGCTCTGGGAGCATTTCGGAATGAAAGACAATGAAAAAGTTATTACAGAGGTCCTTTTTAAATGATGAATTTATTTTAATAAAAGAACATTTTAAAAAGGACCTCTGAAGTCCCTTGCCAGTTGGCTCAGTGGTAGAGCATCAACCAGGCATGTGAATGTCCTGGGTTTGATTCCTGGTCAGGGCACACAGGAAATACATCCATATGCTTCTTCACCCTTCCTCTTCTCCTTTCTCTCTATCTCTCTCTTCCTCTCCCTTCCCAGCCAAGGCTCCATTGGAGCAAAGTTGGCATGGGTGCTGAGGATGGTTCCATGGCCTCTGCCTCAGGCGCTAGAATGACACCATTTGCAACAGAGCTACGCCCCCTGGTGGGCATGCCTGGTGCCGGTGGATCCCGGTCGTGCATGCTGGAGTCTGTCTCTCTGCCTCCCTGTTTCTCTCTTCAGAAAAAAAAAAAAAAAAAAAAAGACCTCTGTGATATCTTTTTCACTTTCTTCCATTCAAAAATGCCCTTATGAGTAATAGAAAAAACCCATGCGATAAGGATTTTGTATGAGTTGGCTTGTGTTGTAACTGCAAAAATAATTAACAGCTATGTGAAACCTAGTCAATTAAAGTTTAAAAACTATAAGTTGAGGACAGTTGAATGAGTAGCCATACACAGGCAAGAGAAAGGAAGAGATGAAAATTAACATCTTTGCTGATAAGCAAAAAACCTTGATTATGGGAATTCAACAAATAAGTGGCTTAATATTTAAAATATATTTTCTATGCCTAAATTAATAACATCAAAACATGCGAAGTGTTGAAATAATATATTTATTTATAAATTTCTGTAATAAATGAGAATAATTAGAATTCTTAAATTTAAAAATAAGCATTATTTTCAGTTAAAAGATTTAAGATTTTAAATTTTTAATTGCCTTTTTTTAGTTTGGTCTGCAATCTTTCAGACCTGTACCATATAAATCTTTCTTTAATAATTCATATGTATGTATAACCCACTTATAAGATTCTATGCCACCTGACTAGGTGCTGGCACAGTGGATGGAGTGCCATCCTGGGATGCTGAGGAACCAGGGTCAAATACCAAGGTCGCCGGCTTGAGCATGGAGTCATAGATATGACCTCATGGTTGCTGGCTTGAGCAAGTGGTCATAGATATGACCACATGGTTGCTCACTTGAGCAAGGGGTCACTGGCTTAGCTGAACACCCCCAGTCAAGGCACATACGAGAAAGCAATCAATGAACAACTAAGATGCTGCAACTCTGAGTTGGTGCTTCTTATCTCTTTCCCTTCCTGTCTTTCTCTTGCTAAGGAAAAGAAAATTCTATGCCAGTGTCTAAAGATGAATTTCTATGATATATGTTTGAAACAACTGAAATAAAGCTCTGCTCTCACTGGGAAGCACAAAGGTTTGAGGCTATCTACCTATGAAGGAAAAATGCAAGAAAAATAACAACAAAATGCTAGAATAAATTGAGACCGCCTTGAAAACTGTCTTCAGATTCATTAGGTAGGGCACAGGGAACCTGGAGAAAAGAGGCAAGGGGAATAGAAATTTCCATAATCCTTTCTCTTAATTGGCTGGGCATACAGAAAAAAATTTTAAAGGAAGTAAATAAGAGAAGGAAAGAAAGAAAGATAAAAGAGAAATGAGGTTCAGAACACACGACTCCAACATATGGTGCGTTGGCATGGTGAATGCAGCTGAAGGAATTTTATTGGCAGCAGGTGCAGGATGTGCTCCAGTAGGTTTTAAGATTTTCAAGTAATAGTTATCAACAAAAGTCCCAGAAGAACCTTCTGAGAGGTCATACATGGTTTGCAAACCAAGGAGGTGTATGTAGCCTTTGGCAGTGGTGGGATTCAAATAATTTAACAACCAGTTCTCTGCCTTAATGACCGTTTTAAGCAAAAACAAACAAACAATATACTGAAAGGTTGTGTATTATTTCACACTTGTAATACTTAAATAAGAATAATAAAAGAGGTGCGCATAACTAGATTGTTATAAGAAAGTTTTAAAATATTAATGAAAAAAAAATTAAATAATACCTGACAAAAAGCAATGAAACTGTTACTTAAGACATTTCCATATACTGTGGCTTCTTAATTGGCGTTCTCACTTGCAATTTCTCCCCCCCTATGGATGGAACGAACATGACTATGGGTTCTTAGAATATGCTATTGTGCAGATGAAAATTAAAAAAGAGTAAGGAATGTAAATTTGTGATTCCCACATTGGGCAGCTGCCCAGGAGCCACCCTTAGAGAGAAACCTGATTACAAGTGCCATTTTAACAACCAGTTTGCCAAAATCAACAGAAAATTAAGTTTTGGTTTTGCCAAAGCAGTGCAAACTGGCTAAATCCCACCACTGGCCTTTGGCATAAAACAAAAGTATGTTCCAGCTTGACCAGGTGGTGGCGCAGTGGATAGAGCGTCGGACTGGGATGCGGAAGCCCCAGGTTTAAGACCCCAAGGTCGCCAGCTTGAGCGTGGGTCCATCTGGCTTGAGCAAAAGCTCACCAGCTTGGACCCAAGGTCGCTGGCTCCAGCAAGGGGTGGCTCAGTCTGCTGAAGGCCCGTGGTCAAGACAATCAATGAACAACTATGGTGTCACAATGGCAATGAAAAACTAATGATTGATGCTTCTCATTTCTCTCTGTTCCTGTCTGTCTGTCCCTATCTATCCCTCTCTCTGACTCTCTCTCTCTGTCCCTGTAAAAAAAAAAAATTAGAATAAATAAATAAATAAAAGTATGTTCCAAAGAGTGAGAGTTGGGATAGCATTTTTGAAGACAAAAGCAATAATGATTTGACCTTTAAGGGAACTGATCAATGAGAAAGTAAATCTGCAAGTATTTATTGTACATTTTTTTGATTGGCTAAGACAACGAGGCTTTCCAGTTTTAGTTAACTTAGGTTCAGAAGACTTTATGAAGAGACATGGCCAATGGTTGTTGTCATAAGGCAGAGTAAGCAGGGGTGGGGGCCGGATCACAAGAAAGGACCAACATCGTAGTTTTCCCAGGAGACTGCAAAATAAACTGGCTAAACAAATTCTGTGCTTAAATGAGCACAGGGAGTGAAGTTTATCACATAAGTGGCAGAGATTAAACTGTCAAAGTGTTTAATCACTCAAGCAGGGCCAGAGATCAAACTGTAAAAAGGTCTGGATATTTAGTCACAAAATAATATGAAAATACTCGGAGATGGCCCTGGCCAATTAGCTCAGTGGTAGAGTGTCAGCCTGGCGTGTGGAAGTCCCACATTTGGTTCCGAGTCAGGGCACACAGGAAAAGGTGCCCATCTGCTTCTCTACCCCTCCATCCGTCCACCTCCTCTTTTCTCTCTCTCTCTCTTTCTCTCTCTACCTCCTGCAGCCATAGCTCCATTGGAGTGAGTTGGTCCCCCCATGCTGAGGATGGCTCCATGAGTTCCGCCTCAAGTGGTAAGAAAAGCTCAGTTGGAGCAACAGAGGAATGGCCCTAGATTGGGAAAGTATCGCCCCCTAGTCGGCTTGCCCGGTTTATCCGGGTGTATGCAAGCTTCTGTCTGCCTCCTCTTCTCTCACTGAATTAAAAAAAAAAAAAAAATACTCAGGGACAGTTTTTCTATACTCAGATGAAATGAGTATTCTTACCTTCAATGACAGGAGGACAGGGAAAGAAACTCAAATGAGTGATGGTGCTATTTCCCTATTTCCCTTAGTTGACTACCTTTCAGCTCATACTCCTTTGTCCTATTACATTTTTCCACAACTGTCTGCTCTTCCTCAAACCTACTATAAAAACTTTCAGATTTTGCAATTTCTTGGAGTCTTCATTTCCTTATAAAGTCTTCTATATCACTTAAAACTTGTTGTAAATAAATTTGTATGATTATTATCCAGTGAGTCTGTTTTTGCCAGTATAATTTATAGACATAAGTCAGAAAACCTAGGAAGGTGGAGGACAAAAGATATATGTTTCCTTTCCTACAGAAAGGAAGCAGAGCAATTAAAAAAATTAGAAATTGAAAATAAAGGAATCAGAATATGACACTTCAAAATATGCCACTTTGACAAAAAATAAATAAATTTTAAGATAAAAGTGATTGAGGAACAGCAGATGAAGGAAAAGTAAAAACAGAACAAGGGAGTTATCCTTTTGTAAAGAAAATGTACACTTTTAAAGGAAATTTCTAGTTGTGGAGATCTTTTCTTCACTCTAGCAGGAAAAGGAAGGATGGTTCTTAACATCTCTTTTCATTGGAGAAGACATCTGGTGAACCTGCATATCATACCTAATTAAACAACCCATGTTTTCTACCTTTCTATTACTTTCTGGAAGAAGCCCCAAATCCTTTCTCCTTGACTCTCATTTCTTTGTGCGCTCTTATGCTTATCTACAGAATTAATATTTTTTCTCTTATTAATGTCTTTTTTTATTTTAGTGAGAGGAGGGGAGTAAGGATTGCTAAACAGATTTAAGTAGGTGCCTTCTTCTTTAATTAGTTTCTGATAGTTTAGAGTCCTCCTTGTTTTCTTGGTACAAAGGAGAAAGATGCCCTCACATATGGAGATCTTTATAAAATGTAAATTTCCCTTACAAAAGGGTCTCTTCTATTCTGTTTTCAGATTCTCCTGTCAGCAGTTTCTCAAAATATTCAGTATGTTGAAAAGAATCTAGAGGCTCAAAAATGGAGTCACTTGTTCAGCCTCACTAAGACTTAATACCTAACTTAATTGCAGTTTCAGCCTCTATAGGAATAAAATGATAAACCGATCAGTCTGAAATTTCCTAATCAAAACTAGTAAGATAATTTGCTTGAAAAAAATGTCTACTGCCTTTCCCCCAAAGAAAGGTGACCCTGCTAGAAATAATCCATTCTTTCCTTTTGATAATAACTTTGTGTCCTGCCCAGTCTTTAGATGAAAACTTTTCATTTTGCACAAGTTCTTAGAGCACCTATTTTTTACATGAGACGCCGCTGACTTATGAACCACTGAATAAAGCCAAGTAGATCTTTAGATTTACCCAGTTGAGTTTTTGTTTTTTAACAAATTCAAAATAATCCTCATACCAAATAGGAATAATTTGGGGTGGCACAGTCTGCTACCTATCATTATTTTGAGAGGGAAATACCCATTAGTGAAATATTTGTGGACTAAAACCCATCAATAAGGCCTAGGGAACCTGAAAAGCTCAGGGGAGGCATTGAAGACTCAGAGACCTGAAGTGACCATACAGGATGGTATGAAATAAAAACTAACTAATGCAGTTCATGGTGAACAGTCATGTCCTAGGGAGGTATTTTTCTCTAACAAAGTCAATGCTTACCTTAATCAAGTTTGTTTGTTGTCTTTCTTATTTATAATAACATACCTGATAACATGCCTCTGAAATGGAAGGGTAATCTTCTGCACCCTTCAGGACAGACAGCCATTCCATCAGAGCAGGGACCAAGAAACCTCCTCATTGTTGTTATTTTCATGTTAATTAACTGTTAACTATCTTATGCCTACCCACTAAAAGAAGTTCCAGTCATGGAATCCCCTTATGTCTTCTCCTTTGATTCTGATGTATAAAATAAGTGGTTAAACTGCCATTTTTCAAAGCATTTTCTCAATCTGTTGAGACTGTGCTTCCCAGTAATTGTCAATGGTTTGCGTCAAATAAACTCACAAAAAAATATTTACAGGTTTGGACGTTTCTTACGTTGAGACACTCTTTTACTCTCTGGTCTTTCACACTTTCTGCTTGGGATGCAGACAGGAAGTTAAGCTTGTGGATGTTATTTGAGTTAAGTTAAAAACAAATAAAGAAAAACACACTTCTTTAGGAAAAATATAATAAGTTGACAAAATTTAATAAGTTGACAAGTTACAGCTGTTGTATGTACTAGTCAAATAGTACCAAAAATAAGCCCCACACATAATGTTTAGATAAATTAACTGGGCACAATGAGGTTTCATAAAAGAGTCAAGTCAGCAAAAGGAGTGGCTCAAAATTTGATGACTTCTAAAAAAAGAGTTAGGAAACAATTTTGTCTTATAGGGTCTGTTATGGCTGATTTACTGTGGTATGTGAGTGTCTGTGTGTATTTGTGTGTATACAAGTTTGAATGTGTGGTTTTAATTCTGGATAACCATGTACTGTAACAAAATAAGATAACTAACAATTGTGAATGATTCTGTTCTTTGGTTTTCATAGTTAACATGTTTTAAATAATACAAGTATATTAATTTAGCATGTTTAACATTGGGATGGGAAAAAAAAAACAACAGCAAACAAAATTAAGCTAAATATTTTTCCTCTTTGGAGACTAACACTATTGTGTGACTCATGAGATAACCAGCAAAAGATTAGAATAATTACTCTCTGTCATTGAAAGGCCTATATATACACCCATGCTTTGAGGACATCAGGTTCCCGTAACAAAGTCATTTGTCCACTTCGCCAAAAACCGGTCTTCCAGCAAATGATAAAGGTCCTTTGAAATTAAGTACAATTTCAATGAATTGGTGCAATCTGAAATCGATGCCTGAATATGAACAATCAACAGTTCAGAGGCCTGGAGCAAGACTGAAGCTTTTCAGAAACCAAACCACTTAAGTGAAGAAGAAGAGAAAGAAAAATAAACTTTCTGTGGATTATAAATGCACAGCTGAGAGGTTCATAGTTCTAAGGATTCTTTTATTAAAAAAAATAACCCCATTATATTAAAGGATTTGGGATAAAACATTTGGTAAGGAGCATTCATTTTTTCCACAGCACGCTTATGCCAACTCACATGGCCAAGTGGCCAGATGTGACTGGAAGTGGTTCCATGTGTTTAAATGGTAGCACTTTCAGGCACAAGTCAATGATTGGGCTAATGGCTCTTGGCATGAAGTCCTCTAATCCAATTGAATGGGTGTTCTGGTTCTGTTGTGAGAAGAAGTAAGACTTACCTTATTATTTCACTTGCTGGGTTGTCTTCTCGTGAATCCAAAATAGAGGTTGTCTTTTTTCATCAACTGCCATATCCTAAATAAACATCTAGTTTGTTATATTGGAACCAACTTACATTGACACACACACACACACACATATATATATATATATATATATATATATATATATATATATATATATATATATATATATATATATATAATCATTATTTTTTATTTTTTCAGATATAAAAGTTACATTGTGTTAGATGTGTTAGAAAAATTTTGAGATTTCTTAACATTCTAGAAAATTTATTGATACTGAATGCCAACTATTACATTGCTATTGTAGAAATACCTAAAATATTACTAATTTTCAGATCAACTTCTGAAATAAATGTAAGATTTTTTAAAACACTGACATTTTCAAATTAGTGACACATTTTTCACATAAAATACTCTTTATAATTCAATCAATAATTTACAATAAAATGCTTGAATCACTTTTTTTTCATTCCCTTAACCTTTCAGAGTGCTATTGATTGAAAAAAAAAATTCCTAGACAAATACTGTGCTTATATGCTTATTTGGTAATGAAAGGAAATGTAATACAAATTGATTCCTTGCTGGAATTTCCAAATAATATCATTTACTGTAGTAAGGTACCAAAAAATGAAAAAATTAATATTAATATTTTAGGAGAGGAAAGAGGGAGTTTTTCTGGCTTGCAGAGACAGACTGTGTAGGAAACCCCTTTTACTAGTAAGTTTAAAAGACATTTTATAATTTGGGCTAAGCATACAGAGAGATTTTGTGAATATAATTTTTATACTTTTGTGTGATTTGCACCAACTCAGTATAGACAACAGCATTATATTGTAAATAAAGGAATTTTGTGCTAGGGACTCTTAGATTTTCTTCCTTCCCCCACACCTGTGAGAAAGAAACACCTAATCAGGTGTGGGGGAAAGAGAGAGAAAGGCAAGCCCTTTTCCTGTCCTCTCTTTCTATCTTTAATGGGCCATTCACAAATGCTTATTCCCTGGCACTCTGTTGACTCCCCCTCCCATCCTGAAAATGTGTAATTAATGTATATATGTTGGGTAGATAAGATATACTATGCTCACTTTGTTAAAGATGGCACTGCCCATATGGAAGTTCGTTGATATCCATGTGTGTTGGGGGACAAACAGTGGGCAGGCTGGGTTGGTATAGCCTAAAGCTGTTTTAAGAGTAAGCTTTTCCCCACACCCTTAACTAATTGGATGATGCGAGGTAGTGCACTTTCATGAGGAGTCCTCCCATTATGCCTCAGATAAGTGACTTTGTATCAGGCACTTCCTTGTTTGTAAATTGGATTAAAGATTTGAATTTCTACGCTATAAAGTGGAGCAGACCAGGAGCTTGCTCTCTCTTGGTTCCTGAGATTAGCATTAGAGAGGAGAGCAGAGAAAGGAGAGCAGATAAAGTCACGTGGAGAAGAGGAGAAGCAGTCAAGATGGTAGAGTGCTGAGGGAGAAGCCAGTTTGTGCAGAGTTAGTGCAGAGAGAAGGAGATGGGAAACAGAGGTGAATAAGGCTGGTGAGCTAGAAGAAGCCTTTGATTCTAGGAAACTCGGATAAGTCAGTAGCTTTGTGAGCACTGAATGAGTGTGTTTTGGAGCCCAGTGTGTGTTTTTGCTTGCCCACCAGGTGCAAGCTAGGATTAAAGCTGATGGCCCACCAGTTCTTGGCTCCATTGTTTCATTACCGACTGTCCAAATCTAATGTGAACCTGCACTAGCCAGGCGGCTGTGATGGTGGCCTTGGCCACGGGCTTTACAATATACCTCTAGAAAAAGAGATGGCAGATGAACACTGGAAGATTTCGGAATATCTTTTAATATGTGAAAGAACATTTTTCACTAATGTATTACCTTGTAAGTTTTAATGTGTAGAAATATTTTTATAAATCCTATAGATGAATGTTATAAACTTGCTAATGAATTGTGTCATCTTTCCCCCTCTTTTTTTCCCACCGACCTGTGTGATTAAAGGTATATAACCTGCCTCAGGGCTGTGCCCAGGGCACACTATTTGGGTCAGCTATGCCCTGTGTTAGTCATATGCGACCAGCATATTATTGAATCTCCCCTTTTAATAAAACTCCTTAAAATTCATTTGAACTTGGTGTCTGTAAAGCCAGTAGTCGCGGCCACCATCACAGCAGCCTGGCCAGTGCAGGTTCACATTAGATTTGGACAGTAAGTAATGAAACAATGGAGCCAAGAACTGGTGGGCCATTATCTTTAATCCTAGCTTGCACCCGGCGGGCAAGTAAAAACACACACTGGGCTCCAAAACCCACTCAATCAGTGCTCAAAAAGCTACTGACTTATCTGAGTTTCCTAGAATCAAAGGTTTCTAGCTCACCAGACTTATTCATCTCTGTTCCCCATCTCCTGCTCTCCGCACAAACTTCTTCCTCAGCACTCTGCCATCGTGGCTGCTTCTCCTGGCCTCCACATGGCATGGCCTTAATCTGCTCTCCTCCCTGCTCTCTGCCTAGAACATAATTCCTCTTCTCTTTAAAACTTTTTGGTGCAAAAGCCTTCCCCAACACATATTAACCTAATCACAGCCATTCCCAAGCCGGAAGGGCAACTAATATCATCACCTGGGCAATGGGCCTCCACGTGGACAGTGCCATATTTAACAAAGTGAGCATAATGTCTTTTATCTGCCCAACAGTGTCTTTATGTAAACTCGGTGAAATGTTACTTTACAACATTACTAAGTATGTTTAAATAGAAAAATCTCTGGGTTTTTTTTGTTGTTGTTTTATTTTTACTTTCAAGCATATTATCTGTGAGAGATCACATCCTCATGATAGATTGTTAATTTATTTTTTTTAGCTTGGTTTTTCTGAGATTAATTCTAAAGAGTTATGTGACTTTTATAATCGAGTATCTCATTCATAAGGATATTGTTTTAACTAATTTCATCTACTTGTTCTCTTTTTGTGACTCTTCATACTTGGGATTCATAACAAGTATACCCATTTCTAGTTGTTATAATGTTTCCTCTGGCTTTTACTAGCACCAAGAAATCACCTATATTCTATAAAAACAGCTGGATACTTTTTACATAAATTTTGAACATTCCTTGTCTCTCCTCATAGTTAATGGAATGCTTTTTTTTCCCCTGAAAATGATTAAGACTTGATTGAGCACAGCATCTTCACTGCCAAAGATATCTTCAGCATTTTGTGTAATTATAAGTGCATGAATGTATACAAAAAATTATTCCTTATGAACCTCACATGTGTAAAGCTTATACCTTTTGCTTTTAATTCTCTATCTGATTAAAATACATAAATGCTATTCCAGTCAGCTTTGGGAAGTTTCAAAGATACTTCAAAAGATTAAGATTTAGTGGTTGCTTTCTCAAAAAAAAAAGATAAAAAGTCTCTTTTCCTCACCCTGTGGAAGGAAATGTCATTATAAAAACTTCATTAATATGTAAATTACAGCATTTTGATTAGCACTTGTAGACCCCTTTTGTTAAGAAAAAAGACGGAAGGAACTAACCAGATTGCAATAATTTACATAATAAAAACTCAGTGGTAGCAATGCTACCATGTAGAGAACCTAGAGAAGGCTAGAATGTCTTCTTTAAACAGCTTAATAAAGTATTAGGATCACAAAGTACAAAAGGAGAGAAAATATTTTTCTTTCAGCTGACAAACTCTATTTTAGGGTAAAATGACTGGTACTTCAGATGATAGCAATGAACATGTAGCCAACAATGTCAACACATACATATTTTTCAATTTCTCAATTTTATCACTGACACTGTTAGGTAGGGACTTAAATATATAATATAGGCATCTATTCATAAACTCGGTTTTGATAAAGAAAGAGAGCCTAAGAGGAGATTTCATTTTTTTTGTGTGGGAATAACCAAATCATGCACATTTAAATGAGCAAAAGTTATTTTTCAATTTGATGTAAGAAATGTGAAAACACTAATTTTTTTGAACATACAAAAAATTAAGATATTTGACAAGTCAGATTGAAGAATGTATTTCTGGTACAAAACAATATGAAGGTGTATGACCAAGCAGTGACATAGTGGATAGAACATTGGACTGAGATTCAGAGAACCCAGGTTCACAACTGCAAGGCCGCTGGCTTAAGTGTGAGCTCACCAGCTTGAGCTGGGAGCACTGGCTTGAGCATGGGATCATAGACATGACCCTGTAAAGCCAATAGTCGCGGTCATTTCCACAGCCGCCTGACCAGTGCAGGTTTGCATTAGATTCGGACAGATGGAAATGAAACACCAGAGCCAAAAACTGGTGAGCCATCAGCTTTAATTCTGATCTCCTCTCTGATACTAATCTCAGGAACCCAGGAACCAAGAGAGAGAGCAGATTAAGGCCACATGGAGGCCAGGAGAAGCAGTCAAGATGGCTGAATGCTGAGGGAGAAGCCAGTTTGTTAAGAGTTTGTGCTGGAGGAGATGGGGAACAGAGGTGAATAAGTCTGGTGAGCTAGAAACCTTTGATTCTAGGAAACTTGAATAAGTCAGTAGCTTTGTGAGCACTGAATGTGTGGGTTTTGAAGCCCAGTGTGTGTTTTTGCTTGCCCGCCGGGTGCAAGCTAGAATTAAAGCTGATGGCTCACCAGTTTTTGGCTCCAGTGTTTCATTGCCATCTGTCCGAATCTAATGCGAACCTGCACTGGTCAGGCGGCTGTGATAGTGGCCACGACTACTGGCTTTACATTTGGCGTAGTCTGTGGCAGAATTCAATACAGATCGGCATGGAGCCACCACCACCTTTGAGTGGTGGTGTAGAGGACTGGCTGCTGTTTGGTTTCCCATAGCTATTTTTTGGGGGACTGTAGGCTGGCTGACTTTTACAACCATGTGTGAGGAAACTGAGAGCTCTATGGAAGAGGCTGCCTGGGACCTGCAAACCGAGCAGCAGAAGGAGCTGGAGGAAACGTGGGAGAAAGAGATGCTGACCCTGGAGCTGAAGCAAGCACAGGAGGAGGCCGACCAGGTTTGCGAGATTTGCCTGGAAATGGAGCAGATGCTGGAGAAAGAATCACAGGTTCGTGAGTTGGAGATTGCCCTGGATGTTGTGGAGAGCCCTCAGCGGAATGAGACCGGGGCTGAGGGCGGGGTTGGAGCTGCAAGGCCTGCTGAGCAGAAGGCAGCGGTGGCCCGGAGCTCGACCTCAGTGGCGGGAGCTGATGTTTTCAGTTCCTCTTTGGAGGATGAGGAGAATCCAGCTGGAGTTGCAATCTGCAGACTCCAAAAGGTAAACGTTGGCAGCTGCAGCGGGAGGATGAACAGACATCCCGGGAGCCAGGCATGTTTCGCTGAGTGGCCACTGAAATGGCAAGGAGTGCCTGCTAAGCTGCTGATAGGTCTGCAATTTGGGGACATAGGGGTGGATGCCATCATGCTCCCCAGAGCAGAGATGGAAATGCTGACTGCCATTGCCACATGCTTTTCTTTAGGACAGTGTGAGACTTGCCAGGATGGCAGAAATGAGAGGGGAGGCTAAAGCCCTATGTGTGTGGACTGATTTCCTGGACTATGACCGGATGGGCACAAGCTCCTTTGTTGAATGGACTTACGAATTTTGGACAATGGGAAATACCCTGATGGGGGTGGGGATGGCTTTGCTGGAGGCCCTCCTGCCCCAGGGAGCTTTTCCCATGGCTAGAGAAAAGGCTGAGGACATTTTGCGCTTTTGGCAAAGTGCTCAGAGACTGGTGAAATGTATCTTTGTAATTGTTGAAATTGTATGATTTGTGCTATTGCTGTAATTTGTGTAATGTACTTAATTTCCTTGTATAGGGATGCCGGTGGTGTAGATTATGGGTAGTAAAGTGAGCATAGGGGTGGATTGTTTGGCAGATAAAATATAATATGCTCACTTTGTTAAAGATGGTGCTGCCCACATGGAAGTCCGTCACCCAGGTGATATTATTTGCCCTTATGCTTGGGATGGGTGCAGGGGAAAGGCTGTAATGTAAGCAGGCCAGGTCATATGGGCTAAGGCTTGGTTTTAAGAGTAAGTTCTTCTCCACACCCTTGACTGATTGGATGATGTAGGGTGGTGCACTCTCCTGAAGAATCCCATTATACAGAGACTTCCTTGTTTGTATAATTGGATTAAAGGTTTCGATTCTACACTATAAAGTGGGAGAGGCCAGTAGCTAGTTCTCGCTTGGTTCCTGAGGTAGAAGAGAGGAGAGCAGATTAAGGCCACGTGCAGGAGAAGCAGCCAAGATGGCAGAGTGCTGAGGAAGAAGGCAGTTTGAGCAGAATTTGTGCAGGAGAAGATGGGGAACAGAGGTGAATAAGTCTGGTGATGTAGAAACCTTTGATTCTAGGAAACTCGGATAAGTCAGTAGCTTTGTGAGCACTGAATGTGTGGGTTTTGGAGCCCAGTGTGTGTTTTTGCTTGCCCGCCGGGTGCAAGCTAGAATTAAAGCTGATGGCTCACCAGTTCTTGGCTCCGCTGTTTCATTACCGACTGTTGGAATCTAATGTGAACCTGCACGGGTCTGGCGGCTGTGATCCTGGCCCTGGCTATTGGCTTTACAGACCCCATGGTCACTGACTTGAGCCCTGGGTTGCTGGCTTAAGCAAAGGGTCACTCTCTCCATTGTAGCTTCCTCATCAAGGAACATATGAGAAAGCAGTCAGTGAACAACTAAGGAGCCTAAGGAGCCACAACAAAGAATTGATGCTTCTCATCTCTTTCCCTTCCTGTCTCTCTCTGTTTCTGTCTCTGTCTCTATCACAAACAAACAAACAAAAACACCAAAGGCCATTTTATAATTAAGTCATCTATACAAGGGAAAGCCAAATATAAAAACTAAAACAATATTCTGAATACTTTGGCTGTAGTTAGGTAAAAACAAGAAGGTAAAAACCACTGCGCCACTGCCTGGTCAGGCAAAAAGGTTCTTAATATGTGCATCTCAAATACACATGGGAGTATTCAATGATAAGTAATTTAAAGTGGCAGTTACAACTAGGACTTATACAGCATCTTAACAACAGAACAAGAGATTTTTAGCAAAGCCACAAGAAAAAAGGAAAGGACTCCATTTCTAGGGGGTCAATTGTGGGAAGGCAAGTACGTGGGGGAGCTAATGGAAGGTAAGGGCGGGCTAGTCAAATTTATTACACAGATTCCTCTAGTGCCGTCTTTGGGTTGGAAAAGATCTAAAATTATCTCCAATGGTTAACTTTTGCCCTTCCTAACAGAGAGACTAGGGAGAACACCTTTACAAATTGATGTCCTTTTTTTAGGCAAAGAGGCATTCACACATCTGGTTCTTAATTGCCTGCAGCTCAAAATATTCCTTATGCAGAAATGGCATTTTGGTGGGCAATGGTGCATGTTCTACCACCCTATAGCACAAACAAAACCAATCAATGGACTTTTCAAATTATTGCCTGAATTCCACTCTACTTGTGCAATCCGTCTCCACATTCATTTGATGTACATCAAACAGAAACTTAAGCTTATGTACGTGTAGAGATATGCTGCTATATAGAAGCAAAATATAAAACTAGCATTTAAAATTTAAATAAATATAATTTTGTTTAAGGAGAAGAAAAAGACAGTGAGCTGGTCATGAGTATTTGTTAATGAAGCTGTCTCCTGGATGAATCCATCACTTCAAGAGCCATACTTGGTGACAAAAAATGTTTGTTAGTCCAAGGAGTTCAAGAATTGCTTTTAACAGCTGATTATTACCTAGAAAAGAAGTAATTCTGGCCTCAATGTTTTATCTTTTGTATTGTTCTTGTCTTTAGTATTATAGCAATTAGTTTAGCAGCAAAGAAACCTATTAATCATTTCTGTAACCGCTAAATTGCATAAGCGTGTCGATGTTGAATCTTGAGGTGAAAATGGAAGATTAATGAGCTGATCTAAGTTTGATGTGATAATCCAAGAACTAAAGATCTGGTGCCTGTCTTGTTCTGCAGAGTTGAAAATATAAATTTTACTCTGTCTAAAGTCTTCATTGATATCAAATAGTAAATGAGGTAGGAGATTGATTCAGAAATACACAAATAAAGAGATAAAGGGAGCATTAAACCAAGCTACATCCAATCAAGGAAAAAATATATATTGATATAGACTAAAATTAATGATAGTTGACTGTTATAGGGATGACAAACATTTTTTTCCCCTTCTCTATTCACTGAGGCAAATTTGATGCGTCTTTCAAGGAATGCTATCCTCAGTATCTGTGACTTACTTTATCACTTACCTTCACATGACACTTGCAAGGAGATCACTTGGATTCCAAGTCTTTACCAACCTTGCTCAGGAGCAATTGACAGAGGACCAAATCAACTTTGGTCATTCAATGCTCAAAAACGTTTTAATATTTCTTTCACATCCTTGGTCTTCCGGTGCTAATGGCTATGTCTGGCTTTGATGTATTTCACAGTTGTAAAGATTTACAACCCAAGTTAGGAAACTATTCAACATAAAAGGAGGGAAAAGAAAGTATCAACAGACAGAAGACAATAGACTGATTTATTATCATTGGAATTATTTAGATTATTCTAAGTGCATCTCTCCACAAATGTATAGATATCATTAAAAGTATATATTTCTAGAGGAATTTTCTTTGATGTCATACAATAAGGATTTTTCCCACTAAGCTGGCTTCTTCGAAAGAAATTCTATTATAATATAACGAAAGCAAATATTGGTGTAATGTCTAGGAATAACAACATCTTTTTATTTCATTGAACCAAAAAGCTATTCTAGTTTATTGGAAAAGTAGTTCATATGAAATAGTGTACCCATGGGGAACTTAATATAGATTAAATTAAAAAAAAATTGGAAAGAAAACCTGCAGAAAGGTTTGTGGTTTAGTGAAACCCTCAGACCATTTACCAACATTATTGACATCTTAACTATAACAAAACTTTTGAGAAATCTTTTGTTCAAAGAAAATTACTTGTAGCATGGTCTAAAAAGCAAACAAAGAAAGAACAGTCTGACTTGTGGTGGCCCAGTGGATAAAGAAAATGTTGGCCTGGAATGCGAAGGTCCCCATTTTCAAACCCTGGACCTGCCTGGTCAAGGCACATGTGGGAGGTGATGCTTTCTGTTCCTCCTCACCTTCTCTCTCACTCACTCTTTCTCTAAAATGAATAAAGTCTTTAAAAAAGATTTTATTTGTTCGTGCCCACTCAGGGACGTGGGCTAGTATTTGGCCTGACCTGTGGTGGTGCAGTGGATAAAGCGTCGACCTGGAAATACTGAGGTCGCCAGTTCAAAACCCTGCACTGGTCTGGTCAAGGCACATATGGGAGTTGATGCTTCCAGCTCCTCCCCCCTTTCTGTCTTTCTCTATCTCTCTCCCTCACTCTGTGTCTCCTCTCTAAAATGAATAAATAAATTAAAAAAAAAGATTTTAAAAAGTTTTTTTAGAAAGCAAGTGAAAAGAAAGAAAAGGTAAAAAGAGAAAACTAAGTCTACTGACTCTAACCACCTAAGGTCTTAAACATAAATCAAATGTTACTCTGCAACCAAGTGATGTAAAGGTGAAATACAAATATCAATGTTTATTATAAAATCTTTAGGATGCATAAATTTGGATGTTCATTTGCACATTTCTTCGTACTCAAAGGAAAGAAGTCCAATAAATTAAACTACTTATAATAGTTAACTCTGAGTCCAAAAAACAAAACCCACTAAAATTTCTCTTTTCTCTGGATGTTGAAATAGTTCTCTAATATTTATATTTGTGACAGAATTAATAGGACATGTATTTCTGTTCTAAACTTCAGCTTGCTGGCTGAAGCATAAGTCATGACATTTATGATGATTAAATACAGTTTAAATATGTAAGAAACAATGCTAACATTCTGCTCTATATATTTTCTCAAAAATTGTGTATTCCTTTGGGAGTGTGAGCTCTTGATATATTTGGAGAATTAAGGGACCTAGTTATGACTTTACATCTATCTTATACAAAGTTCAAGCTATGAATTATGGTATGTATCAAATAACAGTTAGTTGTTTCCATTATGATATAGCTAGTAGGTAACAGCTAAAACTTGAATCCAAGTTTTTCTAACTCCAAAGTTTCTTAACTTAACTTCTATATGTATACTGATCTCCAGTAACACTCAGAAAGGGCTTCTTAGAGAAAAAAAATCACCCTTTTCCTCTTGTAAGCCCCTTGTTTCAGTTTTAAATTTATAAAGCTGAAAGAGCTGAGAGATTTTGAAGTATCTTTGGAACTTACTTGCAATTGGTAGGTATATTTGTTTTTAGGTTAATTGGTCCATTTAATAATTGTATGATATAGATTGCTAACAAGTGATTTGGTCCTGACATTCATCTGTTCTATAAAGTTCAAATGTCTGGAATACAGGGATAAAAAGCTCTCATCAACAATTTTTAAAGTTTACTTTATACCTGTTGTAGATTATAGGAAGGCAGATATAGTTTATAGTTTAGAGTGGAGTACAGTAGGAAAATTCATTAATAGAAGCATAACTAAAAGATATAGGTTGATTTACTTGGCAAAAAGGGGTGATTTCTGGAGAAGAATATCATTGAGATGAGGCCCAACGTGTGGGTATGCCAGCAATCAGGGAAAGTACAGGAGCATCATCACAAGGAGCTGTGACAGCCACAGGGAGCAAGGCAGGAAGATGTTTAGGTCATGAACCTTTTTTTGAAGTTGACCTGATAATAGAGTTCATAAGGGTTAGTTTGAGAAAATAAAATTCTTGAAAATTATAATGTAGATAATTGAGGAGACATTGAAAATTTCTAGCCCGGCAATAATAAAATAAAAGTCATGCGAAGACTAGTCTAGTAAGTTTGTGTAGGGTGTATTGTTACAGGAAGGTGGACATGTCCAGGAAACTAGCATACTAACTCACAACTCAAAGTCTCCATCTGGAATATGCTCTTAAACAGATCATTCATCTAGAAAACAAATAATTTGTGCACACTTCTAAAAATAAACACTTTCTTATCATTTAGTGATGGCTAATTATTATAAAGGTCATTATCACAACAAAAATATACATAGTATATGACTTCTATTTTTTTGTGATTTCTCTATTTATAAAAGTAAGTGTATATTTAGAATCTTAGAAAGTTTTAAAGAAGGAGAAAAGGGTTGTGTTCAGTATGGATTTAGTATAACATGGTTCTATCATTCAAAATAAATACTTTGCAATTATTTTTTAATATATACATTAGTTTTTATATCTGGGATAATTATGTTCAGATACTGAACTCCAAAAACACTGTAATATTTACATGAACAAAAAATATATATAATTTTCTTGATCTCAGAGAATGCCTATAGAAATGAAAAGCAAAACCAAAAATCCCTGAGTTAATTAGCTTTAGGTATAAAAATATACATTCCTTCACAAAATTATAGAGTTGAACTCTTCTGACCTAGGAAAGAAAAATAATAAACTAGCGTAACACTCTGTTTAGAAAAATTGAAGTCAGCTAATCAATTTTCAGTAACTCTCTGATTGATATGTCTAATAACATGACTGTCAATTTATAGTCCCTATCACTAACTCTCAAAACACAATTTGCTGCAGCCATAAGCAATCTGTTTAGTGTAAATGGCCTTTAATCCCATTGATGATTGATTAATCTATAAATCACCGGAAGCGCCACATGAGCCTGAAAAAAAAATAATGCCCTGGCTTTCTTACTTAAAAAAAAATTTAAAGTTCTGTATTATTAACAGTAAAAAATTAGCTCAATTTTCCAAACATTTAAGATAAAAAAGTGAACTGGTACAATATGAAAACTTTAGTTATTATTATTACTAAATCATTTTGAAACAAACTTAGCAAAATATATAGGGTAAGCTGAGAGTTTAGGAATAATTGAAGATCATTTAATTTACTTGAAAATCCAATAGAAGTGTGTTGGATTAGCTAGGCTGTAAAAAAAATCATCTTATTTCTTTTCTAGAATTAGAATGTTTGTCATTTTGGTAGGGAGTTATCACTTAGAGATAAAAAGATTTTTTGTGAAATACAAAACACAACATAAAATATTCATTCAGAAATGTGAAAAGTGGTCATGTATACAGGGGTGGGCAAAAGTATGTTTACAGTGATGAGTACACAAAACGCAGAGTTAACAACTGTAAGCCTAATTTTGCCTACCCCTATACATTTAGTGACACCACGTAATGACAGTTAAGTTTACTACAGTTAGAGAAAGAAGGCAACTGAAAGCACAACTTGACTTACATAGAAAAGGAACCCATTTAAATGGCTTTTTATTTTCTTTCCTGGAAATGAAAGCAGAAAGTCAGAGTGACAAGTATATGGGATTTGTTATGATTTTGATTAATGAGCTTGTTGTAAGGACTATTATTAGAGGACTGACCATAAAAAGCTATATGCGTCAACTTCCTCTACCTATTGAAAATCCCATAATCTTGTCAGGATCCTACTTAGGGTAATCTACATGGACAATACACCTTCCCATTTAATACTCCAATATGGACGGCATGAAGGATGTTTCCTACTTTATCCAACTAAAAAGGGAAAATTGTAGTAGTGAAACATGACTTGCATATTTTTTGTCAGTTTCAGTGCCCACACGAATTGTTGCCTTCCTCTTTGATTCTTCCCTCTAAGTTGGCCTCAGGTTAACTTTGGAGTTCAAGTGATGCTTACAACCTGGTCCGTTATCATACTTCTTCCTTTGCGCTGAAAGCAAATTGCACTTTGACGCTTGATTCCTGTTAAAACATTTCAAGATAATCATGTGTCAAGTGGGAGAAACTGATTTTGATGGGGCTCTGGGCTCCGCGTGTGTAGTTTACAGGGTTGTATTCGCCCTCGTTCTACTCTTTGCGCTGAGCAGACTGCTGAGGCATTAGTCGTGCATGTTATAGGAAGTTGGCAGTTCCATTTAGTGATTTACCAGCATGGTTGCTTTTTTGTTAAAGCCGGAATAAAGTGACAGGCATCTTTTTCACTTCGGATTGTTCTTGGCATAGTCAATGTAAGATATTCAGCTAAAATAAATACCCTTGAGAGTCATACATGCCATTAAGGACTTGGATTCAAAAGAAATGCTGAAATTTGACTTGAATAAGGAAGAAAAGAAGGTAAGGTTTCATTGTTACAATTGCCAAAGTTGGCAGATATAATTGTTCTCTCAGAGGCATTCTGTTCACTATAGGTAGGCTGCCAGTTCAAGAGAGGAAAGAGGAGGCAATGAAGGTCCACTACTTCCTCACTCCCATCCATCGCCCCTGTCAAGAGAAAACTATCTAAACTCTAAGCATCAGGCAGTGGGCTCTTCTCGGGGCATGGAGAACAGGCAGAGCTCTCCAGACTGTCATCTCTCCCCACCTCCCCTCTCCTCTCCTCTCCTCTCCTCTCCTCTCCTCTCCTCTCCTCTCCTCTCCTCTCCTCTCCTCTCCTCTCCTCTCCAAGCCCCTCCTCCTTTGGCGCTATCCCTCACAGTCCTTTGGCAGACTACATTCTACCATGCAATTATTCACTGGTTTCTTGTCTCTTCATGTGCTTTTAAAAAAAAGAGAGAGAAACAAAATATTATTTTCTAGCAGGTGGTGACAGATTTTCGACAAGGCAATGAGCAAAGTGACAAGATAGAAGTTTCCTTTTTTTCTTTTCCCTTTTCCGTTTCAATTTAATTTTTGCCCTGCACAACCGAGACATTGTAGCCTTTGTGATTATTTTAGGTTGGCTGGCAGAACGTCCTAGCAAGGATGCCAAACCAGTGTAAAGCCCTCGCCTATAACCTCTAATCTTACAGACATGAACTCCATTATGTCCCATGAAAATTAGGGCTTACCAATTGTAACAGATGTCCTCAGCACACACGTCTTTAATACTGGAGAACATTAGGTAAATGAGAATCGAACCCTGTATTTTAGGTTGCAGTTCATGAATATACAAAAAAAGCTCTGTGGCTGGAGCTGGCATTTTAAGTCTAAATTATAGAAGTCCTTATATAATTTGCATTAATTGCTGCATTACCAACTTTTCTAAACCTCTGTAAAAATGAAATAGTGAGAATAAAAATAAATTAAATCCTGGATTTTCTAATCAAACCACAATATTTGACATTCTTGAATTCATACAGACTCTACAGTACATTTCAACAGCAAAAATATTTTAATTGACTGCTAAGAGAATAGAGTTGAGGATGGAAATCTTCAAATAGACCTATAATGAAAACAAGCTGATGGATGAATAACTTGATATAAAAGAGCTTTATGACTGTGTTATTACAGGTGTCTGACTATTTTAAAACAGAAAGACTAAAATGATCTCTACGTGTAGGACAGTTAAGCTATAGAACACATAAAAATGGACAGAAATAAGGTATAAAGATGACTTGCTGAAGTCATTGATATTAGATAGTATGTTACTCTGAAAGTGCTGGGACTACTGGATTAGTTATGGGCACGTGCATTTAATTTCTACTCTTCTGCCATTATTTACAGGTGACCCAGTAGTTTTTAAATGCATGTAAGTGTGTCAGCAGATCCTTATGTAAGACCAGCTTATATTTGTGTATCTTGGACTGAAATAAGTGTTTGGAACACACAGTAGAGAATAAACCAGTAAATTATACAGGTCAACTTGCAACTGTCTATTAAATTCTAATACAACTTCTAATTCAATATTTTTGTCTGAGATGCTTCCCACTTACAAAGTTTCTTTCCATGTATTACTTTAGCTACATCTTTGCCTCATGACCTATTTATACTCTTCAAAAATACTGAGGACCCCAAAGAACTTGTGTATATGTAATCTATATTTATCACTATTAACTCTATTAGCAATTTAAAACTGAGAGATTTAGAAATATGTAATACTTTATTCAAAAGAAACAATTATAAACTCATTACATTTTAGGAACATTTTGAATATTTTTTCTTTTTTAAATTTTTTTAAAAGATTTTATCTATTCATTTTAGAAAGGAGAGAAAGAGGGAGTAGGGGAGGGAGAAGGGTGGAGAAGCAGATAGTCGCTTCTCCTGTGTGCCCTGACAAGAATTAAACCTGGGACATTCACATACTGGGCCGACAGTCTATCACTGAGCCAACCAGCCATGGCCTTGAATACTTTTTCAAAACAAACATAAAATAATTCTTGAGAAAAATAGCATTTTTTAATATTTTGGAAAAGCTTTAATATCTGACTCAATATCATGTCTGCTTCTGGACTTAATCTGTTGTGATATCAAGTGCCCCATAGCTTCTGAAAGAATCACTATGCACTCATGAAAGAATGAGCATCAAAAAGACTAATAACAGTAGTGTTATTATCAAAATAGTTTGGTCTCATGGACCCCCTAACTGGTGTGGGGACCCACCAAGTGTTTCAGGAGCACACGTTGAAAGCTGCTGTTTTAACAGAACAATTCAAGTGAGAGGATTATAAGTATTACTATCTCAAGGTAATATAATGAAAACATAGTGATTTTTAAATGCTCTATAATTATATACCATTGTTTGATTTTCAAAGTAATTTTATATACAGGTTTCCTTTTGTGTTATATTAACACGGTTAAGTAGATGAGCGATAGTATTACTCCTATTTTACCAATGGAGAAAAAGAAAGTTATAAATGTTCAAAATTTGCCCACTATTAGTTAGCCGTTAACCATAAGAGCAGGAAAGGGAACCCAGGATTTTGCCTCCTGATTCAGGATATTTTCTACCCAGCACATTAAAACTACTAATGATAATTCAAGTATATCCAAGAATCATTCTTAACTGGTCCAGTGGAAACCGTATGAGACTCTGAGGTACTGATGGGCTGTGGTGGTGATTGATGGCCCCTCAAAGGGGAATGGGAATCTTGGGACTGGATGTGCAGGGAGGAAAAGCTGGTGTCTTGTTTGTGATGTAAGGAGTTTGTTAATTCTTTAGCATGAGTGAAGGTATAGTAACTTTATCTTCTCGTTATTCAAAATATAAAACAAAGCAGTAGACTTTGGAAGTCTTCAGAATTAGAGTCTTCTGACATATCCTACAATTGATTCCTCTTAAATCGTCATTTGGAAACTGGGAAGCGACAGTGTTTCCTCTTAACAACAGAATGTAAGCTTCCAGGCAGGGACTGCCTCTCCTGTTCACCCCTGGATTGCCAGGCCCTGGCATTGAAGCCAATAAGTATTTGCTTCATAAATGAGTGAATGGTACATGTAACAACCCACTCATTTTCGTGTATGGAAGGAGAGTAAATGGGATTTAACCTCTCTAGCCAACCCAACTGCTGAGTATAAAATTTGTCAATTAAAGGGCTGTTTGAAGCTGCTGTGAGCTAAGCCACACCCCCTTTTACTCTGAAAGGCTTCACAAGGGGTGGTGACCCCAGGATAATTAACCATTCTGTTGACACCTAATTGGTTTCAAGTGTTTTTTATACACCTACAGTAGGCTACCCTTTTCTTTTAAAATACATGTTTCACTCACTTGAATTAATTGAATATAAAAGTAGAAATGAATGGGGTCATCATTCCCACCCAGGAATATGTCTGAATGTCAATGCGTGGCCAACAGAATTTGGCATCTGAAATTCTGAATTGATTCATTTACCACTAGTGGTGTGTGTGTGTCTGTGTGTAATATGCTCTTTGTGAAATGGATTTCAGATATTAAGCCATACTACCAGAGTCTGAATTTTTCTCACAATCTTGCACATGCTGCTAGATGCTAAAAAGCATGAACAAATAAAAAGCATATGTTATATAATAAAATGCTATAAATCTATAACAAAAAAAGTTAAACTGGACAGTAAAGAAAGATAGCTAGCTCTAAAGGAAGAGAAACAATTTTCTATGAAATTCTATTAACACAGTAAAAAAACCTCTTAGGAGAAGAGTCACAGTTATTCCATGAGAGGAAGACAACAAAACAAAAAATCTTATGCGATCTTCTTTTTTTTTTTAAAGAATTTTTTTAAGGATTTTATTTTGATTTACTCATTTTTTTACAGGGACAGAGAGAGGTCAGAGAGAGGGATAGATAGGAACAGACAGACAGGAACGGAGAAAGGTGAGAAGCATCAATCATCAATTTTTCATTGCCCTTGTGACACCTTAGTTGTTCATTGATTGCTCTCTCACATGTGCCTTGACCGCGGGCGGGCCTTCAGCAGACTGAGCAACCCCTTGCTGGAGCCAGCGACCTTGGGTCCAAGCTGGCGAGCTTTTTGCTCAAGCCAGATGGGCCCATGCTCAAGCTGGCGAGCTCGGGGTCTCGAACCTGGGTCTTCCACATCCCAGTCCGACGCTCTATCCACTGCGCCACTGCCTGGTCAGGCTTATGCGATCTTCTTAAAATTCATTATAAAAAATTAATTAAGGTCTTGGCCAGTTGGCTCAGCAGTAGAGTGTTGGCCTGGCATATGGAAGTCGTGGTTCTATTTCTGGTCAGCGTACACAGGAGAAGCAACCATCTACTTCTCTACCCTTCACCCTCCCTTCACTTTATCTTCTTCTCCTGCAGCCATGGCCCAAATGGTTTGAGCAAGTTGGCCCCAGGCACTGAGGATGGTTCCATGGCCTCACCTCAAGTGCTAAAATAGCTCGGTTTCTCAGCAATCATAGCAGATGCCCAGTTGAGCAGAGCTTTGCCCAGTAGGCGACTTGCCGGGTGGATCCGCCATTCGGTCAGGGTATATCGGGAGTCTGTCTCTGCCTCCATGACTCTTAATGAAAAACATCAATTTCTTAAAATAGATCTTAAAAATTAAAAATCATCTCCCCAAGTACTATACCTTAAAAAAAATTGTACTTATAAAGAATCTTGATTGTGAGCTTAAACCACTCCCCAATTTTTATAGTAACTTTATATTGTCATTTTCTGTACCCACATACACTCAAAAAATTTTAGTGCTGGATGAGGGTCCTTGAGTCCGCTATATTCTTTCATTTTCTACAAAGTGTATTGATTGAGAGCACACCCTCATATTAGACTGCCTGGCTTTTAATCCAGGCTCTAGTACAAAATAGCTTTGGACAGCACAACTAAAAAAATTCCAGTGCTAATTGTTCCTAATATGTAATATGAGATAATAATTGTACCCATAAATTTGTTTGGAAGTGTGGGGGAACAAAAAATATGACTTTCCCACCTTCTAAGTACTAAGTGACTAATAATAATTTGTTTATGTTTTGTTAGCTGTGAAAACACTTTTTAGTTTGTTGAGTATATTTAATTTGTTGAGTATTTGTATATTTATTCTTTTGTTTCCCTTGCCCAAGAAACTACATTAGAAAAAATAATGACACGAGAAATGTCTGAGATTTTACTACCCAAGTTTTCTTTTAGGAGTTTTATGGTCTTGACTCTAACACTTAAGTCTTTAACCCATTTTGATTTTCTTGAATATGGTGTAAGAAGGTGGTCTAGTTTCATATTTTTGCACATATTCTCAACACATTTAATAAATAGACAATCTTTACCACATTGTACGTTCTTGTCTCCTTTGTCAAATATCAATTCACCATAAAAGCATGGGTTTATTGTTGGCCTCTCTATTCTTTTCTATCAATTTATATGTTTGTTTTTGTGCTAGCACCATGCTATTTTGATTACTATGGCCTTGGACTACTGTTTGATATTAGGTAGTGTGATTTCTCCTACTTCATTCTTCTTTCTCAAGATTGTTGTTATCATTCACAGTTTTTTGTGGTTTCTTAAATATTTGTTCCAGTTCTGTAAGATATGCCACTGGAATCTTGATAGGAATTACATTGAATTTATAGATTTCTTTGGATAGTATGGACATTTTAATAATGTTAATTCTTCTTATCCATAAACATGTTATATATTTCCACTTATTTTCCTCTATTCAATTTGTTTTATTTTTTCAGTGTCTTATTATTTTCCAAGAATAGATCTTTCACATTCTTGGTTAAATTTATTCCCAGTTGTTTTATTTTTTGTTTGTTTGTCTTTTTTTTTCTTTTGTATGTGAACCACAGTTTATTCTTTTTTATATTTTTATTTAAAAAATTTTAAATTAATTTTAATGGGGTGACATTAATAAATCAGGGTACATATGTTGAAAGAAAACATCTCCAGGTTATCTTATCATTCAATTATGTTGCATACCCATCACCCAAAGTCAAATTGTCCTCTGTCACCTTCTATCTGGTTTTCTTTGTGCCTCTCCCCTCCCCCCCTTCCACCCTCTCCTCCCTCCACCCACCCCATAACTACCACACTCTTGTCCATGTCTCACAGTCTCACTTTTATGTCCCACCTATGTATGAAATCATGCTGTTCTCAGTTTTTTTTTCTGTTTTATTTATTTCACTTTGTATAATGTTATCAAGGTCCATCCAGTTTGTTTGTCTTTTGTTTTTCTGATGCTCTTGTAAGTGGGACTGTTCCCCTGGTTTCTCTTTTTGATAGTTAATTATTGGTGTATAAAATGCAACTGATTCCTGGATACTTATTTTGTATTCAGATACTTTACTGAATTTATTTACCAATTCTGGTAGGTTTTTTTGGTGGAATCTAAGTATTCTCAATATGCAGTATCATGTCATCTGCAAATAATGACAGCATATCCAAGAATAATTCTTAACTGATTCTATGGGAATCTGTAGGTTCCAGTGTAAATCTTTTCTATTTGATTTTTGATTTATTTACTTGGGTCCTCTCTATTTTTGCTTGATGAATCTGGTTAAAGGTTTACCAATCTTGTTTATCTTTTCAAAGAACCAGGTCTTGGTTTTAGTAATTTTTTTGTATATTTTTTAGAGTCTGTCTCCTCTAGTCTTTATTATTTGCATTTTTTCTACTCACTTTCGGCTTCGTTTGTTGTTCTTTTTCTAGTATTTAAAATTTAAAATTATATTTTATTTAAGATTATTATGTTTATTGGGATATGCCTCTAATGCTATGTATTTCCCTCTTAGGACTACTTTACCTGTATTTTCCAGATTTGGGGGTTGTTGTGCCTCATTTTTCTTAACTTACTGGTATTTTTAAATATTTTTCATGGATCTCATTTTTAAGCCATTCAGTGTTTAAGGACAAGTTGACCTCAATGTCTTTGTGTGTTTTTTTCTTGCAACTGACCTCTCATTTCATACCAATATGGTCAGAATAGAAGCTTGAAATGATTGTAATCTTCTTAAATTTATTGCAACTTGTTTTGTGTTCTAACACGTGGTCTTATTTTAAAAAAAAGGTTTCTTATGCACTTGAAAAAATATGTATATTCAACTGTCTTGGGATAAAATACTCTGAAGATATTAATTAAATGTATCTGATCTAGTGTATCATATAAGGCAACTCTATCTTGTTGATTTTCTATCTTGAAGATGTATTCATTGATGTCAATGGGTTTCTATAACTTTTTGTTAAATATCTGTGGGTTTCAGTGTTATAGAAAATCAGACAATATATATATATATATATATATATATATATATATATATATATATATATATAATGTCTTTTAGAATGGGAAAGATTAAAACAAATATATTTAATGTGCCAAGAATTTGATGGCACAACTCATTTAACCTTTAAAACAACTACATGAGGATGAGGTACCAGTAATAACACACACCATTTTGGGTGCATATGACACATCCTGGCATTGTGTTAAATACCTGATACTCAACAATTTTCATAACAAGGTTATAGAGGAGATCCTACCATCTTTTCCATTTTATGTAAAAGGAACTAAAACGCTGAGAAATTTTATAATCAGTCCATGGTCTTACAGGTGGCAGTTGGGGAGGGGCTCAGAGGATGTTGAAGCAGCAGAACCATAATTTAAATTCAAGTTCTTCTGCTGGCAAAAGGATACTGTTTTGCATATATTCTGCCTCTTTAGCTCCTAGCCCCTAGCATAGCACTTAGTGCCTAAGACAATGTCTGATTCATAATAGCCAAACTATAAATACTAGTGTAATAAGGTCCAGTATAGTATTAAAAAAGCAGGTGATTTGATGTCACAAAGCATTGTTTAAAAACCCTGCTTCAGTGCTTTCTAAGTGACATAATGTTTCTTTTTATCTTTTCTAAAACTAGTTTTCCATTTCTCTAAAATTGACTTAACCATAGATATATTATGTTAGAAGATTAAAGTGTGTTTATAATGCTTAGCCTCGTGTTTCTATATTCTGTAATACATACTCAATTGTACTTGGCATATGAATGTATCTGAGGCATCAAATGCATTAAATAGATTTTATATATTACTATAATTGATCAGTAGGAACTTTCTATAGTTTATATTTTATTGTGTCTTAATCCCTGAGATTTTTTCTAAGTATTTTGTTCATTTTTCTATGCATTAATCTTATTTATTTTCTTTCAATGAAAAAACAATTCTTCTTTGATTTTGAATTTTCTCTAAATTATAACAGTCACAAGTTACTTTGGCAGAAATGATTACCAAATATATCAAGCACACAAGATGTACTTTAATAAATTATTTTTATGGAAAGAGGATGTGAAGTTTCATAAATATATTTTGAGAAAACAGTATTTATATTTTAA
The DNA here is from genome assembly GCA_037038555.1 of Rhynchonycteris naso. Taxonomy (NCBI): domain Eukaryota; kingdom Metazoa; phylum Chordata; class Mammalia; order Chiroptera; family Emballonuridae; genus Rhynchonycteris; species Rhynchonycteris naso. The sequence continues at coordinate 95,202,373 of CM073002.1, forward strand.
ATATATATTTGTATATATTAAATATACTTATAAATGAGAAGATCTAAATATGCTAGTATTGATGGAAATATTGCCTAGGATTAATTAATCTGCCCAATTTGTAATAAATATATTTAATAATTATTCATTCTTTTATAATATTTAAGTTACTAATAGATTGCAAATCTATACAGCATATCATACAATCATATATTTTTGTCCCTCATGTGAACTAATAATGTTGTATATTGATGTAGCCAGAAAAAAAAAAACCAAAAAAACCTGGTTATTTCAGGCTTCAGGTATATATCGGCATAGATATAATCTCATGTTGAGGTTGTTTAAAAGTGAAACATTCTGTTGAAACACCAAAGATGCAAGACAGCAACTCCAGAGTAAGGGGGTATTTAAGTTAATTCTGATAAAAATCTCTTTTAAACAAGCATCTTAGTCTTTCCCATAACATAGGGATCAAAATTTCTCTTTATACCTCTGGCAATTCCAGCAAATGTTCTAAGCACCCACTTTCATTGCCTACTGTTTTCTGCTTCTCATTAGTGCACGGTTCTCTGTGTATCACAGTACATAGAATATTTAGTACTGAGTTGCTCTTGTTACCAAGTCCTCTGAGGATTTTTTGACATTGAAAATGATGTTCAACTACAACACTGAAATCTTTTTCTTTATGCCAAATTCCCAGTGTATAAATTACACATCTAAAAATGAGATCTCCAACATGTTAGGGTTGTGGTCTCTATAGACATTTTGTAACATTATAAAAGAGCTTTCAGAATACAATGTACAATGGCTGAGAAGTATTGTCTTTCAGAAAACAGGCTTAGGAGAAAATTATTTGATTCAGCTCTTCTATGATATTAGGTATTTTAAAAAGTCTCTTTTATGATAAATTATTTTTCATGCCAGGTGCAGCCTTTTTTCAGTTATTTGTACATATATTTACTTATTTACTTGACCCATTTGCCCAACGTTGTTTATAGTATTAAATAACAACAAAATTCCCTCTTCTGTATCCTAACATTATTTTCAGTATCTATGGAGACATCAACAATTTTCATGTCTTAATTAATATAGGTCTTGAAATCCCTTTTTAAATATTTTCAATTTGATCTTAATTAAGAAAAGTATAATTCTGAACTGCTTAGAGAAGTTTATCCAATTCCATTAGACCAGGGGTCCCCATGCCTTTTACACAGGGGGCCAGTTCACTGTCCCTCAGACCATTGGAGGGCCAGCCTATAAAAAAAAACAAAACTATGAACAAATCCCTATGCACACTGCACATGTCTTACTTTAAAGTAAAAGAACAAAATGGGAACAAATACAATATTTAAAATAAAGAACAAGTATATTTAAATCAACAAACTGACCAGTATTTCAATGGGAACTATGGGTGCAGACACATCCTGTGCTTCTATCACTGAGCACCAATGAAAGAGGTGCCCCTTCCGGAAGTGCAGAAGTGCAGCGGGGACTAGATAAATGGCCTCAGGGGGCCGCATGTGCCTGGCTCTGGCAGGCCGGCAGGCCTTAGTTGGGAAACCCTGCATTAGATCCTTTGTTAAGTAAATATTGTTCTATTTTTACACCCTTTTTTAATTTAGTCCACTTATGCCAGGGTTCACAAGTCAAAGGAATTTCTTTCAGTTAGACTGGAGATTAATGGAATGGTCCCAAGGAACCACACAACCTGTAACTAGCAAGTAACTGACAGAATAGATGAAATGTTTTATCAATAATGAGGTTAGTAAAATTGGAATGAAAATCAAAGCTGTCATTTTGAGAATATTATTTTTCTTTTAAATTTTTAATTTTGGTGCTGCTGAGACAAATTGAAAATTTTAAAACGGATGCAGCAGGGGAATTCCCAGTAAAGCAATGGCTGATTTAAATATTCAAAGTAGAGTTTACTGATTTAAAAAATAAAATCAATTTAATTTTGTGGTGTTTTGCACTAGATAAGGTAAACAGTTATTTTTCTTAGGTACCTATGCTATTTTTCTTCACTTGGCTTACTGACTACTTTTCCTTTAGGAACCAGGTGGATGTTATGGACATACCTGTTTTATTTATGTATTTTTGAGCTACTCTAAAAAGATGAGACATGTGACCCCATGTATGCACATGCTGGGTTTGATTCCTGGTCACAGCACACAAGAGAAGAGCTGGGTTAATTTGATCAGTGGCTCCAGAATGGGGTTGCTTGGTGGATCTTGGTCAGGGAACATTCAGGAGTTTGTCTCACTATCTTTCTCTCATTCACTTAAAGAAAAAAGGCATGTAGGAGAATATAAATAAAATTTATAATTAAAAAAGAAATGAATGGAATTTACCTACATCCCCTACAAACAAGACCATAGAGCTCTCTAAGTATATTCTCAACACTCTCCATATAAATTATCATAAAATTACTATTTTAGAGACATGTAAAAAAGGAAGATCTATTAGGGTATTTATTATATTCAATGATCATTTGAAGTAAATTTTAAAAAAATGAATGTTAGATGTTAATTCTTTAATGCCACTTTTAAAATCATGAATTAAAGTTTCAGATTCTGTAATGCTTTATGTATTGGAAGAGTTCATATAATGTTATTAAGAAAAGTTTATTCTATAGAATTAAGTATATTAGTCCAGAGTGAGACAAGCAATCTCTTCTTCTATATGTGTGGAATTTAGACTGTGGCTTCTTTTCTTTTCTTTTTTATCAGGCTTTGGCAGAACATATTGTGTTCTTAAAGAGCATTTGGATGGTGATGAAATAATGAAATATATATATATATATATATATATATATATATATATGTATATATATATTCACACACACCATATATATATATATATAATATTTTTAAATGAGAAATTCTACCAATCTTTTGTATTAAAACTATATGCTATATGAAGAAACGAAATAAATATTTCTTCAAACATTTTTAGTAAAAACACAAAAAGCACAATTATTAAATTTTCTTAAGCATGTATAGATTTACTTGAACTCATATTAAAATCTTTACACTCAAAGCAATAATTAATTATTTATTATTTAATCTGTGTAATTTCTATACCTCATCCCTTCTAAACCTCCTTTCCTTTTATATTGTTCCTTATAAAATGGTGTCACCAGTGAATTCCCTTCCATTTTCTCATTCTAGACAATGGATCCTCATACCTAAAAGATAAAGTTGCTGTGAGTATTAAAATGGACAGTCCAAATAAAATATTCAGGGCAATGCTGGTATATAGTAGAATATAGTAAGTGGTAGATTTCATCTTGTGTTTTTCTATTACATTTTAAGGCAGAATCCTACCACTCTTTTTATTTAAAAAATGTGAGAGACATTCTTTTTTGCGATCAAATAATTTCCTTCCTTACCTATAAGAATAAAAACATTGTGATGGTGCAGAGATGTATAGTAGCTTTTTAATAGGAGTGGGTATCTCAATAGAACTTGGGGAAGCAGACTTTGACTTCTGGGCATAGGATGAGTTATTTACATTAAAATAGCATCCTAAGTAGCAACGGCTCTTCAGAACTAGACTAAAATTTGCTTCTTACATTATCAATCCAGACATGTAGGCTATAGGAGCACAGTGTGTGCTTTCAAGAGTAGCATTTTAATATATCTTAAAACTAAATTCTTGTTTCTTGTAAAATTTAATCTTGCATTCCTACAGAGTCATATTGTTGAAAAAACTGAACATGAAATCCAAATTCTGAGAAATCTGTTATATCAGTACCAGTAATGATATCTTGATTCAACTTCAGTTCAGATATTATGTGAGACAAATCTGGGATTTTGTTTTTATCTATAATGGTATCAAGGTGGCTAATCATCATTAGCAAACTGAGGGCTGATGAGTCATGTGTGTGAAATGAATGTGTGGACTCATTCCAATTCCTCTGAGAAAGACCCCATAATTGGCATCAATTAGTCTTCTTGTTGACACTTTCAGTAAACTATCTGAAATTTAATAAACAGAGACTGAAAATGCATTCTCCATGACAGACAGGCATCTTGGACATTGATGAGAGTTGATGAACAAATTGGCAGTTGTTAATTATTCACCCTCCCTCTTCAAACATTGACTTAGTTGACTTAATGCTTCTTCCCCTTTATCAACATAAGACTTCATTTTTACCTCTTTTAAAAGTAAATTAAATTGTTCTAAGTAAATATTTATGTGATATTTTTTCTTTGACTCCCTTGCATAAGCTCAGATATTAATGCATATAATACAGAGAAATGAGGAAACACCAGGGTCCCACGTGCTGTCTTGGTGTTATACCCAATAAATAAAGCTGTGACCTTAAATGCTGATGCATTATCCCAAATACATAATTTAATTATGGTGAGTTGGGCTATTCATGAGGAGATTCTGAACAGCACTTTTATTTAAACTCATAACTTTGTAAAATAAGAGATGGCAATTGTTCCCTACTTTATCTGGGCATTAATATGTAGTGCCAACCCTAAGAGAAATTAAATCAAGATAACACAGCAAATTATTTTGTTTTAAAATGTGCTTTTCTCTTTTTTTTTTCACTATATGACCACTGACTCTATGTGTTCATATTTGACTAAGGTTTTTAAATTTAGCACTAAGGATATATATCTGTGAATTTTATCAATTGTAAAAGAATCATATATGGGAATGAGTATGTAAGAAAATATGAAGGAAAATAGTAAGGCAGCTCATTTCTCATGTTTTGTCATTTCATAATGTGGATAAGATAATTGGAAAATCTTTCTTTTTGACCATTAAACAAGTTGTTTTTTAAAAAAATAACTGTGTTTGTTTATGGTGTTGTACATGGTTTGTTTGAGTTATCTAAAAAATTTTATTCTTTTTTTCTCTCTAGAAAGTACAAATACCAATACCAAATATGTTAAAGTCAATATTTACTATTCACTTTAAAATAGTCTACTAAATAATATGACATTGAAAAATATGGCGTAATGTGAACTATTTTAAGATTCGTTTAATTCATATATAGCATTTCTAATAAGACATAATGCTATCAGTGGGTAACATTTAATGAAGCCTATTTTAGACTTAGAGGTTTGTATATATACTAACTGTATCCCAGAAAATTCTTTAGTTTGCCCACTTACCATTTCATTGAGACCCAGGATACTGAACATATGAGTTGAAGGTGAATTGAGAAGCTACCCTTGTTAAGTGGAGATGAGACACATGCTCACTTGCTTTTTTTGATATGTAGTAGTACAGTGACTCCAAAGATAAATGAGGTGCATAAACCAGAGAGTAGTATCAAATGTGTAAAAGATAATATCAATAAGGCACTGATACCCTAGATAAGTTCAAACTTTCTAGAGTGATGCAAATCTTCCTGAAGCTTTTAGAGAGATAACCTAGATATCATTTGAAGTCATTTTATGACATTTGAATAAAAGGGTGTGGACCCACTCTGCCACTCCGGTGGGATAGACCTCCCCAAACGGATGTGGTTTCTTGAGGTATACAGTCACATGGCCCCTCTGGCTCTATTTTACTTCCATCTCACCTTCCAGGCTGTTCTCACTTCTTTGCTCTGTGTGGAATGCAGATGTGATAGGTCACCTTGGCTTGGATTCAGTCCAAGTACTTGGCATGACTTTAAATCTTTTACATCTGTTTCCTGGGATCTTACCTATGTTACTTTTGCAAAGCTCTTTAGCTCTCCCCCTGGGTATAGACATAGGCTCACTGGTTCGCTCTGCTAAATTAAGAGTCTCCTCCACAGTCATTGTTTCTCAGAGAAGGAATGAAATGTTGGTCTTTTCTTTCTTTCTTTCTTTCTTTCTTTCTTTCTTTCTTTCTTTCTTTCTTTCTTTCTTTCTTTCTTTCTTTCTTTTTTTGGCAGAGACAGAAAGAGTCAGAGAGAGAGAGAGAGAGAGACAGACAGACAGACAGATGGGGACAGATAGACAGGAAGGGAGATGAGAAGCATCAATTCTTCGTTGTGGCACCTTAGTTGTCCATTGATTGCTAGTTCATTGATTACTTTCTCATATGTACCTTGACTGGTGGGCTACAGCAGAGCTAGTGACCCCTTGCTCAAGAAAGCATCCTTAGGCTCAAGCCAGCAAACTTGGGCTTCAAGCCAATGACCTTTGAGCTCAAGCCAGTGACCATGAGGTCATGTCTATGATCCCATGCTCAAGCCTATGACCCCATGCTCAAGCCGAATGACCCTGTGCTCAAGCCAGCGACCTCAGTGTTTCAAACCTGGGTCTTCTCCATCCCAGTATGATACTCTATCCACTGTGAAAGTACCTGGTCTGGTGCTCTTTTCTTTTTTAATATCTCTATTGGTCACTGAAAATGGCATGAGAGAATTATAAGACATAGTGACCTTCATCAACTTTAACTAAAATGGTAGTTTTGTTGTTGTTGTTTTGTTTCCCAAGATATCACACTGATCCTCGTCAGTTTTACAGCCATACCACAGAGGTCAGATTTCATAATAAATGGCAAGTTGTCATTTCTGTTAGAAGCAGAGCACCCTTCCAGACAACAAAATCAATGTTCCCTGCATTGTATCTTCACTGAGAACACACACACACACCCACACACCACTTAGTACCTTTCACATGATAGAAGAAATCCAAGGACAAATAGATCTCTGACTTCAACCAGAGATGGGCCATAGGATAAGCTGTGGGAAAAATAATTCTGACTTTGTATAGAAAAAATAATTCCCCAGTGTTTTTATAATTATCTAGAAGTTCTTGAGGTAGTCAGAGTCAGAGTTTTACGGAAGTAAGAGATTTTAAAAACAAATGAGTCCCAACCAAAATATAGTACTATTAGTCCATTTCTAAGATTTATCCCTCCAATATCTGTTTAAAAGCGCTTTCAGTCTCTGTCCCTAGGTAGTAGCCTTCTAGTAAAGATAATAGCTTCCTGCCATGCCAGGGTTTTGTCCTCAGCTAATAATGCTCAAGGGCTTAGGGGAATTTTAGAAGAAAATTCATTGGCTTGAAGAGTTTTTCATAATAAAATAAGTGGATTGGTAATGGACTAGAGTTTTACAGACATTTATAGCATGTCAAAGAGGTAGCCTGGTAGTTTATTTATATTAAATTTAAGTCATGTCTTATCAAATATTACCAATTATTTTATCTAATATCTAATAAGAGGTTAATATATACATAAAAATTATAGACTTATTTTATCCAATAATAGTCATTGAATCTTTTTTTTTTTCAAAGAGAGAGAGAGAGAGGCAGAGAAAAAGAAACAGAGAGACAGGAACACCGAACTGTTCCTGTACATGCCTGGATCAGGGATTGACCTGCCAACCTCTGCACTTCTGGATGATGCTCCAACCAACTGAACTATCTGGCCAGGGTTTTCATGAATCTTTAATACTACTTGTCATTGTTTTACTTGTCTTTTACTATCTTTTGATCCTATTTCCCTTGATAAAAATTCTCAATATTTCTACCTTTCTTGAATCTCACCTACCCCTTCTTCAACTAATGACCTTGCCTTCCAGCCCACAGAGAAAACTGAAGACATGGGTTGCCTTCAACTAAATTCATGTTCATCACTCGCCCAAGTTTCCCTATGTAACACAGGAATTCCAGACCCAGAAAATTAATCTGATATTGTTGTGAGATCCCAAAGAAACCACAGGAAGGACCCGATCGAGTGAACAAAGCCTTTATTACTCACATACAGGGGCAGCACCAGTGACAGCAGGTTGGTGAAAGCACCATACCCTGTTGAGGGGAGCTGAGGTTTCTATAACTATCCCTGGGCAATTGCTCTAGTGAAATTCTTTGTCTATAGTCAAACAAGCAGGCAAGCAGGGGATAGGGAGAAAGACACACACTGTTCTATGCTGTTTCTCTTTGATAATATCTGGTGACTCAGTTCCTTTGTCCTTTGTAAAACCTCAGCTGCAGTTTTATAATCCTCTCTTCCATAGTTCATGGCCAGGATCCATGAACACAGTGCCAGGGACTGGGGAGGGGAAAAGAATATGTCCAGCATCAACCCTAGACGCAACAGCATTGTTTTCTCCAGAGTCATTCATAGAATGAGCTTTCCCCCCTCATTCTAAAACAATCATTCTATTGAGCTTTCCTTTTTATTTCATTTGTTCCCACCTTTCTTCCACAATCCTCTTCAATCTGTTATCTCTTGCTTCTCTTATAGCTTCAAACTCTCTTACTTACTGTTTTCTTGCTTTGAACTTACATAAGTACGCTAAACCTCTTCTAGTCTAAAAATCAAGCCAAATCAAAGAAACAAAATATCCTTTGAGTTTATAAGCTTGTTCTATTTTGTACTCCCTTCCCTTCTCATTTACATTTTTTAATGTAATAACCTTCTATCATTGGTTCCTTACCATCAAGTGAATGCCCAACCAGGTCCTGTCATCTTTCTTCTAATTCTGCTGAAACTGCTTTTAGTGTGACCCCCTTTAGATAATTTCTTGCTGATTTGGTTTATCTTAAATTTAACAATGTAAGATGTTGCTAGTCCATCATTAAGCACATGCCGTGAAAAGTTTTGGATGCACTTAGTGATGATTTCAGCCTGGGAAGCACCTGGAACAAGATGGTTACTAGTTCTCCATTTCCTGGAATTTGTCATATGGAAATGAAGATACTGTTTTTCTTCCAGTGTTAACCCCTTTGACTATATATTCATTCTTTCTTTACAAAATTTTGTTCTTTATTTTTAGTTGAATTTATTAGAGTGACACTGGTTAAGATCTAGGTTTCAGGTTCTCAATTCTACAACACATCTCTGTACACTGTATTGTGTCTTCACCCCCTTCATCCCCAAGCCCCAAATTATATCTTCATCATAGATAGACCCCTTTCTTATCTGCAGCTTCCATTCTCCTAGTTTTATTTTTAATTTTCTTCTTGTTCATAATTGACTTATGTCCTTTTTTTGTCTCCATATCCTCCTGCTGTTTTCTTTAAAAAATGCTTCTCTTGTTCCTGTGGGGTCTTTTCATCTTCAGAAACAGAAGCTTCTTTTCCTGTTGCTAATGCATTTCATTTCCTCTTGCTGCTTCATCCTCTCTCCTACCTGACTATGAAGCTGCTCTTTCTTCTGTCTGGCTTCCTGAGCTTCTAGCCATCGAGATTCTTCCTTCTCCCTGGGAGTCCTTTCTGAGCCACTTCCTCTCTCTTTTGTCTTGGAATTATATTCCCTCCTTTATCTTTCATGTTCCTGCTTCTTGGTGGCTCTCTTCTCAGCCAGCAGCCTTACATCTCTGTAGAGAACTTAGTAGAAGTAGGGACAGGAACATTAGATGACCTGGCTGGGACCAATATTGGGGCTGTGGTTATAGCTTGGGCTGTAGGACTTGTCTCTGGGTGACCACTCTTCAACTATGATTTCTTCTGCCTTCACTAAAGCTAGTATGCCCTTTAGAGAGGGAAATTTTTAGCCCCAGTCAGTTAGCTAAGTCCCTTAAGAGAGATGTCCTGAAACAACAAGGTTATGGGTTCAATTGCCAGTCAGGGCACATATGGGAAGCAGCTGATGAGTGCACGACTGAGTGGAACAACAAATGAATGTTTTCCTTCCCCCCTGTCCTCTTTTTCCTTTTCTCTCTCTGTCTCTCTGAAAATAAAAAAGAAATTAAGCCCTGGCCAGATAGCTCAGTCAGTTGGAGAGTTGAACCAGAGCACAGAGGATGCCAGTTGGATTCCCTGGTCAGGGCACATGCAGGAGCAGCTCCATGTTCCTATGTCTCTCTCTCTTTCTTCCTGACTCTCACCAAAAAAAAGGGAGGGGCAAATTTATTTATTTCTCTCAGTTCTCCTTCTCAGGCAATGGCTCCAACTTCTCTCTTTGCAGGGCAGACACCTAGGGCTGGGGACAGACCTAAAGAGAAGCAATTTTAGGTGAACTCAGAGCCAGGCAAATATAGAGATGGAGGGTCCGGGTGATTCAGCTTGGAGATCAGGTGGAATTAAATAGAGTCCGTCTGATGCCAAATACAATGTACCAGCGGACGGCCGTGTATTTTCTTCCCCCACCCTCTTCTCTCTCTCTCTCTCTCTCTCTCTCTCTCTCTCTCTCTCAGTTCTCTTGCTCACAGAGTCCTCTGGTGCTGTTACAAGGAATGTATCCCCTTTGAAGGAGACTATGTTAATATTTCTGTGAGATGCTGTATTGTTGGACAAGGCCAATCTGCATCTATTTCTGGTTAGGAACCTATGTGCAAACATCAGGAATATATTAAACCAAAGGCAGTATGTGTGGGGTCATGGAGTCAGAAGTGATTCAAGAAAGATAGCCAACGTTGAACAGCAGCTGGTGAATTTTCCCCCTGATTCCTGCTCTTTGAAAATTAGCCTATAGTACATTAAATGTTCTTATAAAGTTTTTACGAGGACTGAAGCTAATGTTTTTCATAGAACAGTGCACAGCATGTAGTAAAATGCTAAAAAAAAAAAGCTTACCCGTTAATACTTATTAAGGGTGTCCTACTAATGACTAAGGGGAAACAGAAAATCACAAGTGGCCTGAAAGAGTGTGGACATTTAATGATGTCTTACAGGAAAGATTTCTAGAAATATTGTTCTTTACATACTGAGATGGTAGCTGGAAGCTAATGGATTTCTGATCTGAGACTTTTTATCTGAAATGAGATTTCTGAATCCACACCCATCACCTATATGACACCTTCCACCAGGGTTGGAACAAAAGGATATGGCTTTGTTTCCAAAGAGCAGTTTGGGTTTCTGAGGCTTTTCATTAAGTCAGGCATAAACTCAGGAATGAATTACATTCAACAGTAACTTACTTTAACTGAAGGCTGCACTGAATTAAAATATAATACAAAAAATAAGAAATAAAAAGAAACCCAAAACAGAAACAACTTAACTATATTAAAGTATTTTTAAATTTTTGGTTTTCTTCCCTCTGGTATTACTTTTTCCCTTCTTTCTTGGGGTGCGTTTACAATACTGCTAATAGATGCTTTTTGTGAAAATCAAAAGAGGAATGCATTAGAAGTTTGCTGTAGATTAAATGGTCTTTCCTTCAGTGACAAGAAATAAACGATCATTCAGAAAAAATATTTTTGTATTTTGATTTCAGCCAATTTAATTTAATTCAAAAATATATGTTTAGGTCCTATGAAATGGAATGCATGGAACCAGATGTTATTCAATCGTTTTTATTAAGTATTACATTAAAGACCTGGTTTGGATGTGAAGGGTACGCTTATAACTTGGCAAATATTTGTTTTTCTCCCTTGTACGGAGCTTAAAACATAGTTGTATTGTTACTCGTAAAATGTAGTACAAATTAAGTCCATATGATGTACTCGTGCTGAAACTAAATGTATCATTTGCCCTTTATCTCGAGATGTGGCAGTGGACACTTTGTTACAAAATAGATAAATAATACTATATTAATATTAAACCATCATTTTTGCTTTTTGACTGCATTAGAGCATCCATAGACAGAACAAGACAAACAGCGAAACATCCACATTAGAAACCCTTGTTACTGAGGTAATGAGCAGAGTCAGACTTATGGCAGAAGAAACTGGCATATTCTATTTGTTTTTATTAGAAAGGAATGTTATTTATTACTCCAATCGTTAAAGCCTTCCTTTGGGTGAGAGCTATAAATTGAGTAAATAAAACTCCAGGTAGCCCAGACTCTCAAATACCTTCCAGTTCATTTTTCATCCCATTCTGGTCTGCAGAGCCGATGCGAGCTGAGCTAGAGAAGCACACCACCCGGACTCTAGCTTCAGAGAGATCAGGCAGAGCAACAAAAACTAGCAGCTTTCAGAAATCAGACTCACCTAACATCCCAGGCTCACCGTGAAGCTTATAAACTTAGATTGCCAGTTAGAAATCTCAGTGTGTTTTAAAACTGCAGCAGGTTAGAAGAAAAAGCAGTGATTTTTCTTTAAATTAAAAATTACTTTTTTTAAATAAAGACTTATACCATAATTTTTTTAAATTTTAAACCTGTATATAGTACATAATACACTTTCTATTCCTGAACCACGAACATGAGGCAAAGGGAAAAACTCATCGCTAAGTCTTCAGATGCTGACTATAGTTCTATGAAAACTGATCATGTCAACTAAACACAACCTACTGATGTAAGGTAAAGCCTCAGTGTCCACCTAGGCTGGGAATAGAATGCTGACTGAGACCTGAAGACAATCTGTCTAGTTTTGAAATACACGTACTTGGACACCTATCATGGGAAGTAATAACTCTTTAAGTATATAGATGTTTCGTTTTCCAAGCAGGGTAAAAATGACCCTGTTTACAAAGTTGGCTAATAGCAGTTCTTATTTTATAAAAAGAATGATGAAATGTATAACAAAACACACACACACACACAATCAGGTTTTTTGACTAGGTGGTTTCAAAGAATTTTAAACTAAAGATCAACTCCCATCTCTTTTTAGGTTCCAAATCAATAGGGTATTTGGCTAAGGCTGTGGGTGGAAGATCTTCAGCCAGCTTTCTCAATGCAGTCTGCTTGTATAACGTTCAACACGTAACAAATAATAAAATTGTATTCATTAATTTATTAATTAAAGCACATGTCTTAAAGGTCGCAATGTAGGTGTGAAAGCACACACTCAGATCCCAGCTCTTCCGGGTCTGGGATGTATGACTTTAAACACATTTCTTCACTTCCCTGTGCTCCAGGTTTCTTTTATCTGAAACGAAGAAGTTAGAATGTATTTTGTACCAAAACTACATAAATGAACAAGGCAGTAAGCCCCCTTTATGCATTAGTCTAATTGGTAACATATGCTTGGCATTAATTAGACCTAGGACAAAATGGTTGACTTCATAGAGATAAAAGAGACTCGTTAAATAAGCACTAGTGAGATATAGGTTATGATAATTGCCCTAAATAAAAATTAAACAGGAATGAGTATATACCATATTTCCCCATGTATAAGACGCTTCCTTGTATAAGACACACCTTAATTTTAGGGCCCAAAGTTTGAAAAAAAAAGTATTACATAAAGTTATCGAATTCAACTTTTATTCATCATAAAATTCATACAACTCCTCATCACTGTCAAAACTCCCATCCCTTAGCTTGTCCTCATTTGTGTCTGATGATGAATCATTGTCTTCAACAACGAGCACAAAATCAAGGGTGAAAAAGTGGGAAATGTGAGTAAAAAAATATACAATCGCTGCATAAGGTGCAGCCAGTTTTTAGACCTGAAACTTTTTTGGAAACAGGTGCGTCTTATACACGGGAAACTATGGTAATGTATGTGGTGTTGGGGTGAGGGGAGAGTTATGGGACTAGGTTCTTCAGAGTTGGGAATGAAGGCTTTTCTGGAAAAATATCTGAAAGAGATAAATGAAGAAAGTAAGGCTAATAAATACTCAGGTAAGAATATTGTCTTACTTCTTGCCCATTGCCCGATCCTTACTCACCCAGTATAATATTGTTTTTTTGTAAATGATTGACTTCTCAGTTGATTGATACCATAAATTGAATAAAATTTCATAGGTTTCAATGGAATATACACTAATTATATTTGAAAACTCAAGAGAGAAGGGATGTGAACTTTGTCACCTAATAATGGAGAACAGAGCCCTGGCTGAATATTTTGGTTGGTTCGAGTGTCATCCGGAGGAACAGAAATTGGTGGTCCGACACGCCCCCCCCAAAAAAAATCAGGGCACATGCAGGAAAAGATCAATGTTCTTGTCTTCCTCTCTCTCTCTCAAATAATTAATAAACATAAAAAGTTAAAAAAAATAAGGAACAAAGATCCAACACTTTCTTGATATCACAGACTTAAAATCATTAAAAATAGTAAATAACATCTTTTTGGAAGCTCATTAAAAGTTTAAAAGAATTGTAAAGATTTACTGATGGAAGAAGAGCCGATCAGAGCTGGAATGGTGACACAGTTCCCCGTCAGGGGTGTAACAGTTTAGTAACAGTTTGATACAGTCAAGTGTACTGGTCATGAGAACCTGGATTCTTGAGTCTTAATGTCTCTATGACTTGGTTTGAGTTGTTGAGAAGATTATGTAGTGGTAAGGTTGTGTGAAAGCATTTTCCAAGTTATACCATATTCTGTATAAAAGTTATTTTGAAAAAAAAAGATCAATTATTCTCACTTGTAAAATGAAGGGGAAACGGCAGCTAGAAACATTTCATTTCATGCATCATTCAAGCTCTTAAGATAAATTATCATAATGCCCTGCAGGTGGAGAAAATGTATAGTTTTTCATAAAATGTAAAATAAATATCTCTTTTGTGTTCCTTCTCTTGGCCCGAAAAAAAAAAATTACAAATCAAAGGAATAGAATTCTTGCTGTAATCATTCCCGTTCCTCTCTGAACCATTTTGTTTTACTCTTAGATCCTAGATAAAGCCATAACCACGACAGGATATATTAGCCACTGAAAGCTGAACAGAAGGCCAATTCCTAATCAAATTGGCACTAATTTCTTTCGGTACAAATTATCATCATTCACAGCAAATTTGCTCTCAGTGAGCTGTGCCAACTTGAGGTACGCTTCTCAGCATTTTCATCTCCGCCCATTAATATAACAGATCAAACCATTTTTAACAGCTACGTCTTTTTTTCTTTCCATTTTTTCCAATGACCCATAAGGTAGGATGTCATTATGTCCCCCATTTATTCCAACTTTGTTCCCTTTAAAGAAAACTACCATAAATGGAGCTCTATATTTTTAATAATATTTCTTACTGAAACTAACTTGGGTAAAAGGATAATTAAAAAAATACATATTGTAGATATTGCACTAATGTTAAGAAATATGTTAGATTACTTGCCTCTTGGGTACTTATTAGCTAGCCTAATACTGTATGTCCAGGAAGATGTGTGTGTATCAATCAGACTACAGATTCATGCTTCCAAATGTTATGCGACTTTATAGTAATTGTACAGACTTCTCGGTGTCATCATAATATTTATATATAGTTCTCTTATTCTTCATCATCTACACTGTTGCAGTTTGCTATCCCATCTGCTCCAAATATACATTTTTACAAGTTTATAATAATTTCAGCATCTAAATAGCTTGCCAAATTGCAAATATTGTGAAAATATTCCAGAGAGATAAAAACACTAGGCATTGGTCTAGAATTCCGCAATCTTATACCCATGTGCATTTAATTACCTTTGTTGTTGCCAGCCACAAGTTTTCCTAATTATGGTTTTATTATATCAGGTTTTTGTATGGACCACGACAAGATAAAAGACTTCATCTGCAAACAACTATCTTTACCAGTAAAAAGTGTTAATTGCGACATAAATGATGTCAGTGAAATTACTGAAAAATTTCAGGTTTAATTAGTTCTACCACAGAAATAAAACTGTCAAAAAAGCTGGGCATGTTGGCAGTTTTAACTCCTGTATGAATTTTCTTGTTTTAGAGGATCACATCGAGAGAGTGAGAAAATGAACATGTCATTTCTTGAAAACATACTGTTCAAGTATGTACCCAAGTGATACCCATTCACAATATGTTATAGTGACAAAATGTTTTCAACCGAGTTTTCCACAGACATACATACATATTCATCCCCTAAGCATTGCTGCTTTCTCTCTCCTTTTCCTATGATGAGAATCTAAGTCTAGATAAAAAAAAAACAGTTCCTCAAACATATTTTGAAGAATTGTGTCTTCCATATATTACTTATCTAGGTTCAATAACCTAGAGACTTGGAAATAATTGTAACTGAAGAGTCGTATACATTTTACACCCAGTGGAATCACAGAAGCAAAGCCTTAATACTGCAAAGCAAGTACTCTTCCTGCCAATAAGACGATCTTAATTGCTATAATTAAAAATAAGAGTCACTTTTTATTAAAAACTGACCCCCCCGTTGTGTGAATCATTCTAGTAAAGCTTTGCATAACACTCAGGAATTTATAATGCCTAAGGATAATACAAAATGTAACTTTCCTTGACTACTTGCAACTGTAAATACATGGTTTTTGGAGATGTTAATTAATAAGTTAAATAAGAAAAGCCCCAAATGAAGATTAAGAAAAAAGAGAAATTAAAATATGATTGTATATAAAAATATCAGATTTTATTTTGCTTTTATTTGTAACAACAAAATGATTTTAGCAGAAAAAATCTTGTATGATATCCCCCTCCCACAACTCTAGTATTCTGTGAGAGCCATGCCAACAATTAAATGAGTAACCAGCAGGATTCCCAACACAAAGCCAATGAAGTGATGAAGAAAGTCTCATTTGTGACATGTCTTCATGATGCAAAAGGGAATAAAATGTTGCCTATAGATCCTGGTGATAGTCTTTAACTCTAAAATGTCTTTGTTATATAGTATGTAATAATGAGTCAACCTTGGAAAAATTAGGCGTTAACAGCCTAAACAAGTAGGTACAGATCATTAAGGCAATTTTCTCTCTACTTCCTCTTAAAAGGTTATGTGTTCCTTATCTGAATTCTGATGTAAGTATAGCTTTAGTTTAAAGTATTCAGCTTTTGGCTCTAGCCAGGGTATCAGTGAACAGAGCATTGGCCCAGGATTTGGACATCCTGGGTTCAATTTCTAATCAAGGCACACAGGAGAAGCAACCATCTGCTCCCCGCCCCCAATCCCATTCTCCCTCTTTCCCTACTGCAGTCAGTGGCTCACTTGGTTTGAGTGTGGTTCTGGGCACTGAGGATAACTCAGTTGGTCTGAGTGTGTCAGCCTCAGGTACTAAAAATAGCTCAGTACCCGAGCATTGGCTCCATATAGGTGTGCTGGGTAGATCTCAGTCGGGGCACATGTGGGAGTCTGCTTCACTATCTTCCTACCTCTCACCTATAAATAAATAAATAAATAAATAAATAAATAAATAAATAAATATTCAGCTTCTTTTTGTTCTCTGCCACTCCCCAAATTATAACTTCTTTATCTTTGCTTTGCACATGGTGATTCCACGTTCAGGTGAAGAAGTATTTAATTCCCCCAAAATAACTAGGAGACATCCTCTACATTTTCATCAGAACAAGGCAGAGCTGCCCCTGCTCTCCCTACCAGCCAGCCCTCCTTTATAAGGAGGCATTTGGGTCTGGGAGCAAGGACAGAAAAATTGGGGTCTGGGACCACCTGCTTTGAGGGGAGTGGACTGTTCAAGGTGGTAGTATGTAATCTCTCTGACCCCTACACCCTCACTGTTCAGGGGAAGTTATGCTCATAGAGAATCACTATGCGAGGTTAGAAATCCCTGAAAGAAGAGGAGACAGGATTCTGGGTCTCAGGCCAGATGCTCTTTGGGGAGGAGTCTGCAAGCGTACTCAAGTTACAGCAGAGAGAGATAGAGAGAAGACGTTCTTGAACAAGCTTCATGTTTCTCCTTGGAGTTTTAAGGAGGTGTATGAATTTAGAGAATGGTTCATATTTTTTTTTTAACCAGGATACTTTAAAGCAGAGAGGGTTTCAGGACCCCCCCCCCCCACACACCCAGTTGTTTGTAATTTGGTGTAGAGTAAGTGGAAAGGAAAAAAAAAAAAGGCTTTCCACGTGAGTTTTCTTAAAGAGACCCAAGGAACTGACATGTTTCTGCCGGAAGGAGCACAGCGGATAAAGGAGGACGCGAGAGGTCTTGGACTCTGGGTGCCCGCTGAATAACGCGGCACACCATTCCTGAAGTGCGGTGGGGCCGGGCCCTTGTCAGGCCGACAGGGAGACAGCTCCCATTCTCTGAGGGAGTACTCAGCTTCGAATGGGATTGAAGTCCCACAAAAACCACACACAGCCCTACACGAGACCACCACTTCGGGAGGCCACGGGATGTCAACCAGAACAGAGCCAGTGCGAGACCAGGAATGCCGCCTCAGCCCAGACAGCAGACCAGGAATGTAAGCAGACAGATACCCCCTGTCTGTTCTCTCTCCAAGCACCATCCAGCAGCAGAAGATTTAGGTCTTGTAAAGTGAGAAATGATTTTCATCTCAAAACCAGACCAAAATAGACTCTCTACCGTAACCTAATGAAGTAGGAGGAGGAAAAGGGCCAGGCCACGCCCTCTCCTCACTCCAGGACCTCCCGTACCTTCAATGGTTCATATTTATAGGTAGCATCCACTTCTACATTAACTGTTGAACGGCGTATATTAATTAATATGGGTGTGTTTATTAGGTGTGAAGTACCATGCTAAATCATTTACATTCACTTTACTTCTATCATAATCTAATAAGGATATTACTATTTCTATGTTCATTTCAGAGCTTAGGCAACCCTGTGGAAATGAAGTTGTATCTGAATCCAGGCCTGTTTGATTGGCTTATTCCTATTGATTCTTTCATGATTTCCCATTGTTCTTAGGGACAAATGCCGAATCCCTGATAGGACTTAGAGGGTCTTTCATAATCAGTACTCTTGTTTTCCTCTATGACTCAACAAGTGCTCTTTTCTTAATTTGCTTCTTTTATTTTTTAATTGTAAAAGTACAGTACAAATATTTAAAGTAAGCCCAGGTACATTACTAAGAATACAAGATTCATGACAGTGTAGGAAGTAGGATTTCTTTTTAATCCTGTGATACAAGATAATGTAGAGGTCAGAGCATGAGCAGAAACATTTGTATGCTTAAAATCATCTCCACAGTTGGGAGAGGGACAAAGACAAAGTGTCATCGGAAACCATTAAGGATTATTAATTCTTTTTTTGGATGGGATAATGAGATTCTCTTAGGAATGTAAATGAATATGCATGAAACGTTTTAGGTTATAAAGAGAGCATCATCTGTTTTTGAAAAAGTTCTTATCCTAAATACAACCAAAATTAGTAACTTTTTTTTTAAATAATAAGAGGTTTCTCTTTTTACATTCTAAGTTTTCATATGCACACTTATTCTTTAACATCAGGTGATAGCATATTTTAGTTCCACTCAAACTGTTTTTTGGTTCATGATCAAATATCTTCTTTTGTTTCATTAAAAAAAAATTGTATTTCAATATAAGTGCTTTTAAATAATCTGAACCCGATATTTTTAAAATAGGAATTTGTGAGCAGTTTTCAACAAAAAAGAATGCATCTTTTTTTAACCAAAGTTAATGAAAAGCCAGCAAACAATTACAAGCTACAAATAAACCAGGAAAGAAATACAGCATCATCTCATAAACTTTACAAAGAGATGGCCCAGAACATATAAATAGTTTCCCAGTTAGTTGAGGGTTTTACCACACTTCTAAACAGCTCCTAGAAGCAGTGGGTGGACACCAACATACCATATTCTCACTACTAACCCTATCAAAGAAACAAGGGAATGAAAACGAAGCCACCTTAGGGTTCCCTTAAAATATTAAATAGTCTTGCAAAAGATTCAGGCACTACAAGCAGAGTACTCCTAACTGGCCTTACCACTTATACCCCACAATGTAATCAACTCATTGTCCATGTATATGTATCTTTCCCAATATGGCTCATTCTTTCTTTAAACATGGCATTCAGAATATTTCAGTTTGGGGTCTTTACATTGTGCAATGTTGTAAAGGTGTATGCATTTCAATTTTATCACTTACCTTGTAACTTTCCAATTATAATTCAAAATGCCTTAACCACTTCTTGATCTCAACCTTAGCATCATAGTTCTTAAAAGTACTTACAAATTACCCAATTCAATTTCCATAAACTAAGACATAAAATATAATTCTGTCTTCCTACTTTAAAAACTTTGAAGCTTCCCAAGCATGTATCCTATATACAGTGATTTACTATATACATATGTATATAGTTTCAATAGTCAACCAGGTGGGAATTAGTGGAGCATAGATGATTCACAAATGAGTGACTATGTGTTGAAACCTAACCTATGCCAAAGAATTGGGCATAAGGAGATGACAGTCAGCAAAACAGATGGACATTGATCTCATAATTAGAGTGCAGATTGGGGAGTGTGGTAATGAGTCATGTGCAGAGAGCTACAGATACACAAACTTCAGCTGAATCAAACTGCCAACGTATTTAACAAAAACTCTGCTCTTTCTCTGAATATAATAGTAAACAGTTTAGTAGATTTAGTGATTAACCAAATCAGTTTGTTTTTATTGAATTGAGAATTTTGTGTAAATAACTTAACTTGTTAAAAACTGTTCAGAGAACTTGAAAATAAGCAATTGATTACAAGTATTCCCTTAAATGACTTAGTGTTTTGGTCAATCTGAATAATTTTCTACCCTATATTTGACTTAAAACAAAAAAAACAAAGTTGAAGTTTTATAGCTCTATAGTGATGCTTAATATAACAGATTCCATATTATGCGGTGTGTGTGTGTGTGTGTGTGTGTTAAGTAAAGACAATAATATCTACATATGATCCAGATATTCACTGTTACAGCATGTTATCTTATGGCCACTATATCTGAAAAATGTTATTTATGTTACTGTTAGTTTGGAATTTCTGCACATCGATACATTTTGTAATTTGTAGAGGAACTTTTCTTGTTCTACATCTTCACAGGTTTTTTCTTAAGTCATCACATAGGCTTTGTCACCATGAAATGTTAGTAATTATTTTATTCACATGACAAAATCAGCATTTTCTTTTCCTTTTTAGGTTGAATTTATTGGGGTGGCATTGGGTGGTAAAATTATATTAATCTCAGGTGTATAATTTTATAATATAGCATCTGTATATTGTACTGTGTCTTCCCCACCACAAGTCACATTTCATTCCATCACCATTTATGCCCCCTTTGCCCTCTTCTACTTCCTTTATCCCCTTTTCCCTCCGGTAATCACTGTCCTGTTGTCTGTGTCCATGAGGGTCTTTCCCCTTAATTCCTTCTTAACCTTTTTCATTCAATTCCCAAGACCCCTCCCTTCTGACAACTGTCAAGTGAAATCCTATGATATTTGTTTCTCTCTGATTGGCTTATTTCACTTAGCATAATGCTCTCCAGGTCTATCCATACTATTGCAAAGGGTAAGCTTTTTTGTTTGTTTTTAGTTTTCTTTTTTCTTTTCTTTTTTTTCTTATACAGACAAGTAGTATTCTATTGTATAAGTGTACCACAGTTTTTTTAATCCACTCATCTACTAAGGGGCATTTGGGCTGATTGAGAATCTTGGCTATTTTAAATAATGCTGCAATAAATGTAGAAATGTATATATCCTTTCAAATTAGTGTTTCAGTTTTCTTCAGATATATCTCCAGAAGTAGATTTGCTGGGTCATAAGGCAGTTCCATTTCTAATATTTTGAGGGAACTCGATACTGTTTTCCACAGTGGCTGCACAAGTCTACATTGCCACCAGCAGTGCAGGAGGGTTCCCTTTTCTCCACATCCTCGCCAGCACTTGTCCTTTGTGGATTTATTGTTTATTCAAGTCCTTGCCTTTTTCCAGTTGGAATGTTTTTTCTGTGTGTTGAATTATTTAAGTTCTTTATTAATTTTGGGTATTAACCACAAATCAGATATATCAGTGGCAAATATATTCTTCAATTCAGTTGGTTGTCTTTTATTTTTGTTGATGGTTTTCTTTTCTGTGAAGAAACATTTTAGTTTGGTACAGTCCCATTTGTTTATGTTTTTCATTTGTTTGTCTTGCCTACAGAGAGATACAGCAGAAAAAAATATTGCTATGAGAAATATCTGAGCCTGACCAGGTGGTAGCGCAGTGGACAGAGTGTTTTTCATCACTTTATATCATTCATGCCAATCCTTTTTAGCTTGAAATGGCTTTTAAGATTCTCTCTCTGTCTTTAACCTTTGCCATTTTAATAATGATGTGTCTTTATGTGGGCTTTTTTTGGCTTCAACTTCTTTGGGAATATCTGAGCTTCCTGGACTTGTGTGTCTTTTTTCTTCACCAGGGTAAGTAAGCTTTCAGCCATTGTTCCTTCAAAAAGATTCTTGATCCAATGCTCTCTCCTTTTTTTATTATGGTACTCATATGATGTGAATGTTGTTACACTTCATGTTTTCCCAAAGGTTTACTAAACTATTTTTATTTTTCTTCTTTTTGCTGCTCTGATTGGTGGTTTTATACTAACTTGTATTCTATATTTCTGATTCGGTCCTCTGCTCATTCAACCTACTGTTTATTACTTCTATTGTATTCTTCATTTAAGGTATTGAATTTTTGATTTCTTACTTTTTTTAATGCTTTCTATGTCTTCTTTATGCTGTTGTAGTGGGGTTTTTTGTTTTTTGTTTTTTTTTTACACAGGGACAGAGAGAGTCAGACAGAGGTATAGATAGGGACAGACAGACAGGAATGGAGAGAGGTGAGAAGCATCAATCAATAGTTTTTCATTGCCATTATGACACCTTAGTTGTTCATTGATTGCTTTCTCACATGTGCCTTGACCACGGGCCTTCAGCAGACTGAGAAACCCCTTGCTGGAGCCGGCGACCTTGGGTCCAAGCTGGCGAGCTTTTGCTCAAACCAGACGGGCCCGCGCTCAAACTGGCGAGCTCGGGGTCTCAAACCTGGGTCTTCCACATCCCAGTCCGACACTCTATCCACTGTGCCACCGCCTGGTCAGGTGCTGTTGTAGTTCTTACTAAGTTTCTTTAGCATGACTACAACCATTTATTTGAACTCCATTTTTGGTAATTACTTGCCTCCATTTTATTTAGTTTTTTTTTGTTGTTGTTTTCTGGAGATTTCTCCTGTTTTCTCATTTGGAGCATATTTCTTTGTCTCCTAATGTGATTGCCTTTTTGTGTTTGTTCTTATGTATCAATCAATCCTGCCATGTCTTCCAGTCTTGGTAGTGTAGCCTTAGTAACAGGTGTCCTGTGGGACCCATTCACACAGTCTCCTTTATCACCTGAGCTGGATGTTCCAGGAATGTCTTTTATGTGCATTTTTGTGCCCTCCTTTTGTAATTGAGCTGTGATTTCTATTGGTCTGTCTGTTTGTGCATGGGTTTGCCCCTCAGGCTGGCAACTGAGAACTGACTGGTAATTCAGTGTATGAGCTGCTGTGCATGTGCTGACCATACAAAGCACAACTTGCCTCAACAAGGTCTGGTGCCTGCTGAGACCTCCTTTTGAATATCCTGCTTGTGGTGTGTATTGGATCCTGCTCTAATTCTAGTCTGAATCTGGCCACTGGGTATGAAACTTTTGGAGCCCATTGGGAGATTGTGCCATCCAATGGCAAACCCTGTCTGTGACTGGTCCTGCACAACTTGTTTGAAGGTACAAAGGGATCCAAAGTTTGTGGTTACCTCTGCTGGGCCTGGGATGGCATAGGAACAGTGCATCAAGGCCAGCTTTTGTTCACACCAAGCCTGGGGCAGGTCAATAATGATCCCGAGGCACCTTGAAATCCTCCTCTATCTGCCTCTCTCCCTGTCAGCTGCCTGTTAGGCTCAGTCACTGAACAATCTTTTGGCAGTACTTGAGTTGCATGAGGTAGGATTACAGTGAGTCACCATGTAGGGTGAGTTCATCAAATTGATCAAGGATCAAACTCATTGCCAGTGTTTGGGTCTGAGGCCACTTAGTAAATATTTCCATTTATATCAAGACTAAATGCCACCTGCTAGGTGTTCACAAACCTTTGTAGTGGGGCAGGGTTTCAGGGAATCCTTAAAGTGGCCAGCATGGTTGTTCAGGCTCAAACAGATCAAGCTTTAGCTATGTGAATATGAGGCTTTGCTCCAGTAAGAAGTGCAAAGAAAGGAATGGCCCCTATTTTAGAGTTACACAACCCAGCCTGTTCCAGATTCTGCCCAGAGCTGATCTCAGGATGATGAGACCAGTGGAAGTCAAGAGGATGGGGTTTATGAATCTCCCATAAGAAAAATGTTCTTGTCAGACTTGGGTAAAGTTGTGGGAGTAGCTTGGGTCTCAGAGCCACACTACTCAGTCTGGCACAAATTCTGTCCAGAGCTTAGCAGAGTAAAACCACCAGGAGTCAGGAGGGTTGAGCTGTTGGGGCTTGGAGAGTGGGGCTAGCAAATATCTTGTGAAGGAGAGGATTAGTCAAGTTCATGAGAAAGTAGAGAGGAATGACCCCTGTCGAAAATCCACACAACTCAGTCACTAACACCCCAAGTCTGTCCAGACCTCTATACCCCAGCCCTGGCAACAGACTCCTCAACGGGGTGCTTGTTCCACAGGACAGTGTGACAGGGAGTCCAGAGGTTTGGGTTACTGCATTCCCTCAGACTGATGCCGTGTGAATGGGAGTACTCCACCCAAGAAAGATGGCATCTGTGGTGTGGGAGAGGATCTCAGCTCAGAAATTCTGGTTTAGCCCTTTCAGCTCTCTCCCCAGAGCCACAAACCTTGATCTCTCTTCACATGGCTCTAGTCTGCTTCACTCTCTCTCTGCTAAAGCCCAGGATGAGTGGCTGTTAATGATGTTTTGTGCATTGGCCCTTTAAGAGGGCACTTATTTCTGCCTGGTGTATGAAATCCCTGTTGTTTTTCACAGCCAGATGTCATGTGGGAGTCTCTCCTGGCTCTGGTACTCTGGGCTGAGGAGTGCATGCAGCTTGGGGTTCTCAGAGAGAACCTTTTCAGCTGACAGTTAATTTCAGAAACTCATCTGTTGCTCATGGAAGTGCAGTCAGGTCTTTTTGTGTCTCTGCCCTTCCTTCCAGTCTTGATGTGACTTCTTCTGTACATCCTTGGTTATAAGAATTCTGTTCAGCTAATCTCTAGTTGGTTATTCAGATAGATTGCTCTATATTTTAGTTGTAATTCCAGTTTATTTCTGGGTAGAGGTGAATGTAACATCCACCCAGTCTGCTGCCATCTTGAATGGCCTAGCATTTTTTTTCTTTGAAATTTGTTTCCATTTGTTTTAAATTGTTATCTAGTAAAGAGGCCTTCCTTGGGTTTGGGGATGTTTGAGTGAGCCCTATAAGAGAATTAGAGAAAGCTTATGGATAAATTGGAAATATGACTGGACTAAACTCAGCCAATTTCTGCTCTGTAAATGCCCTGAAAATTGGAGGCACTTAATGTAAATCCCTTACACTGTAAACAGTAATTTTGCAGGAGGTTTAAATGAAATGAAATGTGAGAAGATGGCATTTGGGCTGCCCTGCAAGAAAGAAAAGATACAACTATGTTGGCTTCTGCTATCAGGACCCTGTGAGGTCTAAGAAAGAATCAAATGTTCATTAGCATAGAACAAGAGCCAAAGAACAACATTATATAAGGGAAAACTACTTGTGATTATGCTAACAATAAATAGGTCAGTTACAATCAGTTTATATGTAATATATAGTTCATTCTTCCAAGGTACCAGCACTGCTGAGTTTTCTAAGAGTGAACATATTGGCTATAGTGATAATAATAGTAGTAATAATTCTATTTATTAATTATTTACTAAGTTACAGACCAAGGCACTGTCCTAAGAAGTTTACATGCATTATGGCATTTAATTCTCACATCAACCTATTGTTATAGGTATTACTATTATTATTGTTTTTAAATAATGGTTAGAAAACTAGGTTGTAAGAGATTAAGTAACTTGCGCACAGTAACACTATTTATTAAGTTCAAAACTAGGTTTCAGATCCAGGGTAGATTCTAAAACCTGTGATCTTTCTCAATGTTAAATAATAACAGTAGTTTGACTTAAAGTTTAGGGCCTCGATATCAGCACCTGCGTTAAACAGGAAGCTCCAGAAAAGGGCTCAGTTTCTAAAAACCAAACCAGTGATGCTCAACGGGAATGTGTCAACCCCCTTCCAGGAAGCATGCGGCAATGCCTGATGACATTGTTGGTTCCCACATCTGAGAGGAGGTGCTATTGGTATTGTGTAGGTACAGACTATGGATGCTTTAAGACACCCTACAACTCAGAGAACAGTAAGTCACAGCAATAATTATCTGCCCCAAATTTCATATGCTGAAGTTGAGAGATTTTATTTTTCTTTTTGTAAGAAAGACAGAGAGGGACAAATAGGGACAGACAGACAGGAAGGGAGACAGATGAGAAGTATCAATTATTTGTTGCGGTTCCTTAGTTATTTATTGACTGCATTCTCATATGTGCCTTGACCGGGGGCTATAGCAGACTGAGTAACCCCTTTGAAGCCAGTGACCTTGGGCTTCAAGTCAGTGACCTTGGGCTTCAAGCCAGCAACCCTTAGGCTCAAGCCGGTGACCTTGGAGTTTTGAACTTGGGTCCTCTGTATACCAGGCCAATGCTCTATCCTCTGCAATACCACCTGGTCAGGCTGAAGTTGAGATATTTTGAAGTAAATTGTCAGAACCAACTACATAGTTTGTGGGGCCCAAAACAAAATGAAAATTCAGGGCACCAGGTCCAAAAACAGGAATAAAAGCTTTTTCCTTTTTTTTTTCAGACTTTTTCTCCACCTGTCATGTAATTTTCTGTTTTCTAATCAATGCCGTCTTTCCTTGGACAAGATTAGTGTCTGGACAGCTAGCTGCAGGTCCCCACAGGCATC
This sequence comes from Rhynchonycteris naso, assembly GCA_037038555.1. Classification (NCBI taxonomy): domain Eukaryota; kingdom Metazoa; phylum Chordata; class Mammalia; order Chiroptera; family Emballonuridae; genus Rhynchonycteris; species Rhynchonycteris naso. The sequence goes on from CM073002.1 coordinate 95,228,749, forward strand.
TAGGGCTCCACCGTGAAACGGGGCTTTCACTTTGATTCTCTGTTTGCCCATGCATAGGATCTGCCAAGGGAGAATGGTCGCACAGGTCACTGGGCAGGGATGGGGGAGCAGGTAGCAGAGACCCCATCCTAGGGAGGACAGGGAAGCATCAGGCATCAGGAGAACAGTAAGCTAACTAGCACTCTATGCTGCTGATCTGTGTCCTTCTGTTGTTCCATCAGACTTGACTAACATAAGTCCAAAGATGGCAATTAAAATTTTCAAGGTGGCCACTGCACATTATACTCCTAGCATGGGGTGTCCTCCGAAGTCCTGATCTCTGCCTACGACTTCATTGGTTCATGACCCGTGAAGCTATCTCTGTAGGCTTTTAATGACAACTAGAAGTCATGGGGAAGGTGACTGCATGGCTGGAGAAGGAATCTCAAGAGAGGACATTTAGAGGATTGTATAGGAATTGCTTATTTAATCCAATGGTTTTGAAATCACAGCCGGAACCCAAAATTTAAATGTCACAGTATGTCCCCATTAAGGACAGAGAATATATCCCTAGAGACCAGCAACCATTCAGGGTGACCAAAGATCAAAGGAGAGGAGACCAATAATAAAAGGTTAAACTGGGATGTTAACAAGGTCGGATAGAAGGTGGCAGTCCTTGAAATGCATTTAGTGACAAACTGTGAGTCTGAGCACGGACAGTAGATTCAGAACAGTTGCAGGCAGAAATGTGGATTCTAAGAAGATCTAAGCTGAAAGATGGTGCAGCGACAATTTCATTATCTTGTATAATGAGGGTTTAAGGCTGAACCAGGTCATTTCAGGATGCCGTCAGAAGCAGGAAAAGTGGGAGAAGGAACAGATCTATTTTGATCTTACCAGATAGAAGATGTTTGTGTTGGTCAGTAACATATTATGGTAGACACAATAAGTGCTCCTCCCCTTACTAATGTCCACACCGTGTGAATATGTTACCTTATGCCGCGAAAGCATATTGCTTGTGTGGTAAAGGTGACAGGCATTGAGCTCAAGAGATTATCCTGAGTTATCCAGATGTGCCCAATCTGGTCATATGAGTTCCTAAAAGTAGAGAACCTTTTTCTTTTGGCAACAGTTGCTCAAAGAGATGTGAAGAGAGAAAGATTTTCCCCGCTGTTTCTGAATTTGAAGATGAAGGGAGGAGATGTGAACTAAGAGATCAGATTCCCTTAAAAGCTGGAAAGTGCAGAGAAACAGATTCTGCTCTGGAGTCCTTAGATAGAAGAAGCACAGCCCTGCCCATACCAGAATTTCAACCCAGGGAAACCACGTCAGATATCTGCTATACAGAACCGTATCATAATACATTCACCTTGTCTTAAGCCATTGCATTTGTGATAATTTGTGAGGGCACAGTGGGAAACTTATATATATGCACCGAGCTTGCTTGGGAGACTGAACACTGTGGGAATCTAAGGAATCAGGAAAATTAGAGCTGGGATGATTATGGAGGTAATTAAATCTCACTCCTCCATTGTAGAGTCAAGAAACCTGTAGTTTTAAAGGGAGTTCATCTGTATGCTAAAGGTCACATACCAGCTCCCTGTCAACCAAACCCCTGGCCTTTCTACTGTCATATGTATTAGTTGCTAACAGGGTGCTTGGGTGCGAGGCAAGGCTAGCTGTGAATAGAGGCAGTGCTCACACTACCCAAGAGAAAAGCTGTAAGAGCCAGGGAAAGTACAAACAGGAGTGAGGAAAAGAAATGAACCGAGAAAGAAGTAAATCTTGTTGGTTCAAAGTCAAATCCCAGGTAGAACTGGAAACACTTAATGCACAGCATGCAGAGGGAAAAGAAGATGAATGGGACCCTCTGGAAGCAGAAGGAAAGCATGAAAAATGATCAAATGAGACAGGAGGGAGAAGTCCTCGCCTGCATTTCTGCACCATCTAAATCAGAGTGGCTTCCTTTTTGTAGCTGCTCCCAGAGTCAACGTCTCCTTGATAAACTAGGTGGTGAGTCCACGAGGTGGCCGGCGCCGTGGACCTGTGTAGCTCATTAGCTGGGCAAAGGACAAGAGGCAAAGATGGGCTTTGCTTTGGAGAAACCGTGCCGCCCAGGAGGGTAATTCCACCTGCGTGGCTGAGCCAGCCGCATACCTTTCCTTCTAATACCAGATCTCCAAGGAGAGCTACCATTCTCGTGACATTCTTTATGAGCCCTCTCTTGGTTAGAAATTAAATAGAAATATGTAAGATACAGAGTCTGAGAACAAAGGATGAAACATGACTCTAATAGGTTACTACTTGTGATGGTGACATTAGAAACACCCAGAAAAGAGCACATTGTCAGAATTTAAAAGGTCACTGGTATCTTCAATCATGCAAGTCTCGCTCTTATTAGCTACTTAATTTCTTTTGTAGTGAAGCTCACCTGAAAAATCCAGTGGCAGAGATTTTTTTTCTTTTCAGTGCAGGTTCAGTTTGTATAGAATGACATTCCTGCTCACGCAATTGGTTTTCCACCTCTTCTGCTTAAAACAGCGGCAGCATTGGTATAATTAAATGTACAACACAAGTAAAAAAAGTAATAAGGATGTTAGGTTATTTTGCTGACACAATCTTTGTACCTGTGGAAGTTAATACGAACCCTTTAAAATACACATTTGTCTTTGCTCGGGTCTGTCTCGTCAGATCCGCCTTCAGCTACCTCATGCGCCCTACGCCCGAGCCTTTCTTTAGCTTTCTTCTGTAGCTTCTCTACAGGACGCTTCCCAGCCCAATGCAGCAGCAGACACCACCTAATCCCCCCCAGCCCAGCCCAATGCAGCAGGAGACACCACCTAATCCCCCCCAGCCCAGCCCAATGCAGCAGGAGACACCACCTAATCTAAACACTCTTTCTGTAATTGCAAAGCAACATCTGAAACAACTCTGTGCCGTCTACTTGGAGAACAAAAGCTTTCTTCGGAAAGGTCCCGCTTTCATTCTTCCCAACGACAGACACCTATTCACAACCCCGAACTGACAAGTCGTAAAGAGGTATGATTAATCAGATGACAAATGAATCATCTCATCTCCACTACATCCTGGGGATCAGATCTGAAATATAAGTAAAAACCTTCCCTTTCCTTCCCCTGCTCAAACGATCCCTAGATTTCCTCTAACTCCCTCCGACTAGGGTTCTCTGTGATATAGGTAGAGAAATCCCATACGCTCTTATTCAGAGTTGTCTCCTCTGGCTGTTGTTGGTCATTGATTATAGCCTCCTACATATTGTTCAACTGGGTGAAGACCTCTTCTATTATTATTTCCCTTAGTCAAAATAGGTGCTTTTTGAAATGTTGCAATTTTGTTTGTATATGCTTGTTTACCTCTGAGATTATTTTTGGGATAGTGTATTTAATAATGGTTTAAGCCTGACCAAGCCATGAATAGAGCATCAGACTGGGACACAGAGGACCCAGGTTTGAAACCCCAAGGTCACCAGCTTAAGCACAGGGTTGCTGGCTTGAGCCCAGAGGTCACTGGCTTGAAGCCCAAAGTCACTGGCTTGAGCAAGGGACACTTGCTCTGCTGTAGCTTTCCGGTCAAGGCACATGTGAAAAAGCAGTCAGTGAACAACTAAGGAGATGCAATGAATTGATGCTTTTCATCTCTCTCCCTTCCTGTCTGTCTGTCCTTTTCTGACCCTCTCTCTGTCTCTGTCACACACACAAATAATAATAATAATAATAATAATAATAATAATAATAGTTTAAAACATTCTTTAACTATGTTTTCAAGGACTTAATTAATTTTGTTCACTAAATTTACTTTCATTCTTATCAAAAAAGTGACTAAATCCATATTATTTATTTAGAGACTGTATCAAATACCACGTCTTTGTCTTATTATAAGGTAGGAATTCAAGTCTAAGGCATGGAATTTCAAAGGCAGAAAAGGCAATTTGAAGTTAGATAAATTCCCTTTCTCCTCTCCCTACCTTCTGAACCTTCTCTGAGATTATATCCCGCCTCTCCTAACATCAGAGAATGATTGATCTATACTCTTTATATCATTAGATGTAGTCCTTGCCACAGTCCAGAGGTTAAAATTATTTTTATTCCAATCTTAAATTTAGAAACCTAAGTATAGAGAGGTTAAGAAATTTTCCTGTAAAAAAGCAGATTCATCCCTCAAATACATGTCCATTAGACTAGAAAGCCCTTGTACTTAACCCTTCTACTACACAGCTCACAGTCATCTTTTATAAAAACTTAGAATTTTATACTTAATGCTTTGAATATAACACATAAATTATAAAATAGATATTGAAACAAGATAATTAGCCAAGAGTGAAAAAACAAAAACAAAGTGATAAAAGAAAATATAGCCTTGGTCAGTGGATTAAGCATTGGCCCAGTGTATGGTTGGTGCATGATTCCTGGTCAGGGCACACAGGAGACATGACCATATCCATCTCCCTCCCTTCCACTCTCCCTCCTCTCCTTCCCCTCCCACAGCCAGTATCTCAATTGCTTTGAGCATGGCCGTGGGCACTGAGGATAGCTCCATTGGAATGCATTAGCTTCAGGTGCTAAAACTAGTTTGATACTTGAGCATTGGCCCCAGATGAGGTTGCTGGGTGGAACCTGATTGGGGCATATGCAGGAGTCTGTCTTATATCTCCCATTCTTTCACTTAAAAAATACACACAGACACACACACACACACACACACACACACACACACACACACACACACATGTATGTATTTGCAGTTGACAAGCTGGGCCAAGAATATAGTTCTAGTTTAAGTACAAAGTCTTGAGAACCAGGAGAGATAATGATGGATAATGTTGCTGTCTTTTGAAAGCTGGCAGGCTTGACACCCAAGAGGAGTCAGTGTTTCAGTTCAAGTTTGAAGAGAGATATATATATATATATATATATATATATATATAAATGTTATAGTTTAAAGACAGATACAGTTTAGATCCTTTCTCTAGTTTTCCTCTTTTACTTGTGTCTATTGATAAAGAAACTACTAGGAAAAACTCTACTGTCCCTAGCACCCAAGGGAAGCTTATTTGTCTGTGAGGTGCAGGCATTTTTCCGGGTCATTGCAGGTGCTTAGGTCAATTTAGAAACAAAGTTTTGACTCTCTGCCTTGCCTTGCCCCTAGGGATACAAGAGTCAAAGAGCATTTTTTTCTACTTACTATGAATTTGGGTCCTAGTAAATTCACTTACTACACAATAAAATAAGCAAATGATTGCATTAAAAGAGAGGGAGAAGAGAGAGAGGAAGAAGGCACTCTGACATAAATTACATAAACCCCTTGTGGTGGTTAATTTTAAATGTCAACTTGACTGGCCAGGGGATGTCAAGATTAAAAGTTATTTCTGGGTGTATTTGAGAAGGTGTTTCCCGGATGAGAGTAGCATTTGAATCAGTTAAGTCAGTAAGAGTAGCTTGTCCTCCTCTGTGTAATTGGATATCATCCAATCTACTGAGGGCCTGAGTAACACCAAGGGCAGAGAGGGCGGTAATTCAAATATGTATTTTATAAATATAAAGATATAGTATAATTATATTGTTATTATATTATTTTCTTAAATTTTAATATAAGAAAATATATATGATAAACTAGACATATAAGGAAATAGTTCACATGTTTATGGAAGGTGAGAAATCCCAAAATTTGCAGTTGACAAGCTGGGCCAAGAGTATAGTTCCAGTTTAAGTACAAAGTCTTGAGAACCAGGAGAGATAATGATGAAGTTGCTGTCATCTGAAAGCTGGCAGGCTCGAGACCCAAGAAGAGTCAATGTTTCAGTTGAAGTTTCAAGGTAGAAAAAGACCAGTGTCTCAGCTCATAAAATCAGGCAAGACCGATTACCTCTATTTGCAGGAGGGTCATTGTTTTTCTTCTATTCAGGTCTACAAATGATTAGATGGGGACCACCCACAGAGATAGCAATTCGCTAGTCCAGTGATTCTTAACCTGGGTTCTATCAAACCCTAAGGGTTTGATGAGTCGGTCTCAGGGGTTCAAAGAAGCCTCTGCCGTGGAGGCCAGAATAAAGTAATACCATAATTTGTTGTGAGTTCATGCACTTTCTTGGTTTTGTTCTTTGAGCAAGGGGATGTTCATGCACGGCTCATTTTGTGCACCAGTAAAAAAACATATACCTATGTCTTGAATTTGGGGAAAAAATCATATTTTATTTATCACTAAAGAAGGGTTCGGTGAATGCGCATATGAACCTAGTGGGTTCGGTACCTCAAAAAAGGTTAAGAACCACTGTGCTAGTCTCAGGCTACTAATTATAAATGTTAATCTCATCCAGATACCCTCACAGACACACTCAAAAAAAGTTTGACAAGATATCTGGCCCAGTGAAGTTGACACTTAAAATTAAACATCCCATTGGAGAAAACCTAGGTGTCCTTAATATACAAATGAATAAAATACATATCATATTTTATTCATTTGTTTATCTATCTATATCATAAAATATTACTCAAAAATATAAATTAATGAGATCTTGCTATTTATGACAATGTGGATGAGTGTATTATACTATGTGCAATAAATCGGAGAAAGATAAATATTATATAACTTCATGTATATATGAAATCTAAAAAGCAAAACAAATGAACAAACAAAACTAAACAGAAAGAGTCTCATACACACAGAGAACAAGGTGATGGTTACGAAAGGTAGAGAGATAGGTAAAAAGAACAAATAGTCTAAAAATTGAGTTTGATTCTTTATCCAAAATTTTTAGTAAAACACTTTTAAGCATGGGAGAAGAAAAGAACCCCCAAACAAAAAACAACAACAAAAACAACAGAGAGGTTGCATGCAATGACTTTGTGGTGGGCAGCTAGACAGACAGACATGAGCAGACCAAGGATGATGGACGAAGTACAGGAGGTCACCAGGGTGGAAAGCCCTGGATTCCCAGCAAGGAGAAAACTTGGAAAACAAGGACCTCACCTGGCTGGTAATGTGGTTTAGATCCCCCTGACCTTTTATATTTCTGGTCATGGGTTCAATCCCTTCCCTGACATATTTTCTGCTAGAATGTCACTAGTCATGCAGCAGATCCACTGGAAGGAGGAACAAGGGACTAAAGAATGACTTCATGTGACTCCTGTGGGGATCCTTGCACAACCAACCACTACTCCCTTAAGCATTATCCCTTAAGGATGACATCTAAGCTTCAGTTGTGCATCAGCTCAAAGCCCAGAAAAACGGCAAAACCCAAAAAGCGATGCCATGGCTGAGCTCAGGACCAGCTGCACTGACCACTGACCCCCAGCCCTGGCGCCCACCAATCAGTGAGACCACAGCCTAAAAGGGTACACCTGGAAAGCTGATGAATATTCTGCTGGGATCCTTGCCTGAAACTCCAGATATATATTCTCAAGACAGAGACCCAGTACAGTTCTCTCTAAGGAGCAAGTACACGCCTTTCCTCACTCCCCTCCCGGAAGCATGCTTTTCTTGCATCTCTCTCTTAAGCTCCAAGTCCCCTCTTTTTGCCTCTGTAACTTGTTTCCTAAGCCTGGTCCTTATAAGAACCAAGGTTGGTGAACTCAGGTCTGGTCTGACTCCACAATTCTAACCTGGTGTCTTTCTCACTCCTGAGAGTTCATAGTGCGTAACTATAGTACGATAATATTACCGCCAGAAAGTGGATGTTGGTATGATCCACAACTCTTCAGGTTTCACCAAGATAAAAACAATTAATCATCACACTTACTAATAGGAATGAAAGATAAATTAATCATTGGGATACTCTGGCACAAACTACTTTTCTGAACTACAAAGTAGGCATGATTTGTGGGAGAGGAAACAAATACTTTCTCAAGGAAAATGCCCCTAAGTAATGACGGATTCTTTTTATAACTGCAATGATGTAGTAGTTTGCCTCAGGCTTCACATCTTTCTGGAAATCAGGAAACCTGAACTATATTGATGTATCGATCCAGCACTCATCTTAGTCGCTGTATTTAAGGTTTCCTTCCTCAAGGTAGAAACTGTCTCTATATCTGCTGTGGTTTTATAAATATATAATTTCTGGAAAACCTGGCTAAACAACTGCTGTATGTTTAGACATAAGGAGTAAGTTTTAACATTGATTCAAAATGCCAAAGAGAAATGCTCTCAGTAACACAATGGTTCACCAACCAAACTTGTTCAGTTCACAGATTTATATTATCATTTTTCTTGCACTTAAAGAAACAGATATTCCCCTTGTAAATTCCTTTGTTTTAAAAAAATTAATATCATGAAATTACAATATTTTATGAACTAAGTCCTGATCTTGTTATTTTTAGAAGAAAAATGAGAAACATATTTATCACAACCTATTCTCAAATTATTAGACAAATTAAGAGGAGAAAGACTCACTGTTCATTTCATTTTGGTCCTATGTCAGCCCTGTTCTCACAAAACTCTTTGAGAAACAGAAGCTATCATTTTTATCCATATCTGATACTATAAAGATGATATGCTTCATTTGTAACTGAAGGTGAGGAAGAAAATTAAGTTCTTATTTTTTATTTTTTTATTTTATTTTTTACAGGGACAGAGAGACAGAGTCAGAGAGAGGGATAGATAGGGACAGACAGACAGTAACGGAGAGAGATGAGAAGCATCAATCATCAGTTTTTCGTTGTGACACCTTAGTTGTTCATTGATTGCTTTCTCATATGTGCCTTGATCATGGACCTTCAGCAGATGGAGCAACCCCTTGCTTGAACCAGTGACCTTGGGCTCAAGCTGGCAAGCTTTTTCTCAAGCCAGATGGACCTGCGCTCAAGCTTGCTACCTCGGGGTCTCGAACCTTTGTCCTCTGAATCCCAGTTCAATCAATGCTCTATTCACTGTGCCACCACCTGGTCAGGCTCTGCTCTTATTGTTTCAGATTAGGGGTATCTCTGTGCAAAAACAAAATAGGTATAATTTTGATAACTGTGGAGATCACAAATTGAATGTCTACTTGGTAGAATACTGAAGGCCAGCTATGTCTAATTCACCAGTCATCTGGATTTCAAAAAAAATTGTCTCTTTTGAGTACAAAATTATTTTATAATGATGTATAAGACGACTGTCTTCCCTTACTTGAGATTTTGCTTTCTGCAGTTTCAGTTAACTGTAGTCAACTGCAGTCTAAAAAAAATTAAATAGAAATTTCCAGAAATAAATTATTTGTTAAGTTTTAAATTGCATGCCATTGTGATAGAGTGATGAAATCTGTTACCATCCTACTGTCTCACCTGCAACATGAATCATTTCTTTGTCCAATATATCCACATTGTATATGTCACCTATAGCCGCCAGTTACTTAGTTCACTGCTCACAAACATTATGGATCAGGGAACGTGCAGATACTCTAGTACTTTCAGCCTTTTGTATAGCGCATTCTCACCAATGAAATAAAAGCTGGTTTTGCATCTCATTTGCATAATTGAACAACTTTCTTTGACTTGTCATTTGCTTTTCTGATGTTCTTGTTTAATAAAAAAAAATCAAATGCTTCTTTTTTTATTGCTTCATATTCATTTTGAAGTAACCCCTAATTTTTGTGATCAGTATATAATAATCAAGATGATTTGATTATTAGATTGACAGTTAAGTATTAAGGTGTTACTGTGCTTGTGTTCCAGTGACCCTTATTTTACTTAATAAGAACCCCAAAGCACAAGAGCAGTAATGCTATCAATTCAGATATACCAAAGAGAAGCTGTAAAGGACAACTTTACAGCTTCTCCTGAAAGGGTATATGTGTATAAGAAAAATGAAAAGCATTTTTAACTACCCATGGTTTCAGGCATCCAGTGGGAATCTTGGAAAGTATCCTCCATGGACAAGGGGTCAATTATTATGCAGTCAATTTATTGAAAACTATTAAACTGGTTGTTGTCTTTTTAGACACTTCTTTATTCTAACAATGGCAAGGTAAAAAAATCAGTAAGTAATATCACAAGAAATGTCATATTGTATGAAAAATCAAATTAACTTGCATTTATTTCAAACAATCTTATTGCTTGTATTATTAAATAATTCTTTATTTATGAGAGAAATACTGAAGGAAAAACTTGGATGTATGTTGATATTTTCATCACAGTAATTCCTCACCAGAATAAGTAACTAAAGGCCCTTTGAATATAATATATCTGGTGTTGCACAGACTCCAAAGCATTTACTTCTTGTGTAACACACTTTAAAAGGCATTAACATGAATGTTATGCTAATTTGTCTGCTTTTGACCTAGAGTTTATTTTAAATCCTAGAGGATTTTCAAGAGGATATTGTTTCATTAAATTAACTCACAAAGCAATGCTAAATCCAACCTTTTATTTTACTAGAATGAATTAATCTAAAAAAAATATTTGTAGAATGAATCAACACAGGATCTTCAAGAAGTATAGTTCAGTTCAAGTATTAGTTGTGAACTAAAGTACTAGCTTAAAACTAGAGTCAAAGAGTACTTAGTTTAATTTCCTATTTAACTACTTATTAGCAGTCTGTCCTTTGGTATGTTATTGACACTTTTAATCCTGAGTATACGTACTCAACAGTAAATTTTGTTAAATTATAATACGTATCTCACTGATTGATTTAGAATTAAATATAATAATTATTCAAAGATTTAAGAATAGTCTCTGGCACATAGTAAGCACTCAATATATAGTTACTATTAACTATCCCTTAATCATTATTTTCAGAACCTGAATTAATAACAGGAATTGTGTAGAGCAAAATACAAACTATTATTCAATTGATAAATTTTTCTCTATGAGCAATTATGATGTTTTAACAATTTGAGAATATGGTTTATTTATAAGTCTTTAAAATATTCAAAATAAGAGCATTTTAAAATAAATATTTATGGTTGACTTTTGCTGAATGAGTTCTATGATAAGTCCTGCAGGGAAGATAAAGTTTCTAACATCAGGAACTTATGGTCTAGTTTTGCTAAAAGGAAATGTGTAGACCACAACCACAAATATCCCAAAATAATAGGTAGCAAGTAATAATAAGAAAAAAATAATAAGTGACAACTTGAGGGGAAGGAAATCATTATGAACTCATGGAAATGGTAAACCTTAAACTAATATTTTAAGAAAGGGTAAAATTTAAGTTTAGAGAAATCCTTAGAAATTAACAAAATTTAAATTTATATGTAGTTTAATAGGGGTAAGAGGTTCAAAAATGAGAATTTCACAATGTATTTGGGAAACTAAGAATGGACTTTTCATTTAGAAGAAAGTTCTTATGGGAGACAATAGGTTGGACATCTTTGAGAAGTTCTTGGATACTAGGAAAGGAATTTAGCTTGATATACAAAACAATGAAGTGATAATTGGCTAAGAGCCCTAACTTAAAGAATAAACTTAAGAAAACTATCAGAGATGTAAATGCAAAGATAAAAGTATCCTTCTTACAGATACTTTTTGGACTGATGTATCACCTATTGGATGTCATTAAATAAATTATACTCTTTCATTGCTTATCCAGTATCAGAGCTCCCCTGCATATGTATGGCTATCTTTTCTAATGCCCCTCACGATTTCTTTTCTCGTGTGTGTGTGTGTGTGTATGTGTGTGTGTGTGTGTGTGTGTGTGTGTGTGTGTGTGACAGAGACAGAGAAAGAGAGACAGAGGGACAGATAGGGACAGACAGACAGGAAGGAAGACAGAAGAGAAGTGCCAATTCTTCATTGCAGCTCTTTAGTTATTTATTGATTGCATTTTTATATGTCATTTAACCTGGGGGCTACAGCAGAGTGAGCAACCCCTTGTTCAAGCCTGCGACCGTGGGCTCAAGCCAGAGACCATGGGGTCATGTCTATGATCCTATGCTCAAGCGACATGAGCCCATGCTCAAGCCAGTGAGCTTGGGGTTTTGAACTTGATTCCTCTGCATCCCAGTCCAGTGCTTTACCCCCTAAGCCACCGCCTAGTCAGACTACCCCTCACAATTTCTTTAATCTTCCACAACAGATTAATTATAGAGAATATCATCGGGATTTATGGCTTACTACTGAAAATCTCATTAGATGCATCTCTTCTTTCTTTTCTGCCATATCTTCATGTTAGAGGACACATCTCTGTGTACTCTCCCTTCCAACACACACACACACACACACACACACACACACACACACACACACACACACCCACACCCCTTAGCTCTGTTAGCAGCTCTTCCTCCTTGCTTTTTGTCTTTTCCACTCTTTCTTTCCCAAGAACATTCATATCCTCTTCCCTTTTCACACAGAGAAAATGATGTCTTCCTTATGTCTCAGGTGCCAGCCCAACACCCAGGATGCCAGCCTCTATTTTACAGTGTGTGTGTGGTGATTGTCATAGCATTTCCTTAACAAGGCTGCCTTCTCTCTTCTCCTAAAATTCTTACACTTGTTACAAAAAAAGGCAACCATTTGCCCGGAATTATTTTATAAATACACAATAAGTATGCAAGTGCTATTAAAAACAGCTAAGTGACAGGGTCAACACTTTATTACAAATTAAGTAAAACATCTGTCAAGAAATACAGCAAATAGTAGCATTTATCATTTTGAGAATGATACAGAAGAACTTTCTCTGATTACTCATACTCCTGAATTGTGTGATTTTTTATAATATGCATATATAAGTTATATAGTAAATAACTATTAATGTCTTCATTTGAAAAATAAAACAAATTACATACATTGACTTATTTCAAAATGAAATTGACAGAGCAAATGTGATATGTAGTTATATATTTTGAGCAATTTATTGTGTATATAATAAATACTGGTCTCTCTAGTAAGTACCTTAAATACATACTTGTATTTTGTGTTCCACACTATCCTAAAAATCAGCATTCTTTCCTTATTTTATCAATAAAGAAACAGAGACTCCCAAGAATGTAAGTAACTCGTCTAAGGTCACACAGCTAGTAAATAGTAAAGCCAGGGTTCAATTCTTTTTGTTATTGTTCAGCATTATACCTACCTCTCCTTTCAGAAAATTCACTCAGCTAGAAATGAGTGACTTTTCTATGGATTTAGCAGCTGAGCAGTATTTATTGTTTATGAATAGGAAAGTAGCATGGCTGAGGAAGGTAATAACCAATTTAAAGAGTTTTAAGGTCTAAGGTAAATAATATGGCGTTTGATTTATTCAGTTCATTGTGACTCTTAAATGTGTCACATGGAAAGCTCATTTTGCTATATATGCTGTTGAATCACTCTCAAGAGGATTAATACAACTAAATGTTTCAGTAATTTTCCAATTTGCTCATTCCTCATAAACACAATGGATTCTGTTAAGAACTCACGAAGAGTCCATTGGCATATTCAGGATGTGCTGTGTTGCATATTGTGCTTGGGTGGTAGTCTTATTAACACTGAAACAGTTCTTGTTAAAGTGGAAGTGTTAATTATAGTAAAAAAGCAGACCTTCATATTATATTATTTGGGGAGAAATTTTAATCTATAGCCTTTTGGTTTATAAATTGTTTTTATTTTTAAATGTTCAGAGGAAAAATCATTAAGCAAGTAGAGCTAAAATATTTGGTTTTTAAATGAGGTTGACAGGTTCCTGTTAGCTGAGCTGAAGTTTAATTCTGGAATTCAGGTCTAATGGGGACCTGAAGGCAGACCACAGTTACATTAGCTGGGGCAAAAATGTAGTTTAATAAACAACCATTGAGTAACAATATTTGCCAAACACCATGCCAGTTGCTTGGGATACGAAGGTAAATGAGGTATGGTTTCCCTGTTCAAGGAGGTTATACAGGTGAACAATCGCAACGTTCCGGGTAAAATAAAATCGTATCAGAAACTCAGAAGTTGTTCTACCGAGTACGTGACACATAATTTGAGATCTAAATATAATGTAGGTTTTATTTTGTAAACAAGTCAGACGAATAGTTGAGGCAGAGGAATACCCTAAGAAGAACGAAATGAGGAGAAGTTTAACTTTTCGGGGGAATGTCAAAAGTGGTTGGAAATGAAATCTGTTAAGAACAAATTTATAGAGACTTTTGAAGATTATGCAAAAAAATCAAATTATATACAAAATAATCCTTTCCTCCATTTTTATAAAACACACTACCATTTATCGAGACAATGAGGGAGAAAAATAGTGGAACTTATTTTTGCCTTTACCGCAGACTGACCATACAATCATTGTCCAATTTTAGCGACGATTCCACCTTCATATGTTTTCAAGATTTTTTCTCAGTCTTCATTGATAAGATCCTAGTTTGAGACATTATCTCCTCCTCCTATAAACTAAAAGAAAATTGCTCCAACAGTTTTCTTCTCCAGCTTCTGGCCGTTGTGATCTGAGTTTATATAATAAAATCAAGGAGCTATCAAGAAAAGAGAAGATGACAAGATCAGATCAAAAGAAAAGATGAAATAGCAAGATTCCAAAGGAAATAGCAAGAATTAAAATTTAAAACAGAGATAGACAAATTTGCCTGATACAGAAGTTCACAAATCTATAAATTGACTGAAGAACTAATGAGTTCAGAGGTGCAGTCCATTTTCTACAACATGACACTTTCCTAAAAATCATCAGTTGTATTTATTAGACAGAATTTGCTAGAAAAACAGAAACACTAGGATGTATATCAATTTGTATCTGTATTTGTATATCTATTTTTATTTCTATCATCTATAGAAAGAAAGGAGAGGAGAGAGATAGAAGAGATACATGCTGGTTTATTATAAGAAACTGGCTCAGAATTATGAAGGCTGGCAAGTCCACATCTGCAAGGCAGATTGGCAGCCAGAGACCTTAGGAAGGGTTGTTGTAACAGTTCGAGTCCAAAGATAGTCTGAAGGTAGTTTCACCTCTTTCTGGAGAAACCTCAGTATTTTTTTTTCTTTAAGGCCTTCAACTTATTTATTTATAATTAAAAGAATATTTCTTTTTCTAGTGAGAGGAGGGGAGGCAGAGACAGACTCCTGCATGTGCCCCAACTTGGATCCACCAGCTAAGCCCACTAGAGCGTGATGCTCTGCTCATCTGGGGCCCTTGCTCTGTTGCAACCAGAGCCATTTTTTTTAGGGCCTGAGGCAAAGGCCATGGAGCCATCCTCAGGATCCAGGGCCAACTTGCTCTAATCGAGCCTTGGCTGCAGGAAGGGAGGAGGAGGAGGAAGAAGAGGAGAGAGAGAGAAAGAGAAAAAAAGAGAGAGAGAGAAGCGAGATAAGAAGGAGTGGAGAGGCAAATGGGTGCTTCTCCTGATTGTCCTGACCAGGAATCAAACCTGGGATTTCCACACGCCGGGCCGATGCTCTACCACTGAGCCAACCAACCAGGGCCAACAAAGGTATTCTTTAATTACTGGGGAATTTAGATTAGAATATATGAAATCACCTGATTTTTACATTTCATGCTGTTATGAAACAGTTGAATTACAATCAATTGAATCATTCATATGTTTATATTTTTTTATACTTGGCCATATACCTAGATGTACACTATAGTTTGGCTATTGTGGATGGTTTCTTTCATGTGTAAAATCAAAATAGAAAATATTGTCTGATTTCTGCAGGTTGAAAAGAGCTAAATTTAATGTCTAAAAAAGCACCTAGAATTATTAAATCTTTAGCAACTCTACTCTGATCTTCCATAGCTTAGTTAGAATAAAGAATTTCCACCTGCCTGGATGTCAGATTCCAGGTCTTATTATAATGTTACTTCCTCAAAATGTATAGTTCAAGAAACACCTCAATTGCATTTTGCTAACACTGCCCACAACTATAGTTTTTTAATTTTAGCATGCACAAGAATTATCTGGGATACTTGTTTAGAATGCAGAGTCCTGAGCCCTAGCCCAGGGAATCTTTATTTAGTAGATTTGGAGTAAGAAGCAGAATCTTTAATTTTAATCAGATTGTAAAGATTCCAGTGCAGATGGTTTGTGGGCTGCAGTTTGAAAAACACCAGCCTTGAACACTCTATCTTAACAGTTGATCCATTTGATCATATGTCAGTCTGACTGATAAATTTTTGATTCAATCAAGGCATTTGAATTGAAACATAAGATAAATCCAAAGACACTCTTATTATAAGCATAAGCTCATTATATAGCCTTAGATCAATTTTTTAACTTCCTGACAGCCAAGTGCTTTAAAATAAAATAGTAACTATATATCATCACTGTGTTGTTTAAAGGAAGAACTGTTAAAATATTGCAAAACAAGTTTTAAATGTGAATAACTAATGGCAGAATACTGTTAGTGTATTATGGAAATTAAATAATTAGTATGGGGAATTGATTTCAGTGTTATATAAAAGTACATATTTCTGCTCGACAAGGAGTAGCTGGAATTCTGATATGATTTGATCTACTATTTTTATACTGAATATGCATTACTGGAAATAGGTCACAGCAGGAAGACAGATTAAGGCAGTTTAAAGGAAAATAGAAACTGTAGAAACTATAAAAAATAAATTTGCAATTACAATAAGAGAGCAGAGCTGTCTCCTTTTCTTTATTTACTCAGAGGCCAATATAATCACCCTCGATTTTATGTCCGTGCAGTTAACCCTTGAGTCACCTGATGGCTTCTGCCACATTCTGAAGAAGGAGTGGGCATTTTCCTTCTGGTTTTAGTATTGGAACAGTGTGAGCAAATGTGAGGCCAAATGCTCCATAAATATTAAACTTAAGGCATATTTTTTAGGCATAAACTCAAGGCAAAAATATATTTTCAGGGATAGCTAAGAATGGAGGCGAAAAGGGGGGGACAAAGAAAGCAAAACGTGAATGTGAGAGGGTATGTGTAAAGAAGTATGGGAAAACATACACATTAAGACTCCTTAAGGGATGACTATTGATGTGCACGCATGAATTGTAGGGTTATGATATTTTAATAGTTCGTTCTTCAGACACTGTATTGAAATGAACAATTTCCTACCACATACCTCTTCTTTCACACGATGCCGGTCTGCGTCTTTCCTCTACTACATCCTTCAAGCTCTTACCTGTGGGTCCGGGAACTTGTCATTCCCCTTCCTAGACCGCTCTTCTCCCCAATAACTGCGCTGTTCATGTTCACACTTTAGTCAGAGCCTTCTGAGATATCATCTCCTTGGCAAGGCCTTCCTTGAACTTTCTCTTGAAAATAATGTCTCAGGGTCCTGGGTGATCTCAGGGAGATTTGACTTTCTTAGGGAGATTTTTCTGAGACAGGTATATGGTGCTTCATCCATAAATGATAACCTGCCTAGTATGCTGATGCTACCAGGGAGCGTTGGACTATAATGCTGATCAAGTCACTCGTTGGAAAATGAGGAATGACCCAAATATGTTCAGATGAGTTCTTATGGTCAACCCTGCTACCCTGGAAAACTTTCCTTAACTGTACATTAGAACCAGGTGATATTTAAGAGATGTTTTCATGATGTGGAAGGCAACACCCTGAGTTAAGGTGGATCCTTAACAAAAAGTATAAGCCTAGTTTGAACCAGCCAAAAGGGGCAACACCCCAGTTACAGCAAAACAGTGTGGCAGTAGTTGTTGAGTCAGGAGTTCCCCAAATCTGACTTAGACTATGGCAATATGGGTGATTTTTGCCTTATGATGTAAGGGTTTAAATGGACAAACAGTATCACAAGTTATTTTGATTGAGCCAGAAGCAGTTCCAGCTCAGCTCAAAACCACAAGTATGTGTCCCATGCTGTCTGAGTGCGTTTTTACTGCTATAACAGAACTACAAACTGAGTGGCCTGGGAGCAACAGAAATTTATTTTCCACAGTTCCGGAAGCTGGCAGTCTGAGACCAGAGTGCCAGCATGGTCCAGGGATGGGTCCCTTCTGCATTGCAGAGTTCTGGGTGTGTCCTCACATGGTAGAAAAGCCAGGGAGCTCTGTGGGGTCTCCCAAACACTAATCCCATTAAAGGGGGCTCCAGCACCTCCCCAAACCTTCCAAAACCTCTTAATAACTTCATATTGGATATTATGGTTTCAACTTGAATTTTGGGAAAGCACAAACATTCAGACAACAGAACCTTTTTACCAGCACAGAAATACTTTCTTCTCCCTGTTTTCAAATTCAACTTTAGCTACTTTAAGAAGAAAGACAATTTGCATGAAATCAAGGTTTCTCTGTCCCTAAGGGAGGTGGGGCTATAATCATCTACTTGAATATGCTAAGGAACTTCCAGAAGAGGTTAGACACCACTTTTTTGCTTCTACTGGGTACAGGTGCCATCATGCTATCAAGTCCCATGTGCAGAGCAGCCTCTTTAAACTTTTGGTGAAAGGAAGCTAAAAAAAGTCTATAGTGGGGCTATTTGGGCCTCTTCAGTTTACTAATGATGGTTTCTCCTGAGTGTAAATGGTTCTTCCGATCTTGAAAGTCACATGTAAGAAGTGGTAGTTGGACTTAAAAATTACTCCTCAAACCACCTTTAGTTTTTTCCTGATTGGTCCAACAGAAAGTTTATAGACTTCCAGGAGGAGAAAGGAAAATATGAGGTTTGAATAAGGACATAAAAGTAGCAAAGGTCATGTGAGATGCAGTAGGTTAACACAACAATTTGTATGAACAGTTAAAGGGAACTAGAAGCTTATGGTTCACTGAATTGAGTTGTTTCTCCTGTTGACCAGGTATTCTAGACCCAGTGCTTGTACACGTAGCGTGTTGCACAGACTGATGGTGCTCAGTATACTTACTGTCTTGGACATTCACGTTGAGCTTGGCCACTAAAAAGACTTTCAAATTGAGCGTGGCCACTAAAAACTACTTAAAGGTCTCACATAGGGGAAAAATATGAGCATATAACTGTGGAAAAAGACTTTACCTTGGGTGAAAAATTCAATGGAGGTGGGAAGATGAATGCAAAGGTCTTGGAAGTCGATCTTCTCCAGGCCTTCTAGTAAATGTGGCTGAATTATGAAATTATGCATGTGCGTATGCGCCATATGAAAATACTCCCACAGATAATGCCACCTTGCCTTAGAATTACTCCAGGCCACCTCATATTGGCCTTCAGGAAGTATCCACTGTTGGTTTCTTATTCCTTGTGGCTTTCACCCCACATACACTAGACTCTGACCTCTAAGCTCCAAGTCAAAAACGTGGCTTCTCCCCTTAATTATTTTTCTCAGTTTAACTTAGGTAATTTCCTTTTCCAGACAAATGTTTATGTTGTTGTTGTCAGTTATCCTGTGCACTAGCTCACAATATCCATGTTTGCTCATATATACCTTTCTCTCTGGAAGAACAGACAGAGGGAAGAGGTGACAACATCAGACTTAAGGCATGGAAGTAGGAAATGGAAAAAAGTGGGTGGTGAAGATGTTGCTCTTTTGATGCAGTTGTGTTGAAATGGACAAACCATGGGGTGAAGAAAGATATGACGAAGGAAGGAAATGAAAGGTTATCACATGACTTTTAGGATTCTAGCGCTTGTACTCGATACACCATTTTTCTCAGATTGGGAATGCAAAAGAATGAGCATATTTGGATTAGGAGAAAGATGATGATTAGTTTTGCTTTGACCTGTAAGAATAAACAGGCTTGCATAGTCTTCTCCTTTAGCTATGACTGTTCCTGTCATTGGATGAACTAAGCACTATACATTTTCTGTAGAAGCACTGTCATTTTTTAGATACATTGAGAACAACTGCCAAGGTAAGCCACTTGGAAGACCTATCCTTGACCCACTCTATGCCCAGAGTTTTGTACCTTGACGTAATCTGGTTATGTGTACATTATAAAGCTATCTATTGCTTGAACTTGAAATACATCAAGGTTATCCAAAGATAAATTGTTCATTACACCTTATATTTTTCACAAAAGTACTTTATGTGCTGCAAGAATCACCTCTCCTAAAATAGTCACTCATAACAAGATATTTATTGAACCTGGATGTCTTTGTGGCACATCTCCTTAACACTTACACCACTGAGCCAAACAAGCTCACTTGACATTGTGAATAGCACTTTTAAAATGAAAGTTATTTTTTTACATTCTTTTATCTCATTGAAAATAGTATAATGACTTTGAAACTAAAGCAGATGATGTGCTCTTAAATCAATTTTTCATGGTTTTATTGATTAACTTAATAGCTATTAATAAAACATTTATTATATTTCTTCATGTCTAAACTCTACCTTTTATCCATAGATTGATAGTTCCTCTATTCTAGATAATCAATTCTTTTCCTGGGTTCTCAATTTATGTGCTTTTTGTTATGCTGCTGTTTCTCCTCCATTGTCAGTGGTTTAAAACTTCCTTGAGAACAGGGGATCTAGTGTTGAACTTTATGCATATTAATCAGGACTTTTTTATTTGTAAGTGAAACACAAAAATTCAGCTCAAATTATTTTAAGAAAGAATAAAAACAGAATAAACAAGTATTGTCTCACGTGAGAAGACCAACATGTATGAGCTGGTCTCTGGCTACATATCAGTATCTTGCCTTTATACAGGCTACCCCCATGGGGTAAACATACACCTAGCAATATTAGCCAGAAAAGGAGATGGCCTTCTGATAGGTTGGTAGGATATCTCATGCCATTGACTGTTTCCTGATTTATCATTTGCCCTTTGTCTGAGCTAGGGCTGCTTCCACTAAGATTACTTCCTCTTGAATCAAGTACATATTCTGAACAGATTGACTCTGTGTGATAAAATAGGGGATGTGTGGTTCCCCAAAGGAAAGCATGTTAGACAGACAAAAATTAAACATGTAAAATCCACCTTAATTGCTTAGCAATAATAACACTGATTTAAATGTAGTAGATATTCAGTAAATGTTGCTAACTGAAAAGAAGTAAACAGTCCTTCGACCTCTTTACAAGTACATATGCTAGTATTTTGGGACAGACTAAGAGAGCAAAACATAGTATTTTTTAAAAAGATAATGTAACCCAACTGTGAAATATAAATACATGTATACAGAATGTACTATCAGTATGAGTAAAGAAATAAAGGGGACGGGGAGAGAGAGAGAACAATTTTAGTTTTCAGGTATAAAATACCAAAGGTAAATAAATACATGGAACCCAGACTGAGTTATAGATTGTGGGCTAGTAGGTTTAGAGAATAGCTAAGGATCGAAGCACTCTCGCTTAAACACGTCAATAACAAACTCAATCACTACAGACTTTTATTGGCTAATGTAACAGGAAAGAAGATGGGGGAATGTGATTGCAGATACAGCTGGTTTTAAGGCTCATACAACAGATTTTCTTCTTGTGGCTTGTGAAGGTGGCTACTACCACTAGCCACAAATTCACATTTCTCCATTTTACCAACCCATATAGAAAAGAATGTCTCATTCTTACTTCCATGCTTCAAACTTAAGGAAAAATTCAAATTGGCACTGCTTTAGTCAAACACCTGTCTTTAACTAACCATTGTGTTTAAGATTGGCTTGGTTCGGATCACATTTCACTTTGGAAACAAAAGAGTTAAAATATGCCAAACAGCTTAAAAATCTACAAAATCTTTAGGATGTTAATAGAGAGAAGAGTTGGATAAACTATGCAGATGCAATATTGTCACGTTCAATAAATATTTTTAAAATTTCCTACTTTTGCTAGATTTTATGCTACAAACTGAGAGTAGGAAGATGAATAAGGAACAGTATCTATCCTCAAGTAACAGTTTTCTACTTAGAGCTATAGACATGAAACTGATATTTACAGCACAATGTGGCAAAACATAGATATCAACATAAACTCAGGACATTGAAGGTACCAAATTAGGCAACTAATCCCTGTAGCAGAGAAAAGCCATAGGGAGGTCAGTTAAGACTTTTTGGAAAAGATGATTCCTGAGGTGAGTTAGAAATGCTGAATTAGAATTTGCTAGAAGAAGGACTGGAGCTAAAGAAGGTATGTGGTTATACAGAACAATACCCTTGGTGCAGATCTGTGTACAATATAAAGTGAGTGTCACAGAGAAAAGAGTCTGAAAAGTTAGGAAGCAAATATAATGTTAGACTTTACTCCATAGAAAATGTGTACTGCTCACAAAAATTAGAGGATATTTCAAAATGAATATGAAGCAATTATAAAAAAGCATTTGACTTTTTTTTTAAATTAAACAAGAACATCAGAAATGCCAATGACAAGTCAAAAAAGTTGTTCAATTATGCAAATGAGATACAAAACCAAGTTTTATTTCATTGGTGAAAATGCGCTATACAGAATTCTGAAAGTACTGGTGTATCTACACATTCCCCGATCCCCTCATTTGTGTGAGCAGTGTATTAGGAGAAGTAACTGTTCCTTACATATGTAATTTTGGTAATTCTGAACAAAGAGAAGACAGAGAAATAACAATTAGATGCAGTATGCCAAACCAGAAAAGAAGGCCTGAGACAGTCAAGAGTAAGTAGATATGGACATGACAAAGTTTAGGGCAGTATTTATGCCCATAATTTGATAGGATATATTGATCTCATGGATATGGAAATGGAGTGGAAAGAAAGAACCAAAACTTCTTTCAGCTTACTGGCTAGAAATACCAAGTGGATATTGGAGCAGTAACCCGATAAGGTATGATGAGTTTAAGGCATTTTAGCCCTTCTAGGTAGAACTAGAAAGTCAGCATGCTATTGGATATATGAGCCTGAAACCCAGAGGGGAATCTTAATTGGAAATATAGCTCTGTGACAACATTATGTAGGAAACAAATATGTTTACTCAGGGAGAGGCTATATAATGAGATAATAAGTAAAGCAGTACACTAGGAAGAAAGAAATACGACTGTTAAAGGCATAGATAAAATAACAGAAGTCTGCCAAAAAGAGAAAGAAGAGTTAGAGAGTAGAAAGAAAATATAAAGGCCAAAGTATCAAAAGGCCATAAACTAGCAAAGTCCAGGAAAGAGAGGCTAACCAATAGTTAAAGGAGGCAAAGAGATCCAGGAAGATAACATTGGTGTAATATTTCCAGGATTAGCAATTAGACACCTCTGGTAGGGTCCCACTGAATTTGGATCGGAGGAAGACAGTGTAGAGTTCCCCATATCTACAGCTGTCTGATTTTTCAGAAGTGCTTGACCACTTTGGCTGGGAGAATAAAGAAAGAGAAAGAGAGATGTAGAAAGGCAAACAAACAAATCAACAACAACAAAAACCATAGGTTTTGCTTATCTATAATTTGGTTCATAGTTCATATAATCAAATTGAGATCCCATATGAATAGGACAGAATAGAGGTAACGATAAAACTGGGAGATGCTAGAGCAGGGGTCGGGAACTTTTTTGGCTGAGAGAGCCATGAACGTCACATATTTTAAGATGTAATTATGTGAGAGCCATACAATATGTTTAACACTAAATAAAAGTAAATGTGTGCATTTTATGTAAGACCAACATTTTAAAGTACAATAAGTCTCTGAATTATTTTTTAAAATGTTGTTATGCTGTTGCTAACCAATGATGAATAAAGTACTTCTGGTGCTGCATGGTTTTGCTGATGGCTTTGTAGTCTGGTTGATACGTAGTGAGGTTAAGCTTCATGCAGGCGTTGAAACTTCCATCTGTTAAATATGATCATAGGTTGGTCTTAATGCTTTTTAGATGTGAGAAAGACTGGTCACATGCATATGTAGAGCCAAACATTGTCAGTACAGCAATACTCACATGCTGCAGTGTGTGGTATGTGACGGGAAGCACATTTTAAGTTTTGACAAACAGCTGCTCCATGGGATAAAGTTTCTTTTATTTCTCCCCATTTGTGTTTGCTCCCCAACTCTGATTTCTGTCATGCAAGTCTTTTCAAATCTTCATTTAGTGACTTGAACTTATTCACCCATATGTCTGAGGCCTTCAGGTCAGCAGCTTGTAGCTCAAAATCTCTGACGGAGACACCGGGGATG
The DNA here is from genome assembly GCA_037038555.1 of Rhynchonycteris naso. Taxonomy (NCBI): domain Eukaryota; kingdom Metazoa; phylum Chordata; class Mammalia; order Chiroptera; family Emballonuridae; genus Rhynchonycteris; species Rhynchonycteris naso. The sequence continues at coordinate 95,252,581 of CM073002.1, forward strand.
TCACTTAAGTTGGCGCTGTCCACTGCACACTTGTGTAGATGGGTGATGAACTTAAAAAGACAAGTGCACTCACGAAATTCTTCAAAGTGCACTTTGAATGACTGAGGGAGATTAGATGTGAAGTCCACTATCTGCTGGGGATCAAGATGTTGAGCAGGCTCACTTGCTGTGCATGCATCTTTAAACTGTTCCAGTTTTTCAAAGTGTAGTAAACTACCAGTTTCAATGTTGGTGATGAAGAGTTCCAGCTTGTTTTCAAATGCAAACACTGCTTGTTGAAGGAATAAGACTGTATTTCCAACACCTTGCATTTTCACATTGAGCTTGTTCAGATGTTCAGTCATGTCCACAAGATAGTAGAACGTCAGGAGCCACTCAGTGTTAGCTAACTTAAGATGCTCAATGTATTTCATTTCAAAAAAAATCTGGATTTTGCTCATACAAGCCATGAAATGGCTGAGCACCTTCCCTCTTGACAACCAACACACATTGCTGTGCAAAAGCAGACCAGGATAATTATTTCCAACTTTATCCAGCAGTGTTTTAAAATGGCGATCATTTAAAGCTTGGGCAACAATAAACTTGATCACCCAATTGACCAACGACATCACCTCACCAAGATGCTCGCCACACATCTGAGCATAAAGTGCATCCTGAAATCGGATGCAGTGAAAACTTAGGATGGGTCTCTCTTCCTGTTCATGAAAAAGTGCTATGAATCCTGTTTTTCCCCACCATGCACAGAGCACCATCAGTACACACCAAAATAAGTTTATCCATCGGTAGATATTTTTTCTTTAGCAAACTCAGTGAAAAACTGGAATAAATCCTCCCCTTTTGTTGTCTCTTTCATAGGCAAAACAGCAAAACTTTCCTCACGTAGTGTGTCACTGACAGCATACCTTGCAATCACGCGGAACTAGGATAAATGGCTTACGTCTGTTGACTCATCCAAAGTGAGAGAAAAAAATGGTGCTGCATTTATGTCCTTCACTTGTGTTGCTTCAATTTGATTTGCCATCATGATTGTACGATCATGAACAGTTCTTGCCGATAGAGGCATGTCTTTTATTCATTTGATTATCTTGTCTTTATCTGAAAAGTTGTCAAAAATTCATTGGCAACATCAAGGATGAATGTATTGGTATACTTCCCATCTGTGAATGGCTTTCCATTTCTCACAATTGCTAAAGCACAAGCAAAGCCAGCTGAATTTCAGTTACCTTGTTGGGTCCAAACACGGAGTTGCTGCTGACTAGCTTGCACTCTACACATGCTTTCTTCCTGCTGTCCCCCGTTGGATATTTTGATGCAAATGTAGTATGGCATGTGTCGAAGTGCCACATTATATTTGACCATTTCATCGATGCAACTTTGTCATTGCATATTAGACACACTGCAGAACCTGATCTCTCTCCACAAAGGCAAATTCTTCTGTCCATTGCTGCTGAAAAGTACGATACTCCTCATCTTTTTTTCTTTTAGCCATCTTCTTTGTCAAAAGTGTTTCTGCTATTAGCTAGCTGACTACTTGATTAAAAGAGGGAAGTTTACATTCTAACCTCACAATGACCCATGTGCATTACGCATTATCCAATAAAAATTTGGTGTTGTCCTGGAGGAAAACTGTGATTAGCTCTAGCCACTCACAACCATGAACATGAGTGGTAGGAAATGAATGGATTGTAATACATGAGAATGTTTTATATTTTTAACATTATTATTTTTTTATTAAAGATTTGTCTGCAAACCAGATGCAGCCATCAAAAGAGCCGCATCTGGCTCTTGAGTCATAGGTTCCTTACCCCTGTGCTAGAGCTCATAGAGGGTTCACAGAGACTCTAATGGAGGGAAAAAAGCACTAAACACCCCTATGAGGTGGAAGTGGGTGGAGGAGCTCAGCAGGAGAGCTGAAAGTCAGATGAATAGCATCAGAGAGCCGGCTACTGGAGATCGACTTCATATCAGGTTAAACTCATATGAGAGACTTTGAACCATGTTTTATGTTATTTGGATTTATTTTTCCATTTTTAGCATCTCTGTGAAAGGAAAATAGTCACCCTCCCCTGTTACTTGTTAACTATCCAGGTCAAAGATTACAAAAGAGGGGGAAAGCAATTCCTGAAAACAAAGTTTTAGATCATTCAGTAACCATTTACTTAATCTTAATTCAAATATTCATTGAGCAGCCACTATATATAAAAAAGGGTGTGCTTGAGGCTCCGCAGTTCTAACTTTTGCAATGAGGAAGTCAAGATTGATTTTACCCTAATTCCCATTTAAATTATTAAATGACTTTGGGTCCTTTTTAGATGCCAAATGCAGAAAACCATTAAAAATTGCTCTGTTTGATTATATAGAGATGAAAAGATTAGCTATAATTGAATTATGGTACCATGGTACTTGAAAATATTTTTATATAAAATCACATTAATAAAAATATTTTGTTAATTTGCCATATATAATTTGTATTTTCAGAGAAATTATACACTTTTTTATGTAGTTTTTAATGACCTGTTCTATTTCTAACTTTGTGTCCTTTTTCTTTTGATACGTTATTTGAATAGTTTTTGCTAAAGATATGCAGGGTGAAACAAAAGTTGGTTTACAGATGTTCATATGGGAAATAATACAATAATTAATAAGTAATGATACAAAAATAAACTGTGTTTCGAGAACTGATCATTGTAAACCTACTTTTGCCCCCTCCCACATATGCATCTATATTTTTAATAAATTTGACTTTAGTAAAATTTCTGTCATTATCTTCTATTAATAGAAAATTAAAACAGTATGATAAGATAGATTCTATTCTTACGGGGTAAATAAAATAAAAGCTGCCAGTATATTTTCTTCTCTTGGAGTATTTATTGAATACTAATTAAATTAAGAATTAATAGAATTTCCAATCATTAAACAAATGTGTTTTAGTGAAAATTAACATATGAAGCAGTTTTTCTATTATTTGGGATATTCTATAACCCAGCAGGTATTTTCATAGCCAATAGTGCAAATTATGTCAGGAGATTAATAAATTCAGATGATTAAGGAATAAGTAACTATTTTCTCATTGTGTATACTTGCAAAATATATGACTATAACAGAGCATATATTGATGATGGAGAAATTTCATCACAAATATTTGAGTGTCTATCATATCTAAGCACTATTTTAGGCACTATAGATATGAAAATGAGCTAGACAAGTACCCTGTTTTCATAAAACTTCCATACTAGTTGGAGGCTATTGTGAAAGACCTTTCTAAGAAGGTGACATTTGAGTTCAGGTTTTAATATTTACCTAGAATGAGAAATGCATTTTTGGGAACAATGCACTATGACCAGAAATGCAAAGGGCTTTGAAGTGGGAAGGAATTCATTGGTTTTGAAGCACAACAACTATGTTGCTAAAGCCCAGTGTGTCTAACCCAGAAAAAAAATGTGAAAGAAAGGAAATATTTGAGATCAGAGGGTTAAAAGGGAAGGATAACATAGGACTCTCTTTACCACGTGAGCCATTTTGATTTTATAAGTAAACTAAGAAGCCTTTGGATAGACTTTCTCAGAAATTTTATGTAGATCCACCAGTCATTTGCTAGTCATCCATTTGCGATTATGCAAGACATTAATAAATGAACCAAAATAAGGCTTTTATTGTGATTGTGTCTGTGATTTTTGTCACAGCGTGATTTGTGAAAACACAGCAGCAAGTTATTTTAAAGGAAAGGAAGGAGTGTTGACTGTACCAGGATGGACTACCGGCTTTTGTTTTGACTGGTCAAACAAACATTGATTAAGGGGAATACAGAGTGCTGCATGGTGAAGCCATTCAACAACAGACCACAGGTGAAATTGAAGTAGAGTTTATTGCTCATGGACCTTAGGGGGAGTATACAGCATGCCTGGATGAGCCACATGAAGAGGTCAAGTCAGAGTGCAGACACCCAGCAGAAGAGCTGGGGCACATGACTTTATTAGGTTCCAGTGGGTCTCTGAAATTGTGCTGAATTGATCAATTTAAACTGAAGGACAGGGTTGTGCTCAGCCCCATGGGGTCTTGTCTAAAGTGAACCAGGGGAAGGTGCTGGGAGGCAGGGTTTTATAAGGACTGTTGGGGAAGTCCTATCAGGATCTGACATTTTCTTGTGGCTCTGCAACTATCTAAGACATGTGCTGGCGCGAGAGGGTAGTCAAGGTGAAGTCCCCGCAGGCTGCTTGGCCAATTAAAACAGCTGCTGAGGCAGCAGTGCCGTGTAGTTTAGCTGAACTCTGCACTTTGTGATTTCATTTGAGTAGCTGTTTCTTCATGTGTAAAATATGGATAATAATCTTTATATCCTGTTGTCTCTTTGGGAACATTTTAAAAGATATAGATGAAGCACCTTCTATCTTAGTGTAGTATCTGATTCAGAATAAGTACTCAAAGTACTCTGGAACTATGCTTCACAATTTCTGAAAATTTGATAGCTAGAAGCTTAGATCAACATTTAAGCTTCCTCAAGGTGGTCAACAGTTTTTTTTTTCTCCATTTTCCATTATTAATTGATACATAATGAACTTGTCTTTGGCAAAAAGATTTACACCTTTAGGGGCAATGGAAGGCAAATACTTGGCTTTCTTGGTATGGTAAAGGAAAAACAAAATTCCAAATTTGAAAGTAAGAGTTTCAGGAAGACTTATTAGCTTTACCATGGCAGCAAGTGACTATGAATGTCAGTGGCTTGTGAGAGCCGATTTTAGTTCACACTCACGTGTCATGCAGGCAGAGGTCTGCTCCGGAGGACGGGAAGACTACTGCTTTACTCCATGTACTCTCTCCTGAACCCAGGCTTAGGCTTTAAGGTCTTAGCATGTTAAGCATCACATCTGCTTCCTTTTTATTAGCGGAAGCGCATCATATGCCCACAGAAAGAAGGTACAGACTATTTAAAGTTAATTGTAATCTTCCTTTTCAGTCGTATTTACTTATCTCCCTTCTGCGCTGAAAATGCATGCATTCCTTTCCTAAAGAAGACCCAAAAGCTCCTTTCAGTCACAACATCAAGCTTTAGTTCTGGGGTCGCATGACATCTTCTGCATCAGGTATCATGATGTAGAATCCCACAAACCATAAAGTCTATTTACCTTTTCCCATTCCAACACCTGTATTCTATAGTGGAACAGAGAGAGGATAATAATATCAAGTGATCCCTTGATGGAGTAAGAATGAAGGTTGTGTAGCAGTCACTGATGCATGGTCATTAAAAAAAAAAAAATCCTTCTAGGAAAACTTGCATTGAACTCTTACCCTTGACAGTGTGCAATATTTCTTAAATAGACCTGGTTCTCTTAGCTGGGACTAGGACCCTAAGCCATTGATCTCTGTGTCACTTGCTTGTATCTTATAGTCATTTCTTATAGACTATTTTCCTTGGTCACATCATAAGAAGGTGTAGTAGAATATGTTCTCTATACAGGTGGAGAACTCTTCCTAAGGCTACTTCTTGCCTAAAATATTTAGGAAGCACACATAATTTTTTATTTCTTTCTGGCATGATCTCTTTTTGTTGTGCTTCATTGTATCATTTGGTTGCAGTTAGCTTTCTATGCCGATGGCCAGTCCACCGTCTATGGGGCACTTCTCTTTCTAAAGGTAAAGACAGGTACAATCTTAACATTTCCTGCTTCTGTAGGACCACATCTTTTGTCACTTTGCACTCCATTACTGTCTAGCTGAAAGGATTTCCTGGGGTCGCCTTAATCCAATTGGAGGTTTTAACAAAGGCTTTGAAGATTTCACCCTTGATTTGGTCTTTGTCCAAACAATGAATCTAAACCAGCCTGTATTACTTGGAAGATGAATATTTGCATCTTTCAACAAGTCTTAAAATAACCTAGATTTTCTCTTTTCTCGCTTTTACAGCTTCCTGAAAAACGATGCCTCTGATAGCATCTCTTTCTTGTCGTGCTTCGTCCAATGCCACAAATGGCAACCAGAGGGTATTCGCAATGGCACATTTTGCGAAATTCTTGTCTAAAGCCACTGATTTGTTAAATATGTCACTTGCCATCTGAGTTGTTTTGCCATTGCGCACTATGGGCTATCATTTTCCCAGACTGCAATAGCAGTTTTCTCAACACGAACGTCTGAACTCAAAGCCAAAGCACACAACACAGTTTAGACAGAGTTTTGCTATGTCTCTTACTTTGAGATATTAATTTTTCTATTAGGCAATTATTTCAAAATAACAAACAATCCCCCAAATCCCAGCGGCTTACAGTAAAAACATTTTGTTATTATTTAGGTTAATTATAGGCTGACTGCTGCAGACGGGTTGCTGCTTAGCTCTGCTCAGACCCTGAACAGTCACGAAAGCTTGTGGTAAGTTTGATGCCTCTTTAAGCATCTGCTGGAAAGCAGCATAAACCCTCTTTGTTCATGTTCATTGGCTTAGGCATGACAATGGAACTAACCGCAATTCAATAGGATGAAGAGGGATTCTCCCACAGAAAAGACACAAGTGGATTTTTTTTGCAAGCAATGCACAATCTGATTCACAAACCAAGTTGGCCTGCTCTGTTTAATATTATTTAAAATTATTGTTGTTACGGACAGGGTTGACCTTCAGAATTTATACAGTGCCACATATGAAGGCAAGGCAAAGTAATAAGAACTGACATAAATTATGTTTTCTAAATTCCGGGACTATTTATAAATATTATTTCACTGATGAGTTGGGTAAGATTATACGTATTGTATGGAAAAGTTAACAAGCTCAGAGTGTCATTAACTTACACTCTGGGTTATACCTAGTTAGGGGGAGACTCAGGATCTAAAGCTATGTGTATTTTGACAACAAAAGGTGTGCTTCTTTAACCACTAGGTAACCAGATCTGTCAAACTCACTCTATTCCAAAATAGATTCTACTTGTTAAAGCATTGTAGAAATAACTTTATGGGAAAGTTTATCATGCAGGCCATAAAAACTAATATTACAACCATAAGCTGTGAAGCTGTGTCTACAAATCATGAAATAAAGAAGAAAATATGAGCAAATTTTTTTTTTGGCCTGAATTAACAGGTTTTCTTATTTATAGAGCTCCTGCTATTTGGAAAATTGCAAATTAACTCCTAAACATCTGTTGTTATCAGTATCATATATAGACCAAAAATGAAAAAGAAATTGAATCATTTAAGAGTGATATTTAATAAAATTGCCAATTTTGTATTTCTTTTTGGTCACTTTTTGCCTGCAGCTTTTGTTTCTACATTTAATGTTTGTATTTCTTGATGGAAAGTAATTGTTTAATTAATCCAATGGCTCTTTTAAAGAGACAGCATAACCTGTTTTGATTTTTTTATTTCTGCAAAAAGAACCTTGGATAAATGGCATTTTTACTGCTCTCAATTTCTATTTGTGTATTTCAGTCTATTATAAGTGAAAGCAGGCACTTAAATGCTCCAACAAATTGAAGATAGAGCCTCAGGAAAAATCCGTTCATTTGCATACAGCTTATAGTGCTTTCTATAAGAGCACGTCTGACTTTGCACTTTTCCTTGATAGCAAATGGGAACTGAATAAGTGTAGTGTGAAGAATTCAGTTGACAGCTTAAAAACCTTAATAGCATTTGGGTTCCTTTAACGCTATATATTTCTAACGACGTAAATTTTGTAGGAGAGTAAAATCTCTGGTATTTAAAAACATATATTTGCATGATTTCATACTTCAAAAAAAGTAGTTAATGTGACACACCCAGAATACAGCCAAAAAAATAAAAAGAAAGAAAGAAAGAAACACAAACAAACAAAAAATAACATTGTAAAAAGAGGGTTCACTTATTTAGTCCTCATTCAATGAAATTCAGGTAAAACTGATTACTTTGAAATGGATATGCCCAATGTGGGAAGAGCAGTTTTTCTAATAAAAGAACACTGACCTGTTGGATGGAAAATAATTTAAGAATACTGTAAAAAAAAAAAAGTGATGACATTTTCTTTGTTAAAGATGGACTGATAAACCATTTCATTTATAAATAAAGTCAGAACAAAAAAGAATTTTTCTATATGTAGGAAACACAAGTGAACTTCAGTTTGCTGTCCTGAAACATTACAAGAGTAAGTCCAAGCTCACCATCCATTCCAGTTTTCATCCACAATGTGGAATCCAAAAACATCGACATGATGATCACATATATGACTACATGTGAATATCTGTTCATTACCTTCAGCACAGAGTAGGCATTTAGACCTGCCTGTAAATGCTCTGAAATCAGTGCAAGTATCTTAAGAGTACCTGGAAAACAGTCATTGTGTATTGAAAACAAATCTCAGTTTGTATCCAAATCTATTTCACCACGGCAATGTCCTTGGAATCCTTTTACATAAAAGTTGACTGCAACCACATGGATAAGTCATTCTTGGCTTCCTGTGGAAAACAAATGCTCATTTTGAGAACAGATGACTGATATAGCTTTGGCGTGATCACTGGTAATCACAAAAACAACTTTGTTTTCAGAGTTACTCTAATTCCTTTGTGACCTGGAAATAGGGAAAAAAAGAGGTCTCAGTGAATTGTTTAATTAACAAAATAGTCTTGACTTTTGGACAGTCTCTTGCAACTTCCATCAATTTTAATTTCTCTTTCATCAACTTCCTTTTACTATCTAAAGTTACTGGTAGCACATGTAAATTTGACACTTTATTGCCTGGATTTGCATAGATTGTCTTCTCAGAGAAACCATGGTATTCTAACTCAAGTTTATTTCTATAAATTTTGGCTCTCTTTCATTGAGTGTATTCACAATGATTGTATTATTTCTATTCTTGACCCCATAGAGGTGAGTGATGCAAGAAAATGTTTTGAACCATCTCAAGTAATTGACATCATATGTTTCCAGAGTTGTCAACTTTCGGTTATGAAGGAAAAATGACTTTGTTATAATTAAGACGCTAAACATGTTTGTTTTTCTAAACATTTTTTTGAGATTATTATAAATTAACAAACAGTTGTAAAAAAAAAATACAGAGATTCTGTGTACCTCTTACCCAGCTTAACTCCATAACAAAATCTTGCAAAATTATAGAACAATATCATAATCTGAATATTTATAATGGTAAAATTTATCATTTGTTTTTCATTTTTACAACTTTACTTTTATTCACTTGTGTTTGTGTGTGCAGAAACACAAAAATAATTGCACTTAGATCTATGCAATTTTATCCCATATGTAAGTTTGTCACAACAGTCAAGATATAGACAGTTCAGTCACCACAGAATTCTTCCTGTTACTCTTTTAAAGTGACATATTCCTCCGTTCTCCTCATCCTTAAGCCTTGGCAATCACTAATATGTTTTCCATTTCTATAATTGTGTCATTTCAGAACTATCATATAAATGAAATTTTACAGTACATGAACTTTTTTTACTGGCTTTCTTCACTGAGCTTAATTTTCTGGAAATATATCTAAGATGTTACATGTACCAATAGTTGGTTTCTTCTTTTTTTTATTAATTTTAATGGGGTGCCATTAATAAATCAGGGCACATATGTTCAAAGAAAACATCTCCAGGTTATCTCATCATTCAATTATGTTGCATACCCATTACCCAAAGTTAAATTGTCCTCTATCACCTTCTATCTGGTTTTCCTTGTGCCCTTCCCCTCCCCTCTCTCCCTTCCTCTCCTCCCTCCCCCCACCCCGTAACCACCACACTCTTGTCCATGTCTCATAGTCTCACTTTTATGTCCCACCTATGTATGAAATCATGCTGTTCTCAGTTTTTTTCTGTTTTACTTATTTCACTCCGTATAATGTTATCAAGGTCCATCCATTTTGTTGTAACTGATACAATGTCATCATTTCTTATGGCTGAGTAGTATTCCATAGTATATATGTACCAAAGCTTTTTAATCCACATCCTCTGACGGACACTTGGACTGTTTCCAGATCTTCACTATTGTGAACAATGCTGCCACAAACATGGGGGTGCATTTCTTCTTTTCGAACAGTGCTATGGTGTTCTTAGGGTATATTCCTATAAGTGGGATAGCTGGGTCAAAAGGCAGTTTGATTTTTAATTTTTTGAGGAATCTCCATACTGTTTTCCACAGTGGCTGCACCAGTCTGCATTCCCACCAGCAGTGCAGAAGGGTTCCCTTTTCTCCACATCCTCACCAGCATTTATTCTGTGTTGTTTTGCTGATGAGCGGCATTCTGACTGGTGTGAGGTGATATCTCATTGTGGTTTTAATTTGCATTTCTGTAATAATTAGTGATGTTGAGCATTTTTTTCATAAGCCTATTGGCCATCTGTATGTCCTCTTTGGAGAAATTTCCATTCATTTCTTTTTCCCATTATTTGATTGGATTGTTTGTCTTCCTGGTGTTGAGTTTTATAAGTTCTTTATAAATTTTAGTTATTAACCCCTTATTAGACGTGTTGTCGAATACGTTCTCCCATTGTGTGGTTTGTCTTTTTATTCTGTTCTTATTGTCTTTAGCTGTGCAAAAACTTTGTAGTTTGATATAGTCCCATTTGTTTATCTTGCCTTTTATTTCATTTGCCCGTGGAGATAAATCGACAAATATATTGCTGCTACAGATGTCGGAGAGTTTACTGCCTATGTTTTCTTCTAAGATGCTTATGGTTTCACGGCTTACATTTAAGTCTTTTATCCATTTTGAGTTTGTTTTTGTGAATGGTGTAAGTTGATGGTCTAGTTTCCTTTTTTTGCAGGTAGTTGTCCAATTTTCCCAACACCATTTGTTAAAGAGGCTGTCTTTACTCCATTGTATGTTCTTTCCTCCTTTGTCAAATATCAGTTGTCCATAAAGCTGTGGGTTTATTTCTGGGTTCTCTGTTCTGTTCCATTGATCTATGTGCCTATTCTTATGCCAGTACCAGGCTGTCTTGAGTATAATGGCCTTATAGTAAACCTTGATATCTGGAAGAGTGATACCTCCTGCTTCTTATCACTAGTATTTTATGCTTCGGATGTACCACAATTTGTTTAACCATTCACCCTTTGAAGGAAATACGAAATCTTTCCAGTTTGGGGCTAATAAAATAGTACAGATTTTTTTGTGAACATCAATTTTTCTTTCTCTGTTGTGAATTCCCAGGAATGCAATTGCTACTTTGCTTTTCGCATATTTGTTTTCTAATGATAATTGCATATTTAGTTTTTAAGAAACTGACATACTCTTTTTCATGGTGATTGTACCAATTTACCTTTCCATGTTTGGTTGACCCAGATTCTTTACCTCTTTATCAACATTTTGTATTGTCAACTGCTTTTCATTTTAGCCATAAGAAAAGTATCTCATAATCATCTCATTATTTTCATTTGCATTTCTCTAATGGCAAATGATCTTGAACTTTTCTTCATGTTTATTTTCCATCCATACATCTTCTTTGATGAAATGTCTTTTTGTTTCTTTTTTACTACTGAGTTTTAAGAAGTCTCTATATATTAGTCCTTTGTTGGATATATAATGTGCAAATATTAACTAAATCTTTAGTTTGTTTTTTATTCTTATGACAGTTTTTTAAAGCAAAATACTTTTTATAAAATCAGATTTTTCTTTTATTTGTTGTTGTTTTCTTGTACTTTTGTTCAAATCTGAATACATTTTAGTTAGCCCTACATGTGGAAAATATTTCTTTCTAAAAGTTTTTGGGTTTTATAATTTACATGTATATCCATGACTAATAAGTTACTTTTTGTTAAGGTATAAGATTAAGATTGATATTCATTTTTGCATGTATGGAAGTCTATTTTCTCCAGCCTGCTTTGATAAAAAGCCATCCTTTCTCATTTGAATTGTTTTGCACATTTGTCAAAAATTAGTTGGTTATATGTGTGTCTATTCGCAAGTTGTTTATTCTGTTTCATTGATCTGTGTATATCCCTCCGTCAAAATCAGGCTGTCTTGATTTCTATAGCTTCATAGCAGATATTAGAAGAGTAAAATCTCCCATTTTATTCCTTTTTTTATAAATATTGCTTTAATTATCCCAGCCATGTGTCTTTCCACATAAATTTTAAAATAAGCCTACCTATATCTAAAAAATTTAGGCAATAACCTAGTATAAATTACATAACTTAGTTGGTTTTAAGGAGCTAGAATGACAACATGAATGAGAATTATTTGGGGAGACATTGAAGGAAGAAAAAATAGAGAGACTATGAACAGAAAGTTTTGTTTTGTTTATAAACCACTGATGACAAAAAGACTGTGTAATTAAATAATGTGACCTGGTGCTAGACATATGTGACAACACTCCTTAAAAATGTCTTTGTTTCTGTTATTATTATAATCCAACTATTTCATTCCTGTCATCTCCTTTAATTGTCTCATGAGTCATCCTTCTGGAAGCAGTCATAGGGATTTCCAATCTACCTGAGACCTGGAAGCTTAGAACTGGAGCATTTTTTTTTTTTAATTTAACAGTGTTTTTTGTTTGTTTCCTTTTGATTTATTTTTCAAAAACTAAAGCAAACATTGTCTTGTTAGCAACACTAAATTTTATTCATCTTAAATTAAAAACATGCTATATGTGATAGGAATAAATTCTGAACATCAAAGTTTTGCACCAAATCAGCTCTTAATTGTCACATGTCATGAAATAATCTCTCACTGTTAGGCATATAATTAATTTATATCTCACTCTTATTATGTATTCTGCCTACACCTAGATCTTTAAAGCAGATATTTTCAAAAAAAGAATTCAGTATTTCAAGCCTCAGTTACTGGGCTCTGTGATATATAGATTGACTCAGTATAAAAAAATAATCAACTAAGCTTACTTCTGTTTATTAAACTACATCACTTTCTTGAAAATGGAGAATAAATTAAAAAGAGTTGATGAAGTGATAAAAGATAGTAACTTTTTTCATCTAATAGCACCTAATCTAACTGAAATCTTGGTAGCCAATAGACAAAAATCTTTTTTTTTTTATAATCAAGGACTTTCAAATGGAGCCTCAGTGAAAATATCAGAGGATTGATACAGATAATTCACAAAAAGAAAAATAAATAGTTGTGACATTGTTTTTATTTTTCTAATGAGGAATTTAAGCAAAGTTTATAAACATTTCAACCATTTGGAAAATATAGAGAACAATAATATAACAACCGTTTCTTTCTTTCTTTTCTTTTCTTTTTTTTTAAGGTGTGAGAAGGGGAGATAGTGAGACAAACTTCCATAGAGCCCTGACCGTGAGCTACCTGGCAACCCCATCTTGGGCCAACAATTGAGTACCAGACAATTTTTAGCATCTGAGGGTGATGCACTCTAATGGTGCTTTCCTCAGAACCTGGGCCCATGCTCAAACCAATCAAGCCATTGGCTGTGGGAGAGTAAGAGAGAAAGTGGGGCGACAGAAGCAGATAGTCACTTCTCTTGTGTATTCTTACCAGGAATTGAACCCAGCATGCCCATACCCCGGGCCAATGGTCTATCCACTGATCCACTGGGCAGGGGCTTATAAAAACCATCTTTAGCATACCTGAGATGGTAGATAGATGCAAGTGTTAACGTCCCCTTTGGATTACTATTAATCACCAGTTGTTCCATGTTTACACACTTGGTGCATATGTTAATAAATTCTTGTTTTTCTCTTGTTAATCTGCCTTTGCCATACTAATTTATAAGACTCCAGTCAGGAAACCTAGGAGAGGAAAAGAAAAGAGATTATTTTCTTCTTTCCTACCATAGTATATAAATATAAATAATAGACCTATACATGTGATAGTGAAAGAAAAAGATTTTTAATGTCAACCATAACTCTTTTCATTTGTTTAATTCTGCTGTTGTACCTTTAAAATGGAGATGATCAATTTATGTGATAAGCTAGTTAAAAATATTAAACCAAGAAAAGCTGCATCATTAAATTTTTTTTCTCTTGTTAATCAGTCTTTTATCAGCATGATTTATGGGCTTAGCCAGTTAACCAGAAGGATAAAACAAAAAGATTTTCTCCCCTACAATATGGAGGAAGAGACTATTTGCTCTATAATAAAAGAATAACAGTCATAGAAGACCTAGATTCTCAAATTACTTCTGGAAATGCTTATATGAGCACATAGTCATCCCAGAATAGATAATATCATTATAAAAATGAGTCAGAACAACATGGATGGACCTTTAGAATATTATACTAAGTGAAATAAACAAATCAGAAAATAGCTAAGAACTATATGATTTCACACATAGGTGGGATATAAAACTGAGACTCATGGACATAAATAAAAGTGGTTACCAGAAGAGGGGCTGTGGGGAGAGGGGAGGGAAGGGAGTGAAGAGTGACAAGTATGAGGTAATGGAGAATGATTTGACTTTGGGTGATGGGTAAACAACACAATCAACAGTTCAAATGCTTAATTACCTGAAAACTAGGTACTCTCATTGATCAATGTCACTCCATTAAACTTAGTTTTTTAAATAAAAAAAATGAGTCAGAAGAAAGATGACAAAAATTATATCTGTGTCTATGAAAATGTTGTTCAGTAGATACCTCTGAAGGAAAAATAATATAGACACACATATAATAATATAGACACACATTTAGACAGAACACTTTTGGTGACAAGTGACAGAAACCCAGTTCAGATTGTACAAATCAAAAGGAAAATAAAGACTTTCACAGGGTTAAATCTGACCTCAAGCATAGCAAGAGTCAAGGGCTGAGAAAACAATGTGTTAGTCTTATAGCTTTACTGTGGATGGGTTACCTCCTGTGACTAGGGACTTAGGCGTGTTGACAGATTGCAAGCCAAGGAAAAAAAGCTTTTTTCTTTCAACATCCAAAGTGAAAGTCCAAAAGAGTTCTGTTTAATATTTCATGGTTCAGTTTTGGACCATTGCTATGTCGAGGGGAATGTGATTGTTATACATAAGAGGCAGGATTAGAAGTCAGGGGGAAGTCGTGGAGAGGGAATCTTGCAGAACTAAGAAACAATAGCTTTCATAGCCTATGCAAGTAACTTTAATATTTAATAATTCAGTATTTCACTTGTCTAAAGATGCTAGTTAGTTAAGTTTCTTTTCAAATCTGAAATTTTCTGCTTTGGACTAAAAGCTTTGTTTGTCCTTGAAATGTGAAGAAATAAATCAGATCTTTACTATTTCTCCAGTGTCTGAAAACTCATTTTTGTTTGTAGACAACATCTTAATTTTAATTTCAAGATGGCTACTAAAAGCACATTTTGTTCTCCTTGGCTTTTATTGAATCTATTGCTTCCCTGAAAATTCTCATTTTTTTTCCTTTTATGTTTCCCCTTTGTCTGACTTCTTATGCATTTTCTCTTTTGAAGGAGTTAGCTCTACAAGGTCACTCAGTGATTTCAGAAGTCTGCTAGCAAAGTGTTTAATTTTTCACATGTAAATGGAGCTCAGGGCTAGCTTTGTAATTGGTTTATTTTGCTTCTGTTCTTTCTAGCCACATCCTGACTCCATATGCTGCACACCATTTTAGGTGTTACTGATGTCATAAACTGCAAACTAAAATTTTGGCAGCAATACAAAGAAAGAGCTAATTCTCTAATATAACTTGAATGGATTCACAATTGCTAAACTAATATTTGGTAAGTGATTTGAGATCTGAAAGTATAAAATATATTTACTTAGAAATAGACTCATTTTACTTATAATTTACCTTTTGTTAGAAAAAATAAAGACAATGTGCATGTGAATTTAAATAGTTCATGGTGGAAGTCAGAGTTAGAAGAATATTTGTACTGTCTAGACAAGATTAACCATATTATTCACTTTGAGATTATTATTTCTATTTTTAAAACAAAAATACTTGAATGATCAAACACATTATATATTTATGGCACTGTAAGATAGTATTATTAGAAATAGACTTTGAACAATATAAAGTGTTGGCTACAGATTTATGCAAGTCTTCTT
Organism: Rhynchonycteris naso; assembly: GCA_037038555.1. Taxonomy (NCBI): domain Eukaryota; kingdom Metazoa; phylum Chordata; class Mammalia; order Chiroptera; family Emballonuridae; genus Rhynchonycteris; species Rhynchonycteris naso. The sequence goes on from CM073002.1 coordinate 95,268,480, forward strand.
ACATCAAAAATATGAGCAGAAATACACACGGACAGGATTGTAGCAGAAAACCAAGAAATCCCTGTTTGGACAAAGACAATAACAAAGTCAGAGCCTGGGTGGCCCCAGCCCTCATGGTAGCAATCTTGTTTGTCCCAAGATAAATCAATATTATCATATAAATTGGTCAAATAGGAAGGACAATAACAAAGAATAATACTTGAGGAAGTAAAATCTCAGACATTTCTCATATATGTCTATATCTATATCTATCTATCTATCTATCTATCTATCTATCTATCTATCTATCTATCTAGATATAGATATATTTGATACATTTCCTTGGGCAGAGGAAACAAAAGAAAAAATAAACAAATGAGACTACATCGAATTAAAATGGTTTTGCACAACAAAGGAAACATTGACAAAGTGAAAGGCAACCCACTGAATGTTCCATTGATATATCTGTTAAGGGGTTAATATTCAAAATTGATAAAGAACTTATTAAACTCAACACCAAAAAGACAATGAGCAAAAGAACTGAATAAATCTTCTTTAAAGCGAGTATACAGATGACCAACAGACCTATAAAAAGTTGCTCAATGTCACTAATCATCAGAGAGATGCAATTTAAACCCACAGTGAAATATTATCTCATATCTGTCAGAATGGCTATCACTAATAAATTAACAGACAGTTGTTGGCAAAGATGTAGAGAAAAGGGAACCCTCATGCTCTGTTGGTGAAGTGCAAATTATTCAGCCATTGTGGAAAGCAGTATAAAGTTCCTTCAAAAAATTAAAAATGGAACTGCCTTATGACCCAGTGATCTCACTTCTGGGACTATATCCAAAGAACCTAGAAACACTAATTCAAAAGAATATTTGCACCCCTATGTTCATTGCAGCATTATTTACAATAGCCAAGATTTGAAAGCAACGTAGGTGCCCATCAGTAGATGAATAGATGTAAAGCAGTGGTATATTTACATAATGAAATACTACTTAACCATAAAAAAAGAAGAAAATCTTACCTTTTGTGACAGCATGGGTAGACTTGGAGTGTATTTTGCTAAGGGAAATAAGCCAGCCAAAGAAAGACAAGTACCATATGATTTCATTTATATGTGGGATCTAATGAACGAAATAAACAAATAAAATAGAAACAGACTTACACAAACAGAGAACAGGTTGACAGCTGTTACAAGGGAGGGATGTTGGGGACTGGGTGATAAAGGGGTTTGGCAAAAAACAAACAAACACACAAACCAGTTGACACAGACAGCTCTATGGTGATTACCAGACAGAAAGTGGGTCAGGAGAGGTAGAAGAAGGTAAAGGAGGGATTAATGGTCATGGAAGGATTTTTGACTTGGGGTGTTGAACCCACAATATAATATATAGATATATTATTACACAATTGTACTTCTGAGACCTATCTAATTTTATTATCAATGCCACTTCAATAAATTAAAAAAATAATATAAAAAATGATTAATACTTGCAGCAATTAAAATCCTGTCCAACACCATTTTTCTGAAGGAATGTTATTAGGATTCTGAGACTAAGGTTATTTAGCTACTGATAATAAGTACAATATCACTGGAGGTCCTTTGTGCACCAGGCTTTCACTTTGAATACCTTGCCTGCCTTAACTGATTTTTCTTGTATAACTACTGTATATTGTAGGTATTAGCTAATAGATGAAACCTGAGACATTGAGTGAGTATGTAATTTGCTCCTACATATTCATATATAACTTAGAGGAGTTAAATTATAAGCATAGGACTCTCTGATTTTATAACTGAGACATTAAATATTAAATAACAAGCTTTTTGTATTTTCAATGATATCTATAAAGACTTCATCAACAAGTTTGATAATAAGCACAGGTATTTCACATTTGAAATACTTGAATTTTCCAGTGACATCCTATTTGAAAGTGCCTCTTTTTATAAAAAACAATTTGAAACACTCCAGCTTCTTTATTCAAACCAGTTACAACTAGTCCAGTCTCTCTATAGGCAGATTAATATACGCTCTCCAGAGAAAGATGGCTGATATGTCAGAGAGGGTCAAAAGACAGCTGAACAAAAGATAGACAGCAACAAGGAACTGGCTATGGTTTACTGTTCAGCACTGTAGAATGTGTCTTATTACTTTCAAACACTTAATGGGATAAAAATTGCATATAAGAATTCTTTTAGCATCAATAAAAATCAGCTCAACAGTAAGACTGTCTACAAAAAGTAGACAATGTGAGTGTGATAAAAGAAATACTTTGACAGATTGCCTAAACATCATGTACTACTGAAGAAGAAAGATTTAATGTATATGACAGGTTTCAGTCCTAGTGCTAATGGACCACAGTAGTAAATTAAGAAGCATCTAACCATATGATGTTTTGATTTGTGACAGAGACATTCATGGAAAGAATGAATATTGGACTTCTGTGTTCAAAATTGGGATGAAATTATTTGGTATTTGAATAGAAAAAAAAATAACTTAAGCCAGTAAAGAAATGGGGAAAAACTTCAATTATTCAATGATAGAGAAATAACAATATAAAAGATGTAGTCAAGAAGTAGCCTACTGACAATGAAGTTGTCCAATAACAAAAAGCAGCCTTCATATTAGGGTGTTCAGAAGGTCAGAAGAGGCTACTCCAGCTCTAAATATCTTGATTCATAAATAAGTGTGCATAATAGTGTAATAAAATATCTAAAACTATTCTATTGCAGTATGTAATTGGATGATAATAAGCCTTGTTTTTCTTTCTTTAAATAATGGGAGATATAATGATAGGTTATCACACATGGGAATGTTATAATTTACATTTATATTTGAGGGCTACTTTCCAACATGGCCCTCTTTTTTATTTTATTTTTTAATTTTTCTGAAGTGAGAAGCAAGGAGGCAGAGAGACACACTCCTGCATGTGCCTGACTGGGATCCACCTGACATGCCCACCAAGGGGCAATGCTCTACCCACCTGGGCAATTGCTGCATTGCAACTGGAGCCATTCTAGTACCTGAGGCAGAGTCTATGGAGCCACCCTCAGCGCCCAGGCCAACTTTGCTCCAGTGGAGTCTTGGCTGCAGGAGGGGAAGAGAGATAGAGAGAGAAAGGAGAGGGGGGAAGGAGGGAGAAGAACATGGGCACTTCTCCTGTGTGCGCTGGCTGGGAATTGAACCTGGGACTTCCACATGCTGGGCTGATGCTCTATCACTGAGCCAATCATCCAGAACAACATGCCGCTCTGTGAAAGGCTCCCTTACCCTTTCACCAACAAAATAAACAAAAGAGAAAAAGGACTTGCTTTAGAATTGGAGCCATCAATGCTGTACCAGTTTTTCTTCCATTACATGAGAACTGCTGGGTAGCGAGAATGAGGTTGCAGATTATATGTAATATTTAAAGCGACAACCTGCATTTCACATATACATGTATTTGTTTGTTTGTTTGTTTAAGCTTTTTCCTTATCCATTGTTACAGAAAATAAAACTGTAGTGGAATTTAGAATCAATAATTACACTCTTAGGGGATTGGTTAATTTAGGGCTTGATCTTATATTTCTATTTGATTGAACACTGACTGTCTTTTTCTTTAACCACAATAATGTTAGTAATATTTCATTTGTATGAGTGGCAATGAAATGATGGGCCAAGAAGAAAGGAGTAAAGAAAAACAGAAATAATTCTTTATATTTCTGATAATACTTTGAAATATTTAAAAAAATCTGTTTGTTTTAGTCCCATTTACAAAGGGAAAGTCATCAGAGAGAAATAACTCCTCTTATATTTCATTTTCAGTGTTCTGACATTAAATATTTCAACTGTAGTTACCTTATGAAAGAGAAACAGTCCATGAACTGAGCCCAAGACTCTACCATTAGAAAGTTGTAAAAAAAGGAGGAATAAGTAAATGAGACTGAGAGAAAGTGGCTGTGGAGAAGATAGAAATCAAGTGGAAAAAGAAGTCTGGGGGAAAAGATCAATCAACTCTAAATACTACTACTCTCAGATAGGGTGACTGTACAATAAACATCCAAATAAGAAGCTCTAACAATGAAATTACACACTACTGATTACACTAGGGAAAAAAGTGTAGACCAGGTCTCTCTAGTGCTCTTTAGATTATTCTACTGGTAGGACAAGTAAGAAGAGAATTGAGAAGTCACTCTTGAATTTAAAAATATCATTTGTGCCTGACCAGGCGGTGGCACAGTGGATAGAGTGTCGACTGGGATGCAGAGGACCCAGGTTTGAGACCCCAAGGTCGCTGGTTTGAGCACAGGCTCATCTGGCTTGAGCAAGAAGATCGCCAGCTTGGACCCAAGATCGCTGGCTCCAGCAAGGGGCTGCTTGGTTTGCTGAAGGCCCACGGTCAAGGCACATGTGAGAAAGCAATCAATGAACAACTAAGGTGTTGCAACAGCAATGAAAAACTAATGATTGATGCTTCTCACCTCTCTTCGTTCCTGTCTGTCTGTCCCTATCTACCCCTCTCTCTGACTCTCTCTCTGTCCCTGTAAAAAAAAAAAATCATTTGTGCCTGACTAGGCAATGGTGCAGTGGATAGAGTATGTATTGAACTGGGACTCAGGTTCGAAACTCTGAGGTCGCCGGCTTGAGCCCATGGTTGCCGGCTTGAGCCCATGGTTGCTTGCTTGAGCAAGGGGTCACTGGCTCAACTGGAGTCCCCCAGTGAAAGCACATATGAGAAAGCAATCACTGAACAACAAAAGAGCTGGAATGAAGAATTGATGCTTCTCATTCCTCTTCTTTTCTGTCTGTCCCTATATGTCCCTTTCTCTGTCTCTGTCACACATGCACAAACACACACACACACACAAACCCCACAAAAAAACCCCACAATCTGATTTGTGATAATTAATAAGATCAGTATTAGTGGGGTGGCATGGTTAGACATGTGACTGCAATGGGGTTAGGAGAGAAGAAAGTTTATAAATAAAAAATTAGGCAGTGCAAAAAAAAATTAGGCAGTGCTTTAGAGGACTTATTCTGAAATGGTGACTTAAATCAAATTGCAGCTGTTGGAGAAGTAATGTAAAGGTGAAGGTTTGTTGTTTAAGATGGGAGATCTAATAGTATGTTAGTGTGGTGGTTGATGATCAAATAGAAAAATAATCTGATGATTAAAAGAGAGAGAAGAGAATTTGGAGAACAAAGTCTTTGATTATAAGAGAGGTTGGTACAAAGAACACAATGAACAAATTGATTTTAGTGAGGAGGAATACATGACCCATAGTAACAGAAGAGAAGACAGGTATGTGGATATAGATACTGTTTGGTGGATAAACATAGTGATACCAATTTGTAGGAATCCTTTTTCTATGCCTTCTATTTTATGATTAATATATAAAGTTATTGACTGACTATAACATGGATGAGGAGATAATTTGGGTTTGAAGAAGAAGGGGAAGATATAAAAACAATTGTTTAGGGAGTTGGAGACTGAATGAACTAGAGTCATACAGCATTAAGGGCACACACAATCTTCATCATCATGGATTTATTAGAACCATTAGTCAGGCTGGTTATGAATTTTCCTGTAGCTACATTTACTCACAGACATGAAGTTGGTCAGACCAAGCAGGAATGAAGAAGAGGGAAAGGATCAAATAGGTAGAGAGTATATGCAAAAGATAGACCATAGAATTTTAGCTGGTCAAAGAGAGCCATGCTATCAAGAATAATTGACAGTGGAAATGTGATGGGTCAATAGATTGGAGTTCATTGTGTAGCTGAAAGCTCATCAGTATTAAACTATTAGAAGATGTGAGGTCAAAGAGAAGGGATGGTGTTCAAAGAGTAAGATTCACGAAATTGAGGTTATAGAAAGTTTGCAGTTATTAGTAAATACAAGTTTAAAGGCATGGCTATTAAAGTGTAAGTCTAATATACAGTAGAAGACAAGATCATTAAATGAATGAGGTTTATAAAACTAAAAGGTCAGCATATTGAAAAGACTATACACATGTACATATAGAAATTGCCAAGATTTGCCTGACCTGTGGTAGTGCAGTGGATTAAGCATCGACCTGGAATGCTGAGGTCGCCAGTTCAAAACCCTGGGCTTGCCTGGTGAATGCACATATGGGAGTTGATGTTTCCTGTTCCTCCCTTCCTTCTCTCTCTCTCTTCTCTCTAACATGAATAACTTTTTCTTTAAGTTGTCAAAATTTAAGATGAGTAGTATTGGAGAAATGGAGAAAAATAAAGAGAAGGTCAGTCAATATCGGCAAAAATAAAGAATATGGGTGATACGGGAGAATTTTAGGGAAAAAAAGAGGGAGAAAAAGCTTTAAGCATCACAGAGGATCAAGAAAGCAATCAATCTATGTCACCACCAAGCTCAATGGCACCACCTGCTCCTATTCAGAGAGAGACAAAGGAGACTTCATACAGACATGTATACAGGAGAAGGAAATATGAACATGGAGCTGGGAGTGGCAGTGATGACGGAAAACACCAAGGAATGCTGGCTGTCATCTGAAGAGGGAAGAGACAAGGAGCACGTCTTTCTCTGGAGGCTCCAGAGGAAGGGCCACCTCGCAAACACCTTGATGTTGTCTCAGTGATACTGCTTTCAAACTGATGACCTCTGAACTGTGAGAGAACAAAGTCCTGCTGTTTTTAAGACCGCGAGTTTGTGGTAATTTGTTAGAGCAGTCACAGGAAGCTAATTCTGAATTAGCTCTGAATTCAAATTAGATATCTGTGGTAAGATTTTGAGTCTGATTCTGGTGTAGGTTGGGCTCCTTGGTTTTTTCCAAGTTGTATCTCTTAGGGCTGGAGGTCCCAAATGCCTCTTCTGTATGTGTCTTGCCCCTGGTTTGGGGTCACGGATGGCTGGGGCTGGCTGGGCATCTTTCTCTCTTTAGGCCTACTCTACCTGGCTGGCTTAGCTTTCCTCATAGCATGCCAGTCTTGTGGAAGTTGGACTTTATACATGGTGGTCAGCTTCCCTCAAAGAGAACATTTCAAGAGGAACTGGCCAAAGGCTTCTTGTGACACTGCATTTTATCGGTCAAGCAACTAAGGTTAACCAAAGGGATTTTTACCCTACCTCTTCATGGAAGAAGTGGGGAAAATGTGACAGTTCTCATCTATCACATGTATCAAAGAGAAGAACATGAGATACCCTTTATACTTAAGATATGTGAGCAATACGAGGAAACTGAATAAAATGACAGCATTTCTGAAGTAAATGAAAGAACTTTCCAGAAATAGGTTTGTCAGTGGGAAGTTTAATTGTGTGTCTTCAATGACGTTTGTCTACCTAAAGCAAGGGTCAAAGTAGAAAAAATTACAATACCACTGATAATTGATGAACGTAGTCCCTTTTATTTCTATTTTTTCTTTCTTTTTTTGAGAATAAAATTCTACTTATTTATCAAATACTTTAAAAATAAATTTATATGATTGGTTAATCATTACAAAATTTAATATTTATAGCTAATTCGATATCTATAACCTTTTAATTTTAATTAAGTTTATTTTATCAGTATGGGTTGGCTGAGTGACCATTTAGTTTGTGAAATAAATGACAAGTGAGAGGAATTACTCAGAAAAAAAGTCTTTAATGACTCAGTCAAGGCTACCAGTCACAGACCCTCCTGATATGTGATATTAGTGTATGCGTGTATATGTGTGTGTGTGTGTGTGTGTGTGTGTGTGTGTGTGTATAAGAGGTAGTGAAGTGGATCAACTTTTTATGGGAACGTAATAGTTTTCTGGAGAAAGGGATTGAGATCCCAAAGCTCTCTTTTCCATAATTATTAAAATCTCTCAGGTGGACTAAGGTTTCAGGAAAAGGCTGTGAGCATTTGGAAATAAAATTAATTATATAAAAAAATGAAGGTGACTTCAGGCTGCTGACCAGATGAGCAGTGACAATGATGAAAGGTTTATGGGACAAATGAGGTGGGGTGTCACTGGCCTGCATTGTGACATCTGGGAGCTCTGCCAGGTGCAGCTCCCTAAGAGTGGAGCTTACCTGGCATCCACGGAGAACCTCACTGCACTCCCTGCAGACATGAATTTACTAACACCCTAAATGTCCACTAACTTTGGCTCCAAGGGAGTGACAGTGATTTCCTTCCAAAGACCCCATGCTCTGTAGGAAACTGGACAAACGAGGCTTTGCTGCAGAGAGGACTGGAGGCTTCTGGGTGAGCATCTTAGGAAGCACTGCTTGGGGGTGGAAGTCAGGATGCCCTACATCTTTTATGTTACTTACCTCCCAGGGCTTTATAAAACTGAAAGTATGGGAATATTAGAGTACTTAAATATATATATTTTTTGTATTTTTCCGAACTTAGAAGCGAGGTGGCAGTCAGACAGACTCCTGCATGTGCCTGACTGGGATCTACCTGGCATGCCCACCAGGGGGCGATGCTCTGCCCATCTGGGGCGTTGCTTCGTTGCAACCAGAGCCATTCTAGTGCCTGAGGTGGAGGCCATGGATCCGTTCTCAGTGACAGGGCCAACTTTGCTCCAATGGAGCTTAGACTGTGGGAGGGGAAGAGAGAAATAGAGAGAAAAGAGAGGGTGAAGGGGGGAGGAGCAGATGGGTGCATCTCCTGTGTGCTCTGACTGGGAATCAAACCTGGGAGTTCTACATGCTGGACGGACACTCTACTGCTGAGCCAACTGGCCAGGGCTTAAAATTTTTTTTTTAGCGTATAGGTATTTTAATATGTGGGACTCAGAATGCTCAGGTTTTTGTTGTTGTTTTTAAATTTAGTTTAGTTTAATGTAATTTAGTTTGGATGGCTTTTCTAAATTATCATCTGCACCTAGTTTGTGGATAGCTAATTATCAACATGAGAGAGAGAGAGAGAGAGAGACAGATTGAGACTACAGGTAATTTTCTTTTAGAATTATAAAAACCACATGATAGCTTAACAGTATGGGTTTCTTTTTAAGGAGATGCAATTGTTCTATGAATGAATGTGTTGATGGTCACATGTATCTGGGGATATGTTAAAAACCATTAAATTGTACATGTTAAATGGGTGAATTGCATGGTATGTGAACTATATCTCAATAAAGCTATTTTTAAAAAGAATCGCAAAGAAAAACATTGTGCATAATCATTAAGCTTGATCTCAAGCAGTATCGTTTGAACTGTGAGTTTGAAACCAAAAGTCAAAATTATTTGTTTTCTATTTCTGATACATTATTGCTGAGATCTTGTTAAATCATAATACAGGTGAGAAGCCAGTTGGTTTGTACTTAATGTAGGTACTCTTGGCAATATTGTTATTTAATTTTAAAAATACGTAAGTCTTGACTCTGTAATTCATGAGGTTTTTGTTTGTTTGTTGTTTTGAGGTCAGTGTCTTTTCCCTTCAGCTCTTAATACACATCTTGGTAAATACTTACTAAATAACAAACAGAAAACTAATGACCTTGAATATTTGATTGGTAGTTAGAAGCTACAATACTTGTTTTGACATGAACTCAAATAAAATTAATGCAGTTGGTGCCCACAGATTACCGAACAATGCTAGAATAATATTACGCTTTGTGTAAAGTTAAATATGTCCTCAGCAGTCAGTTCAGTTTCTTTGTCAGACTTTTGAAGTGAAATCAATGTCTTTGATGCACAATGAACTGAAAAATACTCTAAATATTGAAATTTGAAATAAAGCCTCCCCTTTATAAAGTATGCATTCATCTTTGACTTCTCTGAATTTAGAGTTAAAATAAAATAAAACCACCATCATGCAGAACCATAGTGTCAGTATTTCTTGAATGCAAATATAATAAATACACATTCAGCTTTGCCTTAAAAAATGGAACTGACATTTCTACATTATAAACAGGGCATCAAATGGAACAGAGCAACTCCTTCAGGCTTGAAAGTTTCAGACCTTTGATCTCTGTGTGCCTCTCCACAGGACTTAAAAATGTTCTCTCTACTCTCAGAACCAACTGAGTAGGAGCCAAATGAACACCAGCCTTGTTTAAGGGTCTAACCAGATCTCATTTATTGCCAATCCCATTTTGCATTTTAGCAGCATTGATCCTGCTTCTCTGCTGTGATCTCCCTCATGTGTTTATTCGTACCAGCTGATTTTTAATTCTGCATTTTAGTGTTGTTATTATGTGTCTCTTTAGATAATTCTAACAAGGTATTCTCCTGTGCTCTTATCATCGGTTTAGTTGCCTGCCCATGAAGTCTATTGTGTTTTGTATATCTGCTTTCTTTAAAACGTGGGATGGGAATTGGAAGACGGGATTATATCCATGCCAAATTCCTTCACAGGCATTGGCATTTCTCTCCTCCTGATTATTTTCTCACTCTCTCACTTACTTATGAGTTCCTCCTAGGTACAAACCACTACAGTCTACAAAGGTTACCAGGAGGAATTGGTAATATCTCATTACTCTGGGAGTTTATGCTCTTTGGAGAAAGAATAGACTGTCTACATAAAACTCAGAGTTTAAGGACTTCTAGGAAGTGAGAGAGGACAAAAGGTCAGAACACAATCATGACAGTGGACGAAAGAAGAAAACTTGGCAAGTGATGGTGGAGTTTAAATAAACACCCTCCGTGTTTCAGCTGGAATGCAATGAGTGGGACCGCTTTTGAAGGTCCATGCTAGGAGTCCTCATCTCAGTGCTGATGAGCCTCCTTTCCTTATGGTTCATTTATTTAATACGTATAAACATTTACAACTATTTTTAAAAAGTTAGCGTACAAAGGCTTCAAATGAAGTAAAAGAGTTCTCTATCTCATCCATCATATCCAATTTTGAATTCTTCAGGTGATAGACACACAACACAATCAACAGTTCAAATGCTATCGGAATGTTCATCCAAAACCTATGCACTCCTATTGATTAATGTCACCCCATTAAACTTAACTTTTTAAATAAAAAAAGAAATTAAATAGTATACAAAGGTTTAAAATGAAGTAAAAGAGTTCCTTATCTTTTGCCTAACCAGGTGGTGACACAGTGGATAGAGCATCAGTCTGGGACACAGAGGACCCAGGTTAGAAACCGTGAGGTCACCGGCTCAACTGTGGACTCATTCAGCTTGACCACAGGCTCTCCAGCTTGACAGTGGGGTTGCTGGTGTGAGCATAGGGTCATAGACATGACCCCATGGTTGCTGGCTGAGCCCAAAGGTCACTTGCTTGAGTAAGGGATCACTCACTCTGCTGTAGCCCCCAGGGTCCAGGCAAATATGAGAAAACAATCAATGAACAACTAAGGTGCCACGAAGAATAAGTGATGCTTCTCATCTACCTCCCATTCTGCCTGTCCTTCTCTGTCCCTCTTTCTCTCTCTCTTTCTGTCTCTGTCACACACACACACACACACACACACACACACACACACACACACACACACACACACTGAGTTCCTTATCTCATCTGTCACTCCCAGTCTCTCATTCTAGAAACAAAGTTTTTAAAATATTTATTTAAATTAAATTATGTATTAAATTAAATTATACATAATTTAACTTCCAATTGTTATGGAGTGAATTATGTTCTCTTAAAATTCATATGGTGAAGCCCCAACTGCCGACTATATCTTTATCTGTAGCTAAAACCTTCAAGGAAGTAATTAATGATAAATGAGTTCAGGAGACTGGAAATCTGGTCCGATCTGCCTAGTGTCCTTCAAGAAGAGACAGAGAAACTAGGGGATGAGTTTACACAGAGAAAAGGCCAAGTGAGGACACAGAAGGTAGCCATATGGAAGCCGACGAGAGAAGCCTCAGAGAAAACCAATCCGGCTCCCAGCCTCCAGAACTGTGAGACAATAAATTTCTATTGTTTAAGCCACTGGGCCTATAGGGTTTATTTCTTAATTTTATTTTATGGTAGCCCTAGAAAACTAATACACATATGATGAACTATCCAGTTGCTACAAAATATTTGTGGAGAAATATAAAAGTTTCTAATCCCTGTCTCTTGGTTTTCTTCCAAAGGAATCAGTCTTACCAGATAATTGTGTATTATTTTAGATACCATATTCTATATATTATTTTTTTTAAAGTGAGGGGAGGGAAGATAGACAGACTGCTGCATTCACTCTGACCAGAATTCACATGGCAACCCCATCTGGGGCCGATGCTCGAATCAACCAAGCTAACCTCAGTGCCTGAGGCTGATGTGCTCAAACCAACGGAGCTCTTCTCAGTGCCCAGGGCTGACATTTGAACCAACCAAGCCACTGGCTGCAAAAGGGAAGAGGGAGAAAAGGGAAAGAGAGGGTGAGGAGCAGACGGTTGCTTCGCATGTGTGCCCTGACCAGAGATCAAACCTGGGACATCCACATGCTGGGCCGATACTCTACCCACTGTACCAACAGGCCATGTTTGCTTCTACATATTTTCATACTTGGCCATTTAGTCATCAAATTGATATCTCTAAATAGTATGATCATACAGTTTTTTATTCAGCAATACCAGAGTTTCTATATTGATTTTCTACTTTGTTGAACAAGGTTGGGCTTATTAACATTGTCCTTCTCACTCCTCCTTGCTCTCTTACCAAATAATTCTATCCCTATTTCGTGTTTTTTTACTAACCCACTCTGCAACTTCATACAACACACTGAAACTCTTTATTATTCATCATGGGATTAAATGAATCGGTAGTTCCAAACTTCACTAAACAATTTTTAACCTGTGTTTACTTCTAAACTCTGACTGCTACATTGTGATACCCATAGTTTAAGCTCCTATCATTTTTCTAAGAATTTATTCTAATATTTGAAAACCAATAATCAATGTCCAGTTTACCATGAGACTGAACATTGTAGAGCCAAGTGTTATGTTAGGCTTACATTTCTTTCCCCAGGGGTCTGCATCAACTCAATTTGAATTAGAGAAGCAGATCTACTATGAGTACTATTAATTAAAGGATTCATTGCAGAAATTAGAACTTATATAACTGTGGGAAAAGATAAGGAAGTGAGGTCTAGAAATAGAAGTAGAATGATCATAGAAAAGTCCTTAAACTCTCTGAAACACAGACATGGTAGAAAAGCTAGAGCTAGCAGGAAAATTTAGGAAGCCAAGCATGTGCAGCTTTTACAAGGGTCATAAAAGTGAGCTAGTGGAGAAATATATGGAAGGCATTGCTTCTGCTTTATGTGGTGGGACTCGGGTAGCTAGTAATCCATCAGGATTTATAGTCAGGTAGAAGAGACAGAATAGAACAGAAAAAGTTGAGAATAGATTGAAAACATTTCTTTCACGACTCTCTTGGGTTTTCTCCTGTGTTTTCATCTCTCTCAGTACCTTGATTTACTCAGACACACTTATTTAACTTCATAAGCAAAGGGATACATTTTGTGGAAGCTGAGAGTCTAAAAACATCTTTAATCTTCCTTACTCTTTCCTGATAGCTTGGTTGTACATAGGATTTTAGACTGAAACACATTTTCTCTTAAAACTTTGAAAATACTGCCTGACCAGGCTGTGGTGCAGTGGATAGAGCATCGGACTGGGATGCGGAAGACCCGGGTTCGGGACCCCGAGCTCGCCAGCTTGAGCAAGGGCCCATCCGGCTTGAGCTAAAGCTCGCTGGCTTGGACCCAAGGTCGCTGGCTCCAGCAAGGGGTGGCTCGGTCTGCTGAAGGCCCGCAGTCAAGGCACATGTGAGAAAGCAATCAATGAACAACTATGGTGTCGCAACGGCAACGAAAAACTAATGATTGATGCTTCTCACCTCTCTCCATTCCTGTCTGTCTGTCCCTATCCATCCCTCTCTCTGACTCTCTCTCTGTCCCTGTAAAAAAAAAAACTTTGAAAATACTGCTACATGGTCTTTGAAGTTGGAACTCTAAAGTTTGATGTCAGTCTGGTGCTAGTTTCTCTGTGATCGAAGTATATATATAGCTCTTTATAGTAGAATCATGTTTCATGCTTATTCTGAAGTCTGGTTATCCCTTGTTATTTATATATAGTTAAGAACGAGACCAGTAGAAAAGTTTATTGGAGTTCTATACATAAGAGCAACCCCTGTCAAATTACCTTTGAATTATAAAAGTTGGTTAGCTGCCACATATTATTCTGAGGGATATCTGAATGCCAAGAGGCGAAGAAGCCAAAAGAAAGACTGCTTCAAGCTGCCCTAGTTCTACACAGAAAGATTGTTTTATTTATTTAGGAAAGAATGGTATTATTTGGGGCTTGTAGATGAATGCCTATCTATTATCTGGAAGATGGAAAAAGATGAAGATTAGAAGAGATTATTCCCTGTGGAAACCTTCAACAATTCTCAGCCATTTTTTACTTCTGCATACTCCTCTGGTATCCTTGTTTTTGTCTTAGAATCCTCCTTTTCTAGGGCTATTACCTGGGCACTTGGACTCTCTTCTCTGCTATCACTCTCTCTTCCTGTATGCTATGAAGGAATTTTTTATTACTTGCTTCATCAACAGCTATCCATCTGTATGTATTTAAACTTCAGAAGTTTGTTGAAATCTCTCATCGATTAATGCCTTAATTCCTGATCTTTGTTTGGACTTAATAACATTCACAAGATTTTTTTTTTTAGTTTAGTTTTATAGAATAATCACATGGGAAAGCATGAGTGTGTATTCTAAATTAGCCATATTGAACCAGACCTATGTAATTTTGAGTTCTGTGGGGAAAATATCATTGTGGTTCAATAAAATGTGATTAGGAGTTCCAACTGCAGCACAGGCTAAAGAGCGCAGCTGAAATCTAGGAGCACTCATTGAAAATAGTTACTGTATGTGACATTTCGTATAAGTGTTAAGAGATGAAAACATGAATAAAATATATTCTATGTACAAGAGAATTTTTCATTCGGCGAACTAAAAAGAAAATGTAAATAAAGTGAAGTGCAATAATTCCGTTTGTAGAATTCAGCCATGCCATTGAAGGGGACTGATGGGTTTTACTTAAAAGAAATAAAGATTCCATGGAGGAAGGGAGCTCTACGATGAACATGTTTATTGATTCAGATGAGCAAGTGAGGGGAGAGCTACAATGGGGAGAGCATGCCATCCTGCCACACAAGGTCTTTAAATCGACTCTCAAACTGCCTCTTTTTTAAATTATTATTATTATTATTATTTTACACAGGGACAGAGAGAGAGTCAGACAGAGGGGTAGATAGGGACAGACAGACAGGAACGGAGAGAGGTGATAAGCATCAATCATTAGTTTTTCGTTGCTCTTGCGACACCATAGTTGTTCATTGATTACTTTCTCACATGTGCCTTGACCGCAGGCCTTCAGCAGACCAGGTAACCCCCTGCTGGAGCCAGCGACCTTGGGTCCAAGCTGACGAGCTTTTGCTCAAGCCAGATGGGCCTGCGCTCAAGCTGGCGAGCTCAGGGTCTCGAACCTGGGTCTTCTGCATCCCGGTCCGATGCTCTATCCACTGCACCACTGCCTGGTCAGGCTCAAACTGCCTCTTCAGTTTGTTCTTCCACAATTCCCTCCCAGACAAATCATTGTTCCTCTAAGTGGTGAAATAACATTTTGATTGAGCACCTTAGTATGACTGACATATTTTTATCTGCCCCAAATTACCAGGATTAAATTAACTGGTTGAAGTTGTCCTATGCTCCATATGATAACATATTTGTAAAACAGGACAAATGTCTATCAATGTAAACAAAGCTCATAGAATCATGATAACTCATCAAGACTCCACCTACACTTGAAGGAGCACTATCATCATTAGTTATGACCACTGATGTTCCTCCACCACTATCTGATTGTTAGATGTATACACATGTACCAATTTATTATTTTTATTTCTTTAAAGGCTTTGCCTGTGGCAGTTTCATTGATTGAATATTTAGTTTTATAAAAGACAGGCATCTATATTTTTGCCCTTGATAGTTAAAGAAATTGAAGGATCATTGGGTGAGAAAACATATATGATAAACTACATATTCAAAGTAGAGACCGAGTTCAAAATTGTTATAAAAACTGCTAAATATTCTTGACCCTTCACTTCCCAGCTCTCAAGCCTTTGTAATCACCCTTCTTAAAGTGATTCCCATGACTCTACCATCATTGAAAGCCCAACTCATATGTCACCTCCTCCCTGAAGCATTATGTGATCACCCCAGTCCATATCCCTTTTACTGCTATAAGGCTTTTTAAATATCCTTAAGTATTTAGGACAAATACTTTTAATTTAGTTTTTCATTTATTATTGTCATCCTTTGGGGACAGTTTTTAGATTCTTTGAGAAAGAAACACTGGGTTCACTATATTCTGTTCTTCTAGATTTTTTCACCCTCAAAGCATTTAAGAGTCTCCTAAGAGAGGCTGTGTTGCGATTCCAGGGAGGATACATAACTTTAAGGCCCAAGAGGCATTGAATGTGTAATGTCGTGCTTAGCATGTAGACAACATTCAATAAATATTAGCTGTCATTGTTATTATTCATTTGCCTTATTATCCCTATGAAGACACATATGAAAAATCTCCTGACATGATATTTGAAAAAGACTTTTGTTTTCTTCTTTTCCAAGTAAAAGGAGGGGAGATAGACAGACTCCCACATGCTCCCTGACAAGAATCCACACAGCAACCCCCATCTGGGACTGATGTTCTACCCATCTGGAGCCATCATCTCAACCAAGCTATTTTTAGCACCTGAGTTGGAGGCTCCACCGAACCATCCTCAATGCCAAAGGCAATGCTCTAGAACCTATTAAGCATGGTGTCAGGAGTGGAAGAGAGAGAGAGAGAGAAGAGGAGATGGAGGGGTGGAGAAGCAGATGGGTGCTTCTCTTGTGTGCCATGATTGGGAATCAAACCTGGGACATCCACCTGCCAGGCTGATGCTATACAACTGAGCCAACTGGTCGGGGCCATTTCTGACAAAGATTTTTAAGGAAGCACAACTGAACCAGTTTTGTATTTTTAAGTTGGAGTGTCAGTAGAGTCCTCATATTCTTTCTTATGTCACTGTTTGCATTCAAATTCTCCATGCCTTTTATCTCCTTAAAAAGAAAGACCTTGACTTTTTCTGAAGATATTTTTTATCTCCTACAATGTTTCTTTATATACTGCAGAAGAGAAACACATTTATTTGAAGTTTTTGAAAAGTTTAATAAATATATTTAACATATGTTGTCTTATACCACTATTTATGTTGTTTTCCCTTGCTTCCCTAGCTAGATCATCAGCAAATTCAGAACAAAGATGTTTAATGCCCTACACATAATAGGTTCTTGATTTCTTTATGATGACAAGAGGCTTTGAGAGGTTTATTGGTCCCATTATAATACAAACCGACCACAAATAGATGAGGTTATTTTTCCCCTTGAATGAAACTGATGGCACCTGTATAAATGGCAACTAAACCAAAGTCACTTGAAACAGTAAAGAAATAAAACTTTCAAATGGGAAGTACATTTACATGGCTCAACCGCTCCTTCTTCGGTGAGTTGAAAAGATGTGATTTTCCTGTCAGATAGCAATGTGACATTTTATATTTTGAATAAACACAAGAGCACAGGCCCAATTTCTGTCTGAATATCTCAGCTATACAACAAAATATTCATAGCTGACCATTGTGATTTACCTAGACATCCCTTAAAAAGATTAACATTACAGACCAGCGTATTTTAATATTTGTATCTTTGATTCTTTCACTTAGAGATCCAAGGGCTATACAAGATTTGAGATTTATTTTTAAAAAAGGACAATAGTTAAAAGGACAAACATAGTGTATGTAATAAATATATTTACTTAGAACTATCATTATATTTATATAATGGTATCTGTATTTATATATAACATAATTTATATATGATATTTAAATATTACATAATTTATATTATATATCAATATGTTTATTTAGAACTAGCGTTATCTTTCCTCCTCTTCTTCAAAAGTAAGCTTCCTTTAGTATATTTGGGAAGCAAGAGACTTTCAAATGCCCATTTCTGACTTGTCACATGGCAGCAATTGCTTTCTATGGAGTTCTCCCAGATAATTCCAGGTCCACTGTGGGCTATAGCTATCTTCTCTGCTGGTGATAAACTATGGAAACTTGCTTTAAATTTCCCTAGTGGATGGGCAAAAAGCGAAGTAACTCATGCCTGCTTTCACTGGCCTTTCCTTTAATTCTCCACACTGCCACCATACAAGACCATACTGGTACATGAGACTTGACCAAAGAATGGGGAATTGCTGAATGGGGTGACCATATTAAAGTAGGAGGTCATTGTACTCCATGTGGAGGTGATCATTTCAAAGGCACATATCCTAGGTCCTAGCCTTGTTAAGGCCCACCCACTTCAAAGAGTGTCTTCTCTTCAAACCTCAATGTTATAA
This sequence comes from Rhynchonycteris naso, assembly GCA_037038555.1. Classification (NCBI taxonomy): domain Eukaryota; kingdom Metazoa; phylum Chordata; class Mammalia; order Chiroptera; family Emballonuridae; genus Rhynchonycteris; species Rhynchonycteris naso. The sequence continues at coordinate 95,286,791 of CM073002.1, forward strand.
ATATTCATTTGTCCTTTATAAGTTTTAAGGGAACACAGAGAGGCTGTTTTCACTTTAGTTTAATTCTTCTTCCTCCACATGGAAAGTCTCTGGACAAAATACCATCAGGAATATATAACCCAAGGTCTATGTTACTAATTTTTGAATACATGGGATGGAGTGGGAGTAAAGGCAGGTATTTAGAAATAATGTTCAGAAAGAAATTTAGCACTCTAAATTCTAATTATATTAATTTATTCTAGTGACTGTCAGTTTTGTATAGCTCTATTTATTCTTTCTAGTCACTTAAGACACACACACATACACACACACACACACACACACACACACACACACACACACACAGAAACCCAGCTCTCCCAACCACAAATATGAAATCCCAGAGACAGGAAAATATAAATCCAGATTAAAGAGAATTCTTTTCCTAAATACAATGTTAACATTTGAAGGCTCTTCTCACTTGGAGGGTAAAGCTATCTATATTTTTACTGGAAATATTGTAGATACCTCCCTGACTTTATTTATTTTTTATTTGTTTATTATCCTCCTGTTTCTAAACCATGCACAGAAATCTCCAGAAACATAAAATCAAAGCTTAATGCTACACGTTGTTTCCAAGCAGCAGGACCATCTGCTTTTGAAAGATCTTCCTCTGGCTAAACAAACAAGTCCAAGGGCTTAAAATGACCACTTTTCTGAACTGAAGGCAGGGTCACATCCAAAAGTAGTGGCTTCTCCTTATTATTCTTGTATAAGTATATGAAAGACAGTATAAGTAATTCCACTACGTAGGCAATCCCTGCTGTTGTGGATCTGAATGTGTGTGTGTGAGTGTGTCTGTCTGTCTGTCTGTCTGAAGAGAAGCTTTGCATTTTCTGTTAAAATCACAGTCAGAAAGAAAATAAATTAAAATGTCTTTCATAAATTATTGCAAATATTTGCACTTCCAAATGAATACTAAAACTATTTCTCATTAATACTTTATTCCCAGTTAAAAACAGACATGAAAAGAAAGATGCGTACCAAATGTTTCTCTTTCTCCCTCACATATCTCTCTCTCTCTAGAAGTTTATATATAACTAGGCACTTTGGGGAAAGAAAGCAAATTAAACATATATTCTATGCTGTTTGAAAATCTATTCTTGAAGAAAGATCTATAAATACTGAAAAAAATGTGAGAACATAAGCAAACAGGAACCTCAAAATGGGTGCAACTGCAGTCATAAGCCAGTAAGAGAACAACGACTTAGGATCACAAATAAAGCTATGTGAAGTAAGGAATCAAAGTAACAGAGAGAGCATAGCATTTAAAGGGATAGTGTTTTTTTTCAATGAGATGCACAGATCTCAAGTGTACAATTTGACAAAGTGTAGAAATCTTAAATGTATAGCTTAATACATTTTGAGAAATATATATGCCATGTCACCACTGCTATAATCAAAATGCATTTTTCATTGAAAGGCAGTGGAATATGTCACGCCAAACATGCTTCTTTAGGATATTGATTATTTTGAGTGGTGGGCACTTGAAAAGCTGCAAATACAGGGAGAAGCTTTTTCTAAATGTTACTAATCTGCCTCAAGACAGATCCTCCAAAAAGAATGCAATTGCCATATATCTCTTCTTTGGGAGTTTCATTAACCAGGGAAAACAGAATCATTTCAGGAGAGAAGACTATAGAAGTTGATACCACACCCAGACAAATGATCACACACTATCAAAACTTCCACTTATTCTTCTATGGGCTAATTCATCTATTCTAAAAATAATTTCCTCTCCCCTCAGAGGCTTCTTTCTCTTCTCCCTTTTCCAATTAAGATGGTATTTAAACCTGAAATCTAAGCCACCTTGGGGAGTTAATAATTTTTCCTTAGGTATCTCCCATGTATACATGAGATTTACATGTTAATAAAGTCCTGTTTGTTTTTCTCTTGTTAATCTATCTTTTAATAAAGGGGGGCCTCAGCTAAGAACCCAGAGATAATATTATGTTTTTCCCCTACATCATTATCACAGTAAGTTTCCTCTTACTGCTTTCCAACCAATCCCGGCCTTTCTCACTTTTTTACTGGCTACTGCTGTTCTGATTTTATTGCTAGAGCTTAATTTAAGAGCTTAGGTTTTTGAATTATAAAATCTGGGTGCAAATTTCAACTTTATTACCACATGTATGTCCATGAGCAAGTGTCTTAGAGTCTTTGAGCCTCCTTTTTGTTTTCACATAATAGGGACAATGATATGCATATATTAAAAGCACTTGTGAGGATTGAATTCAGTCACATATGTAAAATATTAGTAGCATGTTCAGTGCATAGGTAAGAGGCAAAGCCTTCATGTTAGACTAATTTAAAAAAAGGTTAAGACAGGGAATACAAAGTCCAGTTTCTCCTGGACTGTATAATTTTTGGGGAATGGGATGGGGAGCATGCTGGGAGGTGTCATTAGCATTTCATTATCATAACAATGCAACATACCATAATATGTGTTAGATATGATATTAAGTGATTTGCATAATTGAACTTATTTCATCATCGTAACACTATTGAAAAGGTACTATTATAATTGCTATTCTCATTCCATAGGTAAGAAACCTGGACCACAGAGAGATTAAGAACTTGGCTCAAAGCTATACATTTAGCCAGTGGTTCAGCTATGACTTGAACCTGGATAGTCTGACTCCAGAATCTGTGATAATGTGCTTTGAACCACTATGCATTATTACTTGATTAAAAGCTGCTGAAATATTTATAAACATATGCTACTTGTTGCTTCTGTTGCCAGTGTAAGCAATTAATTTACCTGTATTAGTATGTTTTTTTTAACATTTGTGGATGTGTTGGCCAGTAGATTAAGATAAATTTCTTAATTAATCAGAGCTATTAACCATCACCAATTAAGATGCTCTCTTAGGATATAAATGTTTTTCCACTAGGATTTTGAACATTTGGATTGGTCCCCCCCACCAAAAAAAAGTCAAGTAATTAATTGCTCTTAATTCATTTTACATACTGTGATATAATTATAAATATTAAGTTATTTGTATCAGTTTCAACCTCTCACAAATTAATAGTCTTTCCTCTGATATTCTACCAGTTTGTAATCCAAAGAGTAGATATTTTAAAATTTTACTAGATACTTTAAACTAAGACAAATATTAAAGGTTATTGTGTCTTTCCTATGCTTTCATATCAGAAATCTATCAAAACCAAAGCATAGAGATAGTTTAAGATATTTGTTTTTTAAAAAATTAAAAGACACCTATATTACTGGTAGTAAGTTTTATAATAATATCTTTCTTTACATTGATCTGCATCTTATGACTACAAACTATTCTTTAATTTAGTCTTTAAGATAAGTTTATTGGTAAATAAAACAAATATTTTTTTTAGTCCTTAGATATTTGATTAAAGTTCTGATTAATTAATTAATCCACAAGTCACAAAAGCTAAGACCAAAACTGTAGCTTTCTGATTCTAAATATGATAGATTTCCACTCACCCAAGCTTCAAGAGGACAAACTCAGATTTCCTTCTATTTTTACTTAAAATGTTATTTTGCATTTAGAATTTAGTAAGAGAGGATCCAAGATGGTGACAGTGTAGATGGATATTTCACTCACCTCCTCCCAGGAACACACTGAAATCGCAACTAAAACATAGAGCAATCAACCTGAATAACCAATTGAATTCTGGTTAAGAGAAGTCTTATAACAAAGGATTTACAGAAGAAGTCATATCGAGATGAGTAGGAAAGGCAGAGAAATAAAAAGAGCGGACCCCACTGCCTTGGGCAGTGACTAAGATCCCAAAAGATTATCTCATCTGCAAAAGTTCCTACTGAGAAATGTGGGGCTTCAATTCCATATCAGCCTCCCTAGCAAAGGACAGGACAGGCAGGGCAATGTGCCCACAGGACATCTGACCATGAAAATCAAGAGGAGATTCTGTCTTTCATGAAAAGATGAGAGTCTGCTAGAAAAACAGGTGCTCTCTTAAAAGGTAGAATACTCCCCTCTTTATGACATTGTCTTAAGGAAAAGCAATAGCTCCAAATTCTGTACTCTGTATAGTACTACCCTGAGAAGCTTGCATCCTGCTGACGAATCAGCTGCCTAGTTCAGCGTGAAGAGTTCTCAGGGTGCAAACTCAGGGTGTATCAGTTACTGAAGTGTGTGGCTTTAGGGTGGGAGTCATTTCCCCCTTTTTTCTGTAAAACTGACTTACACATTCCCCTCACAAGAAATCTGTGACCCTCACTCTGAGGGCTCCTAGCAGCACTGCCCTCCCATCTCCTAATGGCTTGACCCTGCTGAGGTCTACGTAGAATTCAGAACAGACCGAGTTGTGTGGCTCCATAGTAGAGATCACCTCCTTCATATTTCCCCAAGCCTGAATGGCACTTCCTTCTCATGGGAGATCCACTAACACCATCCTCCCAAATTCCAGAAGCCCTGCCCAGCCAAGATCAAGTTCCTGGCCGAATCTGGAACAGACTGAGTTGTGTGGCTCTAAAACAGGGGACATTTTCTCTCGCTTTCTTAAGCAGTGCAGAGTACTGTCAAAGGCTCTTTCAGTGAATGAGCTTAAAAGCAGATGACCAGTGAAGGCAGGTGGAGGAGGATCTATGGGTGCTTTGAGACTTTGCTGACTTGCTTCTGGCATGTTGCTGATAAAAGTTGGCCTTGGTATGCAGGTGGGTCCTTACTGTGCACACCTAGGTGCATCACAGACAGCCACACAGTGTGGATTGCTTCGTAGTCCAAATTGGTTGCCCAGGGCCAGTCACAAGTAGTATCTGACATTGACCTGCACAATCTCCCAAGAGATAAAGAATATCTATCTGATTGGCGGGGACTACATAGTCAACCTTGTTTGGAATGAGAAGGAACAAGAAAATAAGTATAGAACCTAGAGTTTGATTGACAAATAAAAACTGGCTTTCTGGCTACATTACATTGCTGCTTGAGTGGATAATTTAGTTACTGAAAAGTTTAATTTGCTGATATGAAAACCTCAGAAACAGTGGCTCCATCATGGGTCTAGAAATTTTTTTCAACAGTATTAAATACCATTAGTTTTTGGTGAGAGATTCCTGGGAGAACAGTCATGTTAAAGCAGTCAAGTGAGTAGTCATATGGAAACACCCACAGTTTTAGATGTCAAAATTAATTTAGGTCTTGGCCAGTGGCTCGGTGGATAGAGCATTGGCCTGGTGTATGGACATCCCGGGTTCAATTCCCAGTCAGGACAAATAGGAAAGGTGACCATCTGCTTCTGTAACCCTCTTTCTCCCCCTTCTTTCCTTCTTCCGTTCCCACAGCCAGTGGCTCAGTTGGTTTAAGCATGGCTCCAAGCGCTGAGGAATGTCAGACTCAGGCACTAAAAATAACTTGGTACTCAAGCATCAGCCACAGATGGGGCTGCCGGGTGGATCCCAGTCGGGGCACATTAATGGGGGTACATAAATCTTCTCTTCTCAGATCACTGGCCATCTGAATAAGGTACCCATAAAGATTCGATCACTGTCTTTACTTATTTGGCTGAGTGGTGACAGGTGCAAGAATGCCAGTATTTTTGGTTTCATGTTTACACATTGTGGGGTTCAAAACAAGCCAACCCAGATGTGCCTTAGTACTATACAGATTACTGTGAGCTAAAGACAATTTTAGCTTCAGGCTCAAGTGAAGATTTTGCTCCTCCCTTTAAGTACTAGAAAAACATATCAGGGGCCTTGCCCATAATAAGAAATTAACAGATGGAACCACTTTTATAGGGCAAGACTAACTTCTATTTACTAAAGTTCTGTTCATTTCATCATTTTCCAAGGACCTTTGAAGCCCCCCAGGTGCATCACCTCATCTTTAGCTTAGGATGTCTTATATTCTTTAACTTTTTTTCTATCTCTGAACGCAGCATGCGGGGTCTCTGACTCTCTCATGTATGTGGGGTTCCCATATATGTGTATGTATTAAATCTGATTATTTCCTCTTGCTGATTATCTCATGTCTATTTGATTATTGGATGAGCCAGAAGAATCCTGAAGGTAAAGAAAAGATTGTTCTTTTCCTACAACATATTCACACATATGTACATATGTATGTCTCAATGTAAGAAATGTCCAGCCTGACCAGGTGGTGGTGCAGTGGATAGAGCATCGAACTGGGATACAGAGGACTCAGGTTCGAGACCCCGAGGTCGCCAGCTTGAGCGTGGGCCCATCTGGCTTGAGCAAAAAGCTCACCAGCTTGGACCCAAGGTCGCTGGCTCAAGCAAGGGGTTGTTCGGTCTGCTGAAGGCCCGCGGTCAAGGCACATGTGAGAAAACAATCAATGAACAACTAAGGTGTCACAACGAAAAACTGATAATTGATGCTTCTCACCTCTCTCCATCCCTTTCTGTGTGTCCCTATTTATCCCTCTCTCTGACTCTCTCTCTGTCCCTGTAAAAAAAAAAAGAAAGAAATGTCCAAACCTGTAAGAATTTTTTTTAATGTTTTTTTTTTAATTTTATTCATTTTAGAGAGGAGACACAGAGTGAAAGAGAGAGAGAGAGAGAGAGGGGAGGAGCTGGAAGCATCAACTCCCATATGTGCCTTGACCGAACCAGTGCAGGGTTTTGAACTGGCGACCTCAGTGTTCCCAGGTCGGCGGCTTTATCCACTGCGCCACCACAGGTCAGGCAAACCTGTAAGAATTTTTTTATGAGTTTATTTGAACCAAGCTCTTGACAACTGCCAGGAAGCAAAGTCTCAACAGATTGAGAAAATGCTCCAGAAGATGGTGGTTTTACCACCATTATCAATGAGAAAAACGTAAGGGGGTTACATGAAATTCATTGGTGATAGATTAGGGAGGTGGGAGAAAGCAAAGCAGAGGAATCTCTGGGGTGGGATAAAAAGTAAGAATGCATACACTGAAACTTCTTTTACACGGGCAGGAATAAGATAGTTCATAGTGCCTGACCAGGCGGTGGCACAGTGGATAGAGCATCTGACTGGGATGCAGAAGACCCAGGTTCGAGACCCCCAGGTCGCCAGCTTGAGCACGGGCCCATCTGGCTTGAGCAAAGAGCTCACCAGCTTGGACCCAAGGTCGCTGGCTCCAGCAAGGGGTTGATCAGTCTGCTGAAGGCCCGCGGTCAAGGCACATGTGAGAAAGCAGTCAATGAACAACTAAGGTGTTGTGACGGCAATGAAAAACTAATGATTGGTGCTTCTCACCTCTCTCTGTTCCTGTCTGTCTGTCTGTATCTATCCCTGTAAAACAAAACAAAACAAAACAAAAAAACCTATATAATTTTAACCAGTGTCACCCCAATAAATTTAATGAAAAACAAAAAAGAATACCAAAGCCATATGTAGAGAAAAAAGTGAAAATAAAACCCTGAAAGTCTCCCTTTTTTAAAAAAGAGAAAAGAAAAGAAAAGAAAAAGATAGTTCATAGTTAATAAACATGATAAAAAGCACAAAGAGGGGTTTGTTGGTTTTTGCACTGGTGGGGTACCTTCTCTGGTTGAGTGAAGGTAGGAAAAAAAGATTACCTTTACATTCTAAAAACATATTATCAGCTACATTGTTGTAGATGTAAAAGTTCACAGACAAACTCCATCAAGGTGAACATTGACATTAGTTAGAGAAAAACACCTCCCTAGGACATGACCGCCCACCATGAACTGCTTTTAGTTGGAAAGTTTTCATGGCAGACCACCATGTGCACTCACTTTAGGTCTCTGAGTTTGCAGGGTCACCATTGTAGGCTCTCCCTGAGGTTGTCAGATTTAGTTTGTGGCCAGGTTTTCATCATCCACATATTCATGAGGAGATTTTTCCTATGCTATCTTTACTTGATATAAAGACAAGCCACCAGAAAAGTGTTTAACAAATAGAAAAGACTTAACATACCAAGAATATCTTTATAAAGCAAAGATTACTTATTTTTTATTTGTAAAAAAATTTAAAATATTTTTTAAAACATTTTAAAAATAGTTTTATTGAAGTACAGTTGATATACAAATATCTGAACATGTTTAATGTATATAATAATAAACTTGCCAATATGCAGGCAGCCTTGAAGCCATCGTCATAATCAAGTAATAAACATATTTCTCACCTCCAAAAGTTCTCTTGTCCCTTTGCTTGTGTTTTTATTTTGTTTTGAGGTAAAAAGTCAAGAGATTTACTATTTAACAACTTTTTAAGTATATAATACTGAATTGTTAACTCTAGGCACTATTTACTACAACAAATCTTTAGAACTTTTTCATCTAGAAAATTGTAATTTAATATACACTGAATAACAAGTCTTTATTTCCCTCTCTACTAGTCCTTGATAACCACCATTCTAGTCTGTTTCTATGAGTTTGACTATTTTAGAAACCTCATGTAGGTTGAATCACGTAGTATTTGACTTTCTGTGAATGGTTTATTACACTTAGAATAATATATTCCACATTCATTCAGATTTATGTTCTTACATATAATATTTTTAAGACTTAATATTCTATTGAATGCATATAGCACATTTCCTTTGATTAATCTGTGGATGGACATTTAGGTTGTTTTCATATCTTGGCTACTGTGAATATGCTACAATAAATATCTCAAAGTGAAGATATCTCCTTGAGATTTTGATTTCTATAATTGTGTGTGTGTGTGTATCTAAAAGTAGGATTTCTGGATGATATGGTTATTTAATTTTAATTTTTTTTAGAATCCTCCATTCAGCCTGACCAAGTGGTGGCATAGTGGATAGAGTGTCAGACTGGGACATGGAAAACCCTGGTTTGAAACCTCAAGATTGCCAGCTTGAGCACGGGTTCATCTGGTTTGAGCGAGGCTCACCAGCTTGAGCGCAGGGTCGCTGGCTTGAGCAAGGGGTCACTTGGTCTGCTCTAGCCTCCCAGTCAAGGCACATATGAGAAAGCAATCAATGAGAAACTAAGATGCCGCAAGAAAGAATTGATGCTTCTCATCTCTCTCCGTTTTGGTCTGTCTGTTCCTAACTGTCCTTCTCTCTGTCTCTGTCAAAAAAAAGGGGGGGGATCCTCCATTCAGTTTTCTAGTCACGGAACCATTTTCCATCCCCACAAACCCTGTACAAAAATTCCTGTTTCTCTACATTCTCACCAACATTTGTTATCATTTATTTACTTATTCATTCATTTATTTCTGATAAAGCTATCTTATCGGGTGTGAGGTAATATTGTAATTTTGATTTGTATTTCACTGAAGATTAGTGATGCTGGGTGTCTTTTCTTATATGTTTGCCATTTGTGTGTCTTTTTTGGCTAAATGTGTAAGCAAAACCTTTGTCTGTTTTTGTAATAAGACTACTTATCTTTTGCTATTGAGTTATATGAATTTTTATATATTTTAGATATTAACTCCTAATGAAATATATGATTTGTAAATATTTTCTTTCATTTTATATGTTGCATTTTTTATTCTATTTATTGCTACTTTTGCTGTGCAGAAACTTTTTCATTCGATATAGTCCTATGTGCATTATTTTTTTTTTTTTGCTTTTGTTGTTTCTGTCCCTGGTTCCATATCCAATAAATCATTGCCAAAACCAATGTTAAGCTTTTCTATCCTCTAAAAGTTTTCCAATATCAGATCTTACATTCAAATCTTTACTTTATTTTAAGTTGATTTTTGTGTACAGTCTAAGAAAAGAGTCTAATTACGTTCTTTTGCATAGGAATATCTAGGATTCCCAAAACCATTTATTAAAGAGACTATTCTTTTTCCATTATATATTTTTGGCACCTTCATTTATAAGTTGAGCATATATTGTGTTTTTCATTCTCAGTTCTTTATTCTGTTCTGTCTTTATGCCAGGCACCATACTAAAACAAAAATTAAAAACAAATAAGCAGCCTGACCAGGCAGTGGCACAGTGGATAGAGCGTCGGACTGGGATGCGGAAGACCCAGGTTCGAGACCCTGAGCTCGCCAGCTTGAGCATGGGCCCATCTGGCTTGAGCAAAAAGCTCACCAGCTTGGACCCAAGGTCTCTGGCTCCAGCAAGGGGTGGCTCGGTCTGCTAAAGGCCCGCGGTCAAGGCACATGTGAGAAAGCAATCAATGAACAACTATGGTGTCACAATGGCAATGGAAAACTAATAATTGATGCTTCTCACCTCTCTCCATTCCTGTCTGCCTGTCCCTCTCTCTGACTCTCTCTCTGTCCCTGTAAAACAACAACAACAACAACAACAACAACAAAACAAGCAAAAATAACAGTTGGTTATGTTACAGTCCCAAAATTATAGTGTACATATTTTTAAACATATTTTTAACTTTACGTTTTGTAAACAGTGCATAATTCTATGAGACAACAGTCAGTCCTATAAGAAAAATGAAAGAAAAACAATTTACAACAAACTAACTTAAAATTATGAACAGTAAAAGAGCAAAGCACAAGAAAACATTTTTTCTTTCATTAAAAAATAATCCCTGAGTCTACTGAATTTTGATTAAATAAAATTATATAGTAAGAATAAAATACTAATAAGTAGAAATTCTCATCAGATCTTAGTCAAAATGTGCCCACTAGTAGCAAAATCAACCATGGATATGCTATTTAAACTAAAAGATAGATGATTCTAGTTGGTTGGAAAAAAATAGCAGTTAATAGAATAAAAAGGAGAAAATGAAAAAAGGAAAAAGGAAGAAAGGAAGAAAGGAAGGAAGGAAGGAAGGATGGAAGGAAGGAAGGAAGGAAGGAAGGAAGGAAGGAAGAAAGGAAGGAAGGAAAGAAGGAAAGAAAGAAAGAAGAAAGAAAATGAAACAAAGGAAGAGAAAAGACCCTGTCAGGTTGAATGATATGAGCAAAATTAAATTATGTACAATTTACACTGTTCTTGGTTTCCTTATGCCAGTTTTGGTTTTTGTACTCTCTTTTGTGGTTCTGAATTCTATTTTTCTTAGTGCAACCCAAATGAACAGTCTCCACCCCTGTGAAAACCATATTGAGACTTCATTCTAAAAATTTATTTTGTTGGTCCAAAAAAGAACTCTCAGTTTAATCCAACTGGGTCACTGGTTCCCAAAGCATTCTGTACCGCCAGTGGGGCCCATGATACAGAGCTATTATGGGGCTAGTGTTTGCAGTTCCTTATAGCTCTTCTTTTCCCAATATCTTCAGTAACTTTTAAACACAATTTGATTCATTTTCTTTTTATCCCAAGAGGATACTGGTCACACATGACCTTGGCTACATGCCCTTTCCAAATTTGCTGCTCTACCCAGACGTAATGGGTCCAGAGTAGAGAATTATACCCCTATTGCTAGCAGCCTCTGTGAATACTAACATTTCAATTTTTGGTTAGCAGTTACTGGATACTTTCCCTGAAGTACTCCCCTAGTTTTACCATAACTCTGGGAGGAGAGTTATATTATCATCTTTACTTTATGAAGAAAAAGAGTCTGGGAAAGGTAAAATAACTTCTCCAAGACAACATGTTTATGAAAAATAGAGCCAGGATTCCACACAGAGTAGCTTGATTCAAGGTACTCTGTTTTTAACTCTTGCAATGCTTTTTTCTTGTAGTACTAAAAAAATAATAAGGGCAACAATAATAACAAGACAGAACATAATTTTCATGTATAAAGAGTCAAACCATTTATACACATTGTTTCTTATAGAACTCCCATTGTTATGTGAAGAATGTATTTTACCACCATTTTACAGAAAAGAAAAATAAAACCTTTAATATGATGCTATGAGGTGAGTACCTTATAAGGATAAATTTAGGGGGAATGACATGGTATCATATAATTACTGTAGAAAGTGTAAGAGAGAAAAAAATATCCATGTTATTTTTTCTCCCTGTCTCAGCTTTCCTAAAGTGAGTCCGATAAATTAGTCTAACACAGTGGTTCTTAACCTGGCTTCTACTGAACCCTAGGGGTTCGATGAGTTGGTCTCAAGGGTTTGGAGAAGCCTCTGCCACGGAGGCCAGAATAAAGTAGTACCGTAATTTGTTGTGAGTTCATGCACTTTGTTGGTTTTGTTCTTTGAGCAAGGTGATGTTCATGCATGGCTCATTTTGTGCACCAGTAAAAAATACATACCTATGTCTTGAATTTGGAAAAAAAAATTATATTTTATTTATCACTAAAGAAGGGTTTGGTGAATGCGCATATAAAACTGGTGGGTTTCGTACCTCAAAAAAGGTTAAGAACCACTGGTCTAACAAAAGGCATTTGTTAGTTTGCAAGCCCCTTGGGGATCATTTTAGGTGTAAGCTAAAACTGAGCCTGGTAGACTGGGGGTAAAGAGAGAGAGAACATTCCAGATTGGTAGTCCTGTCTTGGGTGGCTGTAAATTGAATACAGGTGGTCCTCAGGTTACAACAGTCTCAACATATGATGTTTCGAGTTTACAATAGTCACTCCCACAAAAACTTAAAATAATTGAGACATGAATGTTTCAGGTTACGCTGTTAGTGTCATCCTTATGGATGATGTGGGTGAATGAGTTTGGTTGCATGGTGGAAAAACAGGCAGTAACAGTAACGCAGGAAATGAGAGAGAAATTTGGCGTTCCCCAGGACGCTTACCTATGCTGTTTTGCACTGTGGAAAGTGCAACTGTTCAGTTTGTGTTGCTTTCCTGACTTTTTTGCCCTTATCATGGCTTCTAATTGAAAGTAGAGTCTTCAGATGACAGTGCTTTGAAGAACAGAAAAGCTGTCAGGATGGATGCCGCAGAGCTACTGGCATCACACGGAGAGAAGCTGTCTCCTGAGGACCTCATTCAACTGGAGAAGCAGTTGATTGAAGAGGAAGAGATAGAAACACCAGAACCCAAGAGATTTACTACCTAGGGTTTAGCAGAAGGTTTTTCTATGGTAGAGGATGCGTTGGCAGAATTTCGGGCTGAGGACCCCAGTGATGAGAGCGTCAGTAAGATCTACAGAGCTCTTCTGAATGCCTTGCAATGCTATTGGCAGATTTTGGAAGGGAAGAAATCATCAACCTTCCAGACTAGCCTGGAGTAATTCTTTAAGAAGATAGAGAGCCCTGCAACAGACCCTGTACCCTCTACATCAGCTGCTTCTCAAGAAGAAACACCTGTAGTACCAGTAGAATCATCCCTGGTGTCTCCTGCACGTTCCTTAGGCAATCCTGACTCACCTGACCCAGTATCTCCAGCACCTTCTGCAGGTTCTCCTTCCAGTGTGCAAGCTGACCACAGGAATAAAGGTAAGGGATTTTTTTTACATTCATTTTTTGTCATTTTTTTCTATTAGTACAATATACAATGCAATATTTTTATGTCCTTTTCCTTTTTCTGTAGTTTAGTTGTGTTTTTATGTTCTAGATTATGATTTTACAACTGTGTTAGGATAGGTAAGTGACTTAGGCTAGGGTGTGTTTCAACTTACACCAAAATTTGGGTTATGTCCTGTCGTAGGAGCAGAACTGTATCATAACTCAAGGACACCCTGTACTTCTCTGTCACAACCTGCCAAATCTTAAAATTTTATATAGAGTCCTTAATCTGATTTATTCATGTAGACCACCCAGATGGTCTCAACAACACATTGCTCTCTCATGACTGCATTCTTCAAACAGCTCCCACCATGGGGATGGTAGGCAGATTCCAAGGAAAGGTAAAGGGTTGAGAAGTCTCAGGTCGCCCAGGCCTTGCTAGTGAGTCAAACAGCAGCCACTAACCTTGATTACCTCTTCCAACAAGATGAACAGTAATAAAATTAAACTCAGAAGTTTACTACCTTGTGCATCTTACAACACAGGAGTACCCCATGATGAGTAAGTCAACAGGTGGTTAAAATTTGGAGTTTATACACCTAACATAATAGGGATAAGGGGAGAAAAGACACTTTTGAAAAAACAAATAACTTTTTGAAAAGATAAATTGGCCCACAGGAGACTATCTGGAAGATATGACCCTTGTGACAATGTCTGTCTGGGTGTGGTATGAATTTTCTGTGATAAAAGAATATTAGTATTGCTCCTGAAAAGAAGATTTATGACAACTGCGTTCTTTTGGGAGGCTCTCCTTTTAGCATAAAAGGGATTTTAAAAATCAAATGCTTTTAGCTCAACATAATTTTCACATAAGAATGGCATATTTGGGACAGCATGTCTTGATCTTCAAGAGTCTTAAATGTGCTCTTTTGATAAGAAAAATCTTTCTTTTGGATTTGTATAGGTGAAAGTAAGGATGAGCATATCAAAGTGATTGTGTAAATGTCTCCTACACCCACTATTACACACCAGGAGATATTTTTCCTGATATACTATGGTTTAGATTACTCTCTGTTCCATGCCCCACACTTTTCTGAGTTTAATGAAGTAAGAAAGCCCTAATCATTTTATGTTAGAAAGTGTTTCAAACTTGCTTCAAGCTACTTCATGAGGCTTAAAAGAGGCTGAGCTTAAGGTCAAATTTGAGTTAGAGTGCCTGTCTCCTGATCTTTTGCTGTTCTGGGACCTCATGCCACTGTAGTCTGGGACACAATTACACTGGAGTGGAAGGATGTTTCTATACTTCAACAATTCCCTGCACACCAACTGGGTATCTTTATAACTCAACTCAATTCTGGTTATTATGAAAGGATGTGACTCAGGAACAGAACAGAGGAGAGAGAGGCATAGTGCAAGGCACATGATGTGAAAATTAATAAACAGACACATTATTTAAAATGTAGTCAGGCGGCTAGAAGGCGAATTCTCATGTATATATGTGATTCAACACATGCTACTAACCGCAACAGGAAGACGTATACCTTGCATCTCCAACAGGGAGGGATACTCCTTTACTACGTCAAAAGGAGAAATTTCAAATAAAAAAGAAAAAGATCCTCTCTTACGCGGTAACAGTTCAGTCAATGGGAGACTGCTATAACTCAGCCAATGAAAAGTCACTATACTTTGAACTTCCAGGTTCATCCAAATTATTCTTTGTTTAAAGTGGCAACTCCCAAATTCATAAAAGAGCATTGTTCACCTTTGTTTCCCTGGACTTGCTTATGATTTGTAATTAGACTGCAGGTCCTAAATTCTTTGTTGAATTCTTCTGACTTTTTTTTCTCTAATTAATTCATTTTGCTAAAGAAATATCTGGCTGTTATGTAAAGATCAACAATGGAAAAGGATAAAAAGCATTTGTGCTTCTCAAAACATGCCATTTTTTTCTAAGTCTACAATGTTTTCAAACCAGAAGCTCTACAAAACCTGATGAGACAATTGCATGACTTTCAGGATTGGTTGATTCAGAGCCTAAAAGATATTATCAAAGATACTGTTGTTGTTGTTTTTTATTTCTTCTTTCTGTTTATCTCTATAGTTAATTATGCTTATAGTCAGTTTCATCCTTAAACTCTAGTTCACAGCTGCAGGTAATCCTGTTGTTACCCAGATATGAATAAGATGAAGCTAAAATATTCCTTTCTGTGCTTTCTGCTACTAGCAAGTAAATATTTCCAAGAAATCTGCCCTGGTGGGATAGCTTAGTTTGTTAGACTATCATCCTGGTCTACAAAAGTTGCTGCTTCGATTCCGAGTCAGGGCACATATAGGAACAGATCAGTGTTTCTCTCCTCCCCTCCACCTTTCTTTCTATCTAATATCAAAATATAAATTTTTTAAAAAGACAATTTCTCTTCATATTTAAGAATTAAGGAACTACTTCATATACAAATACTAGCATTGACCCTATTCAAATAAATGGGTATGGGCTGGACTCACGAATGAAGACCGGATAACTAATCAAAATTGCCATTCATTTAAGAAAGAGTAAGTAGGTAGTTTCAATAAACAAAACCAGTAATCCTCAGTTTCTTTCTCTATAAAATGAGCAGAAGAACATTCACCACAGAGAGTCGTTGTGAGAGACAGAAGAGATTCTTCATTTGACAAAAATTCCTATTGCTGTGTTGATGAATCACACCCACTTAATAAATGCTAGTTATTGTTCATTAAAAGATCAGTATTTTATTTTTCTTATTTACTGCTCAACTAGTAAATCTCTGAGAAAGGGCAAAGGTGAAGAGAGAAGATGAGGAAGTTTCTATATGTCTTTGATATTGAGTTGCTTATTGTTCCCCATCCTGAGATTAAATGTAGGTTTGCAGTGTTATTCAGATCAAAATAGAACTATTAGTACTGAACAGAATGGATTATTCCTAAAACTCAGGTTTGCTGAAGCAAGCATTTTATAATGTTTCTATTATTAAATGACACTTGTTCTGTTTGTTGTATTTTTAAATTCCCACAGTAATTATTTGCTGGTGATAAACAAATGTAATTGCCATGCCCCACCCATCTCCCATTGGAAATGGACAAGTAAATGTTCACTTATTTTAATTATAATTGAGGACATTCAAGGTGAAGAATAAAAAATACTTCTTAAGTTAATTATGAACAAACTAAAGGGAACTGGTTTACTCATATCAACAATTTTCAAATGTAAAATAACTCATTATGCATTGATTCAATTACTGTTAAGTTCAATCAAATTACAGAGGGACACAATGATGATATATCTTTGAAACATTTGTCTAATATGCTTCAAATGAAATGAAATGAGTGTGGTCCTTATACACTGTGCATTTTGATCACCATTTACATATTAATTTAGCATGAATGATTAAAGATTGGCTTTTTTGTAAAAATTTTGATAATAATAACAACAGAAACAATAAAATAACTCTTCTTATTCCATTAGATAATTTTTTAAATGTATACATGTTTGATTATATTTTGTTATGGGTCAGTCTTTAAATTACTTTCAGACCTTCCACATATCATAGAATTCAGACAATGATCATCAGTGTATGCTAAAAGTACCTGGTAAAAGTTTGTTGAATGAGTTTACTTATTCAATACAAAAGAAAAAAGTTACTGTTAAAATGATGAGTTCTTGGGTCAAGACTTTAGAAAGACGTTGACCTTAACATCTTCAATTGTGTAATCATATCACATTATTTGACTCTTACATACACAATAAGAAGCACTCAAAATTTTACCATGTAAAATTTTTGTGGGAAAAAAAGTTTTCCTCTATCTGTTCATGCATAAAACTAGAAAATATCCAGAATAGGTAACATTCTATAAAACTACTATTTTGGACTCCACAAAAAAAGAAAAAATGGTAAAGAAACTTGACTAGATTAAAGACTAAAAAATAATAATCACGTGCATTATGTAAAACTTATTAGAAAAAAAAAGTAGAAAAAACAAAAAAGTCCAGATATATAAATCATTTAGGGGTCAATTGTAAAATTTAAATATGAGCTCAGATAATTTTGTTAAATCATTTTTACTTTTCTTTTTTTCCTTATTTTGCAAGTGAGAGGAAAGCAAATAGACTCCTGCATTCACCCCAACTGGGATCTACCTAGTAACTGCTATCAGGAGCTGACGCTCTGCCCATCTGGGGCCAATCTTCCAACCAAGCTATTTTTAATGCCTGAGGCCAAGGCTTCACAGAGCCATTCTCAGTGCCAGGGCGATGTACTTGAACCAATTGAGCCATGGATGTGAAGGAAAAGGGGGATGGGAGGTATGGTCACTTCTCCTGTGTGCCCTGATTGGGAATTGAACCCAGGACATTAACACACTGGGTCAATGCTCTACTAGTGAGCCAACTAGCCAGGGCCTCACTTTTACTTTCTTAAGTATAATAACAATTTATGGTTATGTAAGAAAAATGTCCTTAGAAAATGCACATTGAAGTGTTTAAGAAAGAAGTGTCGTAACTTCTGCAATTTTCTTTTAATACTTCAAAAATTGCTGTATACACACAAAGAAAGAAAATAAAACAGTAAAACAAAAATTGGCAAATTTAGAGAAAGAGTATATAAAAATGTATTAACCTTAATGTTTCAATTGCTTTTTTTGGATTTGAAAGTTTTCAGAATAAAAATCTGAAAATAAAATCAATTGATTGGTGATGAAAATCAGAATATTGTGTTGTCTGAGGTTTTATTTCTTTGGTTCTCAAGATTTTAGTGGTAATCCTGGGAAGATATAAACATAAAATTTCTGCAGTGATGAAAAAGTGTCAGTTATGATTCTAGAAATGCAATTCAAGAAAGTAAAAGTACAAATATAGTAATAAACACATTTAAATTCTCCTAGTGTAAATGTAATGTTTATTCAAATGTGCTTAGTAATGAATCTCAGTTCATTACTAGTTTATGACACAGCCATTAGTCTTCTAATTTTATTTTTTTAATTCTGCTTAATTAATTGTTTTTTATATAAGTATATGTCAATTTTTGAAAATTGACATTTTTCCAATTCTCATTTTCCAAACCATCAACATTACATAACTTATCATTTTATTAATTCATCCTTAAGACTGTTTAAATGAGTCTTCTTCAATTCTCTCAGTAATATTTATTGTTTTCTTGGTAAAACTCTTGCATTTTTGTTAGATTTATTTTTAAACATTTGGTGGATTTTCATGCCATTAAAATGTTATAAACATGTTTTTTTTATCAATCCTTTTTTTTTTTTTTTTAACAGGGACAGAGAGAGAGTCAGAGAGAGGGATAGATAGGGTCAGACAGACAGAAACAGAGAGAGGTTAGAAGCATCATTCATTAGTTTTTCGTTGCCGTTGCGACACCATAGTTGTTCATTGATTGCTTTCTCACATGTGCCTTGACCGCCGGCCTTCAGCAGACCGCGCAACCCCTTGCTGAAGCCAGCGACCTTGGGTTCAAGCTGACAAGCTTTTGCTCAAGCCAGATGGGCCCTCGCTCAAGCTGGCGAGCTCGGGGTCTTGAACCTGGGTCTTCCACATCCCAGTCTGATGCTCTATTCACTGTGCCACCACCTGGTCATGCTTTATAAACATGTTTTGTCTAACCTATGTACCCTAATTAATCAATGTCACCCTGTTAAAATTAATTGTCTAAATAAAAAAATGTTATAAACTTTATAATTTGCTTTGCTAATTGTTTGCTGCTGTCTTAGAAAAATATAGTTGTGTTTTATACAATGACTTTGTGTATAACAACATTGATAAATTCACTTATTAATCATGGTAGTTTGATTTTTTGAAGGATATTCTATGTTCTACATCGTATTATTTACATATTCTAAAATATTAGTTCTTGTAATTCTTATACATTTTATTTATTTATTTTTCTTTGCATTATTATACAATCTAGAATTCCCATACAATGTGAATTCAAATAAAATAGGAATTTGGTTACTGGTTCCCAATATTTAAGGATAAGTTTTTAATATGTGATATGAGCTTGTTAGCTATGGGTTCTTTGTGGTATACCTTTTCAGATTCAGCATGTCTCCTAAGAGTCTTTTTATATTAATTAATACATTTTGGATTTTTACTTACTTTCTCTGCCTTTGAGATGACATATAATTTCCCCCTTTTGTTCTTTTAATGTAATGAGCATATAAATAGAATTTTGAAAGTTTGAATGTTAAACTAAACTTACACTCTTTGAGGAATCACAATTTGTAGTGTACATACACACACATTTGCTTATAATTTGTCAATTTTTGTCTAGGGTTTTTGCATCTATATTTGTAACTGGGAATAAATATGCTATATTACTGATTTATTGGTTCTAGTCTGACTAGTCATAAAATAGAGCTAAATAAGAATGTACTATCAATCTAAGCTTATAAAAGAATTTCTATAAAAGGTTAAATACAGTTGTTGCTTTTATAACTATGATTCAGTATCATAGTTATGTATTCTGTAACAAATCAAAAGTATATACTCAATCTTGTGCTTTCACCTCTGGCCAAGTTCTCCTCATAGTTGAAAATCTCACTCCCCTGTGGCTGACTCACAGCAAGCATTCAGAAGGGTTAATATCCGTGCAAGAAGAATAAGCATAATTCACTTTGTCCCCTCCGTCCCACTTTTCACTCCCACCACTGCTGAGGCTTGCTGTTGTAATCCTTGCTCAAGGACAAGAGGACAACCTGACTGTGGGAATGTGCGGGAACCTATTGTAAAGAACAATGACCCTCATTTATAAGTTGCTTGCTAGCTTCTTTAGTAACAACCAAAGAAGCAGACTCCACTGACTTTCAGATATACCAGTTTTAAGAGATTTATTGACCTTCAATCAGTTATCTAAACACACTGGGCTACCTTGCAAGTTGTCCCCACCCCCAGCAAAACACACACACACACACACACACACACCCTCTCAACTCCTTTCTTTTGATTCTTTTCTTCTATTTTTCCCCCTCTTTCTTCTATTTCATTACAAAAATCCCTTCTTACTTCAAAAGAGTAAGATGAGTGTTTGCGGACAGGAGTCCCCCATCTTCTCAGGTGGCCGGCACTTGAATAAACCCTCTTTCCTTCTCCGTGGCACTTGTCTTTCATGGCAACAGGCAAGCTGGGCCTGCTGATCATTTTTCTAGTTTCATATTTATGATAAAGATTGTCCTGTAGCTTTCCCTCAGGTAGTGTTATTTTCAGGTTTTGGGAAAGGTGGTTTTGGACTCATAAAAAAGATTACAGAGAAGTTATAAAAAACGTGTTGTTTTTTAAATATTTGTTGGCTCTATTAGTAGAAATACATATATTTTTTTTTACATTTAATCAAATTTAAAAATCTAGTCGTATTCAAAGTTTCCACATTAGAATGAAATGAGGAGGCATAGGGGCTTACATAAAATTCACTGGAGATAGATTAGGGAGGCAGGAGAAAGCAAGAGGGGGAATCTCTGGGATAAGATAAAAGGTAAAACAAATCAGACACTTCTCTTTCACAGGTGAGTATAGGATTTTTGACAATTAACATAATAATAACAATGAGGGGATTTGTGATCTTTGCTCTGGTGTGGTGGTTGTGCTTTAAGGGGGTTCAGATAAAAAGAAATTAGTTTGATAGTTCAAAAGTATGTTATCGGGTATGTTGTTGTAGATTAAATAAAAAAAAAGATGACAGGTTTAGCTCAAGTTAAGATTGACCCTTCCTTAGGTAAAAATATACCATACCCGCCTAGAAGATGAGTACGCACCATGAGCTTGTTGCCTTTAGTTAGAAAGTTTGATTACAGTCCCTCCTGTGTGGTCACATTAGGTCTGTGAGTCTGCAAAGCCACCATGCAGGCTTTCCCTGAGCTTGTCAGGTTCAGCCTGTGGCCCCTTCTACGTCTAATTTACTTACAAGTTGGGTTTACATTTTATTTTTTGTTTGTTTGTTTCTTACTTGTTTCACACGCTCTCTCTACAGCATTTCCCCATGTATAAGAATGCTCCCATGTATAAGACGCACCTTAATTTTGGGGCCTGAAGTTTGAAAAAAAATATATTACATAAAGTTATTGAACTCAAGTTTTAATCATCATAAAATTCATACAACTCCTTATCACTGTCAGAACTCCCATCCATTAGCTTGTTCTCATGTGTGTCTGTTGACAAATCAGCGCCTTCAACAACAAGCACAGAAACAAGCGTGAAAAAGCAGGAAATACAAGTAAAAGAAATCTACAGTCACTGTATGAGACGCACCCAGTTTTTAGACCCCAAATTTTCCGGGAAAAGTTGCGTCTTATATATGGGGAAATATGGTACTTGTATTTCTTACTATATTTTTTGGCCTTTTTCTGAATTAATTAAATGTTCTCTAATTCCATTTTTCTTTCTGTGTTAGATGCTGTTGGTGTTCCACTTCGTTATCCTTTTCTAGTATGTTAAAAAACAAATCTAGAGTGTGTGTAAGTTTCTAATGGCTTCCGGCCACATGCTTCTCAGAATTTCTCTCTTTCAAAGGGAATCTCCAGGCTGAAAATGCCTGGGATATTTGCAGATATCCGCAGAGCCGTGGCAACCAATGACTCACAGAAATGGCAGAGTACAGAACCTGGTCCTCTTGTTTAAAGGTGGTGTAAATTGTCATTACTAATGCTTGGAAACACCCTGCAGGATCAAACTGACACTCACGATATTGCTCCTTAGACGACATCTGTGCTTTCGTTTCTGCCCAGTTCTGTCCTGCTTTCTTTATTTTTTACAGGTTTATCCTTAAATTACTCTGTTACTTGCTCTATTAGCTATTGGAAGGAGCATGCTAAAATCTTCAAAAAATAATTTTTAATAAAAATTTTTATCTCAAGAGCTATTTTTATGACATCTAACCTAAGGTAATCTTTGTGAGCATATCTGCAAAGTGTATTCATTTTTTTATGCATTCAGTAACCCTTTTGATTTAGGTATTTATTTATTCATTCATATTTTTAAAGAGAGATAGGGAGAGACAGGAAGGGAGAGAGATAAGAAGCACCAACATGTAGTTGCAGCATTTTAATTGTTCATTGATTGCTTCTCACATATGCTTTGATGGGGAGGGAGTTACCCCTTGCTTAAGCCAAAGACCTTGGGCTTCAAGCTAGTAACCTTTGGGCTTAACCCAGCAACCATGGGGTCCTGTTGATCATCCCAGGCTCAAACCAGTGACTCTGCACTCAAGTTGCTGAGTTTATGCTCAAGCTGGTGAGCCTATGCTCAAGCCTGTGACCTCAGGGTTTCAAACTAGGAGCACGGCATTGTACATTGACACTCTATCCATTGCACTATCACCAGTCAGGACTCTATTTATTTTTTTCATTAATCAGTTTGAACTGTAGACTCTCAGATTTGCAGTTAGGACTCCAGAAGGTAGGATTCACTATTGAGCCACCTGACTGAGTGATACTGTGTAACTGCAGCCTTCCTTTCTTAGAAGGTAGATTTCCATACTCATTCAATGCCCGAGGAATATGCACTACAGAATAAGGTAGCGAATACACTTTTGTTCTTACTCTGGCATTCCCTATTTATTTCTTCCCATACCATTGGCTGCAGTAGCTTTCGGCTGAGAATTGACGTAGACTGAGAATTTTCTCCTCGTTTTGCTTGAACAACTGGTTCTGAATTTGGGGTTAAGAGAGGGGTCTGAGTTCTGTCTTCATGCCAAATCAGTTTACACAATCTCAGGTGCATTCTTTGGTGCCTCATTTAATGTTTTTTAGAAGAATCAGTGTGCTTTTTGCAACAGGACCATTCTATTTCAGAGAATCAGTAAGCATCTACCCAGGGTCTTGAGGATAGCCTACATCTTTCACAATTTACCAAAGTTGAGGAGGGCAGTGATGAACTACCAGCCCAAGAAATACAGTTAATGTGTCCAGGCCGCATGGACATGTGCTGAGCCTATTTTGTTGGGGTCATCCTATTCTGCAGTTAAATTTCATCACCTCACTCCTTCAGACACTTGAAATTAGAAAATAGAAAAAACAATGCCCAGGCATGGGTGCCTGTCATAAAGATTTCTCCTCCATGCTTTTTACAAAGAGTTCACTAAGGATAGGAAGCCAACCCCAGACTTATAAACATCATACTGTTGTCAAAAAAAAAAAAAAAAAACAAAAAAAAAACAAAAACACTCATATTCCCGAAAGCAGTCAAAGTCAATATTAATTGTCCATAAGACACTAACTCTAGACAATGGATATTGTAGAATATAAGATTATAAACATCAAGAGATAGTATGAACTACTTGAATTTTTATAAGAATGCAAAAATAAAAGAATTTGAACAAATATTTCTGGAAAAGAACAATCAATGTTTGATGACTTTCAAATGCATAAAGTAGGGGGAAGAATGAGGCTGAAAATCTCATGAAAAATAAATGATTCTCAGATTAACTAATAACTGCATCTACTTTAGGTGCTGAGAGATTTAATAAACATGAATGGGCATGCGGTATACTTTGAAATTCTTTTACTGTTTTCCCAACTGTTTTGCTTCTAAGCTTGATGATATGTAATTTGATTTAAAAGGAAAAATAATCAGGTTGCTTTCTATGCCAAATTTGTTCTTATCTGGTTGCTATGACAATCTCCTTCAATGTTTTGTTTTTTTTTTTTACCCTCTTTTGTGATTTATCTCTTTTTGATGTTCTAAAAAGAGTTTTTCTGGGTAAGAAATTTGATTTCTTTATGCTTAAAGGATTTTTAAGACATAAAAAAAAATGCTTTCACTTAAAGCCTCTATATTCCAGGATATTATGTCTTATTTAAGACTTAAAATAAAAAATAAAAAAAGAAGAAATGAAGAAGCAGGTCTTTTGTGGGGAATTTAATTTTTTTTTTATTTCTTCTACAGTTTGTCCGTAAAGTCATGGTGCAATTTTGACCAGTCACAGGAAGTCAACAAAAGATGATAGAAATGTGAAATCTGCATCAAATAAAAGGAAATCTCTCCTAGTTTCATACCTATTCAAGGAAGTCCAATGTGGTCTCCATTTGTTGCCCTACACACATCCAAACGATAGTGAAGTTCTTGCCACACACGGGTAAGGACGTCCGGTGTAACAGTGAATAACGTCTGTGATTCTCTGTTTTAAGTGATTAATATTGTTGATATGTTCAATGTACACATGTTGCTTCACATAACCCCAAAAGTAAAAGTCTAAGGGCGTCAAATCCGGGGATAGTGGTGGCCATGGCTTGACAGAACCCCTGCCTATCCACTGCAGGGCAAATGGTTGTGGGCTGCTCCGCTGTATACACGGTGTTACGTCATCAACTGCACATGCGCACATGCTGCCACATCATCCTACAGAAACTGGGAGGGTTTTCCTTTTACTTGGTTTAGATTTCACATTTCTATCATCTTTTGTTGCTTTCCTGTGACCGGTCAAAAGTGCACCATGACTTTACAGAGACACTATATATTACATAGACTAATTGCATCCTCTGCCATTGTTCTGTGCACATAAATGTTTATTTTTTAACTTTATGTTTGTCTTATTATTTTGTCCATCAGGATGTCAAACAATAATGCCCTTCCCTAGATCTCTCATTCATCTGGAGGGGTGGATTTTAAACTAGAGAATAATAGACTATGAGTTAGAAACTAAATTTCTGTCTTGCTTTGACCATTAAAAGTTTGTCTGACTTCAGAAAAGTCACCTGATGCCCTGTTATCTGTGACTTCTTTCTTCTTCTTATATATATATATATATATATATATATATATATATATATATATATATATATATAGAGAGAGAGAGAGAGAGAGAGAGAGAGAGAGAGAGAGAGAGGGGGGGGCACAGACAGGAAGGGAGAGAGATGAGAAGCATTAAATTATTTGTTGAGGCAACTTAGTTGTTCATTGAAGGCTTTCTCATATGTGCCTTGACTGGGGGGCTCCAGCTGAGCCAGTAACCCCTTGCTCAATTCAATGAGCTTGGGCTCAAGGCACAGACCTTGGGCTTTAAGCCAGCAACCTTTGAGTTCAAGCCAGTGACCATAGGGTCACATCTATGATTCTACGCTCAAGCCAGCGAGCCTGCGCTCAAGCTGCTGAGCCCACACTCAAGCCAGCAACCTCAGGGTCTCAAACCTGGGTCCTCAGCATCCCAGGCTGATGCTCTATCCACTGTGCTACTGTCTGGTGGTCAGGCTTCTTTCTTCTTTAGAAAAAGGTTGTTAAACTATATAGTTGTTTTCCTTGTTTGAAAACAATATAACTCTTTATGCAGTCTTTTGTTGTCAAAGTGTTGTTATTTTCTTAAAACACTTTTTAGAAGAAGTCCCTTTATGTTTTTTTATGAAATGATAATAAGTGAAGTCAAGAAATATTTATTGGGTTCCTTTTATTTCCAAACACATACCCATGTTCTCCTACTGAAGTAAAGTCATATGAATTCTTCTAGGGGACATGGATCTGCACAGAGATACCATTAATATAAAAATGGAGGTGACTTTTGTTGATCTGTTTAAAAAGAAAAAGGTCATAAATAGATGACAGGATAATGAGCTTGTTCTATTTAGATGTCTCCAATGAGAGGCCTAGATGACTCACTCAATGATATTGGCTAGTTCAGCAGTTCTGAAACCCCTGTGCACATCAACATCACCTGTGGGGCTTGTGGGAAGATTGGATCCTCTCACTTTCTGCCTCAGTGTGTCTGACGTGTGGCTAGAGAATTATCACGGCAAGCAAGTTTCTAGAGTATGCTTATGCTGCTGGTCCTGTTTCTATGACCACACTTTTATCACCACTGGGCTGATGAATCTACAGAGTTTTTAATTCTGAGATATGCTCAAATTATAGCTAGGAAAATAGCAGTAAATATATGTTTAGGAAGCATCACTTTTATGTTGTTGACATTGTTGTGAATGATTTATTACTTCTGATGGAATTTAGAAATAACCTTTCATTTTGGTGTCTATTTTGAAAAAGAAACGTGATTTAGTGTTTAATTCCCAGGACTACATAATATGAGAGAAAAAATAATATTTTCTTATTTAAGTTTATATATCTTGCACATATGAAAACATAAGATCCTATGTAGAGTTCAATGGTTATTTTAGTTTGTTTGTTTGCTTTTTAGAGAAAAAGCAGGAGAGAGACAGATAAACAGAAAGGGAGAGAGATGAGAAGCATGAACTCATAGTTGTGTCACTTTAGTTATTCATTGATTGCTTCTGATACGTGCCTTGACTGGAGGACTTCAGCTGAACCAGTGACCCCTTGCTCAAGAGATCTTGGGCTTCAAGCCAGCAACCTTTGGGCTCAAGCCAGTGACCATGGGATCTATAAATGATCTAACACTCAAGCCAGATCCCACACTCAAACCAGCAACCCTGCACTTCACTCTGGCAATCCTATGCTCAAGCCAGATTAACCTGCACTCAACCTAGAGATCCAAGGGTTTTGAACCTGGAACCTCAGTGTTCCAGGTCAATGCTCTATCCACTGCGACACCGTCGGTCAGGCAATGGTTATGTCTTTAATAAGAAACCAACTTGTTTATGATTTTATATTATATTCTTCTAGAAATGTATTTGCACTCGATTATAATTATTATGGGAATATTTTTCCATACCTAAATCAATTTTTTTCTTTTCTAATAACATTGATTTCCTTGGAAGATAAAAGTCTCTCTATATGAAATATGGAAAAAAAGGCTCTTAGCATGAGTAAATTTTAGCAGAACTTACTTTCTCTAAAACAAAGAGACTCTTAGCAGAACTTACTTTTTCTATAAAGACTCCCTAACTCTGGCCTTGAAGTTGGTTTCCCAGGTGTGGCCTTAGATAGTTCCACAAGGATGCAGATGTTCCTGGAATGTTACTCCCTGAATCAATCTTATAGATAAATATTTTAAGAAAGCTTGTTTCACTGTTTTGTTTTACTGCTAGGCTTCCCCTCCTCCTGATTCCTCAATCAGTGTGTAATTTTGTTTTTAAAAGCTAGCCCCAAACTGAGTTTGGAAGCGCGTGATTTGGACGACTTAGGTCTCTGTGCGGTCGCGGGCTTTAATATATAGACTCCTTAATTTGGCTACTTAATTGGTGTGGCAAAATGTCTGTTTCTCGCTATTCCGATACAACATATAGTTGGCTTACAAACATGCAGTTTTCAGCTTTGGCTCATATATGCAGCATCTAGAGATGTACATACAAATGTATAGTATCTTCATGTTCCCAAATATCTTGCTATTTGGCACTAAGTATCCTGATAGTTTGTATTTCTCTTTTCATTCGTCTCCTTGTAGCCTTTGGTCATCTGAAAGGACGAGTCTCTTTTCATCATTCTTAGTGACTCATAAACATCAAACAGGAAGAAATATTAGATTTAATTTAATCCAGCCAACCATTCAAAATTGCACAAAGAAAAGCAAGCTCAAAGACATGAAGCCAATTTATGAAAGTCACTTAAATTGAATACTATCTTGAACTAGAACCCAGCTATTCTGATATACAGGCCAATTATTTTACCACTGCTTTGTAATGTTTACCTTATTTCTTGTTGTCCTCAGATGCCACAATGTTTTTCTCCCCCTCCCCATTGGTGAGTTCACAGAAACCAAAACAGAGATCAGTGACCCCCCAACACATGGCTTGTGTGGATGCTATAGAAGGTCTAAATCTGACTTGTCATGCAAGTATGTGCATCACTGTGTGTGTGCCTTAGAGACTTAACATCTTCTCTCTCAAGAAATATGCAACATATTTCACAAAGGGGTACTCTCTAATATTTATACTATAGTCAATGTATGGGCAGTAACCTCTGTGGTAGATTCCAAAGATGGCAACAAAGTCTTCCCCTTCATCTATTGTGACTTTTAGATTCTCTCCTCAATAGGTGAGATGCATTCCCCACTTTTTAAATCCGTACTGGCTTTGTGACTTGCTTTGGCAGCTAGAATGTAGTGGAAAAGACACTGAGCAAGTGATAAGCTGGATCTCAAAGGCTTTTGTATAGCCACCAGGCAAACCGGGCACCTCTAGCCTGCTGGAGGACAGGAATAGAGTTGAAACACTCCAGCCAACAGGCAACCTGCCCCCCCCTCCCAATCAGCTTTAGAATAAAAAATAACCTGTGTGAAAACATATGAATAAAAATAGTAAAAATACATGAAATTATACTTTTAGGAGTTTATGATACTCTATAATTACCATGAAGCAGAATTCCCTGAAAATAGTTTCTAGTGACAATTTGTCATTTGCCATGCTCCGGGCACTGGGATAAGCATGGATTTTATCTATATCTATATTTATATCTATATCTATAACTATATCTATATCTATCTATATCATATATATATATATATGTATATATAATCTATATCTATCTATCTATCAATTATCTATCCATCTAGAGAGATCTCTCTATATAATCCTGCTTAATTCTCACAACAAATTTAGGAGAATCTGATGTGTAAGCTGAGGTTTATAGGGATAAGTAGTGCATGTGAGGTTGCATATGCACCATACAATGTAATAATGATTTGAACCCAGATCTTTCTGGTTCTAAAACTGTAAGCTAGGTTATCACAATGGAATTGCACAATCTGGCACTATAAACAGTGAGGTTTCCAAACTTTCCAAAACGGTCTTTACCTCAGATATTTAAACTGTGTGGCTCGGGAACCACATTCTAGGCTGGGTGACAACTAAAGCAATATTCTAAATGATAATCAATTAAATTGCTATGTTTGCATTTTTTATTTTCATGTTTGTTTTCAAAACCTTTACTTGTCCTACATTTTCCCAAATAATTGTCTTAAGTTCCCTTTTCCCCAACACTGTCCCATATAATATAATCTAATTTTTTGGAAGCAGGTGTTTTCTACTATCTTAACGAGCAGTTTGATGTTGTGTTCCAGGATGGTAATAATGAGAATGAAAAAGCTGGATATTCAATCGTTGATATAATTAATTTGATTGTACAAAAATAGCTTGGAATATTGACCAAAATTAAAATTGAGCAGTCTTGGATCTTGGATGAGCTGGGTACGCTATAGTTCAGAGCATTGTTATTAAATCATAATAAAATCGTGTGACATCTCAGAGGCCACTGCCTGCAGAGGTGGAAGTCTGAGCCCAGCATGTTAGGGAGTTTATACATGTATTTGTGGAGCTATAATATATGTAGATACATATACACATGTGCCCAACCATATCCATTTTTCTACTCTAATTATCAGTGTAAAATCAAAGCATAAGAATCTGTTGTCCCTGCCTATTAAGTATCACAATGGAATTGCACAATCTGGCACCATAAACTACTCTGCTGAAGGCTTTCGTATTGTAGGAATAACAGGGTTGTGGCAGGTCATGCTTCCCGACCATTGTCAGAGAGAGGACAGAAGGCGTTAGCAGCATTGCTGGCGCTGGGAACAAAGGCGTGTTGCGTTTCTACTGTGGTTTCATCACGGGGTATCGGTTAGCCTCATAGGGGAATGCAGAGCTCGCATTCACAGCCCAGGAGAACGTGTCTCTTTCAAGAGTCAGCGTGACTCGCCTAAATTCAATGTCATGTGGACCACCCTCCTATTTTCATCCCAGAAGGGCCAGAGAAAGTGATTTTCTGTGAAACCTCTCCATCCACCCCATCTTTTTGCCCACTGTAAATGTGATAGTTTTACATAATCATATCTGGAAGGGATTGTCAAATGTGCAATGTGACTGAGTCTAAAAATTGCTTTCATTTACAAGGATATTAGACAGTTCTTATTCAATAAGTTAAGATGAGGACAATCCGCGATGCGAGTCAAAGGGAGCTATTTAAAGGCAGCGTGAAGCTGCTTCTTTGGAGAAGCTATATTTTTAGCAGGACAGTCCTTAAAAAACATGGTTATTATTTTGACAAAATAGCCTCACTTTCTTTACCGGAATCTGCTTGGAAGACTGACTGATTGAGTTATGAACTGATTCTGTTTTTAGATTTCTGATCTCTCCGAGGGTAGTTCTTCCAAGCGCCAAGCACTCCAGTGGCTGATTCCTCCTCGTCACATCCATGCCCCCACCCCCACCCCCCAGAACTGTCTGAGTGTGTTCCATGGATTGCGCTTGTGTTCTGTAAAATACAGTCCAACAGGAACATTTTAAATTGCTCCAAGCTGCACAGTAGGGACTGATGGGACCTGTGTGTGCTATCTATAGCTTTTTTATACTCACCTTGGGAACAGAGTTGAGGGCTCAGGCATTGAAGTGGACTCCTGGTAGGTCCCTTCTGGGTACTTCAGTACAGACAAACAACCACACAAGAGCACAGCAATGCGAGAACAGTGAGCGACATGGGCTGTTCGGCGTCGCTGGGGCGTGGACACAGCATTGTCCCACAGCGCAGAGCACACGTCAGGTAATTTCCTAGGAAGAGACGAAGGAGGAGCACAGGGGAATCTTAAATAAGAGGAATACACTCGAAAGACACCAGTGTGAGCGGTTTTTAACAAAGGAAAAGGGAGCAGTGCTCACCTTAAGAATCTGAATTGCTTCTTGCTCTTCTAATTGAGTAAATGAAAAAAAGAGAGAGAGAGAGAAGGAAGGATAATAACATTTTGGGGATAAGTTCAGAGAAAAGATAAAGTTAAGAGACCATGAATACTGGGAGAGACTGAATGAAAAGAGGAATTTTGATTTGGTGCTTACTTATGTAAAATCATATCCATAATTATGCCACCATTTTCAGAAAATAGTGATACTTTTTTTCATTTTATGAATAGTTCTCAGAAAATCAATATGTAATGTATACATGTAGTGAATATAAGTGTCTATTATGTATGAGACATTTCATTGTGATGATATATATTGTTAAGGCTCTTCCTGTAATTCAAACAGAACCTTAAACTTTGTATAATACATGTTCTAGGTTTGATTCTATCAAGAGTGACTATGGGCTCTGGCTGGTTAACTCAGTCGGTTAGGAGCATCGTCCCAAAAGGACAAGGTTGAGGGTTTGATTCCTGTCAGGGCACACATGGGAATCAACCAATGAATGCACAACTGAGTGGAACAACAAATGAGTGCTTCCCTTCTCCCTCCCCTCTCTCTCCCATTTTCTCTCTGTCTCTTCAATCAATAAAAACCAGTCCTGGATGGATAGCTCAGTTGGAACATGTCCCAGAGCATGGGGGTTACTGCTTTGATTCCTTGGTCAGAGCACATATGGCAGCAGAGCAATGTTCCTCTCTCTCTCTCCCTGCCTATGGACTTTGAATGAAATAAATTACCCAACTTATCTACTGCCTCACTTTTCTCAGAAACCACCTTGGGTATTCTTTCCAGCTCTAGGGGTTGACAATTTATTATAGGAAACAGTGGCATGGTGGCAGACCAGGCTCTACCCACTGCCAGACAGTGTGTCTGTGTTTACTCTTCTATTTGAAACTACCTAATCTATCAGTCTTTCCAGTCTCTTCTGATACTCCCGAGTCAAATTACATTATCTGGTTTTTATTCTTACCGTAGCCCTTCAAATGATGTGTTTCTAATATGTCTGCAATGAAGAGACTTACAAAGTCAGTGCATATCCAATATTGAAACTGGGAAGAAAATGACAATGGGAATGTTTCACTGATGGCCGGTTACTTCCACCCTATTTGTATCCATTTACTTTAAAAACGCATCTACAGACAGAATATTCTGTGAACCATGAATATTTTGCACCCGCAAGTATTATTGTTATAAATACACAATATGTTTCTCAATATGAATTATATTAGATTTTATATAGTACTTGATTGTTTAATTTGTATACATATGATCTGAACAGATTCAGATTAACAAATGTTTTGAAATTTACATAACTCTAAAAGATTAAATAATTAAAATGGCAGACCACCTCTAGCAGGGCAATCTTTATACTTTTTTTAGGTTATGTATTAAGAAATTGATATATACATTTATATATATTTGCACAAGAGGAAATCAACTCTTCAAAAATATTATTTCCTAACAATATATATAAATAATTAAGAACCACTAAAATCCATGTGTCATCAGTGAGACAACCATAACATCAATACTGTTTTCCATTAAGATAATGCCCTGTTTTGATCACTAGATTCAGGCTTTCAAACATTCTACCCTAGTCACTTATAACTCAGTAGATTGTTTCAAATTATTCCAAAATTTTTATAATAGCCCGCTTTTTAAAATACATGGTTAAAAAAACATTTCTAGAATAATTTTGTTGTTTAGATACTTCTGGGAATGCATATGGATATATATTTACTCATCATTATCTATACTTTGTCTTAACACAATACTTAGAGCATAAGCTTTTGAATAAGATTTTCTTACCACATTTAGTGTGAGACTTTATACAAGGGGATGCTAATGAATTTTGCTCTTGAGAAAAATATTTCCAAAGTATTGTTTGGAACCAAAATGGTTTTCCTTCTCAATTTTTTACCCACTTGTATCTAGATGAGGTTAAAAATGTAAATAACTACTTGGTTATGACTTATTGAAATTTAGTTTAGAAATTTAGGTTAACTAAAATTTTTTGTTTGTTATGAAGTGAAAGTACACTGTAAATATCAATAACACTGGGGAACAATTTTTTTCATTTTATGCTGCATGAGGGTTTAGAACTGTTTCTATATATGTCTGCATCACTGATTCCAAATTTGAAATCCATTTTTTGGTACATGTTTCAGTTTTTATGCAATTTATATTTATCTTTGTTACAGTTAATGACATGCATTGGTTTTTAAATTGGAGTAAAAGGGCAAGGATTTTTGGATTGAATATAACCACAAGGCAATTAATGTTTTACAAACATCACTTTTACATAATTCTAGTTGTTTTTAAATGTAAATATTATCATCTGATAAAAACACCCTATTATTTTGTTTTAAGATTGAATCATGGCTTCTTCGAGTAGGCATAAATGTAAGAATAGTCCTGACACCTTCTGTTATATATGTAGCTGTTACACACTTCAATGTCAAAGGTGCAATATTTCATCATTTGTGACATGTGCATACATTGCTTATTTTTAAGTTCCCCTTGGCGATCAAGACAAGAATTGGGCTCCTCATATTGTGTGTCAAAATTGTGAGAAAATGCTTTGTGACTGGACAAAAGAAAAACTCCAAGGAATGCCTTTTGGTATTCCTATGGTTTGGAGTGAACCTAAGGACCACAGTGGTGACTGTTATTTCTGTCTGAACCATTCAAAGGGCATTGGCAAGAAAAAACGGCATATGATCGCATATCCTAATATTCCTTCAGCAATACGACCTATCCCACACTCTGAGACACTCCTGGTTCCAGTTTTCAATGGTTTTATTTCTTCTAAAGACGAAGAAAGTTAACATGATGATCAAGTATATTTTGATAAGATGTATGAGGAAATGGTTGTAGAATCTAAAGGGTCTTCTTCTGATGCCAAGCAGTCATTAACCCCTCAGCAGTTTAGCCAAGCTGAATTGAATGACTTAGTAAGAGATTTGGGTTTATCAAAGAAAACAGCTGAGTTATTAGCCTCCAGGCTTCAAGAAAAGAATGTACTTCACCAGTCAGCTAATGTATCCCATTTCAGGAAGCGTGAACAAATTTGTGGACTTTTTTTCCGAAGACAAACACTTTCTTTACTGTCATGCTATCAGTAGTCTTCTTAACCACTTAAAGTCTAACAGAATGGCGGCTATTTCTTGACAGCTCTAAACAGAGTCTGAAATATGTTCTCCTACACAACGGTAATGTTTATTCAACAGTTCCAATTGGCTATTCAACTCATCTGTGAGAAGATTATGATGTCATAAAAACTGTCCTCAACTTTCTGAAGGATGAGGAACATAACTGAATTATTTATGTGGATCCTAAAATGGTAAATTTCCTGCTAAGACAACAGAGAGGTTTCACAAAGTATCATTGCTTTCTGTGTTTATGGGACAGCAGAGCTTGGGAGAAACACTGGACACAGAATGAGTGGCTGAAACGTGAATGAAGCTCTGGAATTAGGGATGCAAAATATTGTGAATGAACCTGTAGTTAATCGAGACAGGATCATTTTCCCCCCACTCCACATCATACTTGGCTTAATGAATCAGTTTGTTCAGGCTTTGAATAGAGAAAGTGAATGCTTACAATATATTATTTCTGCTTCTTCTGCCCTGTCTTACAAGAAGATAAAAACAGCTGTATTCAATGAACCTCAAATTCGAACCCTCATACATGATGAAGAATTTCTCAGGAAGATGAATAAAAAGGAGAAAGCAGCATGACAGTCCTTTGTGGCAGTTACAAAGAACTATTTTGGCAACAACAAAAAAAAACACAGAAAACTATCAACTTCTGGTTCAAAGGAAGCTGTTGGCTTTTCGTGACATTGGATGTAACATGAGCATTAAAATTCACTTCCTGAACAGTCACCTTGATAAGTGTCCAAAAAATCTTGGAGCTGTTAGCTATGAGCAGACTACTGCTGGAGCATCAAACAAGATTGTCCTCAAAAAGTACACAAATTCAAGAGCTACAAGCAAAAATTTTTGTCTGAATAGAATTTAAATATGTTTTGTGCAAATTTTATGATTAAAATAAATGTTTTAATATGTTCTGTTTCAAAATTGTAGACATATTCTGATGCAATCATATCTTTTAGTATATTAGTGTATTTACTGTATTATATAAATTATTATATTTTCACAAAGATGATGCCCAAGAAGACATTCTACTTCATTATGTTAAACTAAATGTTGAAAGTTTTACAATAAGATGAAAACCTAAAATCTTGAATTGAGAAAAAACTGTAGCTTACAGAGAAAAACTAATGTCAGAGTTGAGATCAGCACACTCGATTTAAGTAAGAACAAGTGTTTTTGTGGATGCAACAAAAATTTCGTTCCCCAGTGTAATGTATGTATTTGGGGGACTCAGTTTATAAAATTGTAATTCATATAATAGTTACAAAGCTTTTTTGGAAAAGCTGAAATCAGTTATTAATTTGAGAAGTCTTTATAGAGTCAAGAGATGTTGCCTGACCAGGTAGTGGCTCAGTAAAGAGAGTGTCAGCTTGGGTCGCTGAGGACCCAGGTTTGAAACCCCAACATCACCAGCTTGCATGTGGGGTCACCAGTTTGAGTGTGGGATGCTAGACACGATCCCATGGTCACTGGCTTGAGCCCAAAGATCACTGGCTTGAACACATTTTGCTGGCTTGAGCAAGGGGTCACTGGCTCAGTTGGAGCCCCCCGATCAAGGCACGTATGAGAAAACAATCAATGAACAATTAAGGTGCCACGATAAAGAGTTGATGCTTCTCATCTCTCTTCCTTCCTGTCTCTCCTGCACTCTCTCTTGCAACAACAACAACTACAAGAAAGGAATGATATTGTCCACCTGAGTAATAAGAAATGATGGTGACTAGCATCTTATTCTGTGTTCACTTTTTTGTTTAATAGAGAAGACTATTATCATAGAAATTCTTCATCAAATAAAGGAAGCATTCCTGGTCTAACAGTTTTAGAGAGGACTTGACAAGTGCTAGATACTATAGTAAGGGAACTACTAAGTCCCTTTTATCCCCACAACGCTCAGAGGATGAATACCCAAGACCAGTTTATCATCACATAAACACTGACACAGAGAGCCACATATTAGCTGTATACATGGCACTACATTCTCCACAAGGAAATAACAAATGCTCATTAGAGGTAAATGACCTGTTGGTGAAGAATTAGTTTTTGAAGTGTTAGTTTATATTTTATTTTATTTGTTCATATATTTTCCTTCTTCAAGCATGTAACTAGACATAGAAAGATTGAAGCAGAACAGAAATAAGGAAGTTGCTTGAAATTAATTCCTTGTCCTGTTAAAGAGATTTTGCCACATCTCCTGGAGTGGCAGGAAGGATAAATAAATTGTGGATGGCAAATGGAGACTTCTTGTAAACAGTAAAGAAACTGGTGGTCAGACTGATCTCACTAGTAGCAGAGATTCATGCCGCAGTTGGTGACTGTCCCAATATCTTAGATAGCTGCACTGGGTGTCATCATGTGTATAGTGTATTAAGAGGCAAAATCTTAAGAATAAGCATTACCAGCATCATAAAAAATGTTTATGTCATAAGCATGGAGGCAGCAAAATTCCCAGACGTGATCTGCAGGGACAAAAGGCATTGTAATCACATTGCATGCAGACAGATGATTCACCAGGGAGGTGGTGAGGAGATTGGAGAGTCACCATTATGTCTTTATGCTATGCGAGGCCAAGAAACCCTTGTACAACCACCAGAGGGAACTTGAAGTTGTGTGTGTGTGTGTGTGTGTGTGTGTGTGTGTGTGTGTGACAGAGAGAGGAACAGACAGGAACAGACAGACAGGAAGAAAGAGAGATGAAAAGAATCAATTCTTCACTGAGACACCTTAGTTGTTCATTGATTGCTTTCTCATATGTGCCTTGACTGGGGGCTACAGCAGAGCAAGCTACCCTTGCTCAAGCCAGTGACCTTGGACTCAAGCCAGTGACCTTGAGCTTCAAGCCAGCAAACTTTGAGCTCAAGCCAGCAACCATGGGGTCATGTTTATGATCCCACACTTTAGTCAGAGACTCTCTACTCAAACTGGTGAGCCCTCACTCAAGCTGGCAACCTCAGGGTTTTGAAATTGGGTCTTCTGCATCCCAGTTTGATGCTCTCTCCACTGCACCACCACCTGGTCAGGCAGGGAACTTGAATTTTATATCAGCTCATATATTCATATAAAGAATAAGTTAATATATTGTGTTAAACACTTAAGTAAATAGACCAAGATTTGCTTCCATACCTAATTATAATGTAAATCAAGAAATTATAGAATTTATGTATATCAGGCTGAATGAATTAAAACTAATTGTCTGAAAGAGTTTTATAGAGAAGATATCTTTCAATTTGGAATTGGCCTACTTATCGGTCTTCCAGAAAATTGTGGTATTCAAAGAACAGGTGAATGCTCACTCAGGAGGATGGTAAATTCATGTCTCATGAAAATCTGAACTCAATATCATGATGGTTGAGATATGCATGATGTACATATACTAAAGATATGAAGCTATTATTCTATGAAAATAAAACTGTTCATTTACTGACCTGTAATATATAGACAAAAATGTCCTTCATTTAGAAAAACGTCAAAATGAAGTTATAGTCCCCTGAAGTTAGAAGGAACTTAAAAGAAGTCTAATGCCACTCACAACCATTGTGGAAATTTTCTTAGCATCCCAGATGGATAATTACCTAGCACCTGTTTGACTATTTGTAGAAATGGGGAGCTTGGGGATCAGAACAGCAAGTAACTGACCCCTGGCTAGTAGTTCAGGGGATAGAGCATTATCCTGGTGAACCCAGGTCACAGGCTCGATCCCGAGTCGGCACATACGAAAAGCAACCAATGAGTGCACAACTAAGTGAAACACGAGTCGATACTTCTCTCTATCTCTTTCTTCTTCCTTCTTTTCCTTTCTCTCTCTCTCTTCCAAATCAATGAAAAAAATTAAAAAATAAAGAAAGAACAGCTGGGAAAAAGAGCAGTCAGGACCTCTTGTGAAAGGAGAAATTGAATGACATCATTTGCAAATGTCAGATTATAGACATATTTTCTTTCTAGTCATTCAGTGCCTTTTAATGACTCTGTTTTGTATAGGTCTCTCCAACATCCAATAGAATTTTCTGTTATATACAAATGTGCTACAAAAAATGTTGAATGTTGTAGTCAAGATCTCAATTTCTATAAAAGAAGTGCTGTTTTACTTTACAAATTCTAAAATTAGAATTTCTAGCTCTGGACAGGTAGCGCAGCTTATTAGAGCGTTATCCTGATAGCTAAGGTTGCGGGTTTGATTCCTGGTTAGGAGAAACAACCAATAAATACATAAATAAGTAGAACAACAAATCAATCTCTCTCTTTCCCCTTTTCTTAAATTAAAAAATAAAAAAGATTTCTATACAAAAATAATTTGGTAAAAAATGTTTATATTTGGTTTTCTCCTTATTTGTTCTATACTCTTTTTTACTTATTTACTTGGACTATTTTATTAGGTCATTCACAAATAACATCAACAAGTTTTTGAATTAATTTTTATGTCACTTATTTTACTACCTGTGATAGAAAATATCCCAGTAGAAATTTTTTCTCACTTTTATTCTCTAGTGAGCATGGGAAATATTATTTTCCTGATACTGTATATGCATACAATTGACTTTAGTACTATGATGACTTTGGGGCTGAGGCATTATTATGCTGTTGAGCTAAAAGCAAAGAGGTTATTGCTCTGTATCATTATTGTTATATTGTTACATATGTGAGGAGAGTCCTACTTGGCAAGTGGAATAATTTATTGGCCATTGTACTTCCTAAAAAAATGTTGCACTTGATTAAGAGCAACCATTTAAATTAAAGACTGAAACTACGGGGAGATTTACAATGGGTCTTTTGGGTTTGAGGGTGGTCACTAAGGATATGAGGAAACCAAAGAATATCTCAGAATGGTGAGAAAATACCTCCCACACTCGGCAGATAGGCAGGCATCCAGAAGGGGAGAAAAAAGCAAAAAAAGGTAACTGATGTTGGATCAGTTTGTACTTTGAAAATAAAGATGTAAGTAACTACTAAAGATTTCTGGGGTCAGGTACTATCTGCTATTTATTCATTGAGTTTCCAGGATTCCATTCTGTTAACTATATAACATTAAAAAAAAATGTACTAAACTTTTAGAAAAACAAACAAAAAAACTTAATGCTTCAACATTTGAATATATTTTAATATGGATTTTTTTTTCTCATGAAGAATTTATCATTCCTTGCATTGTTGAGAATATTTTCAGGCTTCATAGTCTATTCCTGGTTGTAGCATCCTGTGTCCAAAGGTTATGTTCAAGTGTCAGAAGATTGTAAATAGATAATATCCTTTTTCATAATTCAAATAATTTAAGGAATTCTTGATTACCAAATAAAATCATTCAGTAACAGTTTAATAACATTGAATAAAGTTGAACAGGTAATATGCTTAGCACAGTGCTTGATATAAGTATTAGATACTATTACTGTTACTTTTATTAATTATAAGAAAAATTACATGAAGGTATTTACATATTTAGCCAGAAAGCTGCAACACATTTTTATTTGCATTTCAGAAATTTTGAGAGTCATTGAAAATAATGACAAGTGGTCATTGCTCTGTAGAGACAACTATATTATAGTGTAAATAAATTGACTAAATTTGCCACCATGAGCTCTGGGTTCAAAAGTTAATACCATCATTGCTAAAGCACTGTGGCCACTTGGAAATGCTCCCCAAACTGCCTGGAGCCTGTCTCCTCATTTACACAATGTAGTGAATACCTCTCGGGGCCATTGTGAAAGGACACTAAGAAAATTCAGGAATTCAGTAATTACATAATTCAATCTCATTGTACCTCTTTCCTTAAATTTTAGAGTTGGGAATAATGAGGAAAAAAACATTGAACTCTCGTTTGTAGATCATGAAGCATTTTATTTTTATTTACCTTAGTAAACTGACCTACATTAGAAATATAGATTTGGTTTTTAGTTCATAGCATAGGATAAGTAAACTTAGACAGAAGATATTTGAGAACAGCATTACTATAACATTGTCAAACTCCTCAAACTTCCTACACTTGAAACAGAAATTATTTTTTTCAGTGAAGGAAGCTGGTCCTCTGAGCCAATTGTTGGAGAGATTTGGCAGCCTCAGGAATGGTCAAGGGAAATCTCTGAAGGTTGAAATAAGGCAGGAATACAGTTGCCAGATAACATACAGGATACTCAGTCAAAAATGAAGTTCAGAATAACAGCAATGTTTTCAATGTCAGTATGTCCTAGGCAATAATTGGGACATGCTAATAATTTGTGCTTTGTGTCCCATGTAATATTTTGGATAATCTTATAGTAAAACACTAATCATTAATTATAGAAAATTCAGATTTCACTGAACGTTCTGTTTTTTGTTTAGTTTAGTTTAGTTTTGTTAAACCTGGCTACCTTTGGCAGGAGGTACACTGTGGGATTATGGTATGTCCCCAAATGATTCCTCTTCTTGCTACACATTCAGGATAGAGTAATGGGCCTTAAAACACTGTGGGAAAAAGCCCTGTTGTGTTTTCAGGGGAAAGCAAGCAAGATAGCATTTGGAAAGCTAGACCTGCAATGCGCCATTTATTTGCAGTTCACAATGCAGACAAGACCTCATTGCACAAAACACTATTCTTTCCAGCCTAGTGATTCCCATGCTTCATTTTGGCTCCCTTGCATATACCATTCACCAGTGTCAGATTTCCAGAAATGCTCGCTTCTGGTCATTTGAATGCTACTTTTCTTTTAAGGCCACTCTTGCTCATTTGCTCTTGTGATAGAATGACATACAGTTTTCGTTTAGCTCTAAACTAAACACCTATTTTTCTTCTTTTTCCAAGTGAGAGAAAGGGAGATAGAGAAACGAACTTCCTCATGCACCCTCACCGGGATCCACCTGGCAACCCCCATCTGGTGCCAGTGCTCTGCCCATCTGGGGCCATGCTCACAATTGATCTATTTTTAGTGCCTGAGGTGAAAACTCCTTGGAGCCATCCTCAGCTCCTGGGCCAATGTGCCTGAACCAATTAAGCCATTGCTGCAGGAAGGAAGAGAGAGAGAGAGAGAGAGAGAGAGAGAGAGAGAGAGAGAGAGATAAGAGAGAGGTGAAGGGATGAAGAAGCTTCTTCTGTGTGCCTTTACAAAGAATCAAACCTGGGACATCCACATGCTAGGACAATGATCTACCACTGAGCCAACTGGGTAGGACCAGAATGAACATACAGTATAATTATTATTTAAATCTAAACACTTTTGAGAATAAAACTGAATTGTATTAACTACTACATCTAGCATATGGGAAAATATTAGAATTCTTCCATTCGAATCAGGACACATGGTCACTCTGTACTATGAACACTTCCCCAACCTCTTCCTGGCATGATCATCTCACCCCACCACTGACTGTCTTTAACACTGATCTTCTGTAGCAAATATTTTCTCATTTGGTGTATATAGTCTTATATTTATGCTATCATTTTTCATGTGACTATTTGTCTCATTTCTCATTCAAAACAGAGTGAAAATAGTTCATCAGAGACCAACTTACATTCCTAACAACAGAACCTTATCCAGAGACCCTCATTTAAAAGGACACACAGTGAATACTGGCTAACTAAAATAGTTTTTTTAACATTTTATTTATTGATTTTAAGGAGAGGAGAGACAGAGAGAAGAGGGGTTGAAGTAGGAAGTATCAACTCATAGTTGCTTCCCATATGTACCTTGACCAGCCAGACAAGCCCAGGGTTTCGAATTGGCGATCTCAGGATTCCAGGTCGATACTTTATCCACTGTGCTACCAGGGTCAGGCGGCTGACCAAAATACTTTTAAACCCAAAACCTACTGATGAATTTTAAGAAGTATAACAAAATATATTATAATACAACCATGAATATATGATGGATTTAATTATGTCACATCAAATCTCATGGTAAAAATTTAATATATATAGTCATACATCTTTTTTTCATTGCCAGTTTTTTAACATATTCTGTAATATTATAAACTAGTTTATATTATTTTCATCTAAGTATCTTTAGGACTGTAATTCATATGTGTTGTACATATTGTTAGTAAGCAGTATTTGAAGCTTGGAGTTGATAACATAGTGTGGAGTCTATCTTAATAAATAATTGGCTTATATGATCATTTTTTGATAAGCTTTTTATTTTACTTTTTAGTACTAAATTTGTCTTTTTTATTTTTGAAATTTAAAAACATTTGATTTTAATTTTTTGTCAGTTTTACTGATGAGTAAACATGGAAACAGTTATAATGAGGAACTAAATTAGTCTTAAGGTGTGCCTTTTGAATGTGAGTATATGTGCATTTGCATATTTCTATTATTTCAGTAATCAATTTGAGAAAATTCATATAAAAAGCCAATGAGAAATTCGGAATGTCAATTGTCTAGTTAACGTAATTGCCATAAATTTGGTCAGGTGTTGCTAAAGGATATTCCAGGCAAATGACTAATAGCAAAGCTTTTTACACGGTAATTTCCTGGGTGAGGTTCAGCACAACAAAAACTCATCAGAAGTCCTGCTGGGCTTCTATCACAAGCACTCGTTTGTAGTTGCATGTACACCTGCTTACACAGTAATAATACACCAGTGAGTTAAGTCACTGTGCCAATGCAGATTAGCTTTATTTTGCAGCTAACACTGGAATCTAGCAGATAAGCTAACCAGACGAATGAGTTGCCACTAGAAAGAATAAACTGGAATTTCCAAAACATTTACCTGTTTCTCTTGATGCTCTGATTGTATATAACCATTCACACACACACACACACACACACACATACACACACACATACATACACACACACACACACACACACACACACACACACCACCACCACCACCATCAACAACAACAACAACAACTTTCCTTTCATAGTTCATACCATTTAGATGAATTCCCGGCATCTGACTTGCTTTTGCTGATGAAAGAATCCTGAGCATGACAAGCATGTCATCTACAATGAGATTTTTCAACCCCAGAGAGCTCATGCTGCTTAATTTGAACTTAAAATCAATTCAGCAAATTATAGAGGACCAGCTCCGTGGAAGGCATTATTCTAAGTGCGGGAGGTAGGGGCAGGATGCGGAGGAATACCCTCCCATCCAAGAGCTTTCCGAAACAATGCAGATGATAAGCACTCCTTATACTATGTGGCAAAGCACAAAACTGAAAAGGACACAGGAGAGCCACAAATTGTCACAGAGAAGAGAAGTAACTAAGCTCAAACGTCACTGTAATAAATAAAAGACTGATGCAGAAGGGAATTGAGCTATTTTTAACGCCTGAGTAGGAGACTCCACGGGGCCCTCCTCAGTGCCTGGAGCCGATATGCTTGAACCAATCAAGATATTCGGTGTACATTATCTTATATTTATGATATCTTCTTTCATGTGACTATTTGTCTCATTTCTCATTCAAAATAGAGTGAAAGTTTTTAATCAGAGACCAACTTAACAGTGGTCTCTGGAGAAAGCAAGGAAGACAGCATTTGGAAAGCTAGATCTGCAGTGCACTATTTATTTGCATAAAACAGTGAGAAAGAGGAAGGTGTCTTTGGGCAAAGAGTGTTGGATGGCTCTAAGAAATAAGGGTGAGATAAGCCCCCAAAGAAGGAACATTTATATGTTTAATCCTCACATGTCTTTGAAGAGTCCATTCCATCCTCAGCACCTGGGGCCGATGTGTTCAAACCATTTGAGGCATGGCTGCAGGAGGAAAAGAAAGAGAGAGAAGGGGGAGGGAAAGGGGTGTAGAAGCAGATGGCTGTTTCTACTGTGTGCCCTGACTGGGAATCAAACCCAGGACATTCACACACTAGGCTGGCACTCTTCCACAGAGCCAACCTGTCAGGGCCCTAAGGGCCTTTTTCTAAGAAATACATACACCTTTTCCCTCTGGAAATATTCTAGTTATATTTGCCTAAAGAAACATAAAACAGATTTATGTCAGCCTTATCCGAATTTGTTGTATATTCAAAATATATGAGTTTCCTGACATGACAAAGTGCCACACACTGGCTGGTTTAAACTGATGGAAATTTATTCTCTCCCACTGTGGAGCCTAGAAATCCAATCTAAAGGTGTTGACAGGGTTGTTCCTTCTGAAGCTGGGAGAGAGACTGTGTCCCATGCCTCTTTGCTGGCTTCTGGTGGCGGCCAGCAATCCTTGGCTTGTATATGTGTCATACCAATCTCTGTCTCCGTCTTCGTATAAAATTGGATGTTTGTGTCTGTGTCCAATTTTCTTCTTCTTATAAGACATCAATTATATAGGGTAAATGCCCATCTTTATAATAACTAGATTAAACCTGCAAGGATCTTAATTTCAAATAAGATCATATTCACAAGTACTAAGAGTAAGGACCTCAGCATATCTTTTTTTATTGGTCGGGGTGGCAGGGAGGAAGTACAATCAATCCTTGATAGGTGGTAGGGTTATTTAAAAAAAAAATGAAGCCAAGAAATAGTAGTCTTATTTAAAAACTTCAGTTCATCTATACAATAAATAAAATAATCTGCTGTCATAAGATTGCTGTGGAGACAGAATTTAAAGAAAAAAATCTGGCATGGCAGTCTGAGCTACGTGGTTGGCTGGCATATTATTACACTTAATTTAGGTACCTATTTCAAGAAGTAGCTTCAGAAAAATATTCTCGTTGTGTTCTATACAACTATCTGATCCTAAGTACTGGATCTCATCAATTTAGAATAAAGCTGTAAATATTATGAAAATGGTCGAAAGAAGTACACGATTCTGAAAGGATATTTTTGATTTTCCTAGAACTTTCTTTAATCTTGGAGTATTCCATTAGAACACAATCATTTAAGACACTTGCAAAATTAATGCCTCACTATTCTGTTTTCCCACTCGATAATAACCCTAAAGATGTTTATACCATTAGGCAGCATTGGATTTTGGCTAATTGTTGAATTAGATCAATCTGATTGTTTTAAGGCTTTCTCCTCTCTGTTTTTTATTTTGTTTTGTTTTTTCTCCTTTTACTTCTGGATGGCTGGGTTTTAATGGTCTGGTTAAAGACCTGCACTTTCTACTTTTCTTAGCCTTTTGGCTCCAGCACATGCAACGTTATATTTAATGCAAGTACATCATCTGGCAGATTG
Organism: Rhynchonycteris naso; assembly: GCA_037038555.1. Classification (NCBI taxonomy): domain Eukaryota; kingdom Metazoa; phylum Chordata; class Mammalia; order Chiroptera; family Emballonuridae; genus Rhynchonycteris; species Rhynchonycteris naso. The sequence continues at coordinate 95,331,770 of CM073002.1, forward strand.
TCCCAATCTTAAAAGGTAAATTCCCAAACCTCCATTGAGGTATTTCTATTCTGTTATGAATGTTCAAAATCATTGCTCCTCATGTCTCCACTTAATTATGTTTGTGCAGATACAATCCTATGAACAAATACGCGTCAGTGGAACACCTTCTTAGCTGTCAGTGAGTTGGGTGTTTTTTTGTAAGGGATGGTATATGAGAATTTGGGAACTTCCAATCCTTTTTACTCTGTCATTAATTAAAAGTGCCCCAGAGACAGATTGGGAGTGACCCAGGGTGAGGAGGCTAGAGGTTAAGCCTTTTAGCTTTGAGCCTCCAGTTTGAATCTGATCTATGATGGTAATAAACAAGAGCTACTGCTATTTGATATGAGTTTGGTGATCTGTGTGAAATGGATTAGTAATCGTAGGCCCTGGTGGACAGGTGTCCTCACACAGCTGGAGTCGATAGCCTTTGCAGAAGAACCCAACAGCCTAAAGAAGATGGAAAAAAAAGTGACTTTACAAATGTTCTGTTATCCTGCTAGGATTGCTGTTCAGTAACATGGAAAAATACAAGGTCTTGGGATTCCATATGCCCAGCTTGTAAAAAAAGCTATGGGAATAGAAGAGATCAGGGTGGGCTTAATAAGACCCAGACAGTGGGTCAAATGAGAATCAGGTGGTGGGTCTAAGAGAAATTTAATATCCTTGGCTTTTCATTCTTCTTCCCTTTTCTGTTTGGTTGTCAGGGGAATCTGTGTTTGTGGAGGAAACACTGATTGTATTTGCCCAGATGTGTATGTCTTCCAATTTGGCAATGGCCGAAGGACAGAAGGATGCATGGTTGGATAGAAAGAAAAGGAGTTATACTGTTAACACTGGCAGACAAAAATAAAAATTTTGCAAGCATTTTTTTTAAAGATGTGCTGAACTGAAATGAGAATAAAACTTTTATAACTAAATAAAAGATTATTCAACACCTGCAATACTCTAATTTTGTTGTTATAATTAATTTGAGTCCAAAGATAATTTTATCCACTTTTTAAATAATATATGTCAAGGAATTACTATATTTCTTTTCCCCCATAGCTAGAACAGGGAGCCCAGGAAATTAAATAGAAGAAACATCTGATTTTCAATGTACTTTAATTTTTTTTGAAAAAAAAATATTATGAATCATATTTATTAAAAGTGTCCCAGAGATATTAATAAATAAATATTTACTAATATTTAATATTAATAGGATTCATTAAGATTACCTGGAGCTTGCTGTTTTTAGTATGCCACAATGGGCAAAAATATTTACCATTTCTTTCTGAGTCAGGTTTGTGGTTTGTTTGTATGGTGTGAATCTCCAGCTTGTATGCCTAGTGTCAGAGCCATCATAACATTCTCCTTAGCATTTTTTATCTGACAGAATTATTCAGAGATAACTTCATCAGTCTGTGGTGAATGACCCCATGAATAGTAAGTCTAAGGAAGGTGTAATCACTGCAAATTTGTAAAGAACCTATGTGTCTGTTTTCTTGATTCTTTTTTTTTTCCTTAAAATATCTTGACTTGCTTTTGCTCTTCTGTGTAACTCATCCAAAACAAGTTATTCCATATAATTTTTTTTTTGTTCAATGTTTGTATTATGGTGCTATTATAAAGTGCTTGAGTCTATAATTTTTAAGTTTCTCTCTTTCTTCCCCCATCTTCCCACGTCACTCCTTCATTTCCTGCTAGGAAATAATTTTAAGGAAGATGTTAATGTCCAATTATAGATTAAAGATAAAAGTCAAGCCATGCTAATGTGTCTATATTTTTGGTACAAAACAGCTATTTCTTATAGTTTAGACTTACCACTTTCTAATTTCCATTGAACAAGAAAACTCCAATGGTTTCTCATTATAATGTTAGGGAATTAGAATCATATTAGTCAATGACAAAATATTTAAGGGAATGGAAACATCTTTATTTCTTTTTGGCAATCATGTAAATTATCACGCACAGAAGTGGTGACTATTCTTTTCTTCTTAAGAATGGAATAATCATAGTAAGAAATTAAAAAAAATGTTTACAATGCACAATTATTTCTTGGTATACCTAAATGTTTAAAAATTCTCACTTGAGCTAGTATTTGTTTTTATGATATTTTAGTGTGTGCTATGTACCACTGAGTTGGCTTTGACTCCCAGAAACACTATGAAGGAGTGATGTCTGCAATGTATTATTTTCAACAGGACCATTTTGATCAAACATTAGTTTTAAAATTGACAAGTATTTGTTATAAAATTGCATCTATCAATTCTCTCATTAAACTGCAATACTATTAGACAGTGTGGATCTTGAGAATTTTTAAATATGTCACTAGCCTTAATATTCCATGGAATTATCTAGGAGCTATTGAAATTTTGAAACTATTTTCCAATAGTCAGATGATCCAGGTGTGCTTTTATACCCACTTTGTAAAAAGTGAATTCTGTCTGAGAGGCTCTCAGTCCCTTGCCCGGGGACCCAGCCAATCTTGCCACAACTGGGCTTCAGATTGAATTCAACTGGACTCGAGACATTTTTTTACTCAATCACAAAAGAAACTGTCCTCTAGTGACATCTCATCACATTTTCTGCTTTAAATAAACTTTATCTGCAACCAGCATAACTAAGACCCCACTGAAAATCACAATTTCACCTCTATTTACAGAATACTTTGAGACAGAAGAGCTGAAATGCATTTTCCAACTAACTAAGTTAATCAAAAGAGATTTTTACAATCGAAAGTCTTTTTGTTTCAATTTTTGCGGTTAGAAATTTTCCTGAAACTTATTTGCTTGTTTCCTGGCCTTAAATTCTATAACTGATTGATCAATGAATTGATTGATTGAGTTGGGAAGTATTTACTGAACATATGCTTTGAATCAAGTACTTCACAACAGGAAAAATCAATGCTGTACATAGTGTGATATGTTCATGTGAAGCATGGAAGTAGGGCTACAGCAAGTATCCTGATTGTATTTAATCTTTTTCATCTGGAAACCTTGTATAGCTGACCAACAAATCTAAGTATCATTTGCATCATCAGAAGGTAGTATTGGTGAAGCCCATAAAGAATGTTCCATAAGTTATAATTTTTATAGTCTATTTGAGTATTTGTCCCCATTTTTTAAATGAGTTGATTCTTCTTTCTAAACTACTGTAAACTCACAAAACCTTAAGCCATCCAAGTTCTTAAATGTATAAATATTTATCATATATTATTTCACCAACTATGTGTCACATATGGTACATGGTCTCAGTGTGGTTGGAAGGAGATATAGAACACAATAACACACAAGTAAATAAGTCAGTACCAAGTCTGAAGAGTCATCAAGGAGAAGAATATTTGATGAGAGAGCTAATGACATCATGACTAACTAATAGGAGCAGAGTGGTCTAAATTAAGGAGGAGCTAACATTGAATCTGAGACCTGAGGAGAGAGAAAGGAAACAACTTCTCAAAGAACTGGTGAAGAAATTACAGGAGAGAGGAAAGAGCTTGTGCTGAAATTCTGGGACAGAGCAGGGCACAGCATGATGCAGGAATAAAAAGAATACCACTTGAGCGGGAGCAGAACTCCGGAGGATATAAGAAAGGTATTCAGTAGAGTTACTAAATGGAAGCAAATTGTACTCTTATTTTTACTCTATTATTGCAACTAGATACAGGGAGAAGTATATTACTGAGGCTTCAGAAGAATGCCCTGGGGCTTGTTATTCCTGTACCTCACTACAAAAGGAAGATCACAGACTAGCCCACTTCAGCCTGCATTATTTTTTAAGGTAAAAATTAAATACCTTGCAACTCTGTAAGCAACTATGTTTGTTTTTTAGCTTCTATTATAAAAATGCAACATAGGTAAACCCCTATCATGTAATCTCATTTATAGCAGTATTTCCTACTACCCCCCCCAAAAAAAATATATCAGGAATAAACTCTATATTATCCACCTGTTATAGAAATAACTTTCATTAAGTCCCTAGTTTTAGCCAAGGAAAAAGATTAGCACAAGTCCCTTTGGACTCACTTGAATGCCATTCCGTGAACCGGATAAAGAGGAGTTTTAAATTGAAACTCTACTCTTGATTCCCTGAATACAACTTTGAAAGAAACATAATTATTTTCTGGCCTCATGGACACATACTACTTTTAGGTCAATAAAATTACTTTCTCTAGGCTTTACTTATGGGAGAAATTTATTGCTTTGTCTTTTTAGCAATGGAGATAATTAAGGGTTATGATTTGCCATGGGTTTCCGAAACGACCATCTCCAAGGACCCGTATTTGTAAACCGCGTTATCAATTGCCAATTAGATAAAGAGAATATACCGTGTGAATGCGTGGGACATTGCTCACCGCTACACTGCTGTCCCTCTGGGAACACGCTGAATGTTCAAGGGGATTTGGAAGGCTAAATTCAGTTTCAATTTTAGATGGCCAATTTGAGAGTCATCCATTCACTGTGCTATACCCGATCATCTATATTACAATAAATTATATTTTAATGTAGTTTTCTAATATAGAAAATACTTGTTGAGGGGATAACAGTGAAGGGTGCAGCTGACTGAACTCAAGGAGGTTATCTCTCAAGGGAACAGAGGGGAGTAGAGTAATGAGTTGTCTGGTGCAAAAGAAACAGCAAAAGCCCAGAGGTCAGAGAGGTCATAGCACAGGTGACAGTCATTATGTCAAGGCCAGCATTGGTGCCTAGGGTGCAAACTTTTAGGGGGCACTCCCTCTCAAGGCCACAAAGGGCTTACTTGCTTACTCTTCCTGAGAAATTTGATGAAAAGATTCCAAAAAACACTACTTACCTGGAGGGAATCTTTCAAAGGTAAGAAGAGGGTTTCAATCTACTTCTTGAGAGATTATAGGATCTTCACTAAGAAGAAGAGTCACAGGCCCTGGGTAGTGGCTCAATGGATAGAGTGTTGGTCAGACCTATGGATGTCTGAAGTTCAATTCACAGTCAGGACACACAGAAGAAGCAATCATTTGCTTCTCTTCCTTTCCTTTTTTCCTCTTCCCCTCCCACAGCCAGTGGTTCAATTGGTTTGAACATGGTCCTGGGTGCTGAGTATAGCTCCACTGGAGTGCATTAGCCTTAGGCACTAAAAATAATTCAGTACTTGAGCATCGACCCCAGATGGGGTTGCCAGGTGGATCCCAGTTGGGGCACATAAGGAAGTCTTCCTCACTCTCTCCACTCTTTTCACCTAAAAAAAAAAAAAAGAAAAGAAAAGAGTTCCAGCCTTGTCTTTCAGCATAACATATTGTGTAAACTGAGGTAAGCCCCTTTCCCAGTCTGGACTCAAATTTTCTTTACCATTCCATGGAAGGATTGTGTTGGATGAACTTTAAGTCCTTTACTGAAATTCTATGATTCTATGAATTCTAAACAAACATCTGTTTAAAAAAAAAAAAGAAGAAGGAGTGTCACAAGGAGGTTATTAGAAGATTAGAAAAGACGAACATTTTCTTCTCCTTCCCCAAGTATTTCCAAGATACTGGGCACTAGTTTCCAAGCTGATGTTGGCCCAAACTTGGCCGGACTCTGGGATCACTCTCGCTATGGGAGGGAAGTATGTCTCTGGGTTGCGATGACTCGGCTGTCACTGACAGGCTGGAAATCTGCCACCCCGGCGTGTGTCCACACGCCAGCACCTCCATTGACGGGAGTCGCAGTGGGCAGCCGTGGAAGAACCACTTCAAGAAGCCAAGTTTTCCATTTACGATTCTGAGGCGACACAGATGTAATTGCCCACCTTCCCCTTTCCTGTTAGTTTTTCCACAAGCTAATTTTGCTCCTTCTAGATTTCTAACAATTGTCCAGGGGATGAGGGTTTTTGAAGAATTTCACATTGCTTTGGCATCCAACTCAACTTCTATACTGAGGTGAGATCTCTCATCCTGACTATTCCACAAATGAGGAAACAGGCTTTTGAAGATCAGAGCTCTCCCAAGTGGATGGCAGAGTTGAAAACCTGACAGCAAAACCCTCTAAAATCAGCACCGTGAAAACACATGATAACTGGAGGTTACTGACAGCAAATACCCCTGCCTGTTACATCAACAGATCAAATCTCATTGGCATGTTTTACAAATACACACTACCTGTCAAAAAATTTGTGATAATTAAAATTTTACCGGAACCCCGGGGAAAAAAGTATTTTATATAACTGGTAAAACAGGTTTTTTGGTTTTGTTTTGTTTTTTTTACAGGGACAGAGAGAGAGAGTCAGAGAGAGGGATAGGTAGGGACAGACAGACAGGAACAGAGAGAAATGAGAAGCATCAATCATTAGTTTTTGTTGCCATTGCAAAACCTTAGTTGTTCATTGATTGCTTTCTTACATGTGCCTTGACTGAGGGCCTTCAGCAGACCGAATGACCCCTTGCTGGAGCCAGCGACCTTGGGTCCAAGCTGGTAGATGGGCCCGCGCTCAAGCTGGTGACCTCGGGGTCTGGAACCTGGGTCTTCCACATCCAGTCCGACACTCTATCCACTGCGCCACCGCCTGGTCAGGCTGGTAGAAGAGGTTTTAACCTCCACACTGACTAGTTCATGGCAAATTTACAAGATCTCTTATAAAAGCTCTTCATGAATTGTACTCATTATAAATTAATTTTTACCTTTTATTGTGCAGCAATCTATATTACTATTAATTTAGATTTCTATCTTTTTATTTTTAATTTTTAGCACTTTAGCAAACAAGTATAAAAGATTGCTATAGGAAAGGGAGATAATATGAGAAAACAGGATGACTTTCAGTTTCTACTTGGTTTATTATATTTCCCTGCAAACCAAAAATGGTTAAGTAAGTCATTGAGAGAAAACAAGTATGGAATCCCACAGTGGAAATTTTATAATCACTTTCTTAAAAATAAGTACATTTTAATTTCTTAAGAAAAAATGTATCTCCATAAGAACCATTGTGGAAAGCAAACCATTGTGATGAAGGAAGCAAAGAGAAAGTAAATTCAAATTAGAGTATTTGCTTAATAGCTTAAGCAGTTACTAATGTTTATATATTACAATGTGAATTTGAATGCTTGGATAATGAATTTGTTGCTTTTTGAAAAGTCATGAACATTTCAACTCAATACTGCTGGTGCTAAACAGATATGCAAATATTGTTAAGATGATTGTCTATTTTACAATAAGGTTAATTTTGGTACAAGGCATATTAACTCTATAATCATAATAGGGCTAATCAAGACTGGGTTTGATAAAGAAAGCAACAGACATAAACGCTAAAGAAAAAAAGCCAATTTGGATAATTTAGGTCGATATATTAATTTTTGCTTTTAAATAGAAGAGTTCGATTCTTTTGACCTGTTAAAAAAAATAAATGAATTCTTTCCATTCACATTTTTTCCAGAACTTATTAAACATATCTGCTTTTGTATTATTGTGAGCATGGACATGGAAAGGAGATCTTGAAAGCCGATAGGTGCTCTCTAGCTTATGCTGAGTATATATTTTGCTAAAACATGTTTTAAAACTACTAAGGATCATATCTACTTCAGCCCTGAATATTTTCCATAAAAATATTATATTCCAATATATTTGAACACACATGCATATGATATTCAGCACACTAAATAGAAGAGTGTTCATTTTTAAAATTGTTACTTTTAATTTATTGTGTTGACATGGTTTCAAGTGTCCTACTCAATATAGCACCCTCTACACCACATTGTGCCCCCCAGGCCCCAGGCAAAGTCTTCTTCCACCACCATTTCCACCCCTTGCCCTCCCCGCCCCCAGCCTTCACCCCACTCCCTTACCCTCTTGCTATTGCTACTCTGTTGTCTGTATCTATGTGTTATTCATATATAATTTTGGCTAACCCCTTCATCTTCTCTGAGCCCATCCCCTCATCCCTCTTCCCTCTAACAGCTGTCCCTCTGGTCCCTGTAACCTGCCTCTGTTTCTATTTTGTTCCTCTGTTTATTAAATTCCATATGTAAATGAGAGCATATGGTGTTTGTCTTTCTCTGCTTGGCTTATTTCACTTAGCATAATCATCTCCAGGTCCACCCAGGCTGTGGCAAAAGATAAAATTTCTCCCCTTTTTATAGAGCTGCATAGTATTCCACTGTGTAAATCTGTCACAGCTTTTTTATCCTCTCATCCACTGATGGACACTTGGGCTATTTTCAGATCTTGGCTATTGCAAACAACACTACAATGAACATGGAGGTGAATATCTTCTTATGAATTAGTGTTTGGGGATTCTTAGGTTATGTACCTAGAAGTGGAATAACTGAGTCTTAATGAAGTATTTTTTTTGAGGAAATAGCATACTGTTTTCCACAGTGGCTGCATGACTTTGCATTCCACTAGTAGTGTAGGAGGGTTCCTTTTCTTTATTTTATTCAGTAAGAGGAGAGAAGGTGGAGACAGATTCCTGCATGTGCCCAACTGGGATCCAGCAGGCAAGCATATGAGGGGGTGATGCTCTGCCAATCTGGGTCATTGATCTGTTGCTCAGCAACCAAACTCTTCTTAGCACCTGAGGCAGAGGCCATGGAGTCATCCTTAGCACCAGGGGCCAACTCACTCCAATCAAGCCATGGTTGCAAGAGAAGAAGAGATAAAGAGAAAGAGAGAGAAGCAAGATAGGGAGAGTGGAGAAGCAGATGGGCACTTCTCCTGTGCGCCTGGACTGGGAATGGAACCCAGGACATACACAAACCAGGCCGATGCTCTACCACTAAGCCAATCAGCCAGGACTGGAGGGTTCCCTTTTCTCTGCACCCTCTCCAGCACTTGTTGTTGATTTGTAAATGAAAGTCATTATCTCAGGTGTGAAGTGATATCTCATTCTAGTTTTAATTTGCATTTCTCTAATGATTACTGAAATTGAGCATTTTTTCATATGCTTATTGCTTATTGGCAATCTGTATGTCCTCTTTGGAGAAATGATTATTCAGGTCCATTACCCATTTTTTTTTCCCCAGGGACAGAGAGAGAGTCAGAGAGAGGGATAGACAGGGACAGAGAGACAGGAACGGAAAGAGGTGAGAAACATCAATCATTAGTTTTTTGTTGCCGTTGTGACACCATAGTTGTTCATTGATTGCTTTCTCACATGTGCCTTGACCACGGGCCTTCAGCAGACCCAGCAACCCCTTGCTGGAGCCAGCGACCTTGGGTCCAAGCTGGTAGATGGGCCTGTGCTCAAGCTGGTGACCTCGGGGTCTGGAACCTGGGTCTTCCACATCCCAGTCCGACACTCTATCCAATGCGCCACCGCCTGGTCAGGCCCATTACCCATTTTTAATTAGATTGTTTGCCTTCTTATTGTTGAGTTTTATAAGTTCTTTATACATTTTTGTTAATAGCTACTTATCGATGTATCAGTGAATATATTCTCCCATAGAATGGGTTGTCTTTTTATTTTGTTAATGGTGTCTTTTGCTGTGAAAAACTTCTTATTTTGATTTGATCCCATTTATTTGGTTTTTTTTCCCCTTTATTTCACTTGTCTGAGGAGATATATCAGTAAAACTATTACAAGAGATGTCTGAGAGTCTACTGTCAATGTTTTCTTCTAGGGTTTTTATGGTTTTGTGACTTTAAGTCTTTTATTCATTTTGAGTTTATTTTTGTGAATAGTGTAAGTTGGTGGTCCAGTTTCATTTTTTGGCATTTAATTGTCTAATATTCCCAACACCATTTATTAAAGAGACTGTCTTTACTCCATTGCATATCCTTGTCTCCTTTGTCAAATATTAATTGGCCTTAAAGGCATGGGTTTATTTCTGGGTTTTCTGTTCTGTCCCATTGATCTATGTGTCTATTCTATGTTAGTACCAGGGTACTTTGATTACAATGGTCTTGTAGTATAACTTGATTTCAGGAAGTGTGATACCTATTACTTTATTCTGCATTCTCATGATTACTGAAGCTATTCAGGTTCTTTTTTGGTTCCATATATATTTTTGAAATATTTGTTATAGCTATGTGAAGTATGCCATTGGTATTTTAATAGAAATTGCATTGAGTCTACAGATTGTTTTGCTAGTATAGACATTTTAATGATGTCAATTCTTCATATTCATAAACACAGTATATGCTTCCATTTGTTGGTATCTTCTTCAATTTCTTTTCTCAATGTCCTATAATTTTCTGAGTATAAATATTTGACCTCTTTGGTTAAATTTATTCTTAGGTGCTTTATTTTTTATTGTTGCAATAGTAAATGGAATTATTTCCTTAATTTCTTTCTGACAGTTCATTTTTGGTGTATGAAAATGTCACTGGTTTCTGAATATTAAATTTATATTCTGTCACTTTGCCAAATTCATTAATCAAGTCAAGTAGTATTTTTATTGGGACTTTAGGGTTTTCTATGTACAATATCATCTCATCAGCAAATAATGACAATTTTACTTCTTCTTTTCCAATTTGGATGCTTTTTATTTCTTCTTTTTGTCTGATTTCTGTGGCTAGGACTTCCATTCTCTTAGATGGAACCTGGTGCAGACCAGTGCCAAATACTGCCCATGACTGACTGGCCTTTAGCAACCTTTTTGAAGCTATAAGCAATGCAGAGTTTGTGACAGCCTCTGCTGGGCTTAGGTGCACACGGAAGGACCAACCTGTACACCTAAGCTGGCTTTTATCAACCCCGGACCTGGGGCAAGTAAAAAAAAAAAAAAATCCCAAGTTTCCCTAAGATTTGCATCCTGCTGCTTCTGTGTACTGGGCTGCTCGTTAGGCTTTGCTCCTGATAAAACACCTGGTAGAGTATAGAGCCTGGCACTAACCAGGCATCAGGAAAGGTGGTGGGTGTGGTTTCCATCCCTGAGCCCAGGCTTTGGTCAGTCTTGAATTTTATCACAGACCTCAGTGGGTTATGGCCTCTGAAACCCAGTGGTGTGGTCTTCCCACAGTCTGCACAGTTGCTACTCAGTTTCCTTTGAGGCAGAGCCACCAATCATATTATCAGGGAAGTAAGGAGAGAAGCTCTGGCTGGGTCATTGTCGCCATCTGCGTCTTTTCAGGTCTCTGCTTCCTGGCCAAAGCTGCTTAATTCTCAACAGGGTCCAGTCTCCATAGAGTGACACAAGAGAGATTCTCGAGGGTGAAACAGTTGTTTTCCCCAAGCTGAAGTCATACAGAGGGGACAGCTTCCCGCAAAACGATGGTGGCTGTGGTATTGGAGAATAACTCAGTACAGGGATTCTGGTGGCCGTTTCCCACCATGTCTCTCATGGGGATGCCAATTTTACATTCACCTCATGCAACTCTAGTCCTCTCAGACCTCCCTGACAGAGCCCTTGGCAAGTGGCTATGAATGAGATTTTCTGCATGGGCCCTTTAAGAGGGTGCCTAATCTCTGAGAGCTCCTCTCTTTCATAAGCAGAAACCTTGCCTCTTTTCACCACCAAAAGCTGTGTGAACTCTTCTTCTAGGCTCTGGGGCTCTACGCTGATCTCCGGGCCTGGGGCTGAGCATACACATCTCTCAGGATGACCCTCTTCGTAGTGAGAGTCCCTCCGGACCCTCAACCACAGCTCACTCCTGGGAGCAGGGCAGCCCTTTCCACATCTCCGCCCTTCCTACCAGTCTTGGTGTGGCTTCTTCAGTGATCCTTGGCTATAGACTCCTCTTTATTTAGTCCTGAGTTGGTTTTTCAGGTGATTATTCTTAATTTTACTTATAACACCAGTTTAGTCCTGGAAAGAGGTGAGTGGAACATCCACATACTCTGTCACCATCTTGGATCCCATCATCAAGAATGTTTTTTTTTTTTTTTTTTTTTTAACATTAGGAATCTTTTTAGTTCTCAATTACTTTGAAATATTCTTAATAAAACAAGATATCATTTAGTATAATTTTGCATATATGATTCAAAAATTTAACCATAGTTTCAGAGTTTTGAATCAGAAAGGGTCCCCAGCTGTTTCATAGTGCTGTCTGTTTATGTTTCATAGGACAATTCTGAGGCTCAGAGATACTATGCAATTTGACCAAGGTCACATGGTTAGTTAAATAATAATTTTCTGAAAACATTGTCTACATTATTTTACAAATGTAAATTCATATATGTATTTACAACTAGCAAAACAGAAGCTTAAAGTGATGTCGGGGCTTGCCTAAAAATGTACAACTGTTTGAGGAGCCATCTGGGGATCAAACGGAAATACATTTTTTTTTAGAAGTGACTAGATTGTCTTCTAGAATGGTTAAGTCCAAACTTTATTAATTTTATGTAATTAAATAACCAGCCCAATTATTTCCCTGAACTCCAGACTTTGATTTCTTTTTGACATCTCTACTTAAAGACTTACAGACATCTCAATTTTAACATGTCTGAACTTCAACTTATAATTTTTAAGTTCAGTCTGTTTTCCCATTTCCACTTCCATTCCCTCGTTTATTTCAGTTAAAGGTTGTATCATGTCCCCCAACCCTGTTGTTTAAGCCAGAAACTTAACAATAATTAACTCTCTCTTTTCTTCACCTTTCACTTTCAGGTGATTGTAGAAGTTTTACTTTTAAAATCAAGTTAAATAAACTGTCATTCTTCTAGTGCTGCTGTCCCAACCTCACTCAGAATATTTTCAATTATCTGCCTCTATTACCTTCTTATCACAGCCACCACTATGACATTCTTTTCATTTTTCATATAACAAGCTCAGTTATCTGCTTAGATAATAAATGAAATCATGTCACGCCCCTACCAACTAATCATGAATAGATTTTCTTACACTTAAAATAAAATTAAACTTTTTAGCATAGCTTATAAAAACTAACATGACCTAATTGCAGTTCATCTTTTAACATTTTCCCTATCATTCATGATTTTCTAGGTATTCTGTCTTCTTTCATTTTTTTTTTTTAAACACTAAAAGGCTTTTCCACTTAGAGCCTTTGGCATTTTCTCTTTCCTGTGCCCCTCCTCCTTTCATTTTTCTCATGGTTGGGCTGAGGGGACATCTTCTGTGGTAGGTTACATCTACCATGGCCCCAAATGACAATTGTCCCCTGGTATCCATGACCTTGAATTATCCCCCTCCATTTTAAGAACTTTCTTTTAACTAATAAGGTATTTTATCCTAGAGGGGATGTCACTTTCATCATTAGGTCACAAAGATTATGACTTCCTTCTTGCTAGAAGACTCTCACCCTCACCAGCTTTGATGAAGCAAGTTGCCATGTTGGCAAGCTCATTAGCAATGACCTGAGGCAGCCCATGGCCAACAGCCATCGACTTAATACCCCAAATAGACCTAAATCTTGCCAACAAACACACAACTGGACTTGGAAGAGGATCCTTTCTCAGTCAAAACTCCAGTGAAACCTGAGCCTGGACAGATACCTTAAATATATCCTTAGAGAAACTTCAGTATAAAAGATCAAGCAAGGCTTATACAAAACTCCTGACAGAGGAGAAACCGCTATTTTCTTATATAAATGTGTGTTGTTTTAAGTCACTAATGTGGAAATAGATACCTAATACTTCTTCTCAGAGAAGACTTCACCAACCTACTCTAACATTGATTGCCTTTTATTTTAATCACTTAGTTTTAATGTCACCTATTAAAAACTTAAATTGATTTAACTATTCATCTCTCTGTGTACTTGATTTGGTTAAGAGCCCCTACAGAAGTTTGAGGTCTCTCATTTGAAATGATATGAACCACTGTATTATTATCCATGATCCAGTCTTTCTCTTTGTTCCTTTCTGGCCTGGGGTCCCTTTGAAGACTATGTGGTCATTGGAGCTATAACATTCTCATTTCAAGATATCAGAATTTTCTTTTGTCTTCCTCTTATGCTAGAATGTACTTGTTCTCCTGGATAAACCTTTTCTTCAGCACCATGTTCTGTAAGGAAATATAGGCACAGTTAGAGGTTATATGTACTTTATGATATAATAATTTTTCTCCATTGTCTATATAAACAAGATAAGGTAGCTTAGTGCTATTTGATTAATCCAATCAACATAGATAGTATAGTCAATCTGGATATTCATGCTTCAACAATTGTCTGTTTCTAACTTGCAGAGAATTATATTTGCTTGATTAATCAAGATAATTGCTTTACTTTTTCTCTTCACTTTGCTTTTATAGATAGTCAGAAATCAGAAGAGCTAAACCTAACCTGAACCCTCCAGGCATTTCAGAGGGCTTCCACTTGCTTGCAACTCTGCAGAATACTAATTCTTTCCTATTTTCTTTTTTTCTTTTTTTTTTTTTTTGAGAATACTTGGAACTTAAGTGTCTTAATAGTTGATGTGAAACAGCTGTCAAGATGGTCTGATTCTATTTTCAAAGCACAGTCTAATTGTCAGAATGCATTAAAGTCTTTGCTCACAATTATTTTAAATGATTATGAACAAATTCATAGCCCTAAACCTCAATGGAAGATGCTGAATTATTTGATTTATTTCCTTTCTTTGTAGTTTTTCCAAAACATTTTTTTTCAATGTGCTCTAATGACTACTGTTAATTTCCATGTTTTTCTGTTTGACCTGTTGATATATACATTACAAATATATATATTATAAATGACAATCTCAGAGTGTCAACAGATTAATTAAACACGTACTGTTTGATTTGTGCTTGCATCATAACAGGGAATGTAATTATTATATTTGTGTCTTGGTTTTACAAGAGGATCCTTGAAAAACTGTAATTGTAAAATTTTTAACTACTTCAAGGTCATTGACATTAGTATTTGACATAACAATATTGTATGCTGAATTTATTTATTGTCAGAATAAACATGGCACATTAAGAGATAACAGGTAATAACTTCAGGTACAGTTGACTTTTGAAGAACAGAGGAATGAGGGATACCAATCCTCTTGCAGCTAAAAATCCATGTATAACTTTTGATTTCCCCAAAAGTTAACTACTACTGCTCCCTATTGATTGAAAGCCTTAATAATCACCAAACAGCCAATTTACACATACTTTGTATATTGTACATATTAATGATGTATTTTCAAAACAAAGTAAGCTAGAGAAAAAGACATGTTATTTAAAAATTTATAAGAAAGAAAAAATACATGTATAGTATTTATTGAAAAAATCTGTGTATAAGTGGTCATACACATTCAAACCTGTATTGTTAATGGGTCAACTAATTTATTTTTGCCGTATTTTTTTTTCTTTCTTGTGTTGTAATAAAGCAAATCTATTCAGAGTTTAGTTGAACATATTTACAAAAATAATTTGCCACCCTGGCCAGTTGGCTCAGCGGCAGAGCATCGGCCTGATGTGTGGATATCCCAAGTTTGATTCCTGGCCAGGGCACACAGGAGAAGCACCTATCTACTTCTCTACTCTTCCCCTTATTCTTTCTCTCTATCTTTCTCTTCCCCTCCTGCAACCAAGGCTCCATTGGAGCAAAGTTGGCCCGGGTGCTGAGATGGCTTTATGTTCTCTGCTTCAGGCACTAGAATGGTTCTGGTTGCAACAGAGATATGCCACAAATGGGCAGAACATCTATCCCTTGTGGGCATGCCAAGTAGACCCCAGTCAGGTGCATGCGAGAGTCTGTCTCTCTACCTCCCCACTTCTTTCAGAAAAAATACAAAAAAATTTACCTTTAAAAAGAAAATAATTTAATTTAACTTTTAGGTCAAATATCAATTATATTACCAGATAGTTCATTTTCACTGATAAGAGTGAAAAGAAAATTTAAATAAACTTTGAAGTACTTGTGGTACCACTGGTTATGTTCAATAAGATCTCTGTTGTGTACATTGCCAGGGGAAGGACAGAATATAGGAAGAGATTTCTTTGATGTGTGGGAGGTTGGAATAGTGATCAAAGTTTTCCCAGCACATTCAAATGCTTTGTCACCAACTGAAAAATGAAGAAGAAAATTCAGACCTAAATTTAGTCATTTGGGCTAAAATAATAATAAAAAAGAAAATGCCTAACAGTCACTTACTTGTTATTAAGAATTTTTGTGGCCCTAGCTGGTTGGCTCAGTGGTAGAACATTGACCCAACATGTGGAAGTCCTGGGTTCAATTTCTAGTTAGGGCACCCAGGAGAAACAACCATCTGCTTCTCCTCTCCTTCCCTTCCCCCTCCCTTTCTCTCTCTCTCTCTCTCTCTCTCTCTCTCTCTCCCTCTCTCTTCCTTTCCTGCAGCCATGGCTCAATTAATTTGAGAGTATTGGCCTGGGGCACTGAGGATGGCTCTGTAGAACCTCCACCTCAGGCATTAAAAATAGCTCAGTTGTGAGCATTGGCCCTAGATGGGCAGAACATTAGCCTTAGATGGGGTCACAGGTGGATCACAAGCTAGGCTTGTGCAGAAGTCTGTTTCTCTATCTTGTCTCCTCTTACTTAAATAAAATTTTAAAATTACAATAAAAAAATTGTATTTTTAAAATTCATTTACTCTATTTGTTTATTTATTTTGGCACTTGGACTATATCTTTTATTTACCTTGCTTAATATGTAACACATAACCAACATGTAGACATGACAATGACTTTCAGGCTGTTCTGGGGACAGAGATTTTATAATATCCTTTGATGTGGCAAATGTGGTAGGAAATGTAATGTTTTTCTTCTCTATGGCTTGGATGTTACTCCTCTATAATAAAATGTCAATAATAAATCATTAATTGTTGAACTCACATCCTCTAACACATTTAAAAAAATTACTCTTTAAATAGCTTATGTGGTGGCCCTTCAAAAGCAATTTAGAAAATTAGTACTTGGTCAGAATTGCTAAATTGCTGTAATGTACATAGAAGGTATATCAACATTTCACAATTCCTTATATATGATCTGAGGCTCACTATTATTTTTCATATGGATTACATCTGAAAAAGGTGGCATGCTTAAATTATTATAGTTTTTTGTTCTGGACATTTTCAGATGAATTAAATAAGTCCTTTTATTTCTTTGTTCATTATACGGCGAAAGCAGTGTTTTCTTCCATTTTTGGTGTTGAGACTGAGGAAGACAGAAACTATGAGTAAGCAATCTCTATGGAACCAATTTCTGAAAAGAGTATAATGTTTTATTTTCCTTCCTTCAAACTATCATTTTGTTCCCCTCTCTCTCTCTCTCTCTTTCTCATTTCATTGAAACAGAATTAAAATCAATGCTCTCAAAATAAAATACCCTCTTTACTTTTCATAATGGTAATGCTGTTTGTCCTTAAGCTGTCTTCTTGTCCAGTATTTTTAAGATACTTTCTTTCTATTTTTTTACATCGAAGCATTTAGAAGTTAATGAAGCCCTCTGCATGGCTTCTGTCTTCAGGAAACACTTCCATAGAACAAGCTGCACCTGTGTGTTCTAATTTCCTTTGGTGCAAAAGGTCAGCAGGGTGTATATTTTTGCCCTGATACTTTATTTTTTGAACATTGTTATATAGCTGGAAAAGGCTGGACCCCCATGCTATCCTACCATAATATTCCAGAGTGCTCAAATGTATCTTATTATTGGTATTAATAAGATGAAAAATTAGCCACTGCAATAGACACTAGGAAATGTTTCAAATCATAGGGATAGGCTTTCTTCAGGGGGGAGCTGAAAGAAAACAGCACAGCAGAGAAATAGATCTGAGGACGTTTTTAGAAGTATGGAAATCAAACAATGCTTCTGGTGTTATAGTTTCTTATAAGACTAAATTAAATGTGTAGATGTCCATGGTGTGTGTTGGGGGCAGTATATATAAAAGCAATAAAAGATAAGTATGCAGACACAATTAATTTGGTAACTACAGTAACTTTTGGCTAGGAATATAGTTAATAATCAAAATGATGTTTTTTCTAAGTTCTTTGCGAATTCACTTAACTCAGCATTTGTGTACCTATTGGTGTTATGAACATCAGAGCAATGTGAATAGTTTTTTACTTAGCTACAAATTAGATCGACAAACATTTTAAATTAAACTGCTACTTAAACAAAGTCAGTTAAAGATTTAAGAAAATTATCAGTGGTTTTGATTTTAAAAATTGCTTCAAGAGTGATGTCAGAGAAATGGCACCTTGAGGGGTGCTCCCTAGACCTCTCCCTGAAATTTCAACAAATTCAACAAATAGAAACAGAAAAACAATCACAGGAACATCTGAAATACACATACATCAAACAAAGGTACGATTGGGCAAAAAGGTGACTGAATGTATAACGCACTCTGAAGGAAATAAGACGGAGAATGGAGTATTTTGTTTTCCTTGCTGACCTGAGCAAGGGCTGCTTTCACTTGGAACTTAGAGGAAAGGATGGCTGGGGGCATGGAAAAGCTGGGCTATGGCAGAGATGTTCAAGACGAGGAGAGAGTGTGCCAGTTGCTTATCCCCTGAGGAGCAAACACCAGAAGCAGATCCCGGCAGAGGTGGGTGAGCAGTTGCCTTGTTTACTCCCCGTATCCAGGTCAGTGAGTGCAGGTAGTGTGCGAGTGGATCTACCTAATGCTTCGAGAATGGGTCCCCGTGTTCCTGGATGAAGGATCTGGGTCAGAGACTGTCAGAAGTGGCCTTCTGCATGGGCTGTGACCAGAGTCTCTGTATAATCCTGGTGCCCCAAACGGCAGCATGCGAGAAGTGCATGAAGAGCCGGCTTCCCTACAGGTGCAGCACCTCTACCAGCTATATAGGTGAACAAAGCACATTCCTGGGAAAGAGAACTGCGAAAGTGGTGGGGGGAAGGGCACACAGATAGCCTCTGGAGAGCAGATCCACGGAGTGCTGAAAGGAACCTAATCCACAGTCTGCTCACTGCCTGGCAGATTTATGCTGGTGGCTCTGGCTGATAAAGCCTTATTTCCCAGGCCTGAGATTTAAGGGGACCCAGAGGAGGAACTTGATAGGTTTCAGGGCATCTTGCTCTGCAGGCAGTGGCTGGGGCAACTTCCAGCCAGCCAATACAGGTTAAAAAGTACAGTCCCACGGAAAAGACCTCAGAGAACACTGCGGAAGTTGGGCAGGCTGGACTGTAGGCTTCCCAACAAGGAAGAGGCCTGTGGAGAGCACACCCATGGAGCACTGAGGCAAAATTAACTAGAACCAGAAATCAGCTCACTCCCTTTCCTGCTCGAGCTGGTGGCTCTGGTTGACAAAGCTTTAATACACAGAGCTGTGCTTTGAACAAACCTGGAAGAGAGATTAGGCAGCCTTTAGGACCTCTTGATCTGTGGGAAATGACTGAGGCATCTTCTTGTCAGCCAATACAGATTACAAAGTGCAAAAAGCCTGGGGAAAGTAGACCCACGGAGTGCTGAGGTATACTAGATATTCCCAGAGGCTCATAGAAAGACACCTGAAAAGCAATTGGTTCCCAGCCCTGCCTGATTATGCTCACGGCTCTGGCTGGCAAAGCCTTACCCAGAACCCTGCTTTAAGCAGAAATAGAGGGGGGATTTGGCAGCTCTTAGAGCCTCTCACTCTCCAGGCAGTTGTTAGAGCAACTTCACAGCTGGATCCCCAGGTTGCTAGTTCAGGAAGGAGAGATTTCGGAAAAGGCTCAGGGAAAAATAGACTCTCCCATTGTCAGAACCTGCAAACACTGCCAAGCCCCGCCTACCAACAGGACTGAGGCCTAGTTTATGTTATTGCCATAATGACACATCAACTGCAAATCTCTGCCTAAGAGTGCCACAGGGGCAGAACCTGGGGTACATCACCACTAGCCAAAAAGAGAGAGAAGAAAGAAAAAGGAAGAAGATAACCTCTCAAAACCAGGAAAAATCTACAGTCTTTATAACTTTTTCCATTTTTCTTTCTTGTATTTTTTATCTTTTTTTTTTTCTTCCACCTTGGTAATGTTATCCTCTTTCTGTTTTATTCTTTTCTTTTCATTTTGAACTTTATTACCCATAAGCGTTATATTTTTTATTCTTCTTTTTTCTATGAGTGTTACATTCCAAAAAACTTAACTCAATTTTTTTTCTCTTTCTCTCTCTTTCTTTTTGTTTTTTCTTTTCTCTTTCACTTTTTCTCTCATTCGAATCTCACCTAAAAACAAATTATTTTATTTGGGATTCAATTATTTTTGTGGTATTTTGTGTGCTTTTTACTTTGCTTTTTATCTCTTTAGCATTTCCCCAAACTCTGGCTCTCCATTTTATGTAGTTTTTGTTCCACTTAAAATAATAGTATTTTCATTTTTCACTATATTTTCTTTATTTTTCTCTTTTTATTTTTTCTTCTCTTCTCTTATACTATTTCTCTTATTCAACTGTCATTTACAAATAAATTATTTTATTCTTGATCCAAATATTTTTCTTGAGGCATTTTGTGGGTCCTTGCTTTGATTTTTCCTCTTTGTCACTTCCCCCCCAACTCAGGCCCTCCATTGTACATATTTTTGTTCCTCTTAGCACAATAGAATTTTCAGTTTTTCACTGCACTTTCTCAAAATTTTTTTAAATCAACTCTTATTAGTGTTATTAACAATACCACTCTCAAAGGCCACTAAGAAAAAATAAATCAAATATCATGGATACAAAAGACAGAGATGCAGCTCAGATAGATGAGGAAAAATCTACAGAAAAAGGTTTCAATAGCTTGGAAACCTTGGAGTGAAATGACAGAGAATTTAAAATTGAAGTCCTAAAAATACTCAGGGATATACAAGAAAGCACAGAAAGGCAACTTAGGGAGTTCAAAAAACAATTCAATGAACAGAAAGAATACATCACCAAGGAAATTAAAACTATGAAAATGAATCAAACAGAAATAAAAAACTCAATACATGAACAGAAAAATGAGGTAACAAACTTAGCCAATAGAACAGGCCAGATAGAGGAGAGAATTAGTGGCATAGAAGACAAGACAGGCAACTAGAGGCACTACAGAGAAAGGAGAAGAGAGACTCACAAATTAAAAAAAAAAAAAAGAATTTCCTACAGGAGTTGTTTGAATCCATCAGAAAGAGCAACATAAGAATAATGGGTATATCAGAAGAAGAGAGAGAAAATAAAATGGAGAACATATTCAAACAAATAATAGAAGAGAACTTCCCAAGACTGTGGAAAGTACTAAAGCCTCAAATTCATAAAGCAAGCAGAACACCGAGTTATCTTAACCCTAACAAACCTACTCCAAGGCACATCATAATGAAATTGGCACAAACCAATGACAAAGAGAAAATTCTCAAGGCAGCTAGGGAAAAGAAGAATACAGCATATAAAGGAAGGCCCTTTAGATTATCAACAGATTTATCAGCAGAAAATCTACAAGCTAGAAGAGAGTGGACCCCAATATATATAGTTCTGAAAGAGAGGAACTTCCAGCCAAGAATATTATACCCATTAAAGCTATCCATTAAATACAAAGGAGAAATAAAAACATTCACAGATACAGAAAAGATGAGGGAATTTATCACCAGAAAAACCCCCACTTCAGGAAATACTAAAGGGGGTTTTCCGACCAGACACAAAGAAAAAAACAAAAGTACAAGGAAAGATTCCATCAAGATCACAATAAAAACAAGATTAATCTGTGACAACAAAAACAAAAAAAAAAGGGACAGGACAAAGATTAACAATAGCAAAGAAGAATGGAGTGCAGAAGCACTCATGAGATAATGTACTATAATGAACATGATATGTATTCTTTCCATTACTTAATGGTAACCACCCCTGAAAAAACCACCACAGAAGCACATGGCTTGAAAAAAAAAAGTAACAGAAGAAAGAAGTGTGGATTACAACAAATCAAAAACAAATAATAGAAAAAAGAGAGAACTAAACAAGAAACAAAACTATCAGAAAGCAATATATAAAATGGCAATAGGAAACCCTCAAGTGTCAATAATTACACTAAATGTAAATGGATTGAACTCACCAATAAAAAGACACAGAGTAGCAGAATGGATTAAAAAAGAAAATCCAACTGTATGCTGTCTACAGGAAACACATCTGAGCTACAAGGATAAAAACAAATGCAAAGTGAAAGGTTGGAAAACAATACTCCAAGAAAAAAACATCCAAAACAAAGGAGGTGTAGCAATACTCATATCTAACAATGCTGACTACAAAATGGCAAAGGTAATCAGAGACAAAAAAGGTCATTTTATAATGATAAAGGGAACATTAAATCAAGAAGACATAACACTTCTTAATATATATGTACCAAACCAAGGAGCACCAAAATATATAAGACAGCTACTGACTGACCTAAAACAAAAACCAACAAAAATACAATCATACTTGGAGACCTCAATACACTGTTGATGGCTTTAGATCGTTCATCCAAACAAAAAATCAATAAAGAAATACTGGCCTTAAATGAAACACTAGAACAATTGGATATGATAGACATTTACAGGACATTTTATCCCAAAGTGCCAGAGTATGCATTTTTCTTTAGTGTACATGGAACATTCTCAAGAATCGACCATATGTTGGACCTCAAAAATAACATTAACAAATTCAGAAAGATTGAAATTATACCAAGCATATTTTCTGACTGTAAAGCCTTGAAACTAGTATTCAACTGCAAAAAAGAGGTAAACAAACCCACAAAAATGTAGAAACTAAACAACATACTTCTAAAAAATGAGTGGGTCAAGGAAGAAATAAAAGCAGAGATCAAAAGATACATACAGACAAACAAAAATGACAATACAACATATCAGAATCTCTGGGATGCAGCAAAAGCAGTAATAAGAGGGAAGTTTATATCACTACAGGCCTATATGAACAAACAAGAGAGATCCCAAGTAAACCACTTAACTTTACATGTTAAGGAACTAGAAAGAAAAGAACAGAGACAACCCAAAACCAGTAGGAGAAAGGAAATAATAAAAATCAGAACAGAAATAAACAAAATAGAGAACAGAAAAACTATAGAAAAAATTATTAAAACAAATAACTGATTTATTGAAAAGATCAACAAAATTGATAAACCCTTGGCAAAACTCATTAAGGAAAAAAGAGAAAGGACTCATATAAAAAAAAAAAAATCCAAAATGAAAGAGGAGAAATCACCACAGATAGCATAGATATACAAAGAATTATTGTAGAATACTATGAGAAACTGTATGCCACAACATTTAACAATCTAAAAGAAATAGATAAATTTCTAGAACAAAACAATCTTCCTAGACTGAGTCATAAAGAAGCAGAGAGCCTAAACAAACCCATAAGCAGGGAGGAAATAGAAACAACTATCAAAAACCTCCCCAAAAATAAAAGTTCAAAGCCAAACAGATATACTAGTGAATTCTATCAAACATTCAAAGAAGACTTGGTTCCTATTCTACTCAAAGTCTTCCAAAAAATTAAAGAAGAAGCAATAATCCCAAACACATTTTATGAGGCCAACATAACCCTCATACCAAAACCTGGCAAGAACAACACAAAAAAAGAAAACTATAGTCCAATATCTCTAATGAATACAGATGCTAAAATACTAAACAAAATACTAGCAAATTGAATACAGCAACACATTAAAAAAAATAATTCATCATGATCAAGTTGAATTCATCCCAAAATCACAAGGATGGTTCAACATACTTAAAACGATTAAGGTAATACACCATATCAACAAAACAACCCCATATGATCTTATCAATAGATGCAGAAAAGGCATTCAATAAAATACAACATCATTTTATGTTTAAAACACTCAACAAAATGGGTATAGATGGAAAATATCTCAACATAATAAAGGCCATTTAGGATAAACCATCAGCTAACATCATATTAAATGGCATAAAACTGAGGACTTTTCCTCTAAAATCAGGAACAAGACAAGGTTGTCCACTCTCTCTGCTCTTATTCAACGTAGTGCTGGAAGTTCTAGCCAGAGCAATCAGACAAGAGAAAGAAATAAAAGGCATTCATATTGAGAAAGAAGTAAAGGTTTCACTTTTGGCTGAAGATATAATCCTATACATCAAAAACCCCAAAGACTCCACAAAAGGACTACTAGAAACAATAAACCCATATAGTAAGATCATAGAATATAAAATTAATATACAAAAGTCCACTTCCTTCCTATATGCCAACAATGAAACATCAGAAAGCAAGCTCAAAAAAATAATCCCCTTCATGGTTGCAACAAAAAAATAAAATAAAATACTTAGAAGTAAACATAACAAAGAATGTAAAGGACCTGTATAATGAAAACTATAATGCATTGTTAAGGGAAATCAAAAGATACAAGGAAATAAAAAAATATTCCTTGTTCTTGGATAGAAAAAATAAATATAGTCAAAATGACTATATTACTCAACATGATATACAAATTCAATGCAATTGCCATCAAAATTCAAATGTCATTTTTTAAAGAAATGGAACAAAAAATCATCAGGTTTATATGGAACTATAAAAACCCCCAAATAGCCAAAGAAATCCTAAAAAAAAAAGAACAAAGCTGGGGGCATTACAATACCTGACTTCAAATTATACTACGGAGCCACAATAATCAAAACAGCAAGGTACTGGCAGAAAAACAGACACTCAGACCAATGGAACAGAATAGAAAGGCCAGAAATAAAACCACATACAGGTATTGATTGACTTACGACCTATGCAACTTACAACCATTCGACTTTATGACCACAATCACTAGCCACGACTGCTCCGCATCTGGCAGCGGAAGTGTTGCCCAGCTGGGCTTATGGCAGTGCGGACCAGCTTCCGGCAGCATTACCATCTTCATGTTCACCATTTCAACTGGTACCCCAGACTTGGTACAGTAATTTGTGTTTTGTGTCTTGGATACTTTTCATCAAACCCCTCCCAAGATGTCTGCCATGAGAAAATTGTCTTTGTCTTTGACTTAAAAATTTTTATAACATAATTTCACAGTACTGTACATATAGCCTGCTCAACTAATGACCAAATCGCATTATAACCAGTTTGTCTGAACCAATCATGGTTGTAAATCAAGCACTAGCTGTATATATGGTCAAATAATTTTTGATAAAAGGGCCAACAACACACAATGGAGGAAAGAAAGCCTCCTCAACAAATGGTGCTGGGAAATCTGGAAAGCCACATGCAAAAAAATGAAACTCGACTACAGTTTGTCCCCTTGTACTAAAATTAATTCAAAATAGATCAAAGACCTAAGTATAAGACCTGAAACAATAAATTAATAGAAGAAAACATAGGTACTAAACTCATGGGCCTTGGTTATAAAGAGCACTTTATGAATTTGACTCCAAAGGCAAGGGAAGTGAAGGCAAAGATAAATAAATGAGACCACATCAGACTAAGAAGTTTTTGCACTGCAAGAAAAACTGACAACAAAATAAACAAACAGCCAACTAAATGAGAGATGATATTTTCAAACAACAACACAGATAAAGGCCTAATATCCAAAATATCCAAAACACTCATAAAACTCAACAACAAACAAGCAAACAATCCAATTAAAAAATGGGAAGAGGACATGAACAGACACTTCTCTCAGGAAGAAATACAAATTGCCAACAGATATATGAAAAGATGTGCATCTTCATTAGCTATTAGAGAAATGCAAATGAAAACTACAATGAGATACCACCTCATGCCTGTTAGATTAGCTATTATCCACAAGACAGGTAATAACAAGTGTTGGAGAGGCTGTGGAGAAAAAGGAACCCTCATGCACTGTTGGTGGGAATGTGAAGTAGTACAACCATTATGGAAGAAAGTATGGTGGCTCCTCAAAAAATTAAAAATAGAACTATCATATGACCCCGCAATCCCTCTACTGGGTATATACCCCCAAAACTCAAAACATTGGTACGTAAAGACACATGTAGCCCCATGTTCATTGCAGCATTGTTCACAGTGGCCAATACATGGAAACAAACAAAGAGCCCTTCAATAGATGATTGGATAAAGAAGATGTGGTACATATATACTATGGAATACTACTCAGCCATAAGAAACGATGACATCAGATCATTTACAACAACATGGATGGACCTTGATAACATTATACAGAGTGAAATGAATGAATCAGAAAAAACTAATAACTATATGATTCCATACATAGGTGGGACATAAAAATGAGACTCAGAGACATGGACAAGAGTGTGGTGGTTACAGAGGGGGAACAAGAGAGGGAGGAGGTAGGGGAAGTGGAGAGGCATGAAGAAAACCAGATAGAAGGTGACAGAAGGCAATCTGACTTTGGGTGATGGGTATGCAACATAATCAAATGTCAAAATAATCTGGAGATGTTTTCTCTAAACCTATGTACCCTGATTGATCAATGTCACCCCATTAAAATTAATAAAAAATTAAAAAAAATTGCTTCTAAAAAAGTGCTTCACTTAAATATTATTTATTTTCAGATTGACTATCCTATCTAGTCTAAATATATTAGGCAGTTGCCAATCTATTTTATATGTAGGTAAAAGCAAAAAGGAATTTATAAGCCCTGGCCAGTTGGTTCAGTGATAGAGCATGGGCCCAGTGTGTAAATGTCCTGGGTTCGATTCCTGGTCAGGGCATGAAGGAGAAGCAACCATATGCTTTTCCACCCCTACTCCTCTCTCCTTCTCCTTCTCCCTTCCCTTACTGTAACCATGGCTCAACTGGAGCAAGCAAGTTGACCTCCAGCAGTGAGGATGGTTCTGTGACCTCCGCCTCAGGTACTAAAAAACAACAACAAAAAAATAGCTCCATTGCTGAGCAATGGAGCAATGGCCCTACATAGGCAGAACATCGCCCCCTAGTGGGCTTGCTGGGTGGATCCCATCCGGGTACAAGTGGTAATCTGACTCTGACTCCCCTCCTCTCACTAAAAAAAAAAGAAAGGAAAGGAATTTATATGTTTTAGAAAAAATAAACTAAAATGGTTATTGGATGTATTTCTTTTTCTTTAATGAGACTGCAAATTAATTGAAGAACAATTGATATATTTTTGTTCTTTTATATGTCTTCTGTAGTGTGGATATTAATCAAGTAAACTATAGTTTTTGAAAGAATAAATGAAAAACTCCCTGGAAAACAGTTTAATTATCTTTCTTTCTGTTGAGAAAAATACAAATCCTGTCTAATACTAATTAAAATATTACTTCACATTATTACAAAGTTGAAATATTAAAAGACTATAAACTATATTGCTCAGACTTCAATGTGAACAAGATTGATAGCTATTATACTGTGAGAGGTAAAGTCAAAGAAAAAAGACATCCTCAGATACCTGGCAAACTTAGCACCAACAGACACAAACTGATTCCTGGCTAAAGGGGTGATCTGCTAATATCAAGAATCAGTACAAAGATAGGAATCTAGTAACATCAAAACACACACAACGAAGAGTAAAGCAAATGCCAGATCAGGAGTGTGTATTCTTGCTATTCACCCTTGGGAGAGATTAAGAGGTATGAAGCAAAATATACTACTAGGTCCAGGGAGTTAAATTTTAGTATCTATTGATGGGATAAAGAATGGTGAGTAATTCTAAGGAATTACGTAAGAAGGATTGATTATGCTAAGAGAGAACTTTCAACTAGATTAGATGTCTGTGAATTTAATATGGGCATTCATGTTTTGGGAAAGGAAAAGAAATTGAGCCCAACTCTTAATGTGCAAATGGGAAATTTCATTCCTAAAATCTGTAAGGAGGAGCTTAAGCAAAATATACACACATTTTTTAAAATTAATCATGCAGATGACTCTATGTTCTGAGACAAAAGCAGGACACACAAATCTCTTCCTCCCATTGTGTCTATTTCAGTGGCTGGTGGAACCGTCTACGCTTGGAAGCTATGGAGTCTGTCCTGACTTCATCACTGTTCAAACACTACTGGGCATAAAGGGCATTTACATTAAAAGGGAATTTAGAAAAGTTTCAATAGAAAATTTCAAATCTGGTCCTCAGAATATATATTTTTTTATCTCATTTGTTCTTCATAACCTTCAGTTGAATTGGTGTCATTAGTCTTAGTTTCAAGATGAGGGAACAATAGCTCAAAAAGGATAATTTGCTTTTCTAAGGAGACATAGCTAGGAAATAACATAATTAATATGACAATCTAGTTTACAAACCAGTAACTCCAGGTTTGATATCTTCTTATTTTATCTACACCTTACTGATAACACTGGAAAACAAAGTTTTTTTCATTTTCTGTTCCGTGAGGGTTTGAAACTTTTTCTATATATTTCTGCATTGCTGATTCCAAATCAGAAATCTTTTTTTTTTTTTTTTTTTTTTTTTTTTTTTGGTGTATGCTCTAGTTTTTATGCAATTTTCATTTCTTTTTGTAACAGTTAATGGCATGCATTGGTTTTTAAATAGGAGTTAAAGGAAATGACTCTTGGATTGAACATAACAAGGCAATTAATGTTTTACAAAAATCACTTTTACATAACTGAAGTTGTTTTTAAAAGTAAAAAATTAATATCTGATAAAAGAACCCCTTATTTTGTTTAAGATTGAATCATGGCTTCTTCGAGTAGGTGTAAATGAAAAAGTAGTCCTGACAACTTTTGTTATATATGTGGCTGTTACACACTTCAATGTCACAGTCACAATATTTCATTATTTGTGACACATGCATATATTGCTTACTTTCAAGTTCCCTTTGGTGATCAAGACAAGAATTGGGCTCCTCATATTGTGTGTCATAATTGTGAGAAAATGCTTCATGACTGGACAAAAGGAAAATTCAAAGGAATGCCTTTTGGTATTCCCATTGTTTCACATGAACCTAAGGACCACAACAGTGACTGTTATTTCTGTCTGATACATACCAAGGGCATCAGCAAGAAAAAACGGCATATGATTGCATATTCTAATATTCCTTCAGCAATACGACCTATCCCACACTCTGAGACACTTCTGGTTCCAGTTTTCAATGGTTTTATTTCTTCTAAGGATGAAAAAAGTAAACATGGTGATCAAGTGTATTTTGATAAGATGCATGAGGAAATGGTTGAAGAATCTTAAGGGTCTTCTAATGATGCCAAGCAGTCATTAAATGCTCAGCAGTTTAGCCAAACTGAATTGAATGACTTAGTAAGAGATTTGGGTCTATCAAAGAAAGCAGCTGAGTTATTAGCCTCCAGGCTTCAAGAAAATAATGTATTTCACAGGTCAGCTAAAGTATCCCATTTCAGGAAGTGTGAAGAAATTTTTGTGGACTTTTTTCCCGAAGAAAAACATTTTGTTTACTGTCATGATATCAGTAGTCTTCCCAGCCAGTTAGGTATTACCACTTACAGTCCAACAGATGGTGGCTATTTCTTGACAGCTCTAAACAGAGTCTGAAATGTGTTCTCCTACACAACGGTAATGTTTATGCAGCAGTTCCGACTGGTTATTCTACTCATCTGTGAGAAGATTATAATGACATAAAAACTGTCTTTGACTTTCTGAAGTATGAGAAGCACAACTGGATCCTTTGTGTGGATCTTAAAATGGTAAATTTCCTGCTAGGACAAAGAGAGGTTTCATAAAGTATCCTTGCTTTCTGTGTTTATGGGACAGCTGAGCTCAGTAGAAACACTGGACACAGAAGGAGTGGCCAAAACATGAAGCTCTGGAAGTAGGGATGCAAAAGATTGTGAATGAACCTGTAGTTAATTGAGACAGGATCATTTTCCCCCATTTCACATCCAACTTGTCTTAATGAAGCAGTTTTTTCAGGTTTTGAATAGAGAAAGTGAATGTTTACAACATATTATTTCTGCTTTTCCTGCCTTGTCTTACGAGAAGTAAAAGCAGGTATATTCAATGGACCTCAAATTCGAACCTTCATATTAGACAAAGAATTTTCCAGGAAAATAAATAAAGAGGAGAAAGCAGCATGGCAGTCTTTGTGGCAGTTACAAAGAACTTTCTTGGCAACAAAAGAGCAGAAAACTATGAACTTCTGGTTCAAAGGATGCTGCTGGCTTTCTGTGACATTGGATGTTACATGAACGTTAAGATTCATTTCCTGAACAGTCACCTTGATAAGTTTTCCGAAAATCTTGGAGCTGTTAGTGATGAGCAGACTACTGCTCGAGTATCAAACAAGATTGTCCTCAACAAGTACACAAACACAAGATCTACAAATGCAAAATTTTGCCTGAATAGAATTTAAATAAGTTTTGCACAAATTTTATGATTATAATAAGTGTTTTAATATGTTCTATTTTGAAATTGTAGAAAAATTCTGATGCCATCATATCTTTTACTGTATTTTTGTGTTTACTGCATTATGTAAAGTATTATATTTCCACAAAAATGGTGCCCAAGAAGACATTCTACTTCATTATGGTAAACTTAATGTTGAAAATTTTACAGTAAGATGAAAAGATAAATTTTGAATTGCAAAAAAACTGTAGGTTACAAAGAAAAACTGATGTCAGATTTGAGATCAGCACATTTGAGTTAGGTAATAGGAAGTGTTTTGTGGATGCAACAATAATTTTATTCCCATTGATTAATGGTGTATAACTTTAGTTGCTGTCAACCAGCAATCACAGCTGATGAAACAGCCACAATCTTCATCTTTGGCAGTTATCATATTGAAGGGAAAAGAGAACTCTGGAAATATTTTCAGTGTGCACAAGTGTCTAAAATGTGCAGTTATTTCTAGGTGTGGCCGTAGCATCAATGTACACATAGTGTTTTATTTTATTATCTATAACATCTATCACCAAATGGGTGGGATTGAATAATCAGTATGTACATGCATTTTATCTACGATCAATACATGACGTTAATTATTCTGCATATAGCCTGTCGTAACAAGGGAGTGAACACCACCAATCCTAGAGAAATCAATCTTATAAATGAAAATTCTCATCACAGGTGTGTAAACCTTGAAACTCCATAGCTTGATGGCTCTTGCTCCTGCTGTAAAGGTGAATGATGTTGCTTTGCTCTTCTAACATTTGAAAGAGCTTGATCTCTGAACATCAGTCAGATGAGAGCCCTCCTAGTTAACACAATCCACAATGGCAGTGTAGGAAGCTACCAGAGAAAGCAAGCATCTATACCTATCAGAGGACTGTGTACCATTGACGGGGAATGGTGGGGTGGTGAGGACAAAACCTAGAGATTAAAGCACTATTTTTTTTAACTCAAACTCCCCAAAAGGTGTGTGTGTGTGTGTGTGTGTGTATTTATGCTAAATAATTTAAGTCTAGTAGATTAGATAGCTTTTTATTTTGAATAGATTTTTGTTATGTCAATGACCTTATTATAAATAATTTATTTGGAAAAGCTAATCCTGTTCAGTTTCTACTTATTATGTCAATGTGACATAATAAAAGGTCAATGTGACAGCATTGAAGGTCTTACACTGATACTAAAACACTCTGTCTCAGAAAAGATTTATATCATTTTTATGAACAAATTATTGGGTATCATTAAACATGTGTTCCCATAGAACCACCAGATTTCCAGAAGAAAAATCCTACTGTATGCTGGGAAGTGGAGAGAACTTGAAGTATGTGTCAAATAACAGTAATGAGTACAACACACCTGTAGTCAATTCACGCCTGAAATTCAAATTGAGTTCTGACAGCATGTGAACCCCATTTTTGCAGTGACAGAAAGAGTCTTGAGTCAGGTTTTCTACCAATTTTTTCTCATTTTATGTTACAATTTCTTGGATTTTTGATACCTCCTCTCTTGCCTGGTGCCTACATGCTACTTAAATTGAATTTCTTTTCCTATATAAAACTTTTTTCTAAAATTACTAGCCCAAAATAACATGCTGAATGACCCTTGCCATCATCCAGTGTCCCAAATTTCTCCTAATCTGTGGCCTAGTCCTATAATGCAAAAAATTTCAAGCTGAATTTTTAAAAAACCTGCTTTTTCACATGAGAACACACACCCCAAAGGCATTTAGAGGATCTCCAGCACCAGAGTTGGCTGGGGGAAAAGCACGTCCAGAAATCACACACTAGGTCATTATCATACACCACAGGGAAGTTTCAAAATTCTAACTAGCAAGTAAATGAAACTCTTAAATTCTGCCCTTTTTAGTGATTGTGTTATTTTATTGCATCCAGGAAGTGGAACCTGTCTCTCTCTCACACACACAAAAACATAATGGATTCCATGTATAAGCTGGAACAAGTAGGTCAGATATGAATGTCTGCAAGAAAAACTATTAAACGTTTCTTAGCTTTCTCCAGTCTGCAAGAAATCTAGACTGTGGGAAATCAAGATTGGTTCTCCATATTTGTACATAAACCATTAAGCAAGAAACTAGGTTATTGAATAGAATTGAGTACAGTCTTTTTAAATTGTATAACTCATTTAAATTACTCAACTTGTTTATCAAACTCATTCCTGGCCTTAGTACTCAAAGCTAATATAACCTCAGAGATGAGTGTAAAGAGGTTTTTCAGTTTATGTACTGAAAATAAGATAGTGGGTCTAATCTTTATTTCCTAGTACAGCTCCATCCAGTAAAAATATAAAGTGAGCTGCATATGTAATTTTACATTTTTAATAACCACATTGATAGATTGTAAAAACAAGGAGGTTACCTTTTAATGATATTGTTTATTTGACACGATGTATTTAAAATATCATTTCAACATTCAGTCAATATAAAGGTTTTCCGTGAGATATTTTTGCATTCTGTTTTTGCTGTACAGCGCTTTGAATACTGGAGTGTATTTTATACTTACAGCACAGCTCAAGTTAGAGTAGGCATATTTCAATTGCTCAGTATCTCCCTGTGGTTAGTGGCTGCCATGTCAAACTGTGCGGTCCTAGGAGATTTCCCACGCACTTCAGAAACCTTGTTTCTCACAAGTTGTAACTTGTCTATAACTTAATCTTCTTGGACAAAAAAGCAACATGCCCAGCATATCCTATTACATACAGTGTCAGCACAAAGAAACTGTTCCGTAAAGGTTTACTGAATGACTTTCCGCTACAATTTACAAATACAGTGTGTCCGTAAAGTCATGGTGCACTTTTGACGAGTCACAGGAAAGCAACAAAAGACGACAGAAATGTGAAATCTGCCCCAAATAAAAGGAAAACCCTCCCCAGTTTCTGTAGGATGATGTGGCAGCATGTGCGCATGTGCAGAGGATGACATAACACCGTGTATACAGCGGAGCAGCCCACGGCCATGCCGGTCCAGATGTGAACAGTACAGAGGAAAGTTCAGTGTGTTCTGTGGCTCGCTAAATTAGGATTCGTTACCAAAGTGCAACGTGAATATCGGCATGCTTATAACAAAGCGCCACCACACAGGAACAACATTACTCGGTGGGATAAGCAGTTGAAGGAAACTGGCAGTTTGGTGGAGAAACCCCGTTCTGGTAGGCCATCAGTCAGTGATGAGTCTGTAGAGGCTATAAGGGATAGCTACCTAAGAAGCCCTAAAAAATCTGTGCATGCATGTTCTCAACAATTACACCTAAGCAAGACTACAGTTCATAACGTGTTAAAGAAATGTCTCTGTTTTATCGGGTACAAATTGCGGCTGTTGCACGCTATCAAACTGGCAGATAGACCCACATGATGCATGTTTGCTACAGATATGCTTCATAAGATCGACAATGATGCAAGATTTTTGCAGAAGATTGAGTTAAGCGATGAGGCGACCTTCCACATCTGTGGACATGTTCATCGCCATAATGTCCGAATATGGGCCTCTGAACATCCTCATGCCTACGTTGAGTACGAATGTAACACCCCTAAAGTGAACATGTGTTATGGCCTGATGCATGATAAGGTGATAGGCCCATTTCTTTTCGTGGAGCAGTCTGTGACAGCAAACACCTATCTTGACATGTTGGAATTGTATGCAGTGCCACAATTTCCAGAAGGTGTCATCTTTCAACAGGACGGTGCTCCTCCACACTACGCCACCATTGTTCGTGAGTTTCTGGATAGAACATCCCCCCGGTGGTGGATAGGCAGGGGTTCTGTCAAACCATGGCCACCACGATCCCCAGATCTGATGCCCTTAGACTTTTACTTTTGGGGTTATGTGAAGCAACATGTGTACATTGAATGTATCAATGACATTAATCACTTGAAACAGAGAATCACAGACATTATTCACTCTGTTACACCAGACGTCCTTACCGGTGTGTGGCAAGAACTTCACTATTGTTTGGATGTGTGTAGGGCAACAAATGGAGCCCACATCAAACTGCACTGAATAGATATGAAACTGGGAAAGTTTTCCTTTTATTCAGTGCAGATTTCACATTTCTATTGTCTTTTATTGCTTTCCTGTGACCGGTCAAAAGTGCACCATAACTTTATGGACACACTGTATGTACATGTTTACTTAGCTGCTACTATATGCCAGGTACTTTTCTAATCACTGGGAAATTCAGCAGTGACAGAAATAGACAATTCTTTTTTCATAGAGCTTAATTTCTAGTGTTTAATTTTTTAAAAATAAAATTACAGAAGTACAGAAATATAGCATCTGGTGAGTTAATAGCTTGTGTGATGGATTACCTAATTGTCTTTTTGGTAGGTGAGCTCTATGATTCTATCTATTGTCTATCAGCTATTACTCCCTGGCTGCCCAGGATCTTTTATTCCAACAATACATATGATCTTGCCGTGTCGAGAAGACCTAAGGAATCTTAATTTTCTTTAGGTAGGAAAAGATTTTGATGTTTCTAGGCCTTTAATCTTTTTATTTCTTTGTATTTTATTCATTTTAGAGAGGAGACACAGAGAGAGAGAGGGCAGGGGGAGCTGGAAGCATCAACTCCCATATGTGCCTTGACCAGACCGGTGCAGGGTTTTGAACTGGCGACCTCAGTGTTCCCAGGTCAACGCTTTATCCACTGCGCCACCACAGGTCAGGCTAGGCCTTTAATCTTTTTAAAAATCTTCAACCCCTACTCGTAATTTAAAGCCAAGTTCAGATGATTTCTCAGTCATGAAGATTCTCCTGACTCCCACTGTCAGTTATTTATTATTCATCCCCCAAATTTTGTATAGGTCTCTGTTGTGCTATTTATTTTGGATTGGCATTGTATGTTAATTCTTCCCCATTGGAACTTAACTTATTCCCATTAGTTCTTGTCACCGGCAGAGAAACCAGCATGTGACAGATGCTCAGAGAAGTCTTTAAGATGGATGGATACTGTCCTCATTGCCTGTTTTAGTCTCTTATATTTCTCCTGACCCAAAGGTACCTATATTCAATGGTTTATCTGCCACAATGTACCTACCTACTGATATTTTTGCTTTTTAATAATGTCATGAAGGATAGAATGTAAAGGGTTTCTAAAATGGGGAGATAGCATCAAATTTTGGGGAAACACCAGGAGAGAGACTAAGCATTATCATGCTATGTTTTTCAGTGTTCTCCTCCTCCCATGAGAGAACCATTCCTGGTCTTGTATCTAAGTCATAGTCTATTTTTCTTACCTCCACTGTTTTCTGGCCATCAATATTTCTTAGGTTCTGTGGATTTTTTTTTTTTTTTTTTTTTTTTTTGACAGAGACAGAGAGAGAGAGACAGATAGGCACAGACAGACAGGAACGAAGAGAGATGAGAAGCATCAATTCTTTGTTGCGCCACCTTAATTGTTCATTGATTGCTTTCTCATATGTGCCTTGACTGGGGGGCTCCAGCAGACTGATTAAGCCCTTGCACAAGCCAGTGACCTTGCTCAAGCGAGTGACCTTGGGTCCAAGCTGGTGAGCCTTGCTCAAACCAGATGAGCCCGTGCTCAAGCTGGCGACCTTAGGGTCTGGAACCTGGGTCCTCCGTGTCCCAGTCTGACACTCTATTCACTGCGCCACCACCTGGTCAGACCAGCATGGATTTTTAATGTTAATTCAAGAAGGATATTTATAAACTACTAATTATAATTTGAATGAAAGAATGAACTATGTCCAAACAGCTTTATTCAACATCTTCATGAGGTGTTAAACGCATGAATGCTTTTGACAAAGTTTATTGTAATCCAGTCTTTTATCGACACATGTGAGATACCATTTGAATGCAGTTAGACCATATGATCCTATGAAAAATTGTAGTCTGCCTGTGACATTGTTTATCGTTGGGTAAGATTTGTTGCATTTTCTGGGTTTATAGATTGACTGCTCTCCATGACTCAGGGTGTCTGTGCCTGTAGTTCTAAAATTTTAACACTAGATGGTAATGTAGGGTTACCTACCAAAATGTAGGATTCTCTGTTGACTTAGGTGTGGTATAGGTATGGATGGGCTAAACCATGATACTATCATTTTTTGGCAAACTGCTTCCAAATAACCAAAATACAAATTTTAAACATAATGTATATTTAATTGATCTAGAGACAAAGATCATAAAGAAAGAAGTATATAATCTGATCTAATAAGTTCCTAAATACATTTTTTCATATTATATTTCAAGTTCCATATTTTTTGCTTTTAATTTTATTTTTTTTTGCCTTCATCGAATGAAGAGGTATCTCATTAAATTTATAGTTTCTTTTATTTTCAGAGTCATACTGAGTATTTTCTAAAGTTAACTAGTTCTCAACACTAAGATTTCAATTTTCTGGATTCAGATGGAAGATATAGACATTGGTAAAATTTATTGTTCGGTGAGAACAACAGAAACAAGAAATCAATGGCGTCTCTAACCTTTCTAGTCAAGTGAACTTAAGAAGGTACAAGTTCCTTTTCTCTAAATTGAGGATAATAACTTTGCCTTAGAATCATTGCTGATAATGAAATTAGATAATGCATGTAAAATCTTTACATGTAGTTGGTGATGAGAAAATGTTAATTTTCTGTTTACCTCACTTTTTTCTTTGTCTGAAGGATCTAAAAATATTAGTTCATGAATTTCTTTTCCACCCAATAATGAAAGCATAATGCACTTTTCTCAAGTTACCTTTTATCCAAGGAAAATATTAGAAATAGTTAAGCTTCTGTTGATGTGAAACATTCTAATTACTCCATATGTTCCCATATTTCAAAATATATTTTTATTTAACTGGCTTCCTCTGGGGGGGGCATTAAGGCTAAGAAATTAATTCAATGGTAGAAATTCCAGACAATAGCTTCTTCAACCAGATTATAAGTATAGGAGAGAATGAGTCATACCATGTCTTCTTTTTTAAAATATTTGTTTAGATTTTTACAACTAATCACTCAGGAGAGCATCTAGTGGGCTCTTTCTACACTGGATAATGAATGAGAAAGTGCTAAATGCTATTTATTGAGTTCAGGAAAAAGGGAACTATTTTTTAAAGTGAATCATTCCAGGGAGATAAATAAAGTAAAAAAAGAAATGTAGAAGAGAAAGAGTATTATTCTTGACCTTCTTGGGGTCCCTGTCTGGGTCTAAGTATTAAACTGACAAAATAGATTAACAGAAGAAAAGCCTACAAGTTTTATTAAAGTTTTGCATGCATGTAGGATTCTTCCAAAAAATAACAAACACCTCAAGAGAACGGTCCAGAACAGAAGCTTTTGTATCCTTTAGACAACAAAATAATAAATTTGTAAAGAATTGACAAGACAGAGGGGTTTGGGTTGGCATTTGTAATGGTGAAGAAGTAACTAGGAAAATAAAGGCTCGTTTAACAAGGTTTGTTTATACAGCTATTTCAGCCCCCAATTCCCAATCTCTGCTGATGAGGATGTCTTCCTTACCTTTGGTGCAGGGAGGGTAAATATCACATGGGAGTTTTTTTACCTTTTGCAAGGAAGAGGGGTGGAGAAGGAGTAACTTTTCCGCTTCTGCCTTTTTCTTGTGCTTTTTCAGCTTAAAATATTAAATATGTCAAGGTGCCATATTTTGGGATAATCAATCTCATGAATAATTTTAAAAACATCCAAGGTACATTTTACAGAGAATTAGTTGCTTATTTGCCATCTGTTTTGTGTCAAATAGCTTTAAATATTTTATTTGTACAGTACTGTCATCCCCTGCTTTCTCTCTTGAAGAAACTTGGTCTCTCACTGAAAAATCAGTTGTATCTCTTATTTTTTTTTTTTTTTTTTGATCTGCTCTGGGTGACAACAGAAAGATGACATTGCATTCTGACTTCCATTCAGGTTTAGCAGTTTCTTGGTTGAATTGGATTTGAGCAGCTTTGCCCATTTTAGCAATAGCTGCTTGATGATGAAAGTGCCCACAACTCACTTCCAAACATTCTTCTCTGGAGGGAGTTTACTACTCACATAATTAACACTTTGTTCTCAGAGCCAACAAATGCAGCAATACATCCCTGTTCCCCTAAACACATTTATGGGAAAACTTAAAAATCAGTGTGGTGATACTTTTATTTATTTATGGAAAGCACCTGGTATCACTGGACAAGTTTAAAAATTGCCTAGTTTCAAAATAGATGAATGAATTACAAGGTCTGCCAATTAGCATAGGGTTCCATTAGGTGAGACCCTCCAAAGAAGTATATTAAACAAAAAACTATCACATTTGAAAGGTATGTAAATATTGCCATTTTGTTATTTATATTTTTATTCTTTATTTACTTTATTTTTCTTAAACTAATTCCTTTCACATTTCTGATAATGCATTTGATGGTTATAACTCCTCTAGATTTTTCTTGTCTGGGAAATTCCATATCTGTCTTTCAATTTTGAATGATAGCTTTGCTGGGTAGAGTAATCTTGGTTGTAGGTCCTTGCTTTTCATCACTTTAAATATTTCATGCCAGTTCCTTCTGGCCCACAGAGTTTTTGTTGAGAGATTGGCTGACAGTCTTATAGGAACTCACTGGTGGGTAACTAACTGTTTTTCTCTTGATGCTTTTAAAATGTCTTCAACCCTTGACATTTTAAATGTGGTGCATCTCATTGTGGTCTCTAGGTCCATCTTGTTTAGGACTCTGTGCTCTTCTGGGACTTGTGTGTGTGTTTATTTGCTTTGCCAGGTTAGAAAAGTTTCACATAATTATTTTTTCAAGTAGGTTTTCAATTCCTTGCTCTTTCTTCTCCTGGTACACTTATAATGAAGATGTTGTTACTCTTGATATTATCTCAGAGGTTGCTTAAATTATACTACATTGTTTTCTTTGTTTTTTTTGTTGTTGTTTTGTTACGGTGTTTTCTGATATCTTGCCTTCCAAATTGCAGATTCAGTTCTCTGCTTCCTGGTATTGATTCCCTTTCATGTATTTTAGTTACTGTATTCATTTCCGACGTTTTTATGTTTTCTTTCTCTTTGTTAAAGTTCTCATTGTTTTAAACTCTGCATCTGGTAGATTGCTGGTCTCCATTTGTTAATTTTTTTTCTGGAGTTTTGTCATTTTCTTTCATTTGCTTAATGCTTCTTTGTCTCTAAACTTTGGCTGCTTCCCTGTGCTTTTTTTTTCTTTTTCCCCTTCTGTATTAGGTAGAGCTTCTATGTCTCCTAGTCTTGGTTACTGGAGTCAAGTATGCTAGATGTGTCCTCTGTAAGGGTTGTTTGTGCTTTTCTGTTGCAGTAAACATTGATTGCTGTTGGCATGTCAATGGGAGCAATTGGTTCTCAGGCTAATTGTGACTATAGTGGAGGAGCTGTTGAGCACAGGCTGACCCCCTGGAGAAGGATTTGCTTTAGCAGGGCTCTGGTGCCCTGTTGTACCATTTGAGGATGAGGTTGGGTGGTGTTCTTGTGTGGTCTGATGTTGGTCCCCATGTGTGATTTTTTTTCCTGTGGCCTCATAGGGGGGGCTCTGGTGCATACCAAATTTAACCAGTGCCTTTGCTTTGCCAGGGATCATTTGGGATGAGCTACAAAGCAATCTGCAGATGGTTGCTGCTTATGCTGGGCTGTGGCTATGCCCGGGAGAGGCTAAGTGGCCATCCGAGGCTGGCTGGCTCCAGTGCCAACCTTGAGATCACTTAGCAAGAGTTATGGGGCATATTGAGGCCAAATGCTCCCTTTTGGGGGTTTGTGAACCTTTGAGAGATTTTAGGAAAATTTACAGCATGAGAAAAGACATGCCCTTTGCATGGAAAAGCTACTTGATATGGCTGGATGGGCCTGCAAGTTGGGTGGGACATGGTATTAAAGACTCACTGGGGAAGGAAGAATAGTATTGATCAGATTCATGCTGGCAAGGTGTGTGTTCATCAAAGGAACAATGACTTTGGCCAGCACTTCTCTCTGGGAGAAAACTACCCCTGCAGTCCTTACCCTGAAGCCAGATAACTATGCTCTTCCCCATCCATCCCTCACACGTTTCAAGCTGCTGCTCAAGCACTGAAACTCAGAGAGAGCAAGTCCATGTACTGGTCCTTTAAGAGGAACAGTGGGAACTACAGCCGCCCTCTGTCTCACTCAGCCACACTCCCTGCTGGTTGTTACAGCCAGAAGTTATGGAGACCTCTTCCTGACACTGGGATCCTGGGCTGGAGAGTTCAGTAAGGGGATGGGATTCCTTGCTCCTTGAGGGTGAGCTTCACAGCTGAGATATCCTCCCTGGTTTTTAACCACCACACGTGGGTGTGGGACCAGCCTGTTGCATGCCTTCACCTCTCCTTCCCGTCTCCACATGGTTTCTCCTTTGTAGTCTTAGTTGTAAGACTTCTTCTGTTCAGCTGGACTTTAGGCAGTTCTTAATGATGGCTGTTAGTTTATTTGTAATGTTGACGTAGTTGGATGTGCAGGTGTGAACATAGCATTTACCTATGCTGCTGTCTTGACTAGATAATCATTTTAAAACTTTTTAGATCAAGTTTATAAAAACATCGTAACATGTTATTCCATCACCAAGTATTTTGGTGTGCATGTCTAAAACAGGAAGGATGTTTCTTTTATAATAACAATATTAATTCTGTATCCAGATGCACATAATAGTGACGAAAAGCCTCAATTTGTTATTTTTTTCAAATAGAAGGCTCTCTGCTGTTTCGCTGTCTCCTCAAGGCAACAGGAACAGAGTTCAATGACCTCTCTTCCTCAGCCCTCTTACCTCTCCTGGGCTAGGCCAGGAGAAGTGGGCAGAGGCTCCTGTGTGGATACCTCAGTGGTGTCAAGTGTATCCTGTCCATTGGCTTGCTTCTCACTAGCTCCTCTACTAGGAAAATTTCTTTAAATCTGAGCAACAGGCAAAGTGCTTATTTGTTTGATTTAAAGTCAGTTTTATGCCACCTGATAGCTTGCAACATCAAATCTCAGTTGATAAAAACTCTGATACCTTAAAAAACTCTCCATCTCAAAACAGATTCCCTTTGTGTCGAGTTCCAAAAGTCACTCTTGAAATACAAGGTGAATTTGAAACTAGTTTATATCTCACCTTGCTTTTTTTGCTATAACTTATTTGAAACTAGTCCAGTCAGAATGTCAGAGCTACTTTAGCCAAAGAAACAAATAGTACAAAACCCCTCCTAGTCTATCTTTAATCTCTTTCATTCTTATATTTGAAAAAATCTAGATAAGTAAAGAGAATCAATGGGTGACTGGGATAGGACTATGAAATTTTGGAGGAGGAAATGATTTCTTCTGGATTAACAACATAAATAAAGAATAATATAAAATAATATATGGTTTTTTTTGTACTATTAATAAGATCTAATCATCAAATACTGGTGATAAATAGATACATTTTTCTTGTTAGACACACTATGTTGTGTGGACATTTGTTAATTCATCTTTAATGTATATCACATTAGTTGATTTACGGTTATTTGAAACAAAGGTCAATTAATGAGTGGAAAAGCAGAATGCAATTAAGAAGTCTTTACTGTTTCTTCTCAAGCTATAGAACATTCTGAATGTTGAGACAAGATCTATGACAAAGCCATCTATTGGAGTTAGGTAATTAACTCAGAGCAAAACACACAACAAAATATCTTTGCTGAGGGCAGAAGTGCCTGGAAAAGAAGGTAACAGTGAGAAAAACTGAGTGTCACAATTATGATGATTATCATGAATCCAATTCAAGGGAAGAGAATTATTCTCTATCCATGGAATGGTGCATAGTGGACTAGCATTAGCTTTTCCTAAGCACCGGGAACCAAGTAACCTTTTCCTGCAGCCTGTGAGGTGAAGTTTTCCATAGTGCTCATAAATAAAAGTTTTAAAGAAATAATTGTTTTTCTATAAAAGCTTTGGCTTCGATCTTACTTTTTAAAGGCCAAATCTTTGTATTCCCTGAGGATAAATTCAACCTGGGTTTTTGTAGTGTGTTTTACAAATTGCCTGTTCTACTTTAAACTCTCTCCTGAGAAGAATGCATACCAGAAATGTCAACCAGACCCATTTTCTTTAACTCAGCATGTTCTCTATAATGAAGGATTTTCTCTCCACTCTTTAATTTACGTAAGTCACTTACTTTGAATCACTTTGGAGCCTTTAAGTTTCTCAAAGAACTGTATCAAAATCAATGGGATGCTTGTTAAAAATGCAAATTCCAGTGGGTCTTTTGCAGACTTACTTGGAGCAGACTCTCTGGGGATGAGGCAAAGCAACCTATGTTTTAAACAGTGATCCCCCCCCCCCCACAGCATAGACATTTTAAAAATACTGACCTGTAGATTTTTAAAACTATAGAAGCTTCCTAAGCTATTTGAATCACAGCTTTCTATATGGAAGTCTGAATGGAGTAAAATGGGCCTCTTGCTTTTTTTTTTTTTTT
Source organism: Rhynchonycteris naso (assembly GCA_037038555.1). Lineage (NCBI taxonomy): Eukaryota > Metazoa > Chordata > Mammalia > Chiroptera > Emballonuridae > Rhynchonycteris > Rhynchonycteris naso. Next base: position 95,374,177 of record CM073002.1, read on the forward strand.
CTCTAGAGACTCTCTCAGACAGTACTGGCTTAGCATTTGCTATTCATACTCTCATTCGATAGGTCATTCATTAAACAGAAAAAAGTACCAGCATCATGTTTCCAGATGACGAAGATAAAATATTCAACACAACACACAAAATCCCTGCCCTCCTGAAGCCTTTATTTCTGGAGGGAAAGATTGACAAGAAGCATAGTAAGTAAGTAAGTACATTGAGTATTTTAGATAATGTCGTGGAGGAAAACTTTTTCTTGTGTTCTTCTTCTAGGTTCTATGGCTTGTCCAATAATCAAATTGACAGAAGGCAGATTAACAGAAAAAAAAAACAAAAAACACAAATTTAATTTGGATGGATGAGAACCCCATAAAAATGTGAGATCCAAAGACAGTCAGGCAATTGGAGGCTTATAAAGCGTCCTGAGCTAAGAAACGGGTAGGGGCCTGGACGAAGGCCACTTACAGAGAGGAGTGATAGGTGTTTGGAAAGCAAAGGTTTTCCTGTTCTGTAGATACATTTCTTATATTAAAAAGTATCTTTTCCTGGCCTGTGACACCTTTCCAATGCAAATATAAGGATGTTTGAGGAACAGGTAAAGAGCTTTCTTGAATCAGCTGTGTTTTCATGGCCTTTAGCTGAAATAATTCTTATGCAAAGAGACATATTTTGGGGTGGCAAAATCTGCCTCTATCAGTAGATGTGTCTTTTGGAGGGAATGCTAGTAGAAAAGAAAAAAACAGATATGTTGTGGAAAGGAAAGAAAGAACATTAAAATTTTAAATGGGTTGACTAAAAAAGAAATTAGAACTTAATTATTTATAAAAGATTCAGCCTATCCTTAGTGTAAAAAACAACAACAACAAACAAAAAGAAAACCACTGGTTTAGAGTGAGTACCAGAGTTGGGCAAATGAGTTTGTAAAATCTGTATTTTCAGAGTTTGCTCACTTTTATTGTTAAAAATGGGCACTGCCCCCGTGAATGGCACTGCCAGGTGAGGTTGCTAATCACCTTCCTGCTTGGGAAGAGCCATTGTTATGCTAATGTGCACAGGAGAAGGGGTTTCATGCCAAGAAAAGGTTGTGAAGACGCAGAAGGGGAAAGAGGAGGAAACCATTTTTGCAGTTTGTGCAGAGAGAAGTTGTGCAGGTGGGGAACAGAAGTGAGGGCTCTTGTGAGCTCTGCTGAGACTGGTGGGGGCATTTGATTCTAGCAAACACCAGAGAAGATTCTCCTGGTTGTGGAACCTGAGAACGTATGAGTGGGTTTTGAAGTTCTGTGTGTTTATTTACTTGCCGAATAAAGGGATGACCCACAGTTTTTGGCTTTGCTGTTCCTTTACCATCTGTCAGAATCTAGAGGGAACCTGCATGTAAATGGCCACGATGGCTGCTACTACTGGCCATACAACCATGAAAGGGGAGTCAGTGAGTGAGTGAGTGGGGAGGGAGTGTGAAGGTCCAGGACGTTACTGCACCCTCCTGTACACTTCACCAACATTGCTGCATAAGTCCTCACTCTCATTCTTTCTGACAGGGTCAGAAATAGAACATTACACCTATCAGTGCTCCTTTGCAAACAGTGGTGTGGGGGGATTGCCTGGAAATATTGAGAAGAAAGTGCCTGGGTAGGTGTAGATGACCACAGTAATGACTATGTGGAAGAAGTGGAAGGAGGCCTGAAAGCCACTGGGAGTAAGGAGCCATGATGGAGAGACACACAAACACAGGGAACGGGCATGGCAGGGTGGGTTTGGCTATTGTATGTTGGAGCAGTGCTCAGATTAAGAAACATTGTGGTATTCATTAACCCTTTTGAGTAGTTAGTTTTCTTTCATGCTCACTGACCTCCAATAGTGAGTATTTTTTTCAAAAAATGAAATTAGTTCCAGTTACAGTTTTATTAACTTAAAATCATGTTTGTTTGATAACCAATTTATGGAAACAAGAAGAACATACATTTACCTTTTTTTTATTATTGCATTACACGTCTTTAAAATAAAAATTTTTGTTACGATCGTACTCTGGAAGGTCAGGAGGCACGAGGACATACATGAACTTTTGTCCTACTCAAAGGACTAAACACAAGGAAAAACAAGATGTTTCACGTAAAGAGGCAATAGAACTGACTAAATAGTTTGACTTTGGAAATTTGTTTTTGCTTCTATTGACCTTTTCTGGCATGAAGGACTCTCTTTGTCATTAAATTAATGGAAGAAATAAAACTGATTTGTGCTTTACATCATTGCAACCTGAAGATATTTCCAAATATGGAGGCAAACTGGCTCTTCATGGCCACAGGAAGCTTTTACTGAAGTGATGGTGGCACTGAAGACTTGTGAAGGCAGCTCCGGTGGCCCTGTGCCTTGTACGGATTGTAGGTCCCCAACAAAGAACTCACAGCAATTCACTCTGGAGATCATCAAGCTTTATATGAAAGGGATGTAGTGCCCTCTGACCATGTCGTGTGAGGGAGACAGGCCCCACTGTGCTGAAATAGGTCACCGGCTGGCTGATTGGAATCCAATCTGTGCACTCAAATTGAGGTGGTGCAAGAGAAAACTTATTATCAAAACCCATTGATATTGCTCCACTAGAGAAAAAAACAATTCCTCCTGAACTACTACATATCCTTTCATTTCTTACAGGAAATTCAGCTCCATTATAGTCCTATCGCACCACTGTCATATGCACGGTCATCCCCGGACTGAAACATTGCCATGTGGTGCATGGCTGTATGTTTAAACAAGGATGGGAATTATCCATGTGAGGGAGAAAAAGACGTGACTGAGAAAAAAGCAGAGGAAATTGCCACATCAATGCTTTTCAGAAGGCAAGGGGAGATATGATTTATTGTAAAATTGCTACGGTTTGCCTGAGCTTATAACACAGTGTCCAAATATGACAGGCATAAAGGCAGTGTCTTATGGCACAGAGTCTCATTGGTAAGTATACGTTGTGGTAGTAGTTTGCAAGGGGTTCTCTGGTGAATGCTTCTGTTTTCTTAATGAAGGAGAAAACAAAGTGTCAACTTGACTGGGCCATGGGTTTCTAGACATCATTTAAACATTGTTTTTGCATGTGCCGGTGAAGATGTTTCTAAACATGTACATTGGTAGACTGAGTAAAGCAGATTGCCCCAATGTGGGTGGACTTCATTTAATGCATGGAAGGTATAAATAGAATAATAGGCTGCACGAGAGAGAATCCTCTGTTTGGCTTCAAGCTGAGACATCAGTCTTCTCCTTCCTCGAGACTGGGACTCATACTGGTCCTAGGACAACCTCACCATCAGCTCCCCTGGGTTTTCAGCTTGCTACCTTCAGATATAGGGACTTCTCACAATTGCCTAAACTAATTTCTAATAATACGTATGCCCACATATAAGCTACTAGTTCTGTTTTTGTAGATAACTTGAGACAACACAGGGTCAATTAACAAGAGTGAGAATTGTTGGAGACTTGAGGAGAGAAGCTCTAGAATGGTTAGCTGGCAGAGAAAGTGAAGAAATGGACTAGGAATGTGTTCTATAATTTCCTGAAAGTACTGGCGATCAGTGGATCTGTATTAAAACCATCTTTATTCTCTACGATTTGTGCATACTTTGATTTTTTCCCCCCTACTGTGTTCTACAATATGGGTCCAGACATTTAGTGCATGGAGACTTAGATTTAACCAGGGCTATGGTGTAGGCACACAGGTACTCAAAGATAAGTCTGGGAGAGAAATTGAGAGTGTATTCGATGAAGTCATTATTGTGTTTCACCATTTAGTTAAAGGCGGGAAGAGAGGACAAGATGGAAATGAAGACAGTGAAATGCTGGTATCCAAATATTAAAGGTCTTGGTAGGGAAAAAGAATGATAGAGTCTCTTTGGTATATGAAAGAGTGAGCTGAAAAAAATTGAGTGCGTTAGAACACTACTTGAGATTGATATGATGGAACAATTATAGGTATCAGTGGTGACAGGTTCAAAGCAACAAACGCATGACTGTGACTGAGGGACTAAGGCAGGTTGAAGAACATTAGGTGGAAAAAGGTTGAGGAACTGAGAGTTCAGGACATTAAAAGGGCCAGTCCATGATTTTCAATTTATCAAGAATTATGAGAAGTACAACAATAGAATGAGTGACAATCGGCCAAAGATCTATAGTGTAATACATCAAACAACGAAGTGGGATTGTAAAAGGTGCTATTTAATGACCTGACATTTAAAACCTGGGATTGTAAAGGGTAGTAAGGGAGAAACCTACCGAATGCTTGTGCCCAGGGGTGCAAAGGGTATTGAAGAATAACAGCACCACTTCAGATGGCTGCAGGAGAATCGGTGTCCTCAGTTAGGATAAATGTTTTCCCTAAATTGTGGTGGAAAAGGGATGGTTGGGGAAGCACTTCAGTTTAGAGGAGATTTTGCTGAAAATTTATCTTGAGTTCCAGAAGGGGATTTTAATAACTAGAGAAGAGTGGGAAATGGAGTCTAAAAAGGAAATTAACAGAATCATATGTATATGCATTAGAAGCCGGTGGGTTGAGGTGGACCTGGGAGTCTTGCTCTATATTTGGTGATGGCCGTGGACGCAGGTGAGGGCTTAATGAGGTGAGTTCTGATGGTCTTGGTGGGAGATTATGGAGAGGCTGTGAGAGGGGAAAGGAGGGGTGCAAGCACGCCTCATCAGTTGTACCAGGGTCCTGGGACTCCCACTCACTTCCTGCTGATAGAAGCAAAGACTTTTGACAAGGGGCGTTCTTAGAACGCTAAACAAAAGAGTGTTGACTCAGGTACAACAGTCTTCCTTTGTTAGCTGCTGAATAGTGGCCTGTCAACGAGTATTATAGTTAAAAAAGAAAAGCAAAATGAGTAAGTAAACAGAATGCCTCCTGCTTGCTGTAGTTCTGGCATTACATCTTAATTCCATCCTGTGAAAATAGGCCACACAGGCCTATATTACATTGACATTCACAATTCAATTTTTCTAAAGATATTAACGTGATTTGTGGACTGAATTAACATTTTTATAGTATCCCCATGGAAATTGGCAGGAGACAAGTAATGTATATATGAAAACTTGGGCCAGGAAAACTAAAGTGAGGGACTGACTATTGACATTAACGTGAGTAAACCTAGGTCAACTATATTTCAACTCACACCTCGGCCTGTTTAACGTGGAATATTACATTTGAAAAACTATAACAGGTTATTATTCTTCACCTAAACCTGAATGTCTAATTATACTTTGTGAGTACCTAATAGTGAACAAAGAAGAATAAAACTACATTGCTCTCCGCACTAAGGTATGTAGAAATGCAGGTGACATTAAGAGTACGGTGACCTTCAGGACATTTTATTAGATTATATGCTGAGAAGCATCCTTTCACAAGTGTTAGTTTGTAAAGATATTTTTCAAGAATCAACATAAACAATACTGAAATGTCATCATTGCAAAGAGACTCTTGAAAGACCTCCCAAAATGTTCTAAATATACAAAATAGTGGAGGCAAAGGTTTTTAAAAAGAAGTGTTTTCCTTGGCTTCAGATCAAGACAAACTGTTCACTGAAAGGGCAGCTCCTCCCGAGTGTTGAGAACAACTGTTAGTCTCATGTGAACTGAGTGTGCTTTGTTCAATTCATAAAAAAAAAAAGTGTTTTTCTTGGAAAAACAAAGCGTACAGGGTTTTTGGAGTTAGGTCCCCAACACATAGGAGGCACAAATGATGTTTTGGTTTTCAGATGAATAAAATTTCAGACAAAGGAAATTTACATTGTTACCATCTAGGTATTGTTGTTTGGAGAGTGTGCTGGGGGCTTTGTAAAAAGGAAACTATGAGAGCTATATTATTAGCATTTTCAATTGTCATCCATAGATATGAGAATATTTTTAAAATGAAGGTGTAAAGTTTGCATCTCATTTCTGTTTGAAAAATTAGCTTTATTAGTAATGTTACTAGACACATATTAGTTGTTTGGCAAGCAATGCTCTGAGTTAAAATTTTAATAATTTTTTTTTAAAAAAATCACAGCCTGACCAGGCAGTGGTGCAGTGAATGGGGTGTCGGACTGGGATGTGGAAGACCCAGGTTTGAGACCCCGAGCTCGCCAGCTAGAGCGCGGGCCCATCTGGCTTGAGCTAAAGCTCGCCAGCTTGGACCCAAGGTCGCTGGCTCCAGCAAGGGGTTGCTCAGTCTGCTGAAGGCCCATGGTCAAGGCACATGTGAGAAAGCAGTCAATGAACAACTAGGGTGTCGCAACGGCAATGAAGAACTAATGATTGATGCTTCTCACCTCTCTCCATTCCTGTCTATCCCTATCTATCCCTCTCTCTGACTCCCTCTGTCCCTGTAAAAAAAAGAAAAAAATTAAGAATCACAAATCAGAGCAAACCAATGTAAAATCAAATACATTTTCTCTTATTATTTTCTTTATTTTTTCCTTTAATTCAACAATTATGTATTGTCTTTTATATTGCTGGTTGTGTGTCATGCATTGGGGGAACAACAGTTGTGACTATTATTATGTTTTATGATTCTTTGACTGAAAATAACAACAAGGCATCTTGAATGCATTTGTGGAGAAGAATTTATTTTCTGATAAAATCCAAAAATGGGTTAAACAGCTAAATAAGAACAACGCGGGGTTGCAGCTGAGACAAAGGAGCAGGAACTCCTGAACAATCCTTTCTCTTCTTTCTTCTCTTCACTCATTGGCTTCATTCTTTGTCACTGCCAACTGACTTTTATTTCAGATGGCAGAAGAAAGCCCAGTTGATGTAGCATATAAGTTTAAAATTCTGAAATCTGGAGGTATATTAATTGCTTCAACCTGTGTTTGATTCTGATTCCTAAGTGAATAAACAGTGGCAAGAGTGGTGGGATCAAATGAGAATTTAAAATCTCTTATAGGAATCATGTTTTGGTAAGTTGAGCAGACCTGTGCTTGCTTGCGAAAATAGTCACGGTGGCAGTATCATAGAAGCACTTCAGTTAACAACAGCTTTCTGATGATACTTCAAATCTCCTTTGTTGGAATTTGCTGTTTCACTCCAAATACGTATACATATGATTGAACAGGATAGCATTTTCTTTCTCAATGGGTAAAAATTCTTTCATTCGGTTTATTCTGAACATTCATTTATCTTACAGTACAAACAACACCCGTCTTCACAGAAAAATACGTCAAAATATTATTTGAATATTTAACATGTTAAAAATATATTCCTGATATAAAGATATAAATAATGTATTTAGGCCTATTTGTACAAGATGAACTTAAGATACAAAGTGTAGCAAAGAATTTATTTTCTAAATTTGTTTACTTTGCTTTTTATTTTTTAAAGGTAATATACGCTTTTGTAGACTGCCATTAATCGACTGATAAATTGGCATGCACATACATGTATGACTATATATATGACTGCCTTTTCTTTCTAATCTCTATCTACCCATGTAATTTCTCTATAAATGGGTGGTGGGACTGAGAATTCAGAACTGGATTTTGAAGGACACAGGGCATCATTGTTTGTAACTGCACAGCATGCCGCAGAGCATTCTGTAGAGAGTACCCAGACGAGAGTGCCACTGCTCACCCATACCTCACTGGCATTTGTCCTCACTTGGCCGGGAGGGAACTAGGTACTTAGAATAACTAACATTTCCTTTTTCTTGCCTTAATTCTTCTCTGAAACTGTTTGTTACCAGTGTACAGTGACTCACAACTGACTTTATGCTTTAATCTTTATATTGATCCTATACAATTCAGGGAGAAAATGAATTTGGGTGAAAGCCAAATCAGGTAAAAATTATTATATGTTCCATGTCTCTGGGTCATTGTGCATCATCACTCAGAATCCAAAGTATTCCACTGCATAAAAAAGAAAAACGTTGCACAGAAAGTTATTGTTAACTTGAAACAACTTTAGTTCATCACTTCAGAATATTGAAGTTAGGTTCAAATTAAAGGTTTCTTCTCAGAAGCCTTTGCCACATATGCTCTGAGATTTTACATGAGGGTCATGAACAATAGCTGTAAATTAAACCAGATGACCATGTAGCTTCTGTCCTCTTTCAAGTGGCTCTTTTCTAAGTCCTTTTATCATTGAACAATAACATAGAAGTCAGAACTGAGTTACTAAAAGGAGAGTCTTAAGCAACCAAATTAAAAACACATCGCAGCAAACATTTTGCTTTATTCAAATAAAAAAATACATGGCAACAATGCCAGGGGACTCTGATTTTTGGATCATCACATATTGCATTACGTTTTGTATGTATTATGTTCTCAGATATTTCAAAGAATTTCCTCGTTCTGAATAAATCGTATAATAGTTAAACTAATAACATTTGTGCAGTATACATTATTTATACAAACTGGTAGATGACAAAGACAATTTGAATTTAGTATTTAGAGCCCATTCTTTATTTTAAATATTATGATTTAAAGATCTACAGCCAGAAATTTATAGAATAAGAAATGAAAAATGGTTAAAAAGTATTTGAAATTAGGAAAGACAAGTTGTCATAAGATATAGAGATCCTATTTTTTAAACAAGTATTTGATGTTTTATTTTGCCAAAGTGATTTTATTTTTCTGATTTGTGGTTTTGTTTATGAAAAAAAGCTTTCTGAGCAATAAATGAATATTTGTTTTCATTTTAATAACTATATTTATTTAAATACATGCAGTATCTATAGTACCCTTCAAGTAAGTCTAAGAGAGGGATAGACAGACAGGAAGGGAAAGAGATGAGAAACATCCATTCTTTGTTGCAGCGTCTTGGTGGTTCGCTGATTGCTTGTTCATTGATTGTTTTCTCATATGTGCTTTGATGCGGGTGGGGATGGGGCTACAGCAGAGTGTGTTACCCCTTGCTCGAGCCAGTCACCTTGGGCTCAAGCCATCAACCCTGCCATCAAGCTTATGAGCCCGTGCTCAAGCTTGTGACCTCAGGGTTTGAGTCCTCTGCGTCCCAATCCAATGCTCTGTGGACTGTACCACCACCTGGTCAGGCAAAAGTGCATTGTTGTAATAGTAGAAGCAGACCCAAAGAAAACCAGATCTATATAAGATCAGGGGATGGGTGAAAGATAGGTAGATAAATTCTCAAGATTGATAAGGAGAGTAGCTACCACATCAGTAGCCAAAGGGAAAAATAAAAGTTCCTAGCATAGAATATATCATTTTTTTTTCTAAAAGGATGAACACTGCTATGCTTAATTCCACATGATAATTGAAATATGTTCCGTAGTTTGGGATCAAGACTTTTATATGATTAAGATGTTGGCACCTCGTTATGGTGTTCTTAAACCTCTATTCATCCCTAACCATATACTGATTATTAATTCACTTTGAGAAATAGAACAAAATTATCAAACATTCATAGATAATCCAGCATTGATAAAAATGCTACAATCTCATTCTGTGACTCAGTTTCTCAAAACTACCTTGTGATTTTTGCCAAACCATGACCATTTCTAATAAAGGCACTTAGAGAATTTAGAATGCCTTTAAGATAAAAAGTTCCTTACTCTAACAATTTAATGGGCTCAGGACAAGGTTTAATATGAATATAGATTTACTTATTGTAAGCCATGAGCTTCTTTGTCTTTCATGATTCAGACGCCCCCCCCCCCACACACACACATTTTTCCGTGTAGATTGGTGAGAGTATTTTGCAACTATCTGAGAGTTTTTCATCTTACAACAATCACTGGAGTTTAAATTGATCCTTATATATTTTTTTCAATAATATGTCTTTGTGGCTTATTGAGTCTAGGAGATCTTTCCATGGGTTCCCACCCTTGAGGTTCATTCCCTATTACTGTTCTGTCTCCTTGTGTGTGACTTATCCTCTCCTACAACTCACTTATAAACAACAGAAAGTGAGAAAACTGACCAGATATGCTACATAAGATTCGAGCAGCCATCTTGCTGGAGTCTCTTGACTCCCTTCTTCAAGGCCTGCATCCTTGTTGAGGGCTGCCTATGTCCATCTGGAAACCCATATGACAAGGAGCTGAGGACAGCCCCTAGGAGCTGAGGGCAGCTTTTGGTTGATGCAAAACAAGAAACTGTAACCCTAAGTCATCAAGCCACAAGGAAGTGAATTCTGCTCACAATGGCATGTCCTTTGCTGCTTAAGCTCACATGAGACTCTGCTGAAACTTTGAATGGAGCCTTGAGAGACCCTAACAGAGTATCCAGCTAAGTTATGCTCAGATTCCTACCTGTAAGAAATTGTGAGATAATAAATGTATTTTGCTTTAAACTTCACATGTGGGTTAATTTGTTGCACAGCAATAGGTAACTGATACAGACCTGTTCTTTAATATAGGAGAAAAATTTTTAAAAATGATTTGCACAAGAACTGTGCCAAACCATCAAAAATGCGCTTCAGTTATAGTTCAAAATTGTCCTCAATCTCCTCTTCAACCGCAGAGCATGGTCCGAAGCTCTCCCCACTTGCACAGGAGGCTGCTCAGGGAAAGAAGGATATTTCACACTTCGTAAAAGGGAGTCTTACAGGAATCAGTGTGGCAATAGAGGGACTGCAAAGTCAGTCTGAACTGTATACATTGGAACTTTCAGCTGGCCAAGCTAAGCTCACTGGACATTTTTATATCTGTGAGTTTAATGCTGTGGAACTTCCCTGACACACCATTAAGGGAATAGGGAGGGAGATTTGACAGGATATTTAAAGGTAGTGAGTGCAGAAAACCACAACAATGTCAGGTTTATGCCCCACTGAGCTCAGCCTGCTCAATGAACCAGTTATTCTTGCTCTATTGCAAGGACCATAGACTGTGAGCTAAAGACGGAAGCTCTCGGCGCTGCTACTTACAAGAATCATAAACTTGATAAAGATGTCTAATGCAATATTAAGTTTCTCTTGTATAGCAGGCATTAAAAAATATTACACACCTGTTATGCTATGTATTTCTCATGATATCTCCATGGACTATCACTGTTGCGTTTAGTTTATAAGTGAGGAAAAACTTCAGTTAGTTATCCAAGGTCATCAAGTTAGGATGCATAGTCAGACTTACTGGATGTCAAGTTCCTTGTTATTTCTATTATTTCATACTACTACTTTAAGATACATGTCTCGGCATTTCTCAAGTCATAATGGTTGTGAGGTTGGGGTAAAATACTCCAAAAATGATTTTGCATATAGTATGTGCTCAGTAATCGGTAGCTTGGTTATCACTGACTTCCTACGCGCAACTCATATCATAATTAATACCCTATAATACCAGGTTTCAATGAATATCAAGAGCATCTTCAAAGTGAAAAGAAAAGAGCAGCATTCTGTCTTATAAAGGCTTAAAAGTATCTCTACCTTAATCTTGGTGTTTAGTTCTTTTTAATTTTTTGTGTACTGACAACCTAAGCTTTCCTTTAAGTTTATGAAATAACAGTTGAACAGAGAGATAAAGTGAGATCCAAAAACATGAACTAGGTTAAATGGCTCAAATCTCCAACCTTAAAGAAGTTTAGGGGTTTCCATCCTTCACGTTTAAGCATCACAGGCTCCCTTTTGTAGCAAGAGATTTGAGAGGTTTGATTCCTCTGGCACACCTTCCAGCAGCAGTGTGCTGTAGTCAATTACAGGAACCAGTGACATTTCATAAAATAACTCTGACACCCAATATAGGTTTGCCAAGCTGAAACATAATATAAATAGCATATACAAGCTACTACTGATTATCACTATATTTCCTCAGAGGAAGGACGTTTTAAATTTAAATACGTATAGAGGAGCATAATGAAGGACAGCCCTTTGAATGAATACATTTAACTTATACAGAAGGCATGCCCTGCCTTCGTTTTTTGTAGCTCTACTGTGTCTTGCATCAGACTCATGAAAGCTTTGACGTTGACAGACGCAAATCCTCAGGCTGGGCTTTGGGGACCACGGACCCAGGACTCCTAGCCCACGTTGCAGTGAAGAGTGTGGTCAGGATTCCCAGAGCTCCTGCTGGATGTGCTGTCCCCTGTTGGAGCTGTGGCTTGTCAGCTCCTGGCCAAATGCACTGCGGTGAAAGGCTTCAAGTGGACACCATGTTGTGGTTTGCTGTTTTACAACCCCCAGAGCCCTGTGTGGTCCAAATCAGCAATCCTTAGTGGCCCTCAAATCCCCAAAAATCTGCCCAGTTCCACCGTTACATGATTTATTTAGATAGTCCCCCCTCTTCTTCCCAAGATGTTGGCCAGAGTGGTGGCTGATGCTGTTTGTGTAACACTCCATCCTTTGGGATCTGGGGGGTTGAATCAAATGCATAGCAACTGTGAAGAAAAGCTGTAGTCAGGAAGGGATCACATTTATGGTTTTCCACAGGCTCCTCCCAGAGTTTCCCCCTTTGCCTCCGTCCCCCTTTCCCTGGTGTTTCAGGGTTCGGAGGTAGAACGCTCTCGGGAACATTGGCGTAATGAAACATCACAGACTTCCCAGATTGCCAGGCCAATCTCATCAAAACACACACGAGGAGTCGGGGCTGCCTAGAGAAAGATGCATTTTGCAAAAAACACACAGCAAGTTAGCCATGGAAACCTCTCTAGGATTAGTAGCACTCTGCTGTCTTTATTGAGAAAGAATATTCTTTTCTTTATTTAGCTCAAACATGGTTAGAGCTTTTCCAAAGAAGCTTTGAAATTAAGAATAGAAAAAAAAATACTCACATACAGAAATGAATGAGTTATCAGAAAGCCTTCCAGGACCTTGAAAAGCAGCAGTGATTGCTTAAAATATTATAAACTTTGGAAATAAGCCCAAATCCCATGAGACACAGGACAAATAAAAAATTATCTGTGTGTCTTCATATCATTCAATGAACAATGGGGATGAGAAAACCAACCTTGTAGGACCACAGTAAGGGTGAAATAGGACAGTGTGTATAAAAGTCTTAGCCCAGTGCCTATCCCATAATAAATGTTACTATGGAAGCCAATGGCACTGTGGTTGGTGGTTGCTGCTTCCATTGCTTTTGCTGATACAATTAGTATCAATCCTATCAGCTCAGCATTTACAGAAATCCATGGTCTTTTATTTCCTATCAAACTGCTCTAGAGAAACCATCAAAGTCTCTATTTTTAATCTTAGGACATTTTTATCTTTCACCTTTTCTTCTATTCCCTCCTTGTTTTTGTCCTATGGCTCACAAGCAGGCTGGAATTGTAGAATGAAATACAGCCTCCATTACCAGCAAAAACAAGAAATGGGCACCACGACTAATGTTTTTCTCACAAAGAAACCTTCCTATTTTTCAAGTATTTATTAAAATATGATGGGAAAAAATGGTGAAATTTCTGACAGTTTCTGTAATACAAGTTAGACATACACTTTCCCTTTAGCCCATTAATTCTATTCTAGGTATTAACTTGAGAAAAGTGAAAACATGCCTTCAGACAAAAATTTTACCAAGAATATTTATAGAAGCTTTCTTCATAATAGCCCCAAACTAGAAACAGCTCACATTTCCATCAATAGGAGAATGAATAAAAATATTACTATAAATAAATATATTACTATAAATAAATATATTATGAGATAGTGACATAAGGGAATCGTCCACAGCAAGGAAAATAAGTTAACTATTGGTACATGTGACAACATGAATGAAAAAATGGCAGTAGGAAACACTAGGAGTGATAGATTTGTTGTGCATCTTGACTCGAGTGATCAATAGATGTATACATTTTATCAAATACTTCACTTAAAATCCAAGCATTTCACACTGTAAAATACCATCTGCCAAAACCAGAGTCCGGGTCGTAGGCACAACACGGCTCTACCTTGTGGCAATGATAAGAATGCAAGAGGAGAGAAGGCAATTACGACGTTTCCACTTTCGTCGGAGCAATGAAGAAAAGTGAATGGACATCCACAGTGAAGTTTATTATTTAGAAAAAAAGTAGAGAAAAGGGTAGTTGGACAACTACCAATTTAATGACTATACGTAGATGAACAGAAGGTTTAGAGAAGATTTTATATATTAAAATGATGGTTAATGTTAAAACCACAAATACAATTGTTCTTTGAGACCTATGGAGATTCATGTTTTTTTTCCTCCCAAAAAATATTTGATGTACTGATCATGACATTGCACACTGATGTATTTAAGCCCAGAAATAGATATGCCTCTTAAGCTAACCAGCAAAACCCTGGAGATCTTGCCATCACAATATTTATTTAAATTTTAGTTTATTTTGACCCCTTTAATAATTTTAAACACATTATGTTATATATGTATATATATATACAGATATGTCTTCATTTTATATATTATATATACATATATATATATATCTTTATTTACTTTGTAGTGTTTGCATTTTGATATTTGCTCCTTTTTCAAGGACTATGTAAATAATTGCAATAATTGTAATCTATATTTGTCCACATGTCCTGAATAACTCTGTAAGTTTAATTTCCAAGCTAGGTCCTGGCCAGTTTGCTCAGTGGGTAGAGCATCCACCTAGCATGCGGGCATCCTGGGTTCGACCCCTGGTCAGGGCACATATGGGAAGCAGCCAACTGCTTCTCTTCCAAACCCCCTCCCCCTTCTCTCTCTCTTCCCCTCTCCCAGCCAGTGGCTCGGTTGGTCTGAGTGTTGGCCTGGGCGCTAAGGATAGCTCGGTGATTCAAGCATAAGCTCCACACAGGGGTTGCTGGGTGGATCCTGGTCAGGGTGCATGCAGGAGTCTGTCTCTTCATCTCCCCTTCTCTTTCATTAAAATTTAAGAAAAAATTCAAACTGGCAAATATCTACATTTATTAAGGTATAGTTTTTTTCTCTGCACACTGGGAGTTTCTTTTATGAACCTAGCCTCCAATGAATTCCATAATATTATTTATAGAAAATGTAAAAGAATCAGGTAATTATAACAACTTTGATTTTTTACATTTTAATTCTTCAATTTAAATAAGCTTATTTTTATTTCATAACAATGAATATTCATTTCTTTGTTGCTTTTTGGGTTAACTTTTTGAAAGATTAGCTTCCTATGATCTGTCTGCATGTCCTTCCCCTACTCACTTCCACAGTGCCCTGCAATCTGACTTCTGTTCCCATCGCTCTAAACAAACTATTCTTTTTAAATTGCCTGGAAAGTGTTTTTAAATTCAAAGCATACATTTTAGTGATTTTCTTAATTAATTTTGGCTGCATTTGACATTAAAAAATGTCTTTTCAGCCGCTTTTACTATCACTCCTCCTTTCTCATGCTTGTTAGATTGTTTCTTCAAATTCTCTCTTGGCTTTATTTTCTCTTTAAGAGTGGTATTTCTTCCGATTTTCATTCTTGGCCTATAGACCTCTTGTATCACTCTACATGGCTATGATTTACAGTCTAGTTTACATATGGCTGAAGCCTAAATTGTCATTGCTGACTTTTCTGCAGCACCTCACTCACTAAATGAACATAAGCCTTTCAAAGTGATACCATATTGGCCCTGGCCCGGTAACTCAGTTGGTTAGAGTATTGTCTCTACATGCCAAGGTTGCAGGTTTGATTCCCAGGCAGTGCACATAAAAGAATCAAGAGATGAATGCATAAATAGGTAGAACAACAAGTTGACATTTTCTCTCTCTCTCTAAAAATTAATAAGAAAAAACAACAATAACAAAAACCAAAGTGACACCATCTTAATATTTCTCAAAGCTAAACATCTTCTTCCTGAACTGATCTTCATATATTTGTTATCTATGCTAAGAACACCAGTTTGCAATAAATCTTGTAATAAATACATAGCTTGAAGTAGCTGCCCATATTTAACCCCGTATTATATTTTAACTTGTACAGAATATTTTACTATTCAGGAGTCTCATTGTCAATATAGTCTTTTAGGTCCTATATTTCTTTAGTTAAGATTATTGCGAGCCTCCTAACTTATGCTTTTGTTTCTATTTTCCTCACCTTACCATCCACATTATGATTAGTGTTATCTTCCTAAAATGCACAGCAATCCACCCGAATCTTAATGATACTACTCAGAGATTGCATATTTTCCTTAACATATAACAATATAACCATGTCTATTTTATCAAGAGACACAGGTCAAAGATTTCTGAATCTATATTTCACTGGAAACATTTGGATCTATTTCTTTGGGTCTGCACGCGGCATTGTCAACCCTGCAGGAACCGCAGGTATTGCGCTTCTTGACCCCACATGCTACCAAGCTCATGATCTCTGCAGCTTGCCAGACAAGAGCAAACTAAAAAGATCAACATCAAAACTTCCAAATTGCATTTATTAGATTTACAAAGCATTCAACGTCAGTAAACCTGAGCTCCAGCAAATGTCAGCAAGTTTTCTTTCTGGAAAAAAGAGAGCAGAACACGGAAGCTGGGTCACAAGGTTGTTTGAGGTCAGCCAGAGCTGATATAATACCAAAAAAATTTTAATAATCATATCTAAGACTCAAGGCCCGTGGGTTCTGAGAAAAATACTTGTAGGTCTAAATCTGAGCAAGAGAATGAAGGATGGTGATGGTGATCTCATACTTCCATTTCATTTCATGCAGCCATGCATAGAAAGGATCTGGGGAACTCATTTCAGAAAAGAACGCCAGCTCTGGGAAATTCTTGAGTCATTAGGCTATAATTGTGTTCAGAAGCCTATGTGAAAAGAAGCCAGAAACCACTGTATGCTGGCAAGTAACTTCTTTCTTAAAGGGCACCGAGGAAGCTGTGCACAACTATATGAACAAATGCATTCCAATAATGTTCTGACTGTAACATCCTCTGAAGATGCTCTGAATGGCTCCGATAGGCGGGCAGTAGCATGTGCTAGAAAGAACTTTTATCAACATGGAGAAGACCTGTGTTCTCCTGGCTCTAATACTTACTAGCTTTTTAACCACAGGCAATTCTTTTTTCTTCACTGTATTTTTCTTTTCATATCAGGGAGGGGAGAGAGGAATAGAGTTGCTTTGAAGATCAAATAATATTGGAGTATTAAAGCATGCTTTCTAAAACATTGAAAAGACTGGGTTGCTATGAACTGCCTAGTTCCACATTTAACAACAAAGTTTGCATGCTCTCGATGTAATTATCTAGTAATGCATGATGAAAGTTTCTACAGAATTCTGTTTTTTATTCTTTTTAAAATTTATTGGCTTGACATGGTTTGCCAAACCGTACAAGTTTCAAGTGTGCAACTCAGTATAATATCACCTACCCAATGCATCATGCCCCACCCCCAGCCCTAAACAAAGTCTTTTTCTGCCCACATTCCTCCTCCCCACTAAGCTCCCCTCCCCTCCCTTCACCCCGCCCCCCTGCAAGCTCTTTGCCACTCAGTTTGTCTGTATCTATGTGTTATGTATTTATATATTTTGGCTAAGTTCTTCACTTTCTTATTTTATTTTATTTTATTCATTTTAGAGAGGAGACAGAGTGAGAAAGAGAGAGAGAGAGAGAGAGAGAGAGAGAAAGAGAGAAAGGGGGGAGGAGCTGGAAGCATCAACTCCCATATGTGCCTTGACCAGACCGGTACAGGGTTTTGAACTGGCGACCTCAGTGTTCCCAGGTCGACACTTTATCCACTGCGCCACCACAGGTCAGGCTCTTCACTTTCTTTTATCCAGTTTCTTCTTTCTTCTTCCCTCGATAGCTGCCCATCTGTTCTCTGTGTCCATGCCTTTGTTTCTGTTTTGTTCCTCAGTTTATTTTGTTTATAGATTCTAGATATAAGTGAGATCATATGGTACTTGTATTTCTCTGCCTGTTCTATTTCACTTAGCATAATCATCTTCAGATCTATCCATGCTGTCACAAGGGTAAGATTTTCTTCTTTTTCATGGCTATGTATTATTCTATTATATAAATGTACCACAGCTCTTTTATCCAGTCATGCACTGATGGAAATTTGGGCTGTTTCCCGATCTTGGCTATTGTAAATAGTGCTGCAATGAATATGGGGTGCATATATCTCCTTTTCAATTAGTGTTTTGGGATTCTTAAGGTGTATTTGCAGAAGGGGGATACCTGGGTCAAAAGTCAGACCCAATTTAAATTTTTTTGAGAAAACTCCATATTGTTTTCTACAGTGGGTGCATGAGTCTGCATTGTCACCAACATTGCATAAGGTGTCCCTTTTGTTCACATCCTGACCAGCACTTGTTTGTTGATTTGTTTACAATAGCTATTCTGGCAGGTGTGAGGTTATATCTCATTGTGGTTTTAATATGCAGCTCTATGATGATTAGTGATGGGAAACACTTTTTCATGTGCCTATTGTTTATCTGAGTGTCCTTTTTGGAGAAGTGTCTATTCAGGTTCTTTGCCTGTTTTTTAATTGGATTTTTGTCTTTCTGGTTTTGAGTTTTATAAGTTCTTTATCAGTTTTGTTTAATAATCCATTACTAGATGTATCGATGGATATATTCTCTCATTCAGTGGGTTATCATTTGTTAATGGTTTATTTTGCTTTGCAAAACCTTTTTATTTCTATGTTATTCCTAATTGTTTATTTTTTTCTTTGTTTTAATTGCTGAAGGAGACATATGACCATAAACATTGCTGTCAGAGATGTCTGAGATTCTACTGTCTATGTTTTCTTCTAGGACTTATATGGTTTTGTTAGATTTAAGTATTTTCTCCATTTTGAGTTTATTTTTGTGAGTGGTATAAATTTGTGATCTACTTTTATTTATTTTTTTGCATGTATCTGTCTAATTTCTCCAATACCATTTATTAAAAAGACTGTCTTTACTCTTGTCTTCTTTGTCAAATATTAATATATTAATTGACCATATAGTTGTGGGTTTATTTCTGGGTTCTCTGTTCTGTTCCATTAACCTATATGCCTGTTCTTATGCCAGTACCAGGTTGTTCTGATTACAAAAGTGTTATAGTATAGCTTGATGTCAGGTAGTGTAATACCTCCCACTTTTTTTCTTCCTTCTCAAGATTGCTGCAACTATTTGGGTTTTCTTTTGGTTCTATATAAATTTTTGGAATACTTGTTCTAGATCTGTCAAATATGCCATTGGTATTTTAATAGGGATTGAATTGAATCTATAGATTGCTTTGGGTAGTATGGACATTTTAATGATGCTTACTTGCATGGCCAAAGAAACTGATGAATTTGCTAGAAATTGGAGAGAGATTCATTATATGTTCTGTTGAATGCAACTGAGAGATAAATCTCCCCATTTTTACCCATATTATTTAGTTTTTGATATGGTTATAATATTATATGGACAATCTGTCACAAATACACTTGTATTTTATAAATAAGTGCATACATACTAACCAAAAAGTCATCTTGTATACATAAATGGAATGGTATTGTTTTTGTATTTTTTCCCATTTATATCCACATGTCGATATTGAGTACTTGCCATCTAACACAAATGTCTTCTAATTTTATGTTGGAAGAAATAAGTAATCTTAAGTCCTTCTCTAGGAAGAATTACAGTAGGATCCTGAGTGCAATATGAATTGGACTGAGTTTTTGGCTGTGTTCATGCAAATGACATATTAGAAAAGGGCATGAGCCTGACCTGTGGTGGCGCAGTGGATAAAGCATCGACCTGGGAACACTGAGGTCGCCAGTTCAAAACCCTGCACTGGTCTGGTCAAGGCACATATGGGAGTTGATGCTTCTAGCTCCTCCCCCCTTTCTCTTTCTCTCTCTCTCTCACTCACTCTGTGTCTCCTCAATAAAATAAATAAATAAATAAATAAATAATTTTAGAAAAGGGCATGAAAACTAAACATTAAAATATATTGCATGAAGATATGCAACAGAATATATCCAAAGAGTGTTTTGAAGAATTTGTAACCCACACTGGAAACCTTGTCAAAGTTAAGAATCAGTTGTTCCATTTTAGTCAGGCACTTATATGTGCCATTCTGTAAAAATTTATCAACATGGTACTAAGATTGTGCCCTTTATTGGTTTCAGATTAAATTTAAATCTCATGTATTTCTAAGCTATTAATCATGATGTAAATGATATTTTAAACTTTTTCCTTTGCTATGTGGTGGAGAGCATCCTTGGGGAAAAGTACTACTCTGTAAAAACACTACCTCCCCTACTCTTCATACTTCCTAACTTATTTCAATTATGTTCTAGTTTCTTCTCATGCAAGTCATTTCCGGCTCTGTAGCTTGTAGACCATCCCACCCTGGAATTCCAGCGTCACCCAGAATTGCATTATACCACTCAAAAATAAACTTTTCATATCAAGAGCCTTTTTTATTAATAGCATTTCACTTTGAATTGCATTTAAAACAAAGTGCGATGGCAATTTCCTGAGCAATCACTAGAATTTACTGCTGCTTTTCTTCATCTGTTCTTTCATCGCATAGAGGAGATGGATATCACATCCAGCCAATTAAAATCCAGACAATATAGCTTGCCTTTATTTGTAACTGGGTTTAAGTTTGTTAAAAGAGGCATGCTTAGCCTTAATTACTATCACTGTTTACTTAGGACATGGTAGCAAGTAAAATTTCAAAGAAAAAGAAATCATAGATTATGATAAAATTTCTAAATGTTCTACATGGACCAATGCCTTCCATGTGCAGGTGTGGGGCTTTCTACAGCAGACAGTATGTTTCTACAGCTGTTGCTCTTTCACACCTGTCAAAGGGCTTTGACTGTGCTGGAGTTTGTCCTTAAAGAAGAAATGAACACAATGATCAAATATCATCCACCTCTCATAAATCTTTCCTTATTCATGCTCAGAGTGGTGATAACTGAAAAAACAAAAAACAAAAAACTCATTGGGGAGTTAATTACCAAGCAGAAAAATCTGGGTGTGAGAATTTTCTTTTTGGTTTAAAACTACTATTTCTATTTCTATTTTAGTATTACAATTGCTTTGGTGAAAGTTGAGAAAAAGTGGAGAACCGGTTTGCTGAATATGCATACTTGTTTTTTAGAAAAGGTATGTTGTGTAAGTCTCTTAACTCAAAATGATCTTTTTATATGTAAGTAATCAGAGGATATTTACTATTTTTTCTGAAAGTTATGACAGTTTTCTAAGCTAAACTTGTCTTTTACCAAATAATGACAGGAGTCTCAATGAGAATGAGTGACATGGTCAGTTTCACACAGACAGAGCATAGATGGAAACAGTTCTATATGCCAGCTGCTCCTCTAATGAGTGTAATTTAGGTTAATAATCTCCTTGTTTTAAAATAAAAATAATTATGGGGCGTGGTAAGCTTATCAGCCAGTCATTCTTTAATGTGAATGGATTTAAATTATTTTCTTCTTAAATGATATCAGTTGCAGAAATGAGAGAATAAGCATTTGAAGGAAGGGAGAGAGGGTTATTGGCATCTTTGGCAGATAAAATACAGTGTCAAAAGTTGGAGGATAAAGAAAAGAAATTGTAGTTTAAAAGAAAATGAAGGTATGACTAGAACCAGAAAGAGAAACAAAGGGCACCAAACAAACATAACGTATTTTGGTGTCTAAAGAAGTCTCTTCTTATCTAGATCAGTTAACATGTGGTTGGAGGTAAGGAACAGAAAACCAGATAATAGTAACTTATGTAAAAACCAAAAAGGAAACATTTATCTTATTCAAAACAAACATTTAATTACTTCTTGGACAAGACTGAGATAAGCTGTTCAAAAGCAAGTTCTTCTATCTTTCTTCTTGCAATGTAGACTTTTTGTATTTATGGTTATTTATCTTTTTATAGCTGGAAGATAGCTGCTTTGGCTCATGACATCAAAATGTCATCGAAAGGCAAAAACTAGGGTACAAAATTTTTGCTTAAGTGAAAATCCCCCTAAAAGATATTTCCTTGTGTATTATTTACCACAACAGCTAGGTGTATATTTAATCCTATGCTCACCACCTCACCACAGGCAAAGAGGATAGGGCCATAGTAATGGTAGTTTTAGTTCAATTAGGAATCATCCTGTGACACTGGTAAGGGCTTCCACTTGCTTCAAAACTGGTGTATTTGTGGAGAAAATGACAAACGTAGATATATTTATTTTTAAAGTAATAATAGTATCTGACACATCACCACTGGATGGAAAAAATAATATGGTAAGAATGTTTACCATGTTATATCAACAATTCTTGTAAACCATACAATTAAAACAAATCTGTCCGTGGACAGGAACAACAGTTGGGTGATAGGCAGGGAGGGGTGGGGAAGTGGAGGAGGTCATACGGCATAAATGATGATGAGTGAAGATTTGCGCTGGGGAGTGATCACACAATACATTGTACAGAGATGTTTTGTAGAACTGGGGACATGATACCTGCATAATTATGCTAACTCTTGCCACCCCAATAAATTTAATTTAAAATAAACTAAATAATAATAATAATAATAATAAATATATCAACACATCTACCAGCCATGCAGTTTCCATAGTTATAAGTTGAATTTATTTAAGCCATATTAATTTATTAAACAGTTTGATTTTCAACATGGGTAAATTATTAGAGTATGTACATATGGAAAAATAATCTGAATATTGGCACTTCCTAGGTAGTTCAGGTATCTTCAAGTATGATTGGTTGTAGCACTGTCTATTTATAATTGAAATAAAAAAATGCCTAAAATTTAACAGTCTAAGAATTACACATTTATAACCTTCCAGTCTTATAGGTCAGAAGTTCAACCTCAGTCTCCCGAGGCTAAAATCAAGATATTGAGAGGACTCTGTTCCATTGTAGAGACTCTAGAGAAAAAAAAATGCATTTTCTTACCCTCCTCAGCTTCTAGAGGTTATTTACATGACTTTGACTGGTGCCCCTTACCCTCTTGGTGCAAAGGCAGCAATACCAGATTGAGTCATTTCTACATTACATTCTTTCCGACTCCTCTTCCATAGTCACATCTCCCTCTCTTACCGTGGTTTGGGATGGTTCTCGAATTTTAAGTCTTCATGGGGTTAGCTTGGGCCCATCCAGATAAAATAAGATAATCTTTCCTATCACATGATCTTTGACTTGAGTCACTTCTGCAAAGTCTCTCCTAAAGGTACAGAGGTTCCAGCAGTAAATAAAGGCATGAATATTTTTTGAGGGACAAGGCACTTTTTTTACCCCACAACTGACAAAATTTTTGTTCTCATTTTACTGAAAATTATTCACTGTCGTATTCAGATCATTTCAAAGGTGGATTTTACTGTTTTGCCTTGAGAACCTGAAAAATACTACAATCAATTTTTAAATAATGTTTATTAACAGCATATAACCTTTGAAGAGAAAGAGCTTTCTGGTAATTTTATTTCTAGAAGTTCAAATGTGTGTGTGTGTGTGTGTGTGTGTGTGTGTGTGTGTGTGTATAATTTCCCATAAGAAATCTAAAATGCCATTGCGCTCAAATAAACTGAAGTGGATGTATTATTGGGAGAAGGGGTAGAACCAAATGAAACATAATCCATCAATCACCTCTGCCTGGTCAGATCGGACCAATCAAAACTTTCCAGAAGATGATGATGTATGACATGACACCTCATTGTGTGAGTGTACCTTGCCCTTAGGAGACAGGAATTTCCTCCGTTCTTTTCTCAGATAGTCTGTCTTCAGAATTTTTAGCTCTGAGTGATTCCAGACTTGTTATACTTACTTGAGGAAAAAGAGGAAAACACTCTTTTCAAATAATACAACATTGGAGAATAAGAAATATCTTTAGGAGTTTTTGAAATTTTATCTATAAGACTAGCATATTTTTGAGATGTCAAATGTTTCCATTAATAGAACTAAGACTTGTTTGAGTAGAGTTTTGTATAAGATAGAAGTTATTAATATCAAATTATCATAATCACTAGTTAATGATTATTTGCCATATATAATTTTTTGGTTAAGGGAAAAATAACCATATAGATAAAATTCAATGATATATAACCATATTACTAAGTTTGGGTAAACTTCCATTTTACCTGGTTTTCTTAAAGCTCATCGAAATGGACAGATTATAACTTTTCTCACTTTTACATCTTCGCAAAAACTCTGTTTTTGTTTTTCAAGAACAGACTGTTTTTCTTTTTTTAAATCAAATGAGAAGTTGGGAAAGTGCCTGAAAGATCAAACTAACTTGGTGACTTGATGACTTACTTCAAGCTTAAGAGAAGACAATTTGTAGTAACTTTTATCAAACAGTTTATGTCAAGACTAGCAGGACAAAAATTTGTTAAGTATTCCATATGATTTTGCATCTAGTAAGATTTCAGTATACATAGTTATATAACCTTTGACCTGTCAGTGACAACTTGGTGTTAGAAGTTGCCATCTTAGTAGTAGATTATCTCCAAAAACTGATGTCAAAAATGGCATCCATTTCCTATATGCATGCACCTCTTTTCTCACAAAATGATGAGGCCTGTTTTCATTTTCATGGAGTCTGGACTGGTCCTGTGACTTTGCTGTGACCAATAAAACATGGTGAAAGTGATACCGTGCTAGGTCTAAATCTAGGCTTCAAGAGGCGGGTTAGTTTTTGCTTTTATTCTGTCAGGTCCCAACTACTATGCTGTGAGGATATAAGTCTAGACTACTGGAGGGAGAAAGGCCACATGGAGCCAAACCAAGTGCCCAGCTCACAGCCAACGTCAGTTGTCAACATTGGGGATGAAGCGTCCTAAGACATCCTACCTCAGAAGTTTAGCCCAATAACATATGGAGAGAGCCATGGAGCTGAGCTCAGCCAAACATGGAATCATGAAGAAAAAAATAAAAGATTTTAAGCCACTAAGTTTTGAGGAGGTTTAGTTACAAAGTAATAGATAACTAAAATAACTAAAGTATGTAATGACGCCAATTCCTAGTCTCATAACTGAAGTCCCTATCAAAGAAACGGACACAAAGTTTTTTTTTAAGAACAAAGCTGTGTAGATTTGTAAGTTTTATAAGCAAGATATCTATTATTGTTATTCCATTTTCTTTGCCTCTCGTTATTCATCTTTCATGAATTTTGGGTTGTTTCTTTTTCAGAATTAACATATATATCATGGCTAGTGGATTAGTAAAATTGATTTTTTGTGAGGAGCTTAAATTATTCAAAGACAAAATAAGTCTAAATATTGAAGTCAATATTCTTTAAAACTGCCTTTGACCATATGAGTATTAAAATGAATCTTAAAATATAAAAAATGTCTCACTCTTATGACTAAAACAAACAAGTAAACAGAAAAATCAAGCAATTTCTAGTAAGTAATAAGAAGTACAAGAGCAGCCCATGCCCTAAGAAATAACTTACTAATGGTTTGATGTTAAGAAGTTGGGATATGCCCATGGCTGATCAAGGTGACAGGGTATATAGCCTCAAGTAGACCTGTCCGAAATATAATTGATGCAAAAAAACAGTGCAGGCTACTCAATCATGTCATACCTTTTCCTGACTTGATATAATGGTGCTCATGGCACTCAAAGAGAAAAAGAACTCTGCAGTGTATAAACTCTCAGCATTTATCCAACACCGTGTGGGAAAACAGTACTCTGATTCAAGGGGCTGAAGTTCTTCCGGTAGAATTCCTAGAGTGAAGAAGAAATTCACATAGCTTCATGCCACCATGTGAGAACATCCAACTTGTCCTTTCCAAATTTTAGTTTCTCTATTAGTGTGACTTATGCTTTTGGACTTGATTGTGCTTGCCTATTAGTAGGAAGTTGCTTATGCACATGTTTGGCCCTGAAAAGGAATTTTTTTTTTATTATAGAGAACACAGATCCACTGAATTATTGTATAGTATTATATCATATAATCTTCCAATAAAATACATGAGAATGTGAGTGAAAAACAGTAGAACCAATTTTAAGGTATGAGTGTAGTGACCATAGTCAACGACGATGAATTGTTAGAGAAATATTTTTTCCCCATGTTCAGATTATAAATAAAATCTGTGATTTAAGAAAATAAAAAGTGAATAGACGTCAAAGACTCTTGGGTCTCTCATACAATTGGTTGAAAACATAACCATTAAATTTATTACTACCAGAATTCTGGAGGATGCACTGGCATCTTGTTGATATATAAGTGTCACTTTAAAATTGATTAGTGGTTCTTACTAACTCTGAGCCTCATCAATTCTGGGATGTTTATAAAAGCAAATTGCTGATTCAAGTATTCACAGGTATTAATGCTATAATTTGTTGTCATTCCTTTCCCCTGTTTAAGAATTCGGCTGAGGCCCTGGCCAGTTGGCTCAGTCCTAGAGTGTTGGCCTGATGTGAGAATGTCCCAGGTTTGATTCCCAGTTAGGGTATACAGAAAAAGTGACCATCTGCTTCTCTACCACTCCGCCTTCTCCCTCTTTATCTCTCTTCCCCTCCCACCACCATTTGGTTTGAGCACATTACTCCAGGCACTTATGGATTGGTTTGTTGAGCCTTTGCCTCAGGTGCTAAAAATAGCTTGGTTGCAAGGATGACCCCGGTTGGGCAGAGCATTAGCCCAAGACTAGGTTTGGCAGGTGGATCCCAGTCGGGAAACATGCAGGAGACTGTCTATCTCCTTTCCTCTCACTTAAAAAAAAAAAGAAAAGGAAAATAAAAAAGAATTTGGCTGATATATCTGTCTTTTCTGTTTGTCCCTTTTTTCTTCCTCCCTTTTTTCTCCCACTCTTTGCTTTGTATATTTTTAAATTAGTATAAGTATAATAAAGTGAAAGTTTTATTTTCTTAACTTCTATTTCCTACTTAACCTTTGTCTAAGAAATGAGAGTGGGTAAGCTCAAAACCATTTGTTCATACATGTGGTTGGGTCACAGGAAATGAATAAAAATGCATACGGTTAGACCTGGACAAAGTAGGTAAAGTTATCAGCTGTGATTGAGAACTTAATCATATTTCATCATTTGTTAGTGGTCATGTATGAACAATTAGTTAAGATGAAGATAGGTAATTTTGATTGGTCATGAATTGAGTGATTACACACTCTGCTTGCCTGAAACCGTCTTGGTGTTTATGTGTCTGTTGTCCAAGCATAACATTTCCTGTTGCTCCCTTTCACTTTCAAAAGTGCTTCCTATTTTGAAAGAGAAATTTTATGCTCATCCTAATTTTAGAAATTTTTGAAAATATAAAAAAGTAAGCTCCCAAGTGGCCAGATTTATCATGTGTATTTTTAATTTTGTTGACTACTAATCTCTTAGTTATGAATAAATTTAGGAATAACTGAAAGAAGAACTGAGAGTTAATAAAAGGAAATGAAAACAGAAGCAGTATCCGGATCACAGTGGGTCTTCTAAGCAACATGAAAATGTGGCTGTAATTCTGAACGTGTGAGACTCCATTAAAGACTTTAAACAGAAGAGTGAGATAATCAAATTTTATTTAACCAGGTCATTGGTTACTTGGTAGAAAACAGATTGGCCTGGCCGGTGATGGCGCAGTGGAGAGAGCATTGACCTGGGATGCTAAGGATCCGGGTTTAAAACCCGAGGTTGCCAGCTTAAGCCTGAAATCATCGACATGATTTCACGGTCACTGACTTGAGTCAAAGTTTGCAGGATTGAAGCCCAAGGTCGCTGGCTTGAGTTCAAAGTCACTGGCTTGAGCAAGGGGTCAGTGGATTGACTGGAGCCCCTCAGTCTAGGCACGTATGAGAAACAATCAATGAACAACTACAGTTGATGATTCTCATCTCTTTCCCTTCCTCTCTCTCTCTCTCTCATGAGATACTGGGGTTCTTAATTCGAAAAGTATATATGATAATACAGTGAAATGGGAAAATTAAAAATATTTAGAAGGTAGAATCAATAACATTTGAAAACTGAGTGGATATGAAATTAAAATTGACTCTATATTCTTCATTTTAATAACAGTGACAGATGCATTCATCTTACTAACATAGGCAACACAGGATAAGTAGTGGGTGGTGGTAGAGGTGAAGAGTGGAGTTTGAGTGTGGTGAAATAGACACTGATCAGTTTTGGATATGATGAGTTATTTAAAGAGAAACTCCTGGATTCAGTGAGAAGAGACACCAAAAGGAGAAAACCACAATACAAGTGCCATTCATTTAATAGTTCTGCAGTGCATTCAATTTTAGTTAAGTTTAGCAAATTCGTTATGTGTGAGATTTCGAAAGTAAAGTAAAATTAGTATCTTCAAGAAAAATCAAGAACATACAGGTCGGTAACAAAACTTCAAAAGAGGATTTAATAGCAAAATGATAGATTTCATTCTAACTGCAGGTTGCATTTTTAATCTTTTGATTTATTCTACTTATACTATTTTAGATGAGTTTTATCTCTTTAGAGGATGGCAAAAAGAAAAAAAAAATTACCCATTGGATGTTTTATTATTTGGGAAGTTTTCTTTCTTGACAGAGAAAAAGCTCGTGCGACGAATTCAAATAGAACCACCTTTACAACCTAGGGTAATAATGACAATAAGGGAAAGTGAGATGTCTTCACGTTTGAACAGAAAGATGTCAAAAATCCTCTGAAGGCAATTTCAAACAGAAATGATTGTCACAATTTGTTGATCGAAGATAATTGTGCCTTTAAGTTTCTGCATGGTACTTAGCTGTTGGATAATGGTTAAAGATATTCCACATCCTTTCACCTGGCATTACAGCAGGCAAAGCAATAATGAAGACAGATTAGTGCTATTTACCTACTGACACTGACAAGAGGAGCTTGTCTTTATTCCTCTATTTTATCATTAAAGTCTTGTTTTTCAGCATTACATTGCCTGAAAACAGCGTGCTGCAGTTCTGAATACCAAAAGAGAGGTGTTTAAATTGCATTGCTGGTTTGAATCACTTCCCAGCTTAAAGCAAGGAAATTTAAGCTTAATGTTCTTCTCTGTGCTTACTTTGGATGTTTATGGAAATATAACAAGCTTGAAAACAATATTTTTATGACAGGGAGAGGTATAAGAAATGGGAAAAGAGATAATTTCTTGTGTTATAAATACATACGAATTATATTTTGCTTTATTTCAGAGATTTTAATATTTCAAAGAAAGTTACCCAAATCCTTAGATTCTCCCTCCCATTATATACTCTCTCACAGATGCCAGGTAGAATAGAGATAGAGCTGACAGATGAGGTAAAATTTCTAGAAGAGTACATGGAAATTCAGTGTATCCCTTAAACATTTTCATGTGGCATCTGGTAATTTTTATTGATTTATCTCTGATTATTCTTGGTGACCAAGAAAATTAATTGGTGACATTTTTATTATTTTCTCTCCCCCCCCTCTCCCCCAAGACTGTACCTTATTTACCTTGAAAACAAGTCTTGGATGCAGGATATGGATATCTTTGATCAAGTCCAAGTGGATTGTATCATTCTGCCTAATTCTGGTTGGCTGTCACTGTCCTTTCAAAGCAGATAATGAGATTTGTTCAGCTTCACCTCCACTTCAAAAGCCCAGCCTGACCTGCGAGTTCTAGACAAGTGTAAGGGTTCTTCTTTTGGCACAAACAAAGTATATATGTGCGATGGGGTCAGGTGTGAGTAGCAGCGATGTCAAATCTCCAAACTACAATTTTGGTATGACTGAAGTGGAACTATTGTCAAATATCACAGCCTGTAGTGGGGAATTGTGTTGACATTGCTCCTTTCCTTTTTAGCAACCGCGTGTTACATTTTGACACAAGCATCAAATTTGGTTTTCCTCCTCATTAATGGCCACCAAAGATTCGTTTCCTTTTTATATAGGCTTAAACTTGCAGTTTTATTAGTTGCCTATTTTAACAGAGTAAAGCGCCCAGACTCTCTAACTCTATCTTGTTCAAGCCTGCTTTGTTCCCATGGACTTCATGCTAACAGCTTCTGCATAATCATGTATATAGGCATGCTAATCATTACAGAAATTCTACTTGCAGATTGAGGAATAAGGGAAGAATATACTGTTTATCAAAAATATGTAGGAACTGTGTTACCCGACTCACAGCAACTAGTGTCAATCTTTCTCTGCCCGATGGTGGCAGCCAGCTGTCTGTGGCGGATGTCATTCCTCTTGTCCCTCCCATTTCCCCTTCCCTTGACATAAAAGAAGCCTGAACTCTTTACTTCCTTAAGATAGATTTGAGGGC
This sequence comes from Rhynchonycteris naso, assembly GCA_037038555.1. Classification (NCBI taxonomy): domain Eukaryota; kingdom Metazoa; phylum Chordata; class Mammalia; order Chiroptera; family Emballonuridae; genus Rhynchonycteris; species Rhynchonycteris naso. The sequence goes on from CM073002.1 coordinate 95,404,144, forward strand.
TCCCATCTTCTCAGTTGGCTCCTTCTCAAATCAATAAACCTTTCTTTATCCACACTGACATTTTGAGTTTTGGCCCTTTGAAGCATTGGGCATATGGACGTTAGACTGGTAATACCTATGTTCAGCATGCTTTCCATCTTTTCTTGAAAACCTTGAAGCAGAGACCATTTCCTCATAAACATAAATATAAAACAAAAAGCAATAAACAAACAAGCTCACTGACAAAGACAACAATATGGTGTTACCACAAAGGAAGCATGGTGGAGGGAGGATGAAGAGGGTGAAAGGGGTCATATATGTCCTGACAGAAGGAGCCTAGAACTGGGGTAATGAGCACTCAATAGCATGCACAGGTGATAGGTTATAAAGCTGTACACCTGAAAGTTGTATCATGTTATTCACCCCAATGTCATCGCAATAAATTTAATTTTAAAAAGCATCACAACTTTCTTCTAATAAATTGAGTGAGAGACTAATTCATACCACAACAATGAGTACATAACATTCACAGAAATTAAGCGTATGACTGGGGAGAAGCAGATGATGTCCAAATGACTTATTTTGAGCTGTTGCTTGAAGGACTATTAGATCATACAGTTTCTTAACAAGTTGTATGAGTTCTGTAGGGAATAAAAAAATAACTTTTCTTCTACCTTTCTAAGTTTCTCTGACTGTACTACTAATAAAATTAATGTAAGACTGATTAACAGGAGAAAATGTATTGTTACATACATACAGGCGGGGGTTCCATGAGCACATGAGACTGGAAGACATATTGGGCAGGTGAGGCTTATATGCCATTCTCGGCTAAGGGGAGGGAGGCAGGGGTCTAGGACTTCAAAAAAAGGAGGGGGAATTTACAAAGTAGATGAGCAAATAAGTGGTAAACAATTTTTTTTGCTGGAACAATGAGAAACAGGGGAATCTAACAAATACATTTTGGGGCAGATCTTCCCTGTATGCTACACTTAATTTATACATGCTATGGTGAATAAGGTGGTTAGATGAGCCTCGCCTTTATTTGAGCAGGTTTTTTATCTAAATTTTTTAGGCAAGTGTCTTTCTTGCTTAGTCTTTTTGTTACTTAAAAATAACCTGATTAAAAGAATTAATATACCAAAATGAATATTTTGGGGTGACATAATTCTGCTTTCCTCAAGTTTTTTACTCTATAGGGGTCATGAGAGATAAAGTAGTGTTTAAAATTTTAGGCTGTAGGGACAAGCTCTGGTTTAAATCCTGTATTTTATTTTCTCCTTACCCATGAGATAATTATTAAATAATCTAAACCCTAGTTTCAGCATCTATAAAATCTAGCATAATAACATAATACACTACTCACTTGACAGAATTAATTTGTGGGTAAACTGAGCCTTACCTGTAAGTCACTTAGCACATTGCACAACCCATGATTGTTTATATTTGAGTAATTATTTATTCAACAAGCATTTGTAGACAAATTTTTTTCTTTTAATCAGATAACTCTATTGTAAAGATAGTTTAATAAAAAACATAAAAAGTCAGTATACTAATAAAATGACAAACCATATAGACTTTTTAGCTATGCTATCAGACAGAAAAGAGAGTCTTTAAATTTGACTTAACCTCAGTCACATGTGCAGGACAAGAAAGCACTGAGTGAGTTGTCGTTATCCAGCCTTTAGCAAAACCTGTGTCCCAGGCTTGCATACCCACGTTCCCCAACATACACATTTTCCCCTTCAGAATGTGGACAAAAATAAGCTACCCAGAGCTAATAGTTTCTTTTTTATTTTTTAAATAGAAAATAATGGCAGCAGATGAACTGGATTTCTATGGGGGACCCGGAAGTATGGGTTGTGTGACTTGCCATATTCCATGATTTGAAAGGTCACAGGGTGGAGAAGAGAACATTACTTAAGGTTCATACTGTGTAGGCATGAGACTGGTTGAAACTGAAATGTTGCTTTTGTAGAATAGACAGTAAGAAGCTTCTGGAGTGTGTGTGCTCTAGAATTGGATAAAATAAATAAGGTTAACCATGGAACATGTATTTAGACCCCCTTCCAGTTTCAATGAGATGTCTGTAAGTAATTTATCTTTGCACTGAGTCACTAAAAGGCAATATCTTTTTTACACTGCTAAACCATGCAGAATATAATTTTACGAGAAATACACTATATATTACTTTAAAAAATTTTATGTAGACAATTAAATTTAAAGAGGTGACATTGATCAATAGGAGTACAATGGTACCTTGAGATACAAATTTAATTTGTTCTGTAACTGAGCCCGTAAGTCAGTCAACTTGTATATCAAATTGCCGATGACCCGTGCGCCAACGCGCCAACTAGTGGCAGCTTCCTGAGTCATGACTCATATCTCAAAGTTTCGCTTGGATCTCAAAAAGAAAAAAAAAACAAAAACAAAAAATACAGACTGAGTTGCAGCTTGTATCTTTAAAAAAATTCGTATGTTGGTCTGTTCGTATCTCAAGGTACCACTGTACATAGGTTTCAGGTAAACATTTCTATAACATTTAAACTGTTGATTATAGATTAATATTTGGAAAAAAAATTACTCAGAGTCCAAAAACTTGTGGAATAGAAATTTGTGTCTGCAGGATTTGTCAGAAAGTCATGCCAGTAGGAAGAAAAACAAAATCATACCTATAGAGAGGGGTCAGGAAATAACTTACAAAGTGTGAGAAAAGATCTTTACATACGGGAAAAGAATTTTACAATCTAGCATGATGATGTTAATAGTGGATTTATGAAAGCCTATACTCAAAGGTATTAAGCTGTTCAGCTTTCTTTGAAAGAAACATCTAATTAATCACTGTTTCAGGGTAATGTATACTTCCCTTCTGAGGTATGAGCATCTGCTGTGAGGGAGACGCAGACTGGTGGGCAAATGCTATAGCTGTGTTTCACATCTATCCACTCATATCCTTTGTTTCCGATGCTTTTTGTGAGGCATTTAATGTTTAGTTTGTCAGTGCCAGTCATAAGATAGGCAAGATGCTGTTCTTTTCTTCCATTGCTTTCTAGTTTGCTGAATTCAAGGGGGATGTGGGATCTTTTAAATAAATTATAAATAATACTGAGGAGTAGAAATGCTGTTTTTGTTAATTGCTCTCTTATCTCATTCTTTAGGAAAATTTTAATCATAAAGAAATACTGATTATATCTCACAGCAGGATTGGTTGATTCAATCTCCTAATCTCTTTTGTGCATAAAACATACCTTACATGCAGAATTCTGAATATTAATAATAGCAGCAAATCACTGAAGCAAATTAGTGAAACAGACACAATTTTGAAATAGTATATTAAGAAAGTCCTTTGAAGACACTAAAGCAATATGTGTTCCCTTTCTAAATCGTCTCTTCAGCAAGACTCTGCAACCAAACCATCTTACCACAGTAATGAGAAGCCGGATATGGGATCTTATACCTTCAGGTCAGCAGTTCAAACCTGGCCTAGATCAGCGACGACTAAGAACCGTTACCAGTGGATGGTTTCATAGTGTTCTTAATAAATGAGTCAGTCAACTTGGTTGCACTCTGTTTGTCAGTAGACAGGAACCCAGGTGACAAATCATGTCACACCATGCATGACACATCCTTGATCACATTGCTGCTGAATGACACTTTTGTCGGTTATTTCATTAAATTGGCTCAATATTTACTGAAGTAAAAACCTTATAGCCATGATGCATTCACAAATCACATCCGTTAATAAATAGTCCGATTTTGCTTACACTAACAGTATTAATATTTTATATTTGAGTGAACATGCTTAGAACTGGGATACTCAGTGAACTAAATTTCCTATTTCACATGGTATATTCAAAAGAGCTTGGAAAATTGTAGACATACCTTATTTTTAACACTGAGGTTTCTATATTGATTAATAAAAGTATTCCAATGAATAACATAGTCTTGTAAATTGGAAAATGGCCTTTTCGTCCATTTCCCCAACTAGAGCAGGAAAAGAATCTAAATTGTTTTAAAATCTTTTACTTATTCCTCCAGTGACATTCCAAAGAAAACATACCATTGAGAACTGTGGTGTGCTCTCTTGTAGGTAAAAAGATTTTCAGCAGAAAATCAACCTCAGTGATTCTTGGATGTGATAAAGTTCATGACATACTATTTCACAATAGGGTACTTGGTGTATTAAACATTTCAATCGAGCCCTGGACCAGGTTTAAAACCTCCATGTGAGCCCTCTTTATATGTAAAAGAAAGAAGTGTCCTTATCTCTAAAGTGTAAGGGACAGAGAGAGGAACTTTCTAAGTCCCCCCCACCTCGTTTACTACACTTACCTCTTACCCTTTGTCCTATCAGATCTCTCTACGACTTTTCATTCTTCATCACACCCAGGACAAAAACACTGAGTCTTTGTTTCCATATGAATGCTTCCATGTCACATACAACTTACATTTTAAACAAATTTGTATGCATCTCTTGGTTGTTACAGGGGTCCTGGGCCAGGACTTTGAGAAAGGTAAAGGGAATAGATATTTTTCCTTCCCTGTAGAAGGTGCATTATTAAACATGGGTAGGAAAGACTCATAAACTGAAAGAGGTTTACTATCTATTAGGCAGATAAGTTATTTTATGCTCACTCTGTTAAAGATGGCCGCTGCTCTCAAGTGGTGATGTTCTCACGTGATACAGCTAATGTGTGTTGGGGGAGGGCTTTTCACCAAAGAGTTTTAAAAGAAGGAGCTAGGAGGTCATTTTAGAGAGACCACATTGTTCCAGGGGAGAGAGAGAGGTCACGTGGAGTAGAGGAGGCAGCCAAAATAGAAGCAAAGAGGTGGGAACGTTTGATTCTAAGAAAACTTGGATGAGTCAGAGGCTTTGGGAGCCCTGAATGGAAAGGGAAGTGTTTCCCGCTGTGTGTTTTTACTCGCTTGCTGAGTGCGAGTCTAGAATAAAGAAAAATAGACCACCAGTTTTTGGTTCTGCAATTTCATTACCGTCTGTTCAGATCAAATGGGAATCTGCAAGAGCCAGGTGGCTGTGATGGTGGCCTTGGCTACTGGCTTTACACTATCTCAGCAGAAAGAAAGTTTGGGTCAGTGGAGAGAAAAACCCAAATTTATATGATGCCATTCGCTAAATGCTTCCATGCTGGTGTTTCTCCAAAGTCGTTGCCAGAGATTTGAAGCCCTCATGACTATATCACATGCAATTCTTATGCAGGCTTTTCCCTCTCATCCTTTGAGATAACTATACTTTGCGTGTATATCCTGTCTGACAGCTCATAGAGCACTTTTATATATATATTATCTAATTGAATTGAAACCCTCACAAAGCTCAGGGATCTAACAGGCTAAGTAATTGACCCAATACTGCACAGCCCAAGAGGAGCATATAATTTAGTTCTCTTATATCTCAGTTTCTGAGTTGTGGTCTTTTGAATCTAAAAGTGTGAGTGAAGAGAGGGGTTAAATGACTATTGTGAGGTTATTAAATTCCTGATACATAGAAAATATAATCTGTTGACCAAATACATAATATATTCTTCCCACACATTTACAAAATGTAAAAAATATGTAAATGTTATTCTCTCATGGAATATATTATTTCAAAATTAATAAATGTAATGGTGTTTAATATGTATGTTCTTTAATAATGCCTTTTCAGCATATAGATATGTGAGATCTCATTTTGTTTTTTGTTTCCTATTTTAAGAGTGTCCTCATCTATTACATGGTTGGGCAGCCCAGTACTGGAATGTCAGGGCTCCCAGGGTATCCATATATTGTCTGAAATCTGAAATGTCACAAAGACATCCCCACACTGAGAGCATAGCTCTAGAAACTGTGTTGTCTCCAGAGCTCTCTTCTCTTCCTTTTCTCAACTCTTGCTAATCCAGTGGTAGGAAGGAATGAGAGCACCCTAAACTTCTAAGAAAAGTTTCCCGTGGCAGAGATAAAGGAAGTGAAACATTCTGGTTGCTGGAAGCAGTAAAATAATTGCGCCCAAGGAATAAGAACAGGCAATAAAACAATCTTACTGGTGTTTAAATAGACAGTTGGGTTCCTACACCTACAAGAATGGATTAATAGACTTTCTTCTACAGAGGCAAAAACATAAAATGACACTTTAAGAGAAATAGAACTAAATATAGGGTGACTGTAAAATTAAAATATTAAAATAATATTTTTTAAGTTAAGGGATCTATTTTCTTTTTTCAAAGGCGTGAAAGTGGTATTGGCACAGAAGCTAAAGCACAAAATGTATGTTCATAACTACTTAACCACCACATAGAAGAGAAATCTGAACTGGGGTTATTGGTGGAAGGTGGATTTGAAAAATAAGAAACTTGGTTAGAAAAAAAAGAAGGAAAAGATAAAATTATTTATATGCTTGTGTTGCAAAATGAGCTATTTGTATTCAGAGCACAGAACCGAAATGAACATGATTAAGGTTACGATGTCCGGGAGTGAAGATTGGAAATTCAACAGGGAAAACACTAGAGGAATATAAAATATGAGTGTGAGGATAGAAATCTGTTATACTCAACAGTAATATTCCATTAAGTAAATAAATAACCATTAAATTTTGATGTGATGTATAGTCTAGTTATCAGGAGACTTGAAAGCAGTAGTTAATAAAGAAATATGTTTAATTTTTAAAGATGTGAAATCACTGTGAAATTTTTACATAAAAATGTGCCTTTAATTTTAACTAGAAATGTCAGTGTTTTACAGGAGATGAATGGCAACCACAATGTTTAACTTACTTCTAACATTTGTTACTCTGTCAGCTTTCACATTGTATACCCACGAGGATGGCAAAGCTCCAAGGGTCAAAAGGAGGTGACAAGAAGAATAAAAAAAAATGACACACATAGTTTTTGTGTCCCTTGGGCTTAGTCTGCATACAAGAACAGTGATAATTATTTACAACACTGATCTGCTGAGTTTCTTTAAAAAAGTTAACAGAAACTCAGGTATAATAATAATGAAGGAAGTTTGTCATGATCATTGCACGGGCATGAATAAAGAAATAAATTCTACTGAGCCTTGTAAATATGACAGGAGTCAACATTATCCACTTGTTGTGACTGATAGTACTCTTTTGTTACTCACATGATTTATTTTCTATTTGTAATCTGTGAGATACGAGAATTTGGACTTCTGTTATGAACTAAATTGGGCACTTCTCAAATTCATATGTTGAAGCCATAACTACAATGCGACAATCTTTGGAGATAAGACCTTTAAAGAGGTAATTAAGGTTAAATAAATAAGGGTGGGTCTCATCGTCTAATACAACCCCTCGTCTCCTTCTAAGAAGAGGAAGAAACAGAGAGGAAAAGCCACGTGAGGCCACAGTGAGAAGGCAGCTGTCCACAGGCCAGAAGAACGGCCTTAGGAGAAACCCAGCTTGTGAACACTTTATCTTGGATTTCTAGCCTCAAGAATGGTTGGAAATATTTTTATTGTTTATGCTACTCAATCTGTGGTGTGGCATTTTGTTATGGCAGCCTTAGCAATCTAACACAGCTTTAATACACACAAACACACACACACACACATACACACACACACACACTTGATTTGATTTGCCTTCATCATCAGACAAATAGGCAAGGTATTTTGTGTGTTAGAGAGACTTCAATAAATATCACATCCCAACATTGTTGAAATGACTATATAACATATGGGAATAGCCCAATAGATGCAGGATTTTGAATCTTCCTTCTATCTTGGAATGTGCTAATACTGTATACATTAATGTAATTAATGCATTACATTTAGGTTGTTTTAGTATTAGGTCATTTCAGATTTTGTAAATAAGTAAATATTGTTTTGGTCATAGGCCATTCTGAAGAAACTGATGTAATAACAATGCATATCTGTCTAAACTTCTTGGGCTTCTAATATCTAACTTTTTAAAGGTCCACTCATTCATCTGGTAGGTTTGCACATTTGCTACTTGCCCTGAACTGAACCAAGGGGGGAGACACAGTGGGAAGGGAGGCATGAGTCTCAACGATGAAGCATGGAAAACTGACAGAGGAAACAAATGCATAAGGAATAAGCTGATGACAACTAGGAGGAGGTACCTTCAGATTATGAAGAGAGACCATTTGCCTACTAGAGGGAAGGGAAGTAATGACAAAGACCTACTAAAGTTTACATTTGAAACTTCAAGGCATTGTATAGACATCTTGGGTTGGGAGGTGAGGCTTCCAGAAACAAGTAAGAACAATTTTTGGCTGTCAAGAGGAGATTCCTTTACAATAGAGGAATTGCCGGAAGGCCACTGTTGTTGGAGTAGAGATGTTAAGAGAGGGACCATAGTAAAGACATAGGCTTCATCCTAGAGCAAATGGAAGTCACTGAACCATGTTCAGCAAGGAAAACACATGATCAGACTTTCATTTGAACACAGTATTCTGCCTCTCAATAGAGAGGAGTGGGAAAGGGAGTTTGATCAGATGGAGGAATGTCAGTGAGGAGTTAGAACAATTACATGGGAAATGGTGGGTGTTTGAATTGGAACGTTGGAATGAAGTTGGTAAGCAGTAGATAAACTCACGGTATTGTTTGGCAATAGAAGTGACAGGACGTAATGGGAAGAATCACACCCAGAGAGACACGTGCACACACACACACACACTAGAAAATTCCTGAGAACACATTTTTCAGTTGGAGGGTGGGGTATAGAAAATATGTAGAGAAGTTGAGAGAGTATAATAATAATAGCTGACATTTACTGGTCTCTTAGTATATCCGACATGAAGTTAAGAATTTTGTGTGATTTAATCACCACAGCAACCTACACAGTGGATGTTTTGATAGAGATTCTGGGAAATGTGCTCTATGGGGTTTCTGAGATCTCTTTTCATCAGCAACATGTAAGACTTTCTCCCTCTGTCGCTAGACTGTCCCATAAGTTAGACAAATTCTCCAGCCTTGCTTTAAAAGCAGGCTATTCAACTAGACTATAAAACATCAGACGGCTTTAGGCCACTCTTTTTAGAATATGAATGTGTGGATAGTTTTTTAAATATACAATTTAAAAGGATTGCCCATGGGTGCTTTATATCTATTTATATTACCTATATCTATTTCATCTATATCTATAATCTATATCATCTACTTCTCTCTATATTTTTTATCTATATCTATATTTTCCCCCCCGGAATGGGCTCAGGTAGTAGTGGATGAACCCAGGCTGACCTGTGTGGTGTCACTTGCTGAGAGCTGTCCGTGGAGTCACTAACCGGACCGTCAGGGCCAGCTCTGCACAGACCCACAATGCCCCAAGGAGGTCTGCAGTCAGCTGGAAGGGTGAGAAGTTGTTACTTTATTTTCTTTGGAGCTCTATAGCTCCTACTGTTTTCTATGTACTGTACCAAAGGATAATAAAATGTGACATGAGATGAATGCCTAAAACCTCACAGAGATATTTACATTGCAGAATTGTTTTTAGAACCCCCCCCTCCATAAATAAATAAATAAATAAATAATAAAATAAAAGGAAAACAATAAGAGATAAGAAAAGAAAAATTGACCTAAATGTCCACTTCTAGGGAGCTAGTTGAATAAATTGTATGTGTCAGTAGAATGGACCATTTAGCAACCATGACAAATATGGAACAGTTTTTTAATAGATTTATTGAGATGTATCAGGAAGAAAGTCCATCAAAATGTTCACAATAAGATTTCTGAAGTAATCTTTACATTCTTTTGCTTTGTTTATTGTTAGTGAACAACAACCACAACAATCACAGAAATATGCAATATTCAGGTCTTTGATGATTACCTGCATAGTTTTGGTATATTTATAAAGAGCAGTGTTATACAAGAATATTTCCAGGCTAATAAATAGTTAATTGCTTGTATCAAGAAATTAGACTAATAAATATCTATATGAGCTTATTTGTTCAGTCTTAGGTCCACACTTATTAGGTATCCAAAACAAATAGTCCCAATACAATTACTAAAGATATGAAATATTTTTATTTTGTTCATATTTATCACTAGTTTTGGAAGAAAATAAATAAATTCAATAGATATATTTAATGATTTGGACACAGCTTAAATGAGAAAATACATGTTAAAATACCAGTCAGAGGTCAGTCACTTTATTTTGATTGTCTTAATCTACAAACCAACCCCCCCAAAAAAAGGTTGTAATTGATTATCAAAATGCATGTTTAAGATTTAAATAAGATAAAGAATAAAAAATACTTAGCAAAGTATTTGTTACCTGTTAGGCATCTAATAACTTATTATTGATGTTTAATTACCTGAAATTTATTGATGCACTCTTAACTGCTTAGCTTAACAAGTAATTCCTTCCTGGTTTTTCTAATTTTAGTGCTTGTTTATTCCTTTGGTGTTTGGTTAGCCTTATTACTATAAAGTGCTTAGTTGTTGCATCTGAAACAGAATTCAAATTGTTCTGTAGCATTTAGCTGAAATATACAAGTGTTTTTAAGCATTGTTTATCATCTTTTAGTGCTACCTCTATGGTCAATTACTTTGTCCTGCTATTTTTCTAGGGTTATTATTAGAAAGACTGTGATTACAGGCACGTGAAACTGATCTTTAAGTTTAAAACAAATCCATCCATATGTATTAAAAATTATTTTAAAAGGCCTGAAAAATGCCATTTTTTTGAGTCCATATCCTCTTTAAGATAATTCTAAATGGATTAATGGTATAGATGTGCGAGAACAAGTTATGGAGTGAGAGGTTTGTCAAAGAGCAAGTATAAAAATACAGGATTCCTCGTCATCATTATTATACATTTATTCATATAAAATAGTTCTCTTCACTCATTTTCTTATGGATGAACCTAAAATTTTATGAAGAGGCTCAAAAACTGATGCAAATTGGGAAAACATAATCTGAGTATGTGATCAATCAGATTGGGTGACAAAAGACTATCACTCAAGTCTGGTAGCTTGATAACAATTTTTGTCTTTGTTGCTATTTTGAAATCATAGACACACTCAAAGAAAAAGTAGATAAATTAATTTTCATACACTAAATATATCCTTGGAATCAACAAGTTTTATGAGCAAATATATGTTTAAATACAACATCAGTCACTTTATCTTTGTAAACTTTATTTTCTCAACCTTCCAAAGAAAAAAAGATTATTATGGAGTCTATCTTTTTTGCTGACTTCTAATAACATAGATTAGTTTAGCCTATCTCTGTATTTTCTATAAATGAAATCATACGGTATATAACCTTGTGCATCTATCTTTTGTGTGTGTGTGTGTGCAACATGTTTGTGAAATAAACTTATATTTTGCATACTGTGGTAGTTAACTATCATCATTGCACAGTATTCCATTGTGTAAATATGCCACAATATATTTAAAATTCTTCTCTTGGTCAGTTGCCAGGCTTTGATTATACAGTAGTGTTGCTCTGAACAGCTTACAACTTGTTTTTTAGTGAGACAAAGTTTGCATTTCTGATGGGTATATTCCTAGGAGTGGAATTAGTGGGTCGTTGGGTATGTATGCATAGCTTTTACCTTAGCAGACTTGGCAAATAATTTTTAAAAGTTGTTATAGCAATTTATCACCTACTGCCACCGCCCCCAGCAGGGTGTGTGTGTGTGTGTGTGTGTGTGTGTGTGTGTATGTGTGTCTCAATTCTTTCATAACCTTTCCAAGAGTTGGTTCTGTCTGACTTATTCATTTTGCTGTGTTGGTGGGTAAACACTGCACTGGTATCATATTTGTTGTTAGCAATTCCATAATATCTAATAGAATGAGTACTTTTGTACATTTATTGGTCATTTTGACGGGCATATATTAATCATGAATTGTAATACTTACAATGAATATAAAATAACAAATAACGGTGTGTCGGAAGTCACGCAGACATTTTGTCTCTTCTTTGCTTTACCTTTCATCCCTTTAAGCTTTCATTCAATATATCTATTTACAGAAGATACTATTTTTCCACCCACAATTATTCTAATCTCAAATCTTTGATCTTTCTGTTTCTCTAGCTAGTTTATTTGGATTATCTTTTGTAGATTAAACATGTTTCAGTAAAATAAATCATAAACTGAGTAATGATAAAGAAATACATATAAGAGAAATAAAAAAGTGACACTTTTATTTAAAATAAAATTTAAGGTTCTCATGATATATATTAAAGAAGTATCTTGGGGTGCAATACTACATAGGTAAAGTGTCATACTTATTGCAACACATCAGTGGTACATTCTACGACCATGAAGTATCATTGTGGATTTTAACTTTGAAAGCTTAGCTGACGTGTTTTGTGTCAGGGTTCTCTCTCTGCTGGGAAGTATCTCTTCTTCCCTCCCTTTTTACGCTGTGCTCTTGAAAAGAAAGTCACCTCTGCAGCCACACTCCAGGGATGGGGAGTTCTATTCTACCTCCTAGGGGGTGGGGTATCTACACAAGTGATTTGGAATTTCCCTGCAAGTGAGATTTCTCTCATCCACTTATGTATTTATTTCATCAACTACAGTATATCAGTATGGAGACATGGATATTTTATACTTTGGATTACAATCTAATACTACTCGTATATTATTTATTGCTCCAATTATTTCTGCTTTGGGATTTGGCAGCTCTTTTGGATGGTTCCTCTTTTCCTTTGACACACTCCCACTGTGTGTGTGTGTGTGTGTGCGTGTATGAGTGTGTAAGTGTGTGAGTGTGCGTGTGTGTGTGCTAGGTGCTTTGCCACTTCAGGTGTTGAATTGAAAAATTACAGGCTTTGTGAAAAAGAGGTTATTTGGCACAGGTAGTATTCTTTCAACTTTCTACTGAGACTCTGTGTGTGTGTGTGTGTGTGTGTGTGTGTGTGTGTGTATGTTTTGAGTACATTTTACTTTCTAGTACTACAAAATGTTCCAGGCTGATTTTGTGTATTTCCAGCCCCAGTACTAGAATTAGCCATTTTCTCTTTAATTAGAGAATGATATTAGAAACAAAATTCAGGGTATCAACCTCCTTTTTACATGAAAATGTTACTTATACTTTAAGAGACTACAAAAATCTTTGAGTTAAAATTTAAAAAGTTTGTATAAGTATATATTTTTAAATGAACTTGAGTGTGTTTATCATCTTGACTAGCATGTGTTTCAGAATATTTTAGAATAAGCTAGATTAAATACATATAACAATGTTTCCAAAGTTACTTATTAGCTTTATCAGAATGAATGATAAGTATTTAAATTGGGCTAGAAATTATTCCATCGATATGATCAACTGATAGAATTTCTAATTAAAAATAAATTCAATAAAATTGGCTGGAAATAGCAACTGTTGTGAAGGGCATATATATTCTGCTTGAAAACACTTTATTTTAGTCTTTATGAAACTAAAAAAAAGCAACATGATTTCTTTCTTTCTTTCTTTCTTTCTTTCTTTCTTTCTTTCTTTCTTTCTTTCTTTCTTTCTTTTGAGAGAGACAGAGAGAGAAGCAGAGATAGGAAGGGAGAGAGATGAGAAGCATCAAATCTTCATTGTGGCACTTTAGTTGTTCATTGACTGCTTTCTCAGATGTGCCTTGACTAGGAGGCTACAGCAGACTGAGTGACCCCTTGCTCGATACAGAGACCTCGGGCTCAAGCTGGTGAGCTTTGCTCAAACAGATAAACCCACACTCAAGATGGCAACCTCAGGGTTTTGAACCTGGGTCCTCTGCATCCCAGTCCAATGCTCTATCCACTGCACCACTGCCTGGTCCGGTTATGATTGTTTTCTTGAGTGTTAAACACTAATCTTTTAAACTAAAGGCTTGTTGGCTTGAGAGAGAACTGTATTTATCACCAAATCAATATATATAGAGAGGAATTAATAGAAAAATCATCTCAATGAATAGATACAGATTTAGAGCTACATCTTCAAAGAAGATGGCTACAAATTAAAACTGTATCTGGCTGTTCATTATAAAATGTTTTATATTTACAGCATCTCAGATCTGCCTATTAAGATCCAAACACCTCAAAAAGTTAAAAATGAAACTGCCTAGCAATTCCACTTCTGGGAATATATCTGAGGAAACCTGAAACACTAATTCAAAGAACATGTTCACCCCTATGGTCATTGCAACCTTATTTACAATAGCCAAGATTTGGAAGCAATTCAAATGTCTATCTGTAGAGAAGTTGGTAAAAAAAAAAAAAGCTGTGGTACATCTACATAATGGAATACTACATAGCTGTAAAAATGTAGGAAATCTTACCTTTTGAGACAATGTAGATGGACCTGAGGAAGATAATGTTAAGTGAAATAAGCTAGTTAGAGAAAGACAAATACATATGACTTCACTTATATGTATAAGCTAATGAACAAAATAAACTAACCGACAAAATAGAAACAGACTTATAAATAGAGAGAACAGACAGACAGCTGTCAGAGGGAAAAGGGTCCTGGGGCTGGTTGAAAAAGCTGAAAAGATTAAGCAAAAGAAAAATACCTCATAGACACAAACAACAGTATGGTGATGACCAGAGGGAAAGGAGGTGGGAGGAGGTAGAAGAGTGTAAAAGGGGATAAATGGTGATAAAAAAAGACTTGACTTTGGGTGGTGAACACACAATACAACATACTGAGGATGTATTATAGAATTTTGTCCTTTAAAACTATAATTTTATTAACCAATGTCATCTCCAATGAATTCAATTAAAATTTTAAGTAGGTTCTCATAAATATATATTTTAGATTACAGAGGCTTAGATGTCAACTCAAAGTGATTTTGAGTAGCACAGTGGATTTCATAAGACAAAAATGAAAAATGTTTATGTGGAGCTTATTTAATGGAATATATGAAATAGAAACATTGCTCGAGTTCCCACCACTACTCCTTATAGCACTTTTTCAGAGGACGTAAGTAGTTTCCACAGACGACAGCCTTCCCTCGCACACACGTCCTACCCCTGTTTCAAGTGAAAGTTGTGTACACCTTGGTAAGGGGAGATGGGGCCAGGTTTTTGGGAGCTTGAGTTTATAAAACTTTAGAGGCCCTCCTAAAAGAAAAGGATACAAAATCATTAATACAAAATGAAGTACAGGGACTTGGAAGAGGTAGACAACTATAAAGTTTAAGCCTCATTGGATAAATCTACCTCTCTAAGGCAAGGAGTCAAAAGGACCATTATGTTACCTGCCCCACATGCTAAACTGTACATGGACTGCTCTTAAGGATGTAAATCAGACCTAAT
This sequence comes from Rhynchonycteris naso, assembly GCA_037038555.1. NCBI lineage: Eukaryota > Metazoa > Chordata > Mammalia > Chiroptera > Emballonuridae > Rhynchonycteris > Rhynchonycteris naso. The sequence continues at coordinate 95,419,328 of CM073002.1, forward strand.
TTGTGCATTACATCTAGAATTTTGATCCCTTCCCTTTCTATTTCTCCCTCCTTCCTTCCCATTCTTTCTTCTTTCTAGATATAATTACATATGTTTCAGTCACAGTGATCAGCACTGAGGGTCAAAGTATGCAGAAACCAACCCTTTTCTTACAAGTTAGAGAGTTTACATCCAAGTCTAGGAGTATGTCTCCTTCACTAGCTGTTGGAACTTCATGAAAACTGGGTTATATTTCATCTGCTTTTGTTTTTCACTTTGCTAGAAGGTCTGGAACACATTAATATTCTTTTTGTTGTTGTAACAGCTTTAAAATCATATTGTTTTATAAAATTTTGCATATTTAATGTATATAATTTGATGAGTTTGGACATCTGCATACATCCATTAAACCATCACCAGAACTCAGTAATAAATATTACTGTTAGGATCTAAAAGCAGACAAGAAACTGGCTGAGTCATCCTGAAAAGAAAGCCTTCCAGATGGGCATGTGGGAGGTGACTGTTGGGTAGCAAGGACAGAAGAGTAGCATCTATACGTGCGGTGTTGCTCTGCTTGTCCTTGCAGGCGAGCCAATGTTCTCTATCTCTGAGAGCAATTACAGTTAAAAAGCATAATTGCTCTTCTATCTTTCTTTAGAAGTTTACAAAGCACAGTCATATAAATTACCTCATCATTACATTCTATGTTCCAGAGATCTTTATTTCTCTTTCACAATTTCATTTGATCTTTAGATCAGTGCCAGGAGGCAGGAGGTCAAAGGTTGTTATCTCCGCTTCACCAAGAAGGAAACTGGCGCTCAAGACTTATTTAAGGATCTCTGTGTTGCCAACAAATGCAGAAGAACAAATTTCTAAATTTCTGGGCTTGTAATCATTTCTACAGAAAGCATTTTGTTTTGGTGCAGAAGAGAGGTGCAGCGCCTGACCTCAGACCTCTGACCATATAAAACCTCTGAAAAATGTTTTCCCTGCAGCCAAGCGTGAGCTGAGCTCCAGGAGAAAGTGTGGGGGACAGTCCAGATCCTCTCTTTCCCTCTGGCTATGTGCTTCCTGTGCGCCTAGATTGGTGGTGGGATTCAAATGATTTACCAACCAGTTCTCTGTCTGAATGACCTTTTTAAGTATATAAAAAAACAATATAACAAACAGTAGTTTTTTATTTCATGCAATTATTACTTAAAAGGGTTAATTAATTTATTTTATTATTTTCTAAAAGGTATTTTTATATTTATCTTGAGAGAGAGAGAAGGCAGAGGGAGGAGCAGGTAGCATCAACTCCCATATGTGCCTTGACCGGGCAAGCCCAGGGTTTCAAACCAGTGACCTCAGCATTCCAGGTCGACACTTTATCCACTGCACCACCACAGGTCAGGCTCATGTATTTAATACTTAAATAAGCACAATAAAAGAGGTACACACAACTAAATTATGTTATAAGAAAGAGTTTTAAAATATTAATGAAAAAATATTAAATAATACCTAACACAAAACCAAAAAAATGATATTTAAGATATTTCTATTGTTCTTCTTGATTGATGTCCTTCCTCACTTACAATTTTCTAGCCTAGAAATTCCTTAAGAGAAAAGAACTCTTTTGGTCCCTGCAGCTTCGCTGGGGGTAATGAGGAGTACAACTCTAACCTATTGGCTTTCTTCAGGGGAGACATTTGCAGAACAGAAGATGTTTGGAAGATGAACCATAGCAATCTTGATGGGCAATGTCTAGAGCCATTCTATATTTTATGACAGGGCTAATGATAAAAATTTCATTTCAGCACTGGCCAGATGGCTCAGTTGGTGAGAGCATCACCTGAAGCACAGGGGTTGTGAGTTTGATCCTTGGTCAGGGCATATTCAGGAACAGCTCAATGTTCCTCTCTCTCTCTCTCTCTCTTTCCTTTCGTCTCTCACTAAAGTAAATCAATAAAAAGTTACTATCGGTGCTTAGAATATGTTGTTATAATGATGAACAACAAAAGAATTAAGGAATGTCAATTTGTGATTTCCACATTTCTTCCCAGGCACCCACCTTAGAAAGAACCCTGAATACAAGTGCCATTTTAACAACCAGTTTGCCAACTTCAACAAAATATTAGGTATTGGGTCTGCCAAATTGGTGTGAACCTGCTGAATCTCACCACTGTCAGATGCCACCTCAAATGAGTTTTGTTCATGAGAAAAATTCTGAAAAGAGGTCTTAAATACAAAGTTTGTGTAAAACAAACAAAAAACTAAATCAAAAATATTATTGTACCGTCTGATTGCTCTGATTCAATCAATACATCAATTAACTTTCCAGGGAGAGACACATCCATTTGGAAAAAATCAAGGCGTCATGGAAATCTACAAGCCAAGACAGAAACAAAAGAACAGTGGTTAATATTGAGTCCAGAAGTTATAACTTAGGGGAGGGCAGGGAAAGGGAGGAGTGGAATGTAATTCGAAATTCCCATAGGAAATCAAATCTCTGTTCCCTCAACTGGTACTGAGTTTTTGCTTTTGCTATATTTTACCTCCCTTGAGGACTCTGGTGACCTAATGCCCCATGACCTTCCCACCAACAAGCAGTGGTGAAACAATTTCCTTTTCTATTGAGAAGGAAGCAATAATAAAATAATAACGAGGCCACCAGGCTGCAGTTCCACTCCATTTCTGTACAAGCGAAGGAAGGGTGAGAGAATGGGCCACCCTGTGCTATGATCATTCCTCACTCCTGAGCCCAAGTTTTCTTTACTCTCTGCAAATATGAGCATCAGTCCCAATGAGAAGTGGGTCTATTAAAAGTCAAATTCCAGCTTTCCTTGCCCATTCTTAAAGTTGTTTCTTATTTTCATAGAGACAGCATTCTTTGGAGCCAATGTTCTATATCATTTCAGGACCTTTTAGCAACCAGGAAGGGCAATAAGTCTCGGAAGCAAACTTCTGCTACAAAGACCTTGGCGTTCACTCTGTAACAGAGAAAAGTTCAGACAGTTGACTAAAATTGTCTCACTCCCAGACAATTCACTAAAATAAAGCTGCTGGCTTAAAGAATCTGAAGATATAGAACTTCCTGAGTCAAATCTCTGCAGTTTGTAGCCAATTACATTACTCTAGAGATAGAGAATTTAACAATCCTTAGTGGTTCCTGAGGGCCTTATAATTCAATACCATACTATTAATAATTTTTTTCCCTGAATCACCAAGAAAGGATAAATTTCATGATGTAGCATTTTAAGTAGGTAAAAAATATGCATAATGAAACATTTAAAAACCACCCAAGTTTTCATTCAAATCAATCAACACATGTTTGTGGTTGAAGGCACTGTAGACCAGGAGAAACAAAATAGAATTTTTGTTTTGTCTCCATGTGCTGTTGTTATTCTAGGGAAGAAGACAGCTATGCATGAACACATTTAAAAGACTATCACATGTGTCATAATTAATATTCAAGCAACCTTATGACAATATAGAAGAGAAGATGCTGAATTCTGGATAGGGACATAACATCGCTGACTGGCTTGTAAGGAAGTGAGATTTAGTCAGAACCATGAATCTGGACCCCATGTGACTGGACGTAGAGGGAGAAGGCTGACCTATTGGTTGAGGTTATATAATGAGAAGCTGTAAATGCTAGGCTAAGCAATCGGTTATTTATTGCACGAAACAGAACATGAACGGTTTACAACCGGGAACGGACAATAAGTCTGGCAGTAGAGCGTAGTATTGATTCAAAAGAAAAACCAGTTAGGCGACAACCGCAGTATGTAGACAAGTTAAAAGGCTCAACACCAAGTTAACTGTGGCAACAGCCAGAAGGAGCTCGAGGTAAGAGACATTTTGAAGATGATTCAAATTTTATAAATACTCGGAAGGCCTCAGAGCCCACTTACACACAGGTGTGTTTGTTGTAATACTTCATGGTGATTTGATACACAGAAAAAAACGGGTAAAAATGAAACTTCACTCAAAAGAAAAGAAATAGTGTGATAACTTACCATTAAAACGAGCAATTTTTAAAACTGCCTCAAGTTGACTGTCCAGGTAGTGATAATAAGAAGTGTGCAAAGTGGGAAAAATTAAATTGGTTAATTACATCACCGGATTGAGAATGGGTCTGGAGCGGGTCTGCCTTGGGCAGGCCTGTCATGTGTGGATTGTCAACTTTGTGCAAGAAAGATTTCACAGCAGGAGTCCGGGAGGTTTTGACAGTATATTTATTAAAACTGGGGACAGTGAAACCCAGGAAAACGTAGCATAAAAGGAGCAGCAGGAGAATCGCGTTGGCTCCCTAGAAACATTACAGGAAAAAAGTGAGCAGGGGCAGTGGTGGTGGTGGTGGTGGTCAGCCTTTACCTCACTGGAAAGGCAGAGAGAAGGAGGCCTTGGACACAGGTACAGGTGTAAGCCTGGGACGAGCTGCCACTGACCACTGTTCTCATAGTTACAAGTCTTGTGGGGTCTCTTAGAGCTGAGGAGGAAAAAAAATGTAACAATTCTATTCCGAGAACAGGCATCGGTGTGCTCCAGGGAGAACCCACAGTGGCATCTTTTTCCTTGACGGTTGTTATCTGTCTTCTGTAGGTGGGAATTTTAGGGGAGATTTCAGGGGATGGTCTTATTAGAAAGTCATTAGTTTTCCAGTGATGCCCTTCAATATGCTGACTCATCAAAATGAGGGTATAGGGAAGATCTGGATCATTCTCTGGTCAGCTTCACAGTTTTACATTTATCCTGGGTCTGTTGAGCTCTAATTTGATTTTTTTTGTTACTTGTTCCCCTGACTTCATCCGCCCTTGGATTTGGTTGGCACAAATGGCGCTAACTGGGTTTTAGCTTCCTATTGTCTTGATGAGGGTGAAGTAAGCTATTCATTTTCTGGTTGAGGGGAAACACATAAACCATTTGTTCTCAAGTGTCCTTGGTTAAGGAAGATAAGGTCTAGTGATTCACTAGCTGACTGTGAATTGGTCAAAACCTTTGGTTTTATTTAATTATCGTGCCTAGGATTTTTCCTAGATTCTCACTGTCCTGCTTTAATTATATATTGTGGTGCTTTGGACAAGTCATTCAATTTCTCTGAGTCTCAGCATTCACAAATGTAAAAGTATTGAGTAAAATAATTTCAAATGTTGTCATTGTTTTTTACAAAATATATATATATATATATATATATATATATATATATATATATATATATATATATTTTTTAAATTAAAATATTTTCATAGAATGTGCAGAATTAAAATATATTCAATAGGTAATTGCTCCAAAGAATAAATATTTATATTTCAAAGTAAGTGCATCTAATATTTACATTGTCCCCTGTGTCTATAAGGAACACAAAAGCACATGTTTCTAAACAATGATAAAACCAATTTAGAAAATTCTGTACTTTAACTTTTGCTGGTCAATTTTATAGTTAGATATATTTTATGAAAAATATTGCCTTTTTTGATTTAAGGTGTGAAGAGGGGAGATAGTGAAACATGTGCCCTGACTGTGATCTAACCAGCAACCTTGTCTAGGGCTGATGTTAGATCAACTGAGCTATTTTTAGTGCCTGAGGCTGGCAGACTCAGATCAACTGAGCTTGGGGTCAGTGTTAGAACCAATCGAGCCACTGGCTGTGAAAAGGGAAGAGAGAAGAAAGGAGATAGTGGGGAGAAGCAGATAACTGCTTCTCTTGTTTACCCTGACCGGGAATCGAACCCAGGATGTCCAATAGGTCAGACTGATGCTCTATCCATTGAGCCACCATCCAGGGCCAACTATTGTTTACAATGTTAATCTAATAAATAATGAAAATAATCATTAAACAATGTATAAATAACCATTTTAAAGCTGTAGCTAAGTAATTGCGATATAAACCACTTGTTGACTGTAAAAAGTACTCTATATCCTCTAAAAAAAGATTGTAGTTTTTATAAAACAAAAAAATGTTTTCATCCAAATATAAGAAAAAACTTGCAGAAATTTTAGTATGTAAATGATTAGATCATCACTACTTGCTTTCTCTGATATATAACCTATTTGAAGCCTGTGTAGCATCAGGTCTTTTAGAAGAAAACAATTATTAAAAGTAAAACATGATTACAACAAAATGGATGGACCTTGATAACATTATACGGAGTGAAATAAGTAAATCAGAAAAAAAAAACTGAGAACAGCATGATTTCATACATAGGTGGGACATAAAAGTGAGACTATGAGACATGGACAAGAGAGTGGTGGTTATGGGGTGGGGGAGGGAGGGAAGGTTGGGGTAGGGAGGAGGGGAGGGGCACAGGGAAAACCAGATGGAAGGTGACAGAGTACAATTTGACTTTGGGTGACGGGTATGCAACACAATTGAATGATGGGATAATCTGGAGATGTTTTCATTGTACATATATACCCTGATTTATTGGTGTCACTCCATTAAAAGTAATTTTAAAAAAAATCAAAGTAATATTGATACTGAATAATAAAAATGTACATACTAGTAAAAAAAAAAAAGTAAAACGTGATTAGAAAATTGTTTAATTTTGAACTTTTTTGAGGCTTTTAATTAAAATAATTACATGAACTTAGACATATAGAAATAGTTCTGATTCATAGAAAAGAGCTCCAGCATCTTATTTGTTTTTTTATAATTGCATTAAGTTAAATACCACAGCCAAATTAACAATGCAGCTAGCCATCTCATCAAATAGTAAATAGTGGGAGAGAAAAATAAGTCAATATTTTGTATTAATTTTTCACAAATTTTGTTATTTTTTTCTACTCTTCTAGTTCCTTCAAGAATGTTCTTTTTTTTTTCTATACCGGTTTCAAATTTAAAAATAATTTGTTCTATCTTATTGGTATATATAGATCCTCAAATAGCCCCAGAATGTAAATACATTCAAACATTTTTATTGTAAATATATTAGTAAATATCTGGAAACATCTGGAGACTAACCAACTATGTGCTTGGGATTTACAGTAATTTCAGCTTAAAATAAATTGTATTTAAAATTTATCAATATCTGTATTACTAATTGAGTGCAAGCATTGAATTTCTTTTTTCTTTTTCTTCTTTTTTTTTTTTAAAGTGAGAGTTGGGGAGGGAAAGACAGTCTCCTGCATGCACCCCAACCAGGAGATAATCTGCGGGTTTGGGCTGCTGCTCCATTGCTTAGCAACTGGTCTACTCTATGCCTAAGGTAAAGCCATGGGGCCATCCTCAACACCTGCGGCCAACTTTGCTAGAACCATAAGAGCCATGGCTGCAGGAGGGGAAGAGAGAGAGAAGGGATAGGGAAGGATGAAGAAGCAGATGGGCACCTCTCTTGTGTGCCCTGACTAGGGATTAATCCCAGGATATCCACACACCAGGCCGATGCTGAGTCAACCAGCAGGAGCCAGCATCTGGTTTCTTAGAGACAAATAGTGGTAGAACTATAACTTGATTTCAGGTATTTATTTATTTATTGTTATGTACTCCCTTTTACCCTGTGACTTTTTCCTCTTAGATTTAAGTTTTAGAACCACCATTATTACCTTGGGGTTGGGGTGTAAAGTTGTCAGAACAGACAAAAGAACAAAGGTGGCAAAGGACAAAAATGACTTGAGTCAGCATGGATAAGCATGTCTCACTTTCTCTTTATGTCATATAAAATAAGTTTTGTTTTAGAAAGGAAAGAGAAACAATATTCTTTACAGATTTAGAGGCAGACATCCCACCTGCCCAGTGCAATAGCCACATTCACCTACAGATTAAGTCTGAAGGGAAGGTTAAAATTACGTAGTAGCTTCCTCCTTAAATTTGGGGGTTTGAAACTCAAAACTATGTGTGTCCCATTTTCTAGGGACACTACGAAGATGACAAGTCTATAGAAAAAAAAATCCCATCCATATGATGTTGCTATGGTATGAATGTTTGTACCCCCCTGTACCATTTAAATCTAACCTCCAAAGTGACAGTATTAAGAAGTAAAACATTTGGGAGGTGACTAGGTTATGCATGGGATTAGTGCCCTTAAAAAAGCATCCTAAGAAAGTTTCCTATCCCCTTTCCCTATGTGGGTATATAGCCAGAAGTCTGTTGTCTTATGCAATCATGTTGGCACTCTGATCTGGGATTACCAGTCTCCAGAACTGTGGGAAATACATATCTGTTGTTTATAAGCCACCCAGTTTGCAGTATTTTCTTATACTAGTCTCAGCAAAGTCAGGTGTCACAGAATATCTAGGCACAGAGAGTCAAAGACAACTCCCTGAGCATTTCATTGTCCAGGATGGCAAGGGAAGTCACTCCATTGTTCTCAGGTGCGACAGTCGGACCAAAGACTGGCTCACTCTCAACCAGTTGCTAACAGGGATTGGGACAAGACCACATACCAAAAGGGATGTGTTACATCTGGCATAAGAGCCAGCAACAGACCTATGAAATAGAGACAGTTCATAACTTAGTTGTAGACATTCCTCTTCTACCTTTGACTCAGTAATAATAGCATAATTCTTCTTTCTCCCCCACACAAAGCCTAGCAGTTTAACTTCAACCCCAGAGGTAATTTTAAGAGAGTTCAAGGTTTATATCTAAGATAACTTTAATATAGCTGAAATTTTCTGAATTTCCTTATTAGTAGCTGAATAGAGCATCAGGCAAAATGGGGATTAAGTTATATATTAAATCTCTTTATAGAATACATATTTTTTTTATAAATACACATATCTGATATTCTTACCAAAGATTTTATGTTTTTGGTAATAAATGGAAATATTAAACAGCAAACATATTCAATAGTACCTAAAATTTTAATCTTTGCATAATTAGATGAACAACTGTATCTGTGTTTGAAAAATAATCAGGGTACTATTAAGTAATTTGGGGAACAAAAGTTACTTTCTACAGTATTTGTGAACTTGCCTCATTAATAAGCTCATTGAATAACTGTACATTTTGTGTGTGTGTGTGACAGAGAGACAGAGAGAGACAGATAAGGACAGACAGGAAGGGAGAGAGATGAGAAGCATCAATTCTTCATTAAGGCTTTTTGTTGCAGCTCCTTAATTCTTCATTGATTGATTTCTCATATATGCCTTTACTGGGGTGCTACAGCAGAATGAGTGACCCCTTGCTCAAGCCAGTAACATTGGGCTTCAAGCCAGCAGCCTTTGGGCTCAAGCCAGCGACCATGGGGTCATGCCTATGATTCCACACTCAAGTCAGCAACCTCACGCTTAAGTTGGTGAGCCCACACTCAAGCCAAATAAGCCTGTCCTCAAGCCTGTGATGGCAAGGTTTTGAACTTGTCTGGGTCCTCTGTGTTCCAGTTTGATGTCTATCCACTGCACCACTGCCTGGTCAGGCAACTACATTTTTGAAAAAAAATTTGTTCAATTCACAGACTTAAAACTTATTGTTTTATATATGAATTTGATCTAGAACAGGTTACCTAATTTCTCTGCCTTTGTGGGAAAAGAGAATATCAATATTTACCTTATGGTCGCTGTAAAATTAAATGCAAATACAAGTGTACAGTAATGGCTCAATTTTTATTCTTTCTCAAAACTTGAGCTTTAAGGCATAAAACACATAGTACAATGCTTTGCAAATGATATTTGACAAATATCGTTGAGTAATTAGCTTGACAGGACACCCTTTTGTATAATGTACCTATTATTGCTTCTTTCATCTAGTCTTCTCATATCTTTTATTTCTATCTCCTTCAATAACCAACTCTTAAGTCTTTTGTTTATCTGGTCACTCCATAATAAACTCTACTCTTCAGGGCTTTATTAAACATGCTAATCAACTCCTACCACACCTAAAACATTAGAAACAAAATTAAAATGTTAAAGTGGTGTATCAGTTCACCTGACCTGTCCTATGCTATCCTGTTGGATGACCCTTTACCCTATACTCTCTTCTACTTTTATCTATTCTACTCCAGAAGAGTTCATTTATTTGTTGTGTGTGTAGGAATAATAGAGTGTAGCACAAAGGAAAGAAAAGAGACAATTGTTTCATGGAAGACATTTTACAATTCACCTGACCTGTCCTATGCTATCCGTTGGATGACCCTTTACACTATACTCTCTTCTACTTTTATCTGTTCTATTTTAGGAAAGCCCATCTATTTGTTGTGTGTGTAGAAATAATAGAGTGCAGCACAAAGACAAAAAAGAGAAAATTGTGTCATGTAAGACATTTTACATGTATGCCAAGATTTTTTTATCTCTTTTAAAATTGACAAAGAGCCAAAAATACATCATGTTTAACTTTGGATAACAAATATGATTACTTCATTGCTAATGAGGCTAATAAGTAAAGTCTACTTACATAAATAATGTTTCAGAGATCTAGTTAGAAAGCAGTTATGACCTAATGAGGGTGTAGCACTCTTTTCTGTCTTAAAATCATTTCAAAGCTAAAGTTCGATGTAAAACCAAAATCAAGACCCAACAAATAATTAATAAAAGCACTACCCATTGATTTATGACAACAAATACCATTGCTCATGCAATTCTACTATAACCTTACAGTCTCATAGCAAAATGCAATGGCACCTACTTGAATTATGAGCTAAGTCCTTGACAGTCTCCTTCATTCCTTTGTCCCTGTCAGGGATTTCAACATGTAGTGCCTAGCAACTCATTTCAGAACAGAGAGCAAACAGTTTTTGCACACTTACTCTCTTTATGTGGATTGAGAACAAGTCGTAGCACTTCTCTGGAACATGAAGTACTTTAAAAAATAACCAGATGCACCAATACTGCTTCTGTTTTCTGAGAAAGAAAAGTATGGCACATATTTATAATACAATTATGGAAAGCAAAGACAAAATAGGAATTATAATAAACGTTATTATTTTTAATGCCCGAGGAAATCTTGGTTATGTAGCTTATTTTTTTTTCTTTCTAGGAATTAAACAAATACAATCTTTAGACAATCAATGACTATCATCAAGGTTTTGTTTTTAAGTTCATACTATACTTCAAATGTAATAACTCCCTCTTCCCTTTGCAATTTTTAATATATGGTGTTCTTTAATGAACCATGAGAACCCTTTGTTCATTTTCTGCTAGTCTTCAAAAAGTACCTCAGGAGAATATTTTAGAGGAAAATGGGTATACAGTCATAAAAACAATTCTGTCAGAATACAGATGTTTTAAAAAATCATTCTCATGTGGGTCTGTTAGAAAGAACTTTCCATTTGGCATGTTTGAGGGCTATTAAGGATGATTGCCTTTGCTATTTGCTACCTATGGACTTTAAACCATTTTGCAATCCAATCAAAATTCTATGTAGTGTTATGTGTGTATCTGTGGGTGTTGTGGGAAGAGAGAGTGGATTGTAAAGAGGAAATGCCCTCATGAGCATATATTGTGTCCTTTACATGATTCTCTCACATAGGAGTTCTGTCTAAAGAGATTAGAAAGCAGCGAGTTCCATCTCTCTTCTACAACCCTGCAAGCCTCCCACTTAGCTGCTTGGGATACAGTCATTCAAACTTCACTAAGACCCCAGGAACATTTTGTTGTTGTTTTTAATATGAAAATTAAAGTCAGCTGGAACGATCCTATTCTAATTCAATGGCAGTTCATAGAATAAAGTAAGCTCCATTAGCATCATCTGATTTTGAAAAGGAAGGGCTCAATGTTCCTTTTGACCACCTCGAATCAAAGTCACGCTAACTGACCACATCAATTGCCCACTATGTAGAAAAATTATTTTCCACTCTTTATTCTGTATTAAAAGGATGCACTACATTCTGGTTTATTAAGTAAGTGAAATACTGCTCACTACCCACACCCTTGAAAGTCACAGTGTAGGTTTAACCTTTTATCTAAGATGAAAGAGTCTTTTAACAGTTTATTAATGATTTTTCTGAATCCTCAGAAGAGGAAATCGGACTGGAGAGAAAGAAAAAAATAGACTGGTTCAGGGAGATTGTAATATAAGAAAGTTTAAAGATGTGAAATTGCATGTGGTTACTATTCTAAGCTTGGCAGAATAGTTTGTGGGTATTAAGGGAACACAGAACTCATTATGTCTGACATAGACAGGAAAGATTGAGTGTTGTTGTTTTTTTTTTTAATTCTGTGTATGTGTTTAATTTTGTGAAATTGAAATATTTAGTTGCCTTAATAAGAAAAGGTGACACATTCCAATATGTTGAGATCATCAGACACTTGAGTAGTATTTTGTGTCTTTATGTGCTCACTGCCTACATGATGTTTTAAGAATAGTGGTGACTTATTCAATGCTTGTTGAACATTTCAACATAAAAACCTACAAATTTATTTAAAAAAAAATAAAACTCTTAATTTAAAAATTCAATTATTTGACATTTATATTTTCTTGAATTCATGATGGCATTTAAGATATATGTTTTTCTTGCTTATGATTTCATCTCCTAAAAACTAGTTAGTTGACTTTCTTTCAATCTTTCTTGTTGATACAGAAATATTTAACTGTATTTATCTTTATCTTCTAGTGCTCCCCACCATGGCAAAGAGCAAATCTGCTGACATTCAAAGTACGGTGCTAGGGACAGATTTATGGTTGAAGCTAGAAACTAAGCCTCCCTATTTGGGATATGCACACCAACTTCACGGGCCTAGTCTACTGCACATATCCAAGCAAATTTCAGCTTGGGTACACTGCATTTGCATATATTTAGAGTAGCTAAGGAAAATATTATTAAACCCTGGGGTCTGAGTTCTTGACTCACTGACAATGCCTGTAGTTTGGTTCTCAGTGGAAACCTTTTCTTGATTCCAGGTACATTGGTTGTTGGTTCAGAGCCTTGTTTCTCTACCAAGGGGATTGAAAATAAGCCAATATGCTGGAAGTCTTGTCTTTGCAAGTTCTCTTTCTTTAGAAAAAATATTTATTTTTGTAACTTATTTGCTGACCTAGGAGATGTTTCACACTAATGGACTTAGAAGCAAGAAGTAAGGACAAACCACTTGCTATAAATGAAGTTGTCCTTAATAAAATAGAGACAGAATAGAAAATAAGGTAGAAATTGTATATTAGAACAGCTAGGTACCTCAGGGAATCTGGTTTAACCTCTGGCTTCTCCCCAAGTGTCAGACACCAGGAGAAGAGCTAAATTCCACTTGACAAGTTTATTTGGCTATCTCAAAGGACCTACAAAATCAACATAGCCAATACTGCACATAGCATTTTATCCCTATTTCTTTTTTTTCTTCCTGCATTTTCTATTTCAGTCAATGGTGATCTGTTAATTACCTATTGCTGCATAATAAATTATTTCCATGATCGGTGGCTAAAGGCAACAACAACAACATAAAACCATTTATTTCTCTCAGTTTCTTTGAGTCAGGAATCTGAAAGCAGCCTGGCTGAGACATTCTGGCTCAAGGTCTCTCATGAGGTTGTAGCCAAGATGTTGTCCAGGCCTACAGTCAACTGAAGGCTTTGACAGTGTCGTCGAATCCGGTTCCAAGATGGCTTGCTCATATGATGGCAAGTTGGTGCTGGATGTTTGGGAGAGACCTCAGTTCCTCTTCCCATGAAATTGTCCTAAGGCTACTTGAGCATTTTTACGACATGGAGGCTGGCTTTCTGTAGAGCCAAGAGAGTCAAAGAGAAGCTATGTTCTTCATAACCCTGCCTCAGAAGCCACACATTATCACTTCCATCACTTTCTATTGGTTAGAAAACAGCCCTTAGGTTTGGCCTACCTTCAAGGGAAGGGTAATTAGGTTCCACCTTTTGAAGGAAGTAGTGTCAAATTTTAAGACATATTTTAAAACTTGTGTTTAGAAAATTTTGCTAATTTTGCTTCCTAAAGATCTTTTATAAATCTTCTCTAATTCATTGCTTTTCTTCACCCTACTACAGGTTATCAAGATATCTCATTTCTTGACTGGTTCCTCATCTGCTATCTTGAATTTCTTTGATATATCAGTGAGGCAAACAGAGCAATCTTGCTAAAATCTGGCCACATTTCTTTTTTACAGGGACAGAGAGAGAGTCAGAGAGAGGGATAGATAGGGACAGACAGACAAGAAGGGAGAGTGGTGAGAAGCATCAATTATTAGTTTTTCGTTGTCGTTACAACACCTTAGTTGTTCATTGATTGTTTTCTCACATGTGCCTTGACCACAGGCCTTCAGCAGACTGAGCAACCCCTTGCTGGAGCCAGCGACCTTGGGTCCAAGCTGACGAGCTTTTGCTCAAGCCAGATGGACCCATGCTCAAGCTGGTGACCTCGGGGTCTAGAACCTGGGTCCTCCACATCCCAGTCCAATGCTCTATCCACTGTGCCACCACCTGGTCAGGCCTGGCCACAGTTTTAAAACTCATTATTTGTTGTCCATGACATGAAGAATAAAACACAAGCAACTTAACCTTACATAGATAGTTTTTCTCATTTCCTATTTATGATTTCAGACTCAAAACCCCTTTTCTCTGCTTTAAATGTTGCATTTTTTTCCTGTACAACTTTTTAATTTTCTGAATATATTGTGCTACTTTAGTAACCATTCTCCACTCTATACCAAAAATCAGGAATCTTATCATTAAGACCCAGATAGTAAATATATTTGGCTTTGTCATGCATTTTGTTGTGACTGTGAAACTCAGCTGTAAATATAAGGCATGCCTATGTTCCAATAAGTTTTATTTACAAAAATAGGTAGTGCACCAACTGTGAACCCAAGACCATACTTTACTGACTTTATACTACAAATGCCCTCCTTAAATAACATGCTCAATTTTTGTTGTTCAGGAAACATTTATGATTGATTCTTTTAAAGTCATCCTCATTATTGTCTCCTCTATGAATTTTTTCAAGTCTTTTAAGTTGAAATAAGGGCCTTTGTTCTGTGATACCAAGGTAGCATATAGGTACTATTTTGACTATCTCACAACCAGAACTTACCAACTTTCTGAAAACCTTCTTCATTAAACTGGCAAGTCTTTTTTTTTATTTTTGAAATTTCATTGTCAGGTACAGTACTCGACCAGTGTGTTGAACAGAAACAATCCAGTTAAGGACTACTGCACTGAAGATTCTTAGGAAAATATAATATAGGAAGGGATCATGGGATAGAACAACTCTGGTCTTCTGATATTTCAATTTGTTCTACATAAATTAAAACAATGACATCTGAGGACAGACCCAGAGTTGAAGGGATATATCTCAACTGTAATCCTCTGTTATAAAGAAACATCTCTCCAGGTAACATGATCCATAAAAATAAGTCTAAACAGTGTAAGCTCATTTGAATTGTATGTCAACTTGCTATATCGATACATACAAGTACACAATCATACACCCGGACTCTCATTGCATAGCCTGGCAATGGTGAAGAGGACAGAGGAACCAAAGGCAATTGTATTATATATAAGCCATTATGGTTAAGGTTGAGAGTCACTGGGCTGTGGTCTGTATCTAGCAGTGTATATCTAGGAAAATTTAAATCATATTTCAGATATGACAAGGTAATAAAAAAAGAACTATGCATATTAATAATTAGAACACTTGAGAGTGACTTTTGGGTACACTATGCTAAATGACTGTTTAGCCTTAAGAAACTTGCTTGAGAGAGCTCACCTTGAATTTCTAATTTCTTTTTTTAAATTTATTTTTCCGAAGTTAGAAGCAAAGAGACAGACAGACTCCCACATGCGCCGAACCAGGATGTACCCAGCATGCCTACCAGGGGGCGATATTCTGTCCTTCTGGGGCTTCACTCCATTGTGGCCGCTCCGGAGCCATTTTAGCACCTGAGGTGGAGGCCATGGAGTCATCCTCAGCACCCGGGCCAACTTTGCTCCAATGGAGCCTTGGCTGTGGGAGGGGAAGTGAGAGATAGAGAGGAAACAGAGAGGGAAGAGTGGAGAAGCAGATGGGCACTTCTCCTGTGTGCCCTGACTGGGAATCAAACCTGGGACTTCCACACACCAGGACGACACTCACTATACCACTGAGCCAACTGGCCAGGGCCTACATTGTTAAATTCTTATCAATATGTAGCTTTCAGTTATCTGGTGTTGCTTAACTAAACACCCCATAGCTTAGTGGCTTAAAACAATGACGACATATACTTTGCTCCTTACTGTGCACTTTGGGCAGGGCTCAGTGGGGAAGGTTTTTCTCTGCTCTGTTATGTATCAGCTGCAGTAGCTCAAAGACTGGAGTCAGCAATAATCAAGAAACTCATGCACTGCTAAATAACAAAGACAAACATTGTAGAAGAGAACTTGTCAGGTGGTAAGTCTTTCACTATTGGTGACCTATTTTCAGAAGACCAACAGCATCACTGCAATTGCATTTTCTTCTTTTAATAAAGACTTGTCCCACTTCCAAGGGGAGGGGAAATAGATTATATCTCCTGATAAAGAAGCAACAAGCTGCTGCTTATTCTGGACTAATACAAGTCACCATTTTTTGATACAATCAACTATAGTAGCAAGTAATTTTTACTATAAATGAATATAATATTGTAGCATGATCTGAGAGAGAATATGTATAGCTTAGTGGGTTTTTACAAAACCAATAGAGAGGATACAATTTTACTCACATTTTTTTTTTTTTTAAAAAAAAGAAGCATAGTATAACTCTAGTAAATTACAAATAAAAATCTTATGTTTAATATAATAGGTAAAAACATTACCCTTTGACCACATAAAGAAACATGGCCAAGGCGACAACAGTTGTGCTCCAAGAATGACATCAGTGATGAATTACAGAAGAAAGTGTAAGGGAGTTTTTGGCAGAGACCCTTAGTTCTCTGCTCCAATATTTGTTTTCCTCTCCTTCTATTAGAGAATCCCAGATTCTCAGCGGCACACATGACTGAACGGAATAAAGACTTTATTTACAAGCCTTCTTTGTATCTAGATGTTGCAATGTAACAGTATGCTGGCTAAAAGTACATCATCTGGGATGTGTTTCTAAAGAGAGAGGGACATACAGTGTGTCTGTAAAGTCATGGTGCACTTTTAACCGGTCACAGGAAAGCAACAAAAGATGATAGAAATGTGAAATCTGCACCAAATAAAAGGATAACTCTCCTAGTTTCATACCTACTCAGTGCAGTTCGATGTGGGCTCCATTTGTTGCTCTACACACATCCAAACGATAGTGAAGTTCTTGCCACACACAGGTTATGACCTCTGGTGTAACAGAGTGAATAATGTCTGTGATTCTCTGTTTTAAGTGATTAATGTCATTGATACATTCAATGTAAACATGTTGCTTCACATAACCCCAAAAGTAAAAGTCTAAGGGCGTCAGATCCGGGGATCATGGTGGCCATGGCTTGACAGAACCGTTGCCTATCCACCGCTGGAGGAATGTTCTATCCAGTAGCGTAGTATGGAGGAGCGCCGTCCTGTTGAAGGATGATACCTTCTAGAAATTGTGGCACTGCATACAATTCCAACATGTCAAGATAGGTGTTTGCCGTCACAGACTGCTCCGCGAAAAAAAAATGGGCCTATCACCTTATCATGCATCAGGCTACACCACACTTTCACTTTAGGGGTGTTACATTTGAACTCAGTGTAGGCATGAGGACATTATGGCGATGAACATGTCCACAGATATGGAAGGTCACCTCATTCCTAAACACAATCTTCTGCAAAAATCTTGCATCATTGTCGATCTCATGAAGCATATCTGTAGCAAATGCACATCGCGTGGGTCTATCCGCGGGTTTGATAGTCTGCCACAGCGGCAATTTGTACCCTGTAAAACAGACGTTTCTTTAACACCTTATGAACTGCAGTCTTGCTTAGGTGTAATTGTCGAGCACATGCACGCACAGGTATTTTAGGGCTCCTTAGGTAGCTATCCCGTGTAACCTCTACAGACTCATCACTGACTGATGGCCTACCAGAACGGGGTTTCTCCACCAAACTGCTGGTTTCCTTCAACTGCTTATTCCACCGAGTAATGTTATTCCTATGTGGTGGCGCTTTGTTATAAACGGGCCGATATTCACATTATCTTTGGTCATGGATCCAAATTTAGTGAGCCACAGAACACACTGAACTTTCCTCTGTACCATCCACATCTCAACTGGCAGTGCCGTGGGCTTCTCTGCTGTATACACGGTGTTACGTCTTCATCTGCACATGTGCACATGCTGCCACATCATCCTACAGAAACTGGGAGGGTTTTCCTTTTATTTGGTGCAGATTTCACATTTCTAACATCTTTTGTTGCTTTCCTGTGACTGGTCAAAAGTGCACCATGACTTTATGGATTCACTGTCGCTCTCATGCTCTCTGCATCTTTCAGGTGATAGAAACGTCACAGCTACCTCCTGAATAGAAAATGAGTAGAAAACAAAACAAACACTATGGGTGAAGCGCTGATGGTTATAAAGTCACTCTTTTGACAGTGGATGGTGCCTTCATTCCCAGACTTTTTTATGTGAGAGAAATATAAGATTGTGTCTTAGTAAGTTACTATTATTTCAGATTTGGTCACATCTAGTTGTACTTAATCTTATATAATTATGCCCACATTATAGTTATCACTGATGAGTTGATATTTCCAGCAACATTGCAAGTATTTGCGTTCATCAGATGCCTCTAGAATTTATGTTATACTATCACCATGTCTCCTACTATTGCTTTGATGTCTTTAGTATACTCCAAAATAAATACATTTTATAACTTTTGTAGATTCTATGAACTGTTCACGTACCATTTCAGTTTTCTCATATGTGAAACAGAAATAGTCTATTTCTAACATTTGGAGGTGAATGACATGAGATAATATAAAAAAATAGCCTTGAACAGTTTGCCCTGAAATAAGAAATAAATATTATTTTGTATGTGTGTAATTGCAATAGTTGTGGTTATTCCTAGCTATAATTCAATAAAATTTTGTATCTGAATGTATCACAGGGAGTTTGTAAACATTGGAGAACCATATCATTTTAGAAAAATGAGAAATGATAACTGTGGTCATGAAGGGATCTCTGTTCTCTTCTATCACCCTCACCTGTTATCTTTCTATAAGTAAAATTGTACTTTGGATCCAGGAACAGAGACTTACCTCAGGGTGGCTCATGGAGTGGCTGAGAAGACCTCATGCTGTAGACTCAGTGATTGACCCAGAAACAGGCACATGCACATGCCCTAGATTAATTTAATATACTAACCAGGGATTTAGAGATGGGGAGGCATGTAATAATGTACAAATGATTAGCTATCAGAAGTCACTATCTACTCCAGTTAGAAAAGAAAACCTAACAGCAGCAAGAGAAAATATAGTATAACTATATTCAGAGAAAATCAGTGTCTGCAGAGAAAGACACTCCTACTATTTATCAAGTCAATGGTCCCAGATATTTTTTATATTAGTTTCATTCCTGACTTTCCCAATTATGTGAGCAGAAACTTTTCCAATTTTGCTCAGACAGCTTTACTGAGTTTCAGACTCTTGGAATTAAATGAGTCCTGACAATGTCAGTGGGGAATTAGATCAGATGAATGACTTATTGAGAAATATAAGGCAAATCTCATATTTGAAGAGTAAAATGAGTCAGAAATATTGTGACTATATTGTATGTGCAGGTGTAAGGGTATGTGTGTGTGTGTGTGTGTGGGTAGATCATTCAAAAGGTATAAATACAGCTAATAGAAACTATGGTCTGTTTTCCAATATTAATCTTTAGAGTTTACCATATTTTCTAATATCTATATATTTGCTTAGCTGAAACCTCAACATGTAAGCTATGCATTTTAATTCCAATCAATTAATTCATTAAAGTCCTGATTAGTGTTATGAACAGCAGTCTGCAGGGCTATTAAGGGCTATTTATGTAACATGTGGGTTTAAGAAGGTGTGTGTGTTTTCCTGCCGGCTTCAAGCAAAAAGCATGCAGCTTAGCTTTGAAGATCAAAGTCAGTCTTATCTTTTGATTTTAATCCTTTATTTTCTCCATAAAGCATATTTCTTAAAAATTAAGAAGCTATTTTTATTTTGACACTTTAAAAATACTGGTTCACATAAATCAAAGTCAGCCATTTGCTTTTTGAATTGGATATTAATGAAGGAGGACAGACAATGCTTTTGTGAAAACAGTCTGTTTTAGATTTTTAAAAGGGTGAATATTAACTTCAAAGACTATAAGACTTACATGAACAAAAATTCAAGTGTCAGAATATTTGTCAATAATTTTTTAATAGAGCTAAGCAATTTTTGAAGGAGAAAGAATATTACATGCATAGTCTACTACTGTTCTTTCTGAGACTCGTGTGTGTGTGTGTGTGTGTGTGTGTATACGTGTGTATAAATGCAATTGTAAAACATATACTTATTTCTCTTAATACACTTAATTACAGTTTTGTAAAACAAGTAAAAATATATTTTATTTCTAAAGTAAGTCAATCATCACCTTAACATAAATCTTAAGTGGCCGTCTGATAAATAATACTCCTAAAATGAATTAGTCTAGCGTAGGCAGTTAACCTGTTGGGTTAGAGTATAGCCAGATTAGTCACGTGCAATCTAAAATGTGCACTAAGATAGTGATGTGGTATCCATTTTCCCCAGTGGTCTGATGGTGAAACGTCGGCTATGAAACCTCACGATTCCCCCTCATTCATTTTTTATCTTCTCTTCCTCCTCTCGCCTCATGCTCTGCTCCCCTCTCTATTTCCCACCTCACTCTGATCTCTTACACTCTGTACTTCTTCTTTGCTTTGTTCACCATTTTTTTCTTTTTCTGTAGAAAGTAATGTGCTAACTTCTAATGAATTGAGTGAGCTCTTGAAACCTTTTGTGAGAGCGATAGCTTGTTAGGGTGCAAAACTCTCTACACGGAAGCTTCTCTGCTCCCAGAGAGGGTGCCTCACCTCCGCCTCTCCGCATTCCCGTTCCCAGGGCTTTCTTACTCTGCTCTGTTCTGCAACAGATGCTCCTTCTCACTCCCCGGAGAGATCAAGAGCTTGGAGTAGAAATAATAGCTTCTCCTCAAAAAAAAACAAACAAGAGGTAAACTGTAATAAAGTACAGGGGCCTATTTAGCACAATACTGAATTGTTTCTGTGCTTGATTGCTATTTGAAAATCAAATGGGTTCTGTCTCGATTAAGGGTATGAATTCACGGAAGTGCATCTAAGCCAGGGTTTCTAGTTTGAAATGCAAAATTTGTCATTACAACATGCGTTGGATAGAAATATAAGTGCTGAGAAGTACATTATAGAAAATTTTTTTTCTCTCACCATGAATATTGATTCTTATTTTTATTAAGCGATGTGGGCAAGCAGGTGGAATTTCAATGTAGATTGGAAAAGGAAATCAATTGCCATTCTAAATTCAAACATCATTAAAAGGGAAACAAGTAAGTATGCAGTACAAAGCCAAACACCATCTCATAGTTAAATGAAATCTGTGTTTGGTACGTGCTGCACTTCTGAGCATTCCAAGCTTCTGAAGCTATCAAAGGAGAGCACCTTCAGCCTTTCCAACAGGAGATGTGTAGCCATGACTTCAAGAAAATTGAAAATGGCAGTATTGGATTGGAAGGTCAATGTATTTTCTGTGATGACCTCTTTTCATGAAAGAAAAGATAATTATAGTTATTACTTAAATTTTCAAAAGCTGGTATAAGTATTTTGAGGAGCTACTTCCCACAACATAAATGAGAGGGTTTGTGGGAGATAACAAAATTCTCATCACACATGACAAGTCTCTGAGTGATTTTGGAGTCTCCCAGAGTGTCAGAGGGTTCGGGAGTAAAGTTAGTGCAGAGGACAGAATTCGTACTATGAAATTTAATTGAAATAGGAAGAAGGTGGAGCGACGAGTTCAGAAGTAACATCAGAAAGAAGCCAAATGGGAGGCTGGACTTCTCAATTAACCTTCGTAAAATTGCAAGTTGTTCTTATGTGATCACTAATCCCCTGTTATATCTTTAAAAATTATGTGATGGTCAAATATATTGTTAATTTTTTCTGTTTACTGAAGATCACAATGTAAAAGAGCATGTTACCGATTTGGGGAATTTTTAGGAAAGTTTAACATAAATAAACTCAGTATCCCTAGTGATCTTTGGATGTCTTGGAAAAACCCACTCAAGTTCATTGAAACCAGAAAGAGGCACTTAGCACAAGACTCCCAAGACAAGGATAGGAAGTACACTCATGCCCCACAGAGATTCACGGTGGGTACTTTAGAATTCCACTTCCGGCTATCAGGAGTGACACTCTGACAGATGCAACTTGAAAGGGGGTTCATTAATTTCTTTTTTTAGTTGGCTACAGATAAATTCACATTATCTGATGCCGTAGCTTTATTAAAAAAAAAAAAACTTTCAAGGATATTGGAGTATTTTTATTATATCCTTTTATATTTTTATTATATCCCTTCTACCATGTTTTGATACCTCTCATCTGAAAAGAATTTATTTTACTCCATATTACCGATCATTACCGTTCACACGTTTTATAACCCTCACAATAAAACTCCATATTTTTACCCTTATTGCCCCACTTTTTAACCAATAACTTATTTCTCACATCCTTTAAATCTGGTTCCCTTACCTAAAACTTCACTGATGCATCAAAGTCAGCAATGATCTTCACGTCTTATTATCAATCTCTCAGCCACACATGATACAATTGTTGTTCCCTCTTGGGCACAGCAAGAACAGCAGCAAAGCTCCCTGTTATTTCTTGATGCCATCTTCTGCCTAGCTCATCTCATGCCTGTCTCAGCCCCAGTGGATCTTTATTTCATATACTATTTTTACATGTTGAGAAGTCAATGTAACATCCCTTTAAACTTTTCCACTCTGATCTCCTTCACATCCATTACTTTAAATCTTGCTGTTTGTTGATGAATCTCAAACCTCTTGTCGTCCTTATCTCTCCTTAAGAGCTAGAAAGGTGGTGTTATTTGACATCTCCGATAGATCTCTGGCATTTCAGATTTGGAATGTTCACAACAGAGCTCTTGATTTTCCTGCCTTATCTCATCCATCAGCAAATGGTAGTGGCAGTCACTCAACATCTCAAGCCAAACACCTAGGAGTCATTTTTAATTCCCTATTTTCCACACACACAGTTCATTGATACCTATTTCTAAAGAGGCATCAAAACTATTCACTTCTCTTTACCCCCACGTTGGAGAAGTCAAACTTAAATAATTTATTAATGACCCCTTTTTAGTCAGAGAGTAATTACCCTGCCTTTCTCTTTTTGTCTTAAACGGTACAGTACTAAAACAGTTGGTCTTTTTTTTTCGCTGTTCTGATTTATACTAATCTATAAATAATAGCCGACATGTTTAGATACTGTTATATTTAGCTACAGAAGCTTGCAGCATACAGTTAGTCTATTAGACTGTTGATAGGTTAACCACTCTTGCTATTTTGCTACTTTAAATAAACTATCAGCTTCCCCTGCTGGGAAAAGTGGTTATTTCTGGGATTCCAACAAATACCTGTGATTCAAATCCACTAGATTAAAAATGCAGCAGCACTCCTGTGGTTCTCTCTGAAGTGAGTCAGCCATTTCCACTTCCCAATCAGATTCCGCCTGCTCCTGACCTTCAGCTCCTTCTTTAACCTGTGGCATGTTTCTTCTGCAGCTTTTCTCTCTACTGCTGAGGAAACACCTGATCTTTAAGTTTGCCTCTTTTTGCCCACGTAAAATTATTTCCATTGTGTAAAGTGTATGCACCAGGACCAACACATTTGTACTCAGGGGTCTACAGACCACAGTTAGATTCTCTCAAGTTAGCAGCTGCAGATTTATGAATGAAAGAAACAACGCATAACAATCTACTGAGAATGTTATCTCAGTCTAAAGCTGTCAGGGCTCAAGGAAGAACTATATGCACGGGCCCATAGACTTAAGAACATATACATTGATCCTCCCTGAAGTCCAGCAGGTGGGAGGTAGAAAGGAAAAAGAGAAAGGAAATGAAAGAGTATCTAGCCAGTCTGGCCTATGTGAAGTGGGGAGTTGTTTAAACAGAGGTAGCATGTGAGTCCCAATCTTATGAGAATTATAAACCCTGAATTTTCTGTGGCCTTTTACAAGAACACTTTTTATTAGCAGAATAAAATTAAATGGGCACAGAGGATATTTTCTAGAGCAATAAATGTTTTTTAAAAATTGTTTGGATACAACAAATAAAGACTGTAGCCCAGGAATTGTAAGTTTAGTTGAGAATAATAATTGAAAAGACAAGTCAAAAAAGACAGAGAAAAGGTTTTCTATCTAGTGCAAATCATAGGTCATGTGGCTGATATCCATGGAGCTGAAAAGGACCATGTAGTTAGTGGGTTTCTAGCTCTCACCACATTGCTTCAAAAAAACCTTCAAAATTCCAAGAAAAAAAAATGCCTGAGTCTAAAATAGGTATTGACAACTTTTCCACTACAACCTTGAGATGTCTCTAAATTCGTGTGAACTTA
This sequence comes from Rhynchonycteris naso, assembly GCA_037038555.1. Lineage (NCBI taxonomy): Eukaryota > Metazoa > Chordata > Mammalia > Chiroptera > Emballonuridae > Rhynchonycteris > Rhynchonycteris naso. The sequence continues at coordinate 95,443,700 of CM073002.1, forward strand.
TAAGAACTTTGAGAAAATGAATAATTATTGACTAAATTGCTAAAAGGCTTAATAGAATTGGTAAGATATCTCAGTGTTCCTTAAAAACGTTTTCCACTAAATCCTTCAGATGTTCTTAATAGTATTCACCACTAATCTCATAATCAATGGCTGTTTTCATAAATATGATTGGCTAATGAAGTGCAAACATGATTTTACATCAGTTATTTTACATAGGTTTTTACTCATCTATCAAATTGATCTTGAGACTGCTCTTAAAAAATACCATTGTTACCCAGAAATATTCACATTTTTGTCCAGCCTGTCATTTAATAAACTCTTCAAAATGATCATAGCTGTATAATTACTTTATTTTTATTTATCTATTTATTAACAAACATGTTGTTTTATTATATGGGTGCTTTATGTGAGAGTTCTATATGAAAAGCATTTCTTAATGAACTTTCTTTCAAAAATCAAGAATAACAAAATCCGTGCATATTAGCACCGTCTGGCAAGCAGTGGTTTGTTCTCTGTGTCTATGATTCTGTGTCTGTTTTATTTTGTTTGTGCTTTTCTTAGATTACATATACAAGTAAAACCATATGCTATTTGTCTTTCTCTGTCTAATTTACTGAATATTTCACTCAGCATAATTCCCTCAAGGTCCATTTATGTTGTTGCCAATGGCAAGATTTCCTCCTCCTTTATGGCTGGATATTATTCAATTGCACACACACCACATTTACATATTTCCTTCCTTCCTCCATTCCTTCCTTCCTTCCCTTCTTCCTTCCTTCCTTCCTTCCTTCCTTCCTTCCTTCCTTCCTTCCTTCCTTCCTTCCTTCCTTCCTCCCTCTCTCCTCTCTTTCTTTCTTTCTCTCTCTCTCTTTCTTTCTTTCTCTCTCTCTCTTTCTTTCTCTCTCTCTCTCTCTCTCTCTTTCTTTCTTTCTTTCAATCTTTCTTTCATTTATGAAGTGAAAGGAGGGGAGGCAGAAAGACAGATTCCCCCATGCACCCCAACCTGGATCCAGCCAGCAAGCCCCCTACCAGGCAATGTCTGCCCATCTGGGGCCATTTTTTCATTATTTGGCAACCAAGCTATTTTAGTGCCTGAGGCAGGGCCATGGTGCCATCCTCAGTGCCTGGGGCCAATGTGCTCACACCAATTGAGCCATGGTTATGGGAGGGGAAGAGAGAGAGAGAAAAAAAAGGGGGGAGGGAGAGGGATGGTGAAGCAGATGGTTGTTTCTCCTGTGTATCCTGACCCAGACTAGAATCTAGGACATCTATATGCCAGGCTGATGATCTACCACTGAGCCAACTGGTCAGTGCCCACATTTTCTTTATCCATTAATTTGTAGATGGAGTCTTAGAGTGTTTCCATTCCAGGTCTTGGCTACTATAAACAATGCTGCAATCAAATTGAGGATGCATATATCTTCGAGTTAGTGCTTTCATTTCCTTCAGATAAATACCCAGAAGTGAAATTGCTAAATCATATAGTAGTTCTATTTTTAATTTGTGAGAACCCTCCATACTATTTTATATAGTTGCTGTACCAATTTACATATCCATCAACAGTACACATGTGTTTCATTTGTTTCATATTATCACCAATAATTATTTCTTGTATTTTGATAATAGCTATTTTAATAGGTGTGAGGTGATAGCTCACTGTTGTTTTGATTTGAATTTCTCAGATTATTAGCAATGTTGACCACTTTCTCTTCTCTATGTCTTCTATGGAAAAATGTCTATTTAGATCCTCTGCCTACTTTTTAATTAAATTGCTTTTTTGTTATTTAGTTGTTTGAGCTCTTTATATATTTTGGATATCAACTCATTATCAGATATATGATCTCCAAATATTTTGTCCCATTCAATAGGTTGCCTTTTTATTTTGTTAATTCCTTTCCTGTGAAGAAGCTTTTTAATTTGATGTAGTTAATTTTTTATCTCTGGGAATAACCTTATGGACATGTACTTTATAAGATGAATGGTAAGATGCACTAATTCATAAAGTCACATATTATACAGAAAATGAGATTCTGTTTTAATTTCGTATTTTATTACTCATTTGTTATCACCAGAAGGGATTTTGTTATAATTAAAGTGCAACTGCTTTAGAAAATACAGTGAAAATTTTAAAAGGTTACTAAGTATTTTGACATTGTAGAGTCATAGAAGTGTAATTGCTCTTTTGTAAATTAGGTATTCAGACATAGAGAGTTCTAAGTCCCATTTCTGACTACATTTTCACAAAAAGTATAGTGTTGGGAGACAGCCAAACGTTTTCGGTGTGGCTATCTTCTATTCAGGATGCAAAATTGGTATCCAAGGACATTCTCAGGGAGCAAAGTACATAGTGCAGAGCTGTCTTCTTCGACATTGTCTTCTCCTACCTCACAAGGTTATTAAGAGATCTCATGAGCTTTTCAGAATAACAGAAGTGAGTAGAATCCCTGATTATAAGGAAAAGGAATGGCTTGTTGCCAAAGTGTTAGGAACTATTAATACTTGCTTAGCTCAGTTCTTTCAAGGCCTTCTGACTGCAAAGAGAACTTTGATGTCATATCTTGTCTTTTAACTAGAGGAGGAAGATTTACAATTTAATTTCCAAAATTAGTTCTGCTCCATGCAGTCTTATCCATGGTTTACATTCTGTCAATATCATGCTGGTCTCTTAATTTCACCCAAATCTTGTTCTGTATTAAGTAATTTTTAGTCTTACACCTTAAAATATTTGTACACTACCATTACCCTGTGCCTTGTTTGGTTCTTAGCTCTACGTATTTAGTACTGTAATACTGGTGGCTGAGGCCAGGCGGGTCCACACTGGATTTGGACAGAAGGTAGAGAAATTACAGAGCCAGAAAGCATTGAGCCATTCCCATTTATTAGAATCTTGCAATGGTGGCTGAGCAAACAGGCAGGGAGAAATACTTTTCTTGATGTAGCAAGCAAGTAAACAGGAAAAAAAAATACCCCTCACGATGATAGGCAAAGGATCCATACCGAGGGAAAGCACCCGTAGTGTTTTATAGGCTATATACACATGTCACTATGCCACATGCTCAAGCACTAATCATGAAAAGTGCGAGCGAGCAAGCCTAACACAGCTGTTTCCCCTACGAGTACCTTTGATTTTCCCTTATATAATACATTAATTAGTCTTAATTTTATTTCAATGTAAAAGATGCTTCAATAGGCACTATGAGCTTAAGGATTTGTGGAAAGAAAATGTTATTCAAGCATGAGCCTAGGGAAATAAGACTTTTCAAAGAGGAGTCATTCACTTGATGTTAGAGATGGTTAAAAATTATGCAATAGATATATACCTTGCTCATTTTTAGTTTTAATAACCACTATAAATGGGATTCAGAACCTGCCACCCACAATATGGTGTCTTGGTTTAAGCTGAAAGAGCTAACAAATATCAGAGAAAAAGAAAGGTTGCTCTGGCCACTGGCCGGGTAGCTCAGTTGGTTAGAGTGTCATCTCGACATGCCAAAGTTGAGGGTTCAATCCCTGATCAGGGCACATAAAGGAAAACTTAACCAATGAATGCATGAATAAATGGGACAACTGGTTGATATTTCTCTCTTTCTCTAAAATCAATGAATAAATTTAAAAAAAGAAAAAAAAATAGTCAGTCTGACCTCCTCGCCTCAGTGCTCTTCTTTCTTGAGACAGGTTATAAAACCTTCATATGAGAGGTGCTTTTCCTGCACCCAGAGGAAAGGGATGTCCTTTGCTCTAAAGACAAAAACACACCGAGAAAAAATCTAAGAAACACAGGCCTTGCTCACTTCCCACTAGTGTATTAAAATTACCTCATACTCCTTAACTGGTCATGTTTCTCCATGACTGTGAACTCTCCATAAAACCTAACAAAATACTTAGGACTAACTTTTTATTTGGGGGTGAGGGGCGTCTTTATTTTCTTATGCCAGTTCTCATGCCACAGAAAACATACTAAATAAATCTACATGCTTTTCTCATGTTCTTCTGTCTAAGTTTTACTTTTACAACCTAGCCAGGGGCCCTAAGAGGGCCAAAGAAAACTTTTTCCTCCCTTCCAATATATTTACTTCTCAACCAGATTTATGAGTGGGGAACACCTGTTACTGGACAAATGATTTAATTGGCTTTGAGTGAATTCAATTCAGTCATTTTCATATGTCATTGTTTCCTCTTATTTTTGGGATGGAAAGAAAAGTTTCTACCCGAGGAATGAATCCATTCCGACATCTTCAGCCAACCTGAGAAGAGAAAACGCAGGCAAATAGCTTTCCATGGCATCTCTCAAATCCCACAGCATAATCCTCTTATGCCTAAATTATTACTGTTGCTTCACTGAATCGTTGAAAATGACCATTTCTACTATATTTGCAAGTCTGTTTTATAATTCTGTGATTTGCAGGTGGGAAGAGAACGAGAGAAGACAGTGAAAACAAAGAAATCCTTGGGATTATGGTGAAAACCTATAAAGCCAACCAGCTTTGGGAACCTGGCAATTAGACTGTCTTGTCCAACTGTTTTGGGGAACTTTCAGGAAATTTTTGCACTTAGTTTTCCAATTGTTCTCATTATAGCCCACATTTTTCTGTTATTTCCTGTTAATGATTTAATGTAGTAATGGTTGACCTGCGTAACACATTCTAGTTTCCTTGTTTCTATCCTACAAAGTCCACTGTCGTTAAAGCTCTCTGCAACTTATTGCATTTCCCAAGTTGTAGAACTAAACCTAATAGTAGAAAGCTTCCTTTCGGCTCTTTTTTTTTATCTTAGAGAGGAGACACACAGAGAGAGAGAGAGAGAGAGAGAGAAAGAGAGAAAGGGGGGAGGAGCTGGAAGCATCAACTCCCATATGTACCTTGACCAGACCAGTGCAGGGTTTTAAACTGGCGACCTCAGTGTTCTCAGGTCGACGCTTTATCCACTGCGCCACCACAGGTCAGGCCCCTTTCGGCTCTTAAGAAGTCCTCAGCATCTCCTCATTGTGCTTGGAATAAAACCAAAACTCATTTTTGTTTCCTGCGAAGGAAACTTACTTCTTACTTCTCTGTTGAATAAACAAAAGGGAAACAAATAAACAAAGAGTAAAACAAGGTTTTTTGACTAAAAAGTCTGTGAACTGAAATATTTTCTTTTCTGATTCTGGTAATTAATTGATTATATGAAGTCAAATAAGTCATAGCCATAATATCCAGAATTCACTGAGGAACGGAAAAGAGAACTGGCTCTCATTAAGCACCTGACATTCTTAGTAAATATCAGACAGCTCTGTGTGTATGTACATCAGCCCTGTGAGGTAGACGCTATCATTCTTGTTTTTCAGCAGGGCCAATTGGAATTAGAGTAGTTAAGTGGTTTTCCAAGTTAACAAAACTGGCAAGTAAAAGAGCTTGAATTTAATCTTCAATAGGTCTAAAGAGCCACACACCATGATGTTGATTTGGATTACCCTAGGGAGGGGTACAATGAACATTTGTAGTGTAAAGTATTTATCCACTTTTCTTCTTGTAACAAACCATTACTGAGTGTCAGTTTTCTGCTAAGTATTCTGCAAGATGCTAGAGGTAAAATAGGTATGCAAAATCCAGAAATGGTCTTTGTTGTCTGGGAGCTTATGGTCCAGTGGACTAGCTGACTTTCAGCAAATAATCATGACATTGGCTATGTGTAATTACTAAATATAGAAGGTACTCTGAAGGAATAAAATGCAATTCTATAAAAGTATATTTTAAAAAGAACTGAGATCATCGTGTCAGGAAAGTCTTTTCTGAGGTAGTGATAATTTATATCTGAAGGATGAGTGAGAGTTTAATACATGAAAAGCAGCAAATAAAAATGGGGGTTATTTGTCAGGGAAAATGGATGGCATTTGCAAACATACCTTTGGTATATTTGGGGATAAAAATAGCCAGTGTATATAGAAGTCACAAAGTCAAGGAGAGAATGTTAACAGATACAGAGGGAAAGAGAATAATCTGAAACTAAATTTACAGGTCTTCATACATTATGAAAAATATAGGTATTAACAGGTAAAGGGAATCAGATCTTTCACTAATAAACCATTTGTTTATTTGTGAAATGAGATGGCCAAGTTGAGGACACTTGTGTCTTCTGTGGACTTGGTATTGAGTATTTAGGGGTTGGTACTATGTCACTGAACATACAGTGCAGGGAGGGATACACACTTCATTCATTTATCCATCTCTGATAAATTATATATAAGAGCAAATCAGTTATTGAGAATCATTTAAGAATCTTATGATTTAGTGGGGGAAATATTCTTACGTAAGCATCTCTGTTCTAAATCATGAAGTTGTCAATGTCACAGGTGGAAGTAAAAATAAGGTGCTACATCCCAAGCAGCATGGGAGCGGCGGTCGGAGGACTATCGCACGCAAGGTGCCTGGAGGAAGTGCTAGTTGAGTTAGGTCTTAAAGGAGATAGGTAGTACGAGGACAGTCAGAGGTGGCCAGAGTGTCTTTCCAGCCAGCCATCTAGTGGGTGCCGTGGGACAAGAGGGCCCTTGAAGAGCAACATTATAAATGTGTGAAGACAAACTGGTACCAGATGAGGGAGTTCCTTGAAAAAATGGCAATAAGTTGTGATTGCTCTTGAAAGATAAGGACCGTCACTCAAAGGGGATGTAGCGGAGCAAGTGTACATGATAGAGTTGTAGGAATGAGAAGGCACCTGAGAAAACACGCCTGACTCCAGCTGAACGAGATTCCCACCTGAAAATAGAAGGCAGCTCTGCTCACAACCAAAAATATCAGAGGCTTTTCTAACTGAAGGTGTTTTTGTCCCCTTGCCTAACTGCTGGGGCAGGGAAGTGACTCACTACTCGTTGTCAGAATTTGGCATTGGACACTCTCAGTGAGGGGTACAGACAAGCAGGGAGAGAGTGGGCATGTTTCACAGATCCCTCCTGTTAATGCATCCAACACCCTCGCACAGGACATACGTACCTTGGGAAACAAGCACTTGAAAGTTTCTAACGTGGGCTCTCCGGGTAACTGCCAACCGTTGCCTCTACTGCTCTCAAGATAACATTGTTTAGTTAGCTACTGTGACAAAGACTGCTGAGAGGAGGAGATTCTAAAATCTCAGTGCCTTCTGGTTTGTTCCACATGCTCAGCACAGCTTCCAGATCGTGCCTCCTGCTTTACAGATACATTCGCTGCCTGTGGTTTTGGGAAACATCTTGTTTAATTTTTACATCAATGTTACTACTGTGGTAAAAGTTCAGCCTTTTGATTTGCTGATTACATTCTTCCCTGTGACAATGGCCAGAATGTGCTTTTCTCCATTGTTCTGGTTTTGCTGTGCATGCACAGAGACAAATGAACGCCATAAGTGAGAGGTCTATTTATTATTATTATTATTATTATTATTATTATTATTATTTTCAGTGTTTTTTAATGTGGAGCAATGAAGCCTCCATTCTCCAAGTGATATCCTCAGACAGATTGTTTGTTTCTTTGTGTCTTGCTGTATTTCTAAACCATTTCATATTTCTTGCCGGCATTTTCTCAATAGTTTTGAAATTTTATGATGTCTGGGAACCGTTTTATTAATAATACTTCATGGACATTTAAAAACTGTACAGTACTATAGTAATAAAAATGTGGGAAAAATAAAGCGTTCTAAGTAGCATTTACAAATTTGTGCTAAATAGTTCTTCGGCACTTTATCTTACTAGTTTTTTTTTTCCTGATATGCTACAACTCTTTGCTGCTGCATAGCACTCTAAAGATTCTGGGAGTATGAAATAAGCTATGTTTCCAAATAAAACAAGGGTCTCTCTTGGAAAATACAAACACAATAAGAATGGGGTGGATCCCTTTGTTTGAAATCAGGTACTCTTTAGGGATCACTTACTGGGTCCACCTGCAATTCCTTTTATTTGCTAAATGTCTCAGTGGTTGATCAGAAACATCCTACTTGTGATACATCTGGAAAATGTGAATACCTGTGCTTCCCTTTGAGTTTTGTATTTTTATTTGATTGTTTCACATTAGGCTTCATTCATCCATCTATTTTACATTTTAGGAACACCCGGGGGTGAGGGGGTTAAACACAGAGAAAACTCAGCCTCTGCATTGAGTTGTTTGGGAGGGACCTATTCCTTTTTGACATCCTGAATGAGGAAGAGTATTGCGGAGGGAAGCTTCCTTTCACCCTAAGAGTGTTTTGTGCATATACAAGACTCCCTGAGAACGCAATAAGAAATAAGATTTAGCTTCAGTGAGAGTGGGCGAAGCTGAATATAACAGAGAAAATGTCTGATGTTAAAAATATCCCAACAGGAACAGACAAACAGTATCAGCTGTGTCTCATTATAGAGTCATGGAGACTGCACAGGGCAGGATGGGGAAGAAATGGGAGGATCCAGAAGTGAAACAAACACTGATTAATATTTGGAATGCACAAAGGATGCATAGTATAAATAGAAACAAGCATAATCTCGGCACTGTGGATTTTGGGGATAGCCAGAAATAGGAAGAGTGAGCTCTGACTCTCGTCACACTGATGGCTCTCAGAGTGGACATAAGGCCATCCTAAAAGTGGCAAATGGAACTCTCACAGAGCAACAAAATATCACACAGCAAATTATTCTCTTACTGCTTCATGATGTAGCTTATGATTATACCTCATTATGCATATATTTTACATGTTCAATAGTACAAAGAGTCATTACATTTGTTAAAAAAGGGGGGTGTTTTAGCCTGACCTATGATGGCACAGTGAATAAAGCATCAACCTGGAATGCTGAGGTTGCTGGTTCGAGGTCCTGGGTTTGCCCGGTTAAGGCACATATGGGAGTTGATGCTTCCTGCCCCTCCCCCCTTCATTCTCTCTCTCTTTCCCATCTCTCTTCTCTCTAAAGTAAAGTCTTAATAAATAAAAATAAAAAGAGGTTTTTAGACGACTATTGTGGTACAGCTGTATATCATATACATAAAATCCTGTCATAATGAAATAAATGAAGTATATTTGGATATACACTGGAATTATAAAGTAATTTGCCTGGTAGGTAAATATTACTAAATGCTAACAGAAAACTATAGAGCTATGTGGCTTAAGAGTTTAAAATCAGTGCTCACATATCCAAGCAGGTATACAGATTATATAAGAAAGAGTTTAATTTCCTCACATAGCCCATTTTCAACAGTTACCTTATTGTACTCAAGTGATTTAGCTTTCATGAGACTCTTTATTTTGTCATTTTAATGTGAAAATCCCACTTACTTTCATATCTGAAAAAAGACATGTCCTATATTTATAGCCGGAGTTGTAAAGAATCACCAAATGATTTCTGTTAGAGTTATCCTCACTCCTCATATTTTGCAAAAGATCAGATTTCTATTTTTTGTAGCAATGGCAATATATATATATATATATATATATATATATATATATATATATATATATATATATATATATATATATATATATAAGGGCTGTTGGATTTGGAGTATTTTGAAGAAAAGTAAATTAGGAACTGATGCAGAAGCAAAATAAATATAGAACATTATTAATTTGTAAAAAAAGAGAAGAAAAGCACAGAAAGATGGATGAAAACCAATAAACACATAATTTTGGTGATCCTCAATGCTACCACAACTACTGAAATGGAACCATATACAATTTCACTGCCACAAACCACAGTCATTATAATGAATATATTTCAAACCACCCAATTTTAAAAGACAGTAAAGGACATGCAAACGGGGTATAATTTTTACATTTTGAAAACTCCACCCTAAAGTTTCTATATCAACTCCCTTCAAAAAAGTAAAACCATACTGCAAGTGTCATTAACTTCTCGCAATGTAGCCAACCCATCTTAATAAAAATCACATCTCATTTTTACATTTCCACGTTCATAGTCTCTACATTTTCAAATATTGGAGTACATTTTATCCAATGCATACATTTTACAAAATACCAATTCTACATAAAGCTGATGTGTCTTAGCTTCCTGTAACAAATTGCCACCACCTTAGTAACATTTATTCTCTCGTAACTCTGGGCCAAAATCAAGGTGTCAGCAGGGCCACGCTCCTCCAGAGGCTCTGGAAAATAATTCATTCCTTGTTTCTTTCAGCTTCCACTGCTTACAGGCATCCCTTGGCTTGTGGTCACAAGACTCTCACTTTCAAGGCCAAAATCTTCAAATCTCTGACTGCTACATCTTTACATAGTCTCCTGTGTGTGTGTGTGTCAAATCTCCTTTTGCCTCCTTAGTAGAAAGATTCACATATTATATTCAGGGTCCAGCCAGATAATCCAGAATGATCTCAACTCAAGATCTGAAATTTATTAACATCTACCAATACCCTTCTATGCCCCCCCCATAAAGTAACATTTACAAGTTCCAGGCATCAGAATGTGAATGCCTTTTAAGGGACTTCTTTTCAGACGAGCACAGATGCCAACAGGAGAGCCCTGATACAGAGAAATATTTATTGTACAATAAATAAATAGTAACTTGACAACTAGATATGTGCTGGCAGAAGGCTAAGCAGCAAGGGTGTGATTGCAAATGAGAGTTCTTGTTCCTGTCTTCACAGAGCTCACCACCCTGGAGTGGCTGATGGCTTCCATGTCTCTTCGCAGTAGGGAGCGAGGACGTTGGTAGAGACCAGGTCTGGTTAGTAGGAAGTCTGCCCAATATAGAGAAGGTCGGACATGGCTGCTGTGGGAAAGTGGAAGAGAGAAGACTGGGTCAAGTTCAGTCCTGGAACTATTTGAGTGTCCAGGTGTCTGAGTCATTAGTGTTCATCATGTATTTCCAGCTCTTTAACCTCAGATCCTAGAGCTCAATTGATAACTCTATAATTTCCTTATTGTAATTTTTTTACAGTCTAGGTAAGGGAAAATATTTTTTCTCTACTCTCTGAGTTCTTAGCTGAGACTCCTTTAATAAAAAACCATTCAACAACAACAACAAAAACCCCAGGAGTTTATTAACATATATACCTCTGTATACCTGGGAGATACCCAGGGGGAAATGAGTAATTCCTTGAGGTAGCCTAAATCACCAGCTTAAATACCAACTTCAGTTAAAGACGAAGATAGAAAAGTATATGTGTGTGTTTGGGGGTGGGTTGGAAGGGGCTGGACTGGGTGGAAGAGAGGTGGTGGTGGTGATGGGTTGGTAGTATGGCCAGCTACCAAGAAAGGCAAAGGTAAGGTTCGTTATGTACATTTCAATCAGTGATGAGAGTTTCCTATAATTTAGAGTCATTCTTCTCCAACTGGGACAAAGAAGAAGGCACCTTTGTAAATGAAGATTTCCATTGCAAAACAATAATTTATACTCTGTTTTCAGATCTTCTCCTGTGCTTACTACTTCTCCAAATGATCAGCTCAAAATAACCCTTATACTAAAGCAGTGGTTCTTAACCTGGGTTCTATAGAACCCTAGGGATTCGATGAGTCCGTCTCAGGGGTTCGAAGAAGCCTCTGCCACGGAGGCCAGAATAAAGTAATACCGTAATTTGTTGTGAGTTCATGCACTTTGTTGGTTTTGTTCTTTGAGCAAGGTGATGTTCATGCACCAGTAAAAAAACATATACCTGTGTATTGAATTTGGGAAAAAAAATCATATTTTATTTATCACTAAAGAAGGGTTCGGTGAATGTGCATATGAAACTGGTGGGTTCAGTACCTCAAAAAAGGTTAAGAACCACTGTACTAAAGACACATATTTTGGGGTGGGACATTCTGTAAGCATTCAAGTGTCTACCATTTTTTATGTCAATGAATTTTGTTTTCCAACATACAGCACTGCAAGATTGTTTATCATTACCTATAAGAAGATGTATATTGTATGAAAAAGCAAATGTCAAAGTGTTTCTAAATATTTTTCTATCATTTTAAATTAAATTAAAGAAAGATGAAATACAGGAGGTTAGCAAAAAGTGTCCTGCTCATATTTTAGAATTTTAACATCTGCTCATGTTCTGTTTTGTTTCTATTTTTACTTGGTCTTTGGAAACATATGCTAAGGAATTCTAATGGGCAATTATTTAGAGAATCTTTAACAAATAGGAAAATTATATCTCTGTTCCTTTTCTTGATTATTCCTTACGTATTTCGGTACTTATCTCTAGAAAAGTACAAGGCAGGAAAGATTTTAAAATTACTGTCAAATATTACACCTCTCCCAATAAAAAATCTGCATAAGGTGATAATGCCCAAAGCAAAACTGGTTTGCAAAAAAAAAAAAAAAAAAACCTCTTGTTTAATTATCCAAATTTGGTGTTTTCCGTATCTCAGGCCAGTGACTTAAAGGTCACCTCAATCTGCCACCCAGAATAATGTACCATTCTGCATTCTTTTCTTACATTTTACTATGTTTATATGCCAGATGAATCCAGATGTTCCATACCTCTTCTCACTAAATCTTTTTTACACCTCTGTGATATAGAAGGAAACAAAACAATATTTTATCAATAATGCTTATTAATCAATTTTTATCCTCCTGCATTTTCCTCTATTTCCACTCCTATACAAGGAAATAATTTACCATGAGTTTTTTTGTCTTAGAGAAGGAAACTGAAGAAAACAAAGTACAGAATTTTTTTAAGACTTCAGCCTCAGAGTGTAAAATTATTTCTGAGCCTGAACACTAAGACATGGTGGCCAAGAGCATAGAAAACAAGAGAATCGCTTCCATTCTCGGCTCCCTACTCTCTTCTTCCTATCAGGGTGAGGAAACAGGAAGCTGTGCTCTCCTGCCCCAAGAGAAGAATAGAATTAGCCCGGGTTTTCTCTATCTGGGTGTTACTGACATTGTGCAACAAATAATTCTTTGTTGTGGGAAGCTGTCCTGTACACTGTGGGTTGTTTAGTAGCAATCCTTGCCTCTACCCAGTAGACGTCAATATCACCCTCTTTATCACTTGTGACAACCATGAATATATCCAGAGTTACCAAGTGTGCCTCGAGAGGAACGGGGGAGAAAAGGCACTCAACCTTGAGAATCATGTGACCTAGCAGATAAGGCCCTTCAGCTTCTGCGCCTTCAAGGCAAGTTTCTGTTCTCTCACTACTGAAATAGGGAGCCCTTTCAGTGTCTTTCAAGCATTTTTGAAGGCTGATGTATAACGCCCAGGTGAGCAATCTTCTAACGTGGGCCAGCTCTGCATACATGTTCCAGATACAGCTGTTATTTATCCTGTCAGGAAGTCTTTTGCTTGCCTTTAGGACTTATCATAACTGCCTTTGAAGCATTTTCCTCTAGTGACTGAAGCTGGATTACAGAGGATTATACACTTTTTATAAACTTTTTTTTTTTTAATGAGAATTCATCCACATTGCCATATTATACTCCAGAAAGTTTATTGCATATAACTATTCTTACCTTTTTATTAATATTAAATATTTTCTCAGTTTTGGTTGACTAATCTATTATTGATTTTAATTATTTAAATTTAAGTGGCTCCTACTGCCAAAACATATTTGAGGTTGTTAATAATGAAACCGCTATGTAAAATTGGTACATAAAAATAAAGACAAATACAAATAAGAATTGGTAAAAAGGAAGTGGGAAATAACTTTTTGGAACCGTAATTTAGCATTTCATACAATAGCAATTAGAGAAAAAATGAAAGAAATATAAGCATTAAGAAACTATTATCTCACCTAACCAGGTGGTGGCTTGGTGGATAGAGCATCAAACTTGGACGCAGAGGATCCAGGTTCAAAACCCCGAGGTCTTCAGCTTGAACATAGGCTCACCAGCTTGAACCCAAGGTCATTAGCTTGAGCAGAGGGTCACCTGGTCTGTAGCCCCCTGGTCAAGGCACATATGAGAAACCAATCAATGAACAACTGAGGAGCCAGAACGAAGAAATGATGCGTCTCATCTCTCTCACTTCATGTCTGTTCCTATCATGGTTTCTCATGACTAACAGGAAAAATGGATTTTGGCCTGTAAAACTTTTGGAATCTTTACAAAATTACATTGTTGTCTATTCCAAATATTCCAAATATGTTTACATGTCTATCATTATCTATGCAACTATTTAAACTAGGAACTAGTTGCAACTAGTTGGCTGCTCTAACTAATTTATTGACAGTGTATATAAAGACTCTTTTTCTTTTTAAAGAAAGAGGACCACATGCGCCCTCACTGGGTTCTGCTCAGCAACTTTGTCTTGGGCCGATGCTAGAATCAACCAAGCTATTTTTAGCACTTGAGGTTGACACAATCCAACCAACTGAGCTATCCTCAGTGCCTGGTGCTGATGCCTGAACCAATTATGCCACTGGCTGCAAGAGGGGAAGAGACAGAGAAGGGGGGAGAAAAAGAGAAAGAGAAGCAGATGGTTGCTTCTCTTATGTGCCCTGACTGGAAATTGAACCCAGGATGTCCATACACTGGGTCAATGATCTATCCATTGAGCCAAATAGCCAGAGCTAGAGACTTTTTAACTGCAACATGTGGATTTTAAAAACACTGAGATTTATTTGGTTATATTTATATATTATGGGGTTTTATAAATAAGATATAATAGGTGCATGGTAGATAAGTACAGAAGTCATAATGATATAAAAAATTTAAAAATAAGTCAACTTGCCCTTCTTAAACCACCTCCCAGATTCCCCAGAGACAGATGCTATTATCAGTTAGTTATGCCTTTTTCCAGAAGTATTTTATGCAGAAACAAACATATGCATATAAAAATCTCTTTATGCACATGGTTTTACAGTCTGCATAAAATTCCAACCAAATAAATGAATAAGTAAGCTATAAGATTGTTTTAAGTAAAAATTAACTTTGATTTATGAACCAGGTCTTAACTATGACTCACATTTGACCATTTCGTCCATGTTCCTGGGACACATCAATCTTAGGTGCACAAAGAAGAGCACATTAAGATTTATGATACCTTGTTTAGTAGAGTTTTGCTCAGTCTCAATTTCAGTGTTTTTAGTTCTCTTTACAGGTATTCCAGGTATCCTTTGGGGTCCCTTTGTGTTATCTCAGCTGTGTTTACGTATAAGTCTTCTTAAGTCTCTCTCATCAACCTCAAGACTGTAGCTTCCAGTCGGCAACCTGGGGAGCTGGGTGAGGCTTTGCGATAATTCCTCTGTTGCTCACAGTGAGGTCACTCTGCTTCCCCACCATGGCCTCCAAGGACCTTGGTTGCTGACACAGATGGAGCTCTGGGACACCGATTCTCCCCTGGAGCGTAGCTGGTTCACAAAGCTTTGGGCAGAGGTCTCCACGGACCCGAGAAGACCCAGATCTTCCTTCAGGTCCCTCACAGGCTCTCTTGATGATCTCCAAGATTCCCTCCGTATTAGGTCAATCACTAAATCACAGTACCTGAGATTTCTTTTTGTAATTCACAGCACACAAGACTCCTATGTATCTTGAGCGCCAAGGTTGGCCAATGACTCTGTGCTTGCTTCCCTTCTGCTTTAGGAGGAGCACTCTCTACGGGGGTGCATAGACCTTCCCACAGACAAGCTCTGCGTACAGACAGACTCTGCCTCAACAGGCCATGAGACTCGTCTGGAGTTCTGTGACACAAAATCAACACAGTTTGTGTTAGGAATTAAATGTACTAATTACATATTTGTACAAATGACCTCCATTGTCTAACCTATGTCTCAACCTCTCATTTTTTCTTCTCCTGTTTTTTTTTAAAATTTTTTAATTTTTTTGCCTAGTATTATTTTGAAAGAGCAAATAGAGATCAATTCATAACTTTGGACCTTCTTCCCCATTTCACCTCCTTCCTTCCATTAAATATTATGATATTGCTAGATGTTTCTTCCTAAACAATGCTATCTAGACCACTTTGTCTATATCTGGTTTTCTTTTTAGCAATAACTACACATATTTTAGTGCCACTGTTGTATTTACAGCCCCAGGATGCTTTTGTTTCCATGGCAATCTAAGGGGTGTTTCCCAAAGTTATTTATCCATATAGCACTTTTGAATTTATAACATTTTGGTGGAATGCTAGCTAAGATTGTGAGTTATAATGATTGTGTCTAGCAATACTACATTTGGTATATATACTTGCCTTTTCAAAAGGTTTCTATTGAAGTAACAGGGAAATATTTTAGTGGTACAAGCCTCATTTTTGTTCATTTGGGTGGTATTAAGCCAGTGTTTCTCCTCCTTCATGTACTTTTCTAGTCTTTCACCTTTAAAGTTTTTCATTAGGCTGATAGCCCCAGCAGTGGAGAAGCCTTCTTACAACAAAGAGGTCATTTTTCAGCTTTGTTGCAAAGTCGACTTTTGTGAGTCAAAGTAAAATGAAACAACAGTATCCATAACCTACACACCATATTAAAAATCATCCTATCATACAAGGACATGGAGCTTTACTGCAGGCCTGAACAACCCTGACATCCTGAAGAGATGAGGGAAAGTCCAGCCCTTCTGTCCTGAGAGTATGTGTCAAAAGGAATAAAATGGATGGAGGCCCCTTTATGCCAACCTCTCTTTTCTGAACTAAGGTACTACAGGGAGAAACTAAGTTAACTTGGTTGCTGAAAGCATCTAAAAGAAAAAAATTTTTGCCTAGTGGCCTTTTGAGGACTATTGGAAAAGACTACACTGCAGAAAACCTGCTTTCTGTTATTTCCCACACCAACTTGGGGAAGCAACATCACAGTAAAACTTTAATTATACCTGGTTAGGAAGAAGAGAGAGAAAGACTTTTATTTTTTCAATGAGTAGAGGAGAGACAGTGCCCCACATGTGCCCCAGTTGGGATCCACCTGGCCACCCATGTCTGGGGCTGACGCTTGAATCACCCGAGCTATTCTCAGTACCTGAGGCTAAAACTTGAACCATTCAAGCCACTGGCTGGGGAGGAAAAGAGGGAGAAAAGGGGAAGAGAGAGGTAGGTAAAGAGAAGCAGATGATCTCTTTCCTTCTGTGCCCTGACTAGGAATCACACCAGGGACATCAACATGCTGAGCTGACACTCTATCCATTGAGCCAACAGGCCAGGGTCAGTAAGTTTTTTCTGTTGTTTATATTTTTCCTCTGATATTGAGGGTACACAGAAATTTTTACTTGTTCTTCGACAGGATATGCTCTGACAAGCTGTGTATGGGGCAGGAGAGTTGGCTACGTCATCGTGCCTCATTGATATGATTTTATCCAAGGGCGGTAGGCCAAGGTACTGTCCTGGAAATCTAGAGACATTACAATTAGACTTCAGGAGGTTAAGCCTATAATTCCCAAGATAAGGCTGAGTAAGAAAACTCTATAGGAAAAGAGAGCAGATTAAACAGGCCTAGGAGAAAAGTGCAAATGAAGACTCACATATCTATAAATGATGGCAACAAATCATTAGGGAATATGTGTTCTCTTGTCCTACCACCACATCAAGAAGGTCATGCTTAGATTTCTAGTTGTAGGACTCCTAGAAATTCTAGATCAGACCACAGCAATGTAGAGGTTAGCTGAGCCTGCCTTTCTTCCGCTCTGTCCTGCACACCATCCTGATCTCTTACATTTCACTGGAAGCCTCATCCGATGCTTGAGGAGACCCCAGCCTACATATTTAATCTGCATTCAGTCTTCCCAATCATTCTCCCCGTGGCTACCCCTTAAAGCTAGGAGTGCTGTATTGATTTTTATGCAGCACGAATTTAGTGGCTTAAAACAGTCACATCTCATAGCTCCTTTGAGGTAGGAGCCAAGGCCTGGCTCAACTGTGTCCTCTGAGTACGATCTTATAACATCGTAACTAAGGTGTCAGCCTAGGAACATCCTCATTTGGATGCTTGAATGAATGGAAAAGATCTGCTTGCAGGTTCCCTCAGCATATTGATGCAATTCATTTTCTTAAGGGTGCAGAATTCATGGATTGCTACTAGTTGGCAATCTATTTATTTATTATTTTAAGTTATTGTGTTTAGCAAGGCCAAATCTTATATAACGTAACACCCATGGTAATGACATTCCATTGTCTCTACCATACAACTTAATGTAGTTAGAGGTGTGACATCCCATTACCTTCATCATATCTTTTGAATTAGAAGCACTCATAGGTTCTGCTTACACTCAAGGGTGAGAAATGGGATTTCACAAAGTGATAATGCCAGGAGAGACTGGGGGACCATTTTAAGATCTGTCTGCCCCAGAGACATATGCACGTGGTATGGACTGCTCTCGGAAGGATGGGCCAGGAGAGGAAGCTTGTACACAGCTTGGATATGGGCTCAGGGTCCATTTGGGCAAGGAATACAAGGATCCTATGTGCTTGGCCTATGCTTTGGAAAAAGAACGCATGAGCTCCATGTTGTTATAGTCCTTTGGCTCTGAGGACTCCTCACCCCCAGGAGGCACAGTTAGAATAAAGCCGGAGTGAAAACTTTAAATATAAGAAGAAAGGTAGAGACCTTTCTTTTCTGAGTCTACAAGGACTATTGGCCACCATTATGACCACCTTACACTTGGACTGCGCTTGGTACTACTGCCTTAGGATAACATATAACCAGGAAGACGTGGGCCACCATCACTGGAGAGAACTGCCAAGACTCAGCAACAAAGGGCTCTTCACAGAAAAGCCAGGCCCTCTGCCCCACCTCCATGAAGATACACAACAAGCTTGTTCATATAATGATACCGCATCGGGAGACGAACACGATGAAAGAAGCAGCAAAGGAAGAGGCGGCGTTTGCCTGAAAGGGACAGTTTAAAACTGAAATGACTCTGCATAGCCCAAAACAGACAGGCAATAAGTCGGAAAATTAAAACTTCTCCATTTCCCAACAGTTTGGGAAACACACAAGAACAATCCCATCAGCTATAGGGAATTAACAACTCTATTTTATTTGCTTTTTTTTTTAATATGGCATGAATAAATACTTCAATCCCATTACATCAATCTTAACTCAAGTCTTCCAGTTTACCATGTAGTTGGTAATTTTATCCTCAGTGATTCTTGAAACTTTCCCAGAACCCACGGTGTACCAGGGGTCTGGTACACATCCAAGTCTTCTGCTAGGCCAATATATTTGAAAGATCCCTGCTGATACTAGATATTTAAATATACTTTTATTTGGCTCACTTTTCTCAACTCTTTTTCTATTTTCAAGTCTATGTTTTCAGCTATGTTCATTATAGTTCTTGCTGTTTGTAAAATAATTTTTCCTTTCTATGGTTTTCTTTCTTTATATTTTCTTATTTTAATTTTTATTTATTTTTGTCTTATTTTTTCTTCTTTGATACCTTGTCTTTGGACAAGTTTTAAAAGCTCTCTTTGATAGTATTTATATGAAATTAAAAATAATTTCATATTCATAGTATTAATATGAAATTAAAAAATTTATTTACAAATTCTTATTTTAATAGATATTCTTTGTTTACTCTCCATTTTTTGCTGTTTTTTTGCTCCTTCTATGTTTTGTATCTTTATCTAGTAGGGGTACAGATTCCTTCTGACTTTGACTCATTTTCTAATGTGGTCTGATCTGTTAAGATCACCTCTTTTCTGAAAAATAAGATAGAAAGAAATATTTCTCAGAATACTTTCTTACCCTGCCCTGCTATGAGTATGTATGTCTACAGTATCAGTCACTCAAAGTGCTCTCTGAGCATTTGGGGCAAAAAAGGAAGTGAGTTTGGGCTAGAGAAAGTCATTCTTTCAAAAGCTTTTGTATTTGATGATCTTGTAGTTTTGCAAGGCTTTCCAGTGGTCTGTGTCTGGCTGTTGTGACCCAGATTATCTCCTTTACTCTCTTTAACTGATAGCTGGTTTATGCAAATATTTGTTCCTTGTTGGATTTCACTCTCTGACACTGTAGTGTGGAATAAAACACACTTGTTTTTTCCAGAACCTGTTCAGGTCCTTACACTTATTATCTTAAATTAGCAATCAATCATCAGTCATTTTGGTCATAGGTATTTTCGATCTCTGTTATCTGCTTTTGTGTTTATTAACCTTCATCAATGAAAATACAGACAAAGACACTGACATAGTCTTAGCATCAGGCCACAGATCTGTCCTTATATCACTGTTCTTGGCAACGTATTTATAAGTTAAGGTTTCTAGATGAGTTGGCTGTTTGTATCGGCATTGAAGATAGAATATATTTATTTAAGCTTCATTTATTTTATAGTTTTGATAGGTTTTACAGATGAGAGTGAGAGAGAAATGCTTTTACTCTGACAGCTCTAAACATAAGTCTCTGTACATATATAAAACTAAATTTAAAAAATCTTATGTAAAGTGTTTTATTTTATTTTATGGCTCTCTTATTGACATTACTATTTTTTTTTCTTTGAGATGAGTAGAGAGAGTGAGACAGACTCCCATATGGGCTCCAGCTGGGATCCAACAGGCAACCCTTGTCTTGGGCCAATGCTTAAGTCAACCAAGCTGTTTTTAGCACCTGAGGCCAATGCTTGGGCCAACCGTGCTATCCTCAGTGCTGGGGCTGATGCTGAAACCAATCGAGCTACTGGCGGCAGGAGGAGGAGAGAGAGAGAAAGGAGAGAGGGAGGGGGAGAAGCAGATGGTCACTTCTCCTGTGTGCCCTACCTAGGAATCAAACCTGAGATAACCATGCACCAGGCTGACACTCTATGCACTGAGCAAAGTGACCAGGGCCCTCTTATTGACATGATAATGTGCACTAATGGTTAGAAAATATTATTATGAAGACCAAGTGGGCAACATGAAAGGCTTTTGTGATCACACACGCTGTAGTAAGTGAAGGGTTTAATAATATGCCCATGAGTGTAGATTGCCAAAAATTGGCCGATCCTTGCTCCATCTGTATTCATGAATTCATTTTTACTTAGCTATTATTCTTAAGCAAATATAATTTTAGACCATATATTTCTATTTTTGGTGATCTTAAAAGCAGAATACCAGGATCTCAGAGGTCTCTTCTTTCTGTTAACTCAAGAAAAATTATATTTTGAATATGCCTAGGTAGTCTTTTTATCCCCAGTGAAAGGGTGGCAAGATGCACAGAAAACTTTTCTCTGCTTCTGAGATCGAATTTAAAGTCAGGAATACAAAAAACACAAGCTATTATTTTAATTTAAGATATTTTGACCACTTTAACTTTTAAAATAATTATTTATTCATTTTAGAAAAGAGAGAGAGAGAGAGAGAGAGAGAGAAGCGGGGAGGAGCAGGAAGCATCAACTCCTATATGTGCCTTGATGAGGCAAGGTCAAGGTTTTGAACTGGGACCTTAGCGTTCTAAGTTGACCTGCTTGATCCACCGTGCCACCACAGGTCAGGTGACCACTGTTAACTCTTTATTTGTAAGGAACATTAACTCATGTTTTTTGATGTTTCTAATTTTGTTAGAATTAATTAAAGTTTTATCTACTAATATTAGCAGAAGGTAAGATAACTTTATTATGCTCATTTTGTTACTAACTTTAATACAGACTGATTATAGTAATCTCTTTTCTTTCATCAACGAAAAACTACAAGAGCTCAAGAGAGCAAATGTTCACATAATTATTCTTACTCTATTGTAGTGTAACATCTTATATAATATGGTACTAATTATTTTGTGCTTTTAAATATCAGAATTGAGTTTAAATCTCATTTTTATTATCTAGCATGATCATAAAATAAATAAAACTGTGCTATAATTTATGTCCCTCATTTTAGAGATAAGGGAATTAATTTTCAAAAGTGGGTATAACCTTGGCCAGTTGGTTCAGTGGGTATAGCATTTGCCCAGAATGCAGCAGTTCTGGTTTGATCCCCAGTCAGGTCACTCATGAGAAGCAAACATCTGCTTCTCTTCTCCTCCCTCTCCCCCTTCTCTTCCTCTTGCAGCCAGTGGTTCCATTGGTTCAAGTGTCAGCTCGGACGCTGAGAATAGTTCAATTGATTTGAGCAGTGGCCCAGGATGGGGGTTGCCAGGTGGATCCCAGTCAGGGCACATGCAGGAGTCTGTCTATCTCCCTCCTCTCACTTAAAAAAAAAAAATTGTATCAGGGTATCAGGTAACTCTCCTAAGATCACCTTGCTAACAAGTGGTAGTAGCAGCTTTCTAAATAATCTAATTATAGCTTGTAGCATAAACAAAACTTCTAAAGTTTGAGAAGGGTATTTAGAAGACCTAATGTGAAAAAATAAGGCTGGATTGATCAAATAATTCTGGAAAACTGGCTTGAGAAATAACTAGTAAATTATCCCATTTTCCGCTAGCTAGTTGTTTTGGGAATACCATTCTATATTAATCTTACACAAGAATTCACTCTTTGAGGGAATTGTATATCAAGCAAGAACATTTTACTGATTTGCAGAAAACCACATATTTCGGTGAAACCTATCTGTTTAGCTCCACCATTGAGTTTGACTAAAGATGAGCCAGCCTCTTCATAGAACATGTTATTGATCTCTTTAGTCAATACTTATATTAAATTTTCTTAATGACATATTACTTGGATAACTTTAAGTATAATATATAAAATGTATTTTACCTGCCATAGAGAAAGTTATAGCCTCTTAGAATTGCACTCTTTCTGTTTAATAGAATTTGGCGTATGACCAGTTAATTTTAGCAATTGACAGATGGAAATGAGGAGAAAAGTAGAAGAAATATGAAACAGGGAGACTTTTTTTCCATATCTTAAATTTTTGGTAGAGTAAAACATACTTCCCTGAGTTTAATTAGTCTTAAGATCAAGAAACAGATTAATCGTGCATAATAATAATGAATTCATACTTGCTGCCATTGTTTTATTACACAGCTATAGGTAGTAAGTAAAATGGAAAGCTGCAGCTGGCATTTCAGGCATTGAATATATTCTCGTTCTGACTGAATTATTGTCTCAACTTGATATATTTAAAAGTATTATTCTCAAAATCTTATTTTGCTGCTTTAAAAAATATCTATATAGTTGAAAGTTATCTCAAGAATTGCATTAAAAAACCAGGACACTAAAGTAATAAGTAAGCTACTGTAAAGTGTTTATTCATTGATGCTTTGACAGTTCTAAAAACATCTTTGGGCTAAAAGAATTCTTGATTAGTTGTCTATCACTACATAACAGCAGCTTAAAATAATACACATTTATTATTACACAGATTCGTGGGTCAGGATATCCGGTTTCTCTTACGGGAACTTCTGATTTTAGAAAATCCCCTAAACTGTGGTCATCTCAAGACTCTTCTGTGGAAGAGCTCAGTCCCTGGTCCCTAGAGCATTCCGTCTCTAATGGCTGATGAGCTGAGAATTCAGTTCTTCATGAACCGTTGGTTACAGGTGCTTGTCAGTTCCTGTCACACGGGCTTTCCAAAGAGCTTTGTACACGAACACAGCAGAAAGAGTACCAATGAGAAAAAATGCTAGCAGATGAAAAGGCACAGCCTTTAGTGACTTTTTTTACCAGCACTTCTGCCATATTCCACTCATTAGAAGTAGGTAACAAAGTCCAGCTCACACTCTGCATGAGAGAATAACACGAGTGTGTGTGTATGACTGAGCAGTGGGGAATTATTGGGAAACATTTGTGAAAGTTGCCTACCAGCACTCTAAGTCTATAACTTCCAGGGAAACAGAACTTGATTTTGTTGCTTGTAATTTCCTTTTTGTAACCTTCACTTTACATTATAAATAAAGCTGATCATGTCAGCCAACATGTCAACAATGAGAGATAGTAAATGTTTCCCTATTTTGAAGAAACAGACATGTTTTACTACAGTGAAAACAAGAAATGAGGGAGAAAAGAGGACTTGAGTTTTGAGCCCCATGATTCCCCTACAGCAGTGGTTTTCAAACTTTCTGGAATCGGGGCACATTTAAAATCCTACCAATAAGTGCAGGTGCACTATATACAAACTTCTGAGAAATATGTTATAATAATTAAGTCAAATATTAAAGAAAAATATATATTCTTATAAGTGGGATAGCTGGGTCAAAAGGCAGCATTGTTCACAATAGCGAAGATATGGAAACAGCCCAAGTGTCCGTCAGAGGACAAGTGGATTAAAACGCTTTGGTACATATATACTATGGAATACTACTCAGCCATAAGAAATGATGACATCGGATCATTTACAACAAAATGAATGGACCTTGATAACATTATCGGAGTGAAATAAGTAAATCAGAAAAAAACTGAGAACAGCATGATTTCATACATAGGTGGGACATAAAAGTGAGACTAGGAGACATGGACATGGTGGTTACGGGGTGGGGGGAGGGAGGAGAGGGTGGGATAGGGAGGAGGGGAGTGGCACAGGGAAAACCAGATAGAAGGTGACAGAGGACAATTTGACTTTGGGTGATGGGTATGCAACATAATTAAATGATAAGATAACCTGGAGATACTTTCTTTGAACATATGTACCCTGATTTATTGGTGTCACCCCATTAAAATTTTTATATATATATATATATATATATATATATATATATATATATATATAGTCCAAGCATGCTTTTATGGTAATTAAACAAAATAAATATGACAAAATTAAATTTATTCTGACATTAAAAAACATTTTTATTTTACACTTTTTGAGTTATGCTTTTCAGAATTCATAAAAAAGAGGAGTTAAAAAAATAAAAAGTTATCTTTAGATAGATAGATAGATACATTCTTAGTAAGATTTAGTAAGTTTGGCAGGTCCCAGCGTGAATCTGTTAAGTTTTTTCATTTTTGTGTTTATGAGAAACATGAGCCTGATGTGTTCTAGCAATTTCTTCAATGTTTGGGCATATATTTAAAAGACAAACTCTCATTTCCTCATCAATACATTGAAGAATTCCTTTCTTTTTACTCTTAATTGTGTTGAGTGCAGAAAAACCCCACCATACATATCATCTTAACTTCACACCAAACAGAGGATAGAAGAAACTTGCCTCCAGTCTTTCTGGGGAACATGGGGGATAATGTAAACAATCCAGCACCACAGCTCAACAGCCTTCTGCAACCTAATCAGGCAAGTGAGGTGGGGGGTTGGGCACACTGTCAGCTTACAGCCAATTCCCCACATCTCTGTTCCCCAAGAATCTAAACTCCAAAAACCCTGTTAGTTTTTTGGTCCCCAATAGGCACATATGTCTCTGGAATACCATAGGGTGCACCTGGAAATCTTATAGGATGCACCAGTGTGCCCTGGTGCACACTTTGAGAATCACTGTCCTAGAGAAACAAGACTGTACAATTTTATACTTAAGAATAATGTATGCAATTTTATAACCAGAAAATTTCTTTACTTTTTTTTTAATGCTATCTGATTTGGGGGCTGGTTTAGTTTAGTCTATTACATATAAGACCAAAGCAATAATTAGCATGATACAAATAATACATAAGAGTAAAGAAACTTTATTTGCTCTTGATCAAAGATTACCAATATTATAAAAAATACAGCTAAATTTCTGCCTCTAATTTTTTGGAGTTCTTGCTATTCCATATATTGATTTCTTTGGACTTCACTGGGGATAAGATTTAAGGAATTAAAGCATACATTGGTTTGTATTCTCTTTTTCAAAAGCTTCTCAATGTAATCTGTATTAATATATGTTCTGTCTTCCAAATATTTTCACACAATTCCTCAACAGCTCTATTACTACCACCTTGTTTTAAGATACCACTGTGGTTTATATAGATTTTTGAATCTTTATTCTCTTTTTTTTCTTGCTGATTCCATTCTCATGCTGTCCTCTGTGAGTTCAATAGAGCACCCTGAGGAATATTAAAATGTGAGTCAAAACTCCTCAGTGCTTTCTCAGTTTCTGCAGAATGAAAAGTAAGACCCTTTCAAAGGCCCACAAAGCCCCCTGATGGGGTCCCCATCATGTCTCTGACATCTCCTTATTATTTGATGCTTGATCATCATATTCAACACACTATTGCGACCTGGTCATTCTCAGAATAACCCAAAAGTATTCGAACCTTTGCAGTGATGGTTCATTCCATTTGGAATGCTACACTCCCGGGTTTTGACTTGACTTGTATCTTCATCACTTTTAATTAATACATGATTGTTTCTTTTCAAATATGCTATTTAGCCCTATTTAAAATTAAAATTTCTGTCTACCTGGCTTTCTTTCTCTATACTCCTTGCTTATTTTTTTCTCCTCTCACTTTAAACATTAACTATTTAATTTGTTTGTTTCTCCCTACTGAAGAGTTACAGTCTATTCCATTTGCCTGGGGACTAGAATAGTGTCTGATATATTTAATTGTAGGTATTTAAAAAATTTAATAAAAATTTTTATTTTTTTTGTCAGTAAAATAATCGAACTCATGCCCACATGTCTTACTTAGCACATAAAAATAGAAAATCTGCTTTCCTTTATTTACAGAAAACATTGTCATTTTATTTTTACTTTCTTTTCTTACATGTACAGAGATTTAATTTTGCATATGAGCAATGTTATTTAAATGCTACATGAATTATGTAACCTGTCTTCCCTGGATTATCTTATATTCAACATAGAGAAGTAACAAACTCTATGTCCAATATTTCAATTTTATATTTAGGAATTGTGCTGCTGACTCATAACTTTTATTATAAGTACCAGAATTCAATTTTTTATTAAGTTTCTATAATAATTAACACATAGTTAATTGAATGATAGTGTGTCACACTATTTTTACCTGTTTTCCACTGAATACCAAAGAACTTACATTTTCTAGTCTAAAGGCTAAGGAAGATTTATTTTCTTCCTCTTTCTTTTTATTTATTATTTTCCTTCTCGGTGGGCACCACAACTTAAGTCTTATCTCACCCAAGTTCCCACGGTGCCTTAATTAGGTACTTTGATGTGGGTCTCTGGGAAAGATTTGGTCCAATTTAGTAAGTTGAAATGTAATCAAAATAAATGTCTCATTCTGGTTTGGGCACAGAACCCTACTTAAACTCTGTAAGATAGAAGTTAAGTAATTTATCTTTAATGAGTGTAATTGGCTAGAAATGGGAACATGATACAGCTTCTCAGTAAAAGGTAATTCTAAGCTTAGTTTACACTAATGGCAGTATGATACATAGATTGCAAGAAATAATGATATAATTATGTCCCATTTAACAGACAGCAGTAGAACGTTTTGATTTTATATGTTAGGAAGGCTGAAATCCTAGGACAAATTACGAAGAGAAAGTTTTAACACTAGGAAGTTTGCTTGATAATTTTGCAGTGGGTTTAAATTTAGAGCAGTTAGGAGAAAGAAGTATAAAACCAGTCTTCCAGGGATATTTTGGAGAAGAGAAGGTAGAAAGTCCTGTATTGTTTGAAAGGTACAAAAAAAAAAGAAGTAAATGAAAGAGGCAGTTTTAGTTCTGATAGAAGGATAGACCTTTTTTAATAATAAGAGCCTTTGGGAAATAAAATGTGTTGCTCAGTGGGGAAATGAGTTCAGCAGAGCAGGGCACGTGTTAGCAGAATTGCAGGTGTTCAAGTAGGAAATGGAGCCTCAAGTTGATAATTCTTAGTTCTCTTCCACTCTTGAATTTTCACGATTCTTAAAGAGACGCGCGGAAGAAACCTGATGAAGAGCTAGATTTGTGTTTACCGTAAAGATGATATTTATTTACCATGATAAAAAAACCCAGTGGAATTTGCATGCCTTTTCATGTCACAGGAGAGGTGATGTCAAAAAGCAAATAACACTTAAAATCTTGCTGAAAACACAGTCTCAGTGAGATATGTAGGAACCAGTAGAATTTTTAATTGAGGGGAAGACAAAAAAATAAATCAAGCAGCTAAAGGTGGTCAGGACTCAAATCTCGAAATAATAAACTCAGGCTCGCTTCTGTAATATTGCCTTCAGTGCATAAGAGAAGTTGTTGTTCCCTGTGACCTTCATACAATCTGGACAAAGAAAAGGCAAGAACAGCCTGTATCCTGGTATAAATCAACACTCGGTATGTTGGGTTGTCTAGAAAGGCGGAACTGAAGGAGGTAGAGTATTAAAGGAAAAAGTCATTAAACTCATATGGGAAAAGTTCCAGCTGTGTATCCGTTAAGATGGTATCAATGAGCTGACTGTGAAATGTTTTAAACAAGCAGAATTTAAAATGGCGATATTTTAGGAGCACATATTCCTTCACCTTGAAAGTTTTAACGAGAAAAGCAAGAGCAGCTGAACAGTCACTCAACAGGACCAGGAATTTCTGGAAACATTTTCCCAGGTTACCAGTGTAAGATGAGGTCTTTGGTTTTTAAGAATACATTGTCACAGAAACTGAGATTCTTTTATTTACTTGATAAATAAATGAGAAAATAAGAAAGAAATCACAACAAAATTGCAGCCCCCCCCCCCCCCCCGCCCAGTATTGAGTAATTGATTTCCATTTTTCTCTTTGGATAACAGCTCAGCAGGGACAACAAAAGAGATTTATATCATGATGAAAGCCAGAAATCTTTTTGGTATCTGTTTAAAGATTTTACATTTTTAAGGAGACTTAAAACAGCCACTTACAATTGAGGTTTAAGTGAAACTGATTATTCAGCATAAGCCTAGGGCCCTTAGTGAAATCTGTCCTGGGAAAATCTCCCTTATCTCTGATAAACTGTTCTATACCATTTTACTTAATTTTCTCTTTTTAAATAAGAAGATAGGACCAAGTAGTGGTAATCTGTTTTCCCCTTAATCATAGGAGTACTTGTTTCCTTCAGCTTTTCTTATTTCACATGTAGGATTTATATGACTTTAACAATCAAAATATTGATGCTAAACTGTGTGGGAGAGAGAAATGAACAAAAGTTTATGCTTGTTTTTAAGATACAGGAAGCAGCAAATCCATCTAAGATGTCTTCTTCTGAAAAACGTTGTCTAAGGCCCAAAGTAAAGTAAAATTATTAGATGTAATCACTGGCAGAAAGCATTTTAGAATCAAGACTAAAGTGCACATCTGCAAGGTTGGTTTTTTAAAAATATTTCCAGAAAATGCCTTTGCCAGTTACCATTCAATATCAATTGTTGAGCTAAAGAGATAAGAAAATGAGAAAGTAGCATTCAAGATGGTGGCTAAGTAAATGTGGTGTGTGCAAATCCTCCCACAACTACATTAAAATTACAGCTAAACTACAGAACATCTGATAGGGGGAACTCAAGACTCACAAGAGCAGTTTTTAGTTATGATCAATAGGCTTAATGATTAATACAAGTAAAAGCTTGTTCCAGAAACTAGGATACCTGAACGGGTCTACACGATTTCATGGGGCTGTAAGAATTCCATCTTGGTGCCCCAATGGTCCACAAGCAATTCATCCTTTGTACTTCAAGGGTCGACAATCAAAGTTTTGTGCTCCAGGGATGGAACATCCATTGACTTGGATGTATATAAAGAATTACTAACAAAACTAGAAAAATCTCTAGAATGCAACTTTTATCTAAGTAACTTCCCCTTGAATTGCAAAACCCCTTACTTAGCCTTTAATTCCCCTTATTAAAAAAAATTGGCTTTGGATGAGAGGATAAGATGGCATTTTAGGGTACATAGCTCCTATCTTCTCAGATGCAGCCAACTGAATAAAGCACCCATAAAGATTCAGTTCTTGTCTCTACTTATTTGGCTCAATGGTGACAGGCAAGACAAAGGCCAATATTTTTTACTTTACTACTATATTCAGAGCCACCTGAAATCTAGCTGGTTAGAAGTCCTATAACTCAGAATATAAAGAAGAAGTCACACTGAGACGGGTAGAAAGGGACAGACACTAAGAACAAGCTGGTCTTACAGTCGTATGTGGTGGTTAAAAATTGGAAGAGATATCTTAGCTGTGGAGGCTCCCTCTAAAAAGAGAGGGGTCCCAGCTCCACATCAGGTCCCCCAGCCCAGGGTTCCAGTGCCCAGAAATCAATTCCCCATAACTTCTGGCTGTGAAAACCAGCAGGGATTGTGCCTCAATGAGATGGAGGGCTGCTGTAGTCACAGACATTCCTCTTAAAAGGCCAGTGTGGATTTACTTGAACTCACTTGCTCTGAGATCCAGCATTGGGGCAGCAGCTTGAAAGGTAGAAAGGACATACAAGGAGAAACTGAATTGTTTGGCTTTAGAACGAGGGCTGGAAGGACAGCTTTCACTCAAACAGAATTGTTGACCAAGGCTATTCTTCCTTTTCTTAGCTTTCTCCCCACAGTACTGGCAGGTGGGAGCAACATCTGAGTCTCCATCAACATGGCCATTACTGTGCATGCCACTCTGGTGATTCTCGGAGACCCTGCCCTATCCAATGTGTGAGCCTACTCAAGTTGTTTTCAGTGGCTTTTCCATATAAATGGCCTGTCTTGGCTCATGCTTCAGACATTTTTAAAACCTCTCAACTAGCAGCATCTGGTCTCTGTGTGTTCTGTATCTCTTGCTAAACAGCTCCAGGCTCAGCACTAACAGCAAACAGCCTTGATTTGCAGTTTAGCCTTTCTTGGGCACCTCTAAGCCCAACACAAATAGCAGCCTTCTGCAGCTTGCTTTGAAGGTCATGCTGGGTAGCCCTGGACAGAATACAGATGGCAACTGACCTTGGCTTGAACCTTCCTCTGGGAGGTCCCAGAGCCAGCATATCTTGTGGTGCTTCAGAACACATTGAAACACCACTCAGCCACCTCAGTAAGTGACATACTCAGGGGTCAGATGCAGTGGGCACCAGAACTCCACAGAAGAAAGTCCTGTTCCATGGTTTTGGCTGCAGCATACCTAATCCTCAACAGTGGTTGCAGCCAATCCTCACAGTTGATTGGTCTGTGGACAAATGCCCCCCCCATAGAAATGCTAATAGCAATCAAGACTCAATTGCAAGAAGAAGATCACAGCCCATACAGGGGGTGCACATAGAGTGCCTATTTTGGGAGATTGAGAGGAGGAACCACTGGGCTCTGCAAGACAACTACTAGGTAAGGCCGCCCTACCAAGCCTGGGCGATGTGGCAGCTGTGCTCAATACATTGAAACACACCTTGGAAGGCCGCCAGAATGAGGACACAAAGAAAGATGTCCCAAATGAAAGAACAGAGCAAAACTCAAGAAAGAAAACTGCAGAAAATGGAGACAAGCAATCTATCCGAAGTGGAGTTCAAAACGCTGGTTATTTGTGTAATTCCCTAAAACAATCACATCTCTCCAGGTCTTGAATTGAAGAAAGAAACTCATTGAGAGAAGTTGACCAACTTTGCTTCTTAACTATCCCTAAAAGCTTTCAGTTATGTAAATGTGTTACTTACCTTTTTTTATTTCTCCTATTGAACAAATAAGATATTTATTTATTTTGAGTATAAAAATCTCTAAGTGAAAAGAAAACCTTTGATACAGCATCTCAATCATAGAAACATTAATAAATCTTTTACTCTGGCTCTGTTTTATAACGACAATTTTCATATACTCCTCTTTTTCTTTTTTTTTTACCTGCAGCCAATTTTTTTATCATATCATAAATCTGAACAGTACCCCCTGCCAATCTCATTAAAATAGCAAGTTTAATCTCTTCTCCCTGGATTTCTTTTCAGTAAGAAAGCATATTCAAAAGCAGAGATCATAGTTGAGCTGCCTTGTATTACTAAAATTTTATTACTTCTATAAAATTTGTCACAGAAAAGTAATGAATTATATTGACTATTGCATCTGTCACAAGAGATGATTTGGGCTCCCTTGAAGATTGGACTAGGTAACTTCATAATGCACCCAGACCCAACTTTCCTGAAACTCTATGATGATTCAGACATGAAACTTCAGGAACTTTATTTCTGAGGAAGAACACGGCAGGAACCCAAGTGAAGCAGCAGATAGACCGCCCAGAACCCAATGTAAGTTAAACCAGAAGGTAACAGGAAAGAAACCTGGACTTAACAGAAACAACAATGACGATCTCAACCAGTGGTTTTCTTTTCCTTACTAAGGCTGAAAGCAGGCAAACTGTGAATTATTGAAAAAAATACCTTTTTCATGTATTTATTTTTTAAATGTTTTTGTTCAAAATTTATCAAGATTCACTGTACTAGATATTGTGATAATTACTTGGGATCTTGGACCAGTCAATTGAAAGAGCACCGTTCACTGCCTTCAGGAATTTATAGTTTAATCAACTGTTTTATTTTAGTGCAGTACATAAATGCTAAGAAAGAGCTGTTAAAAGGTGAAGAAGAACAGAAAAGAGAACTCAAGTTTAAAGTCAGGGGTTTAGAAGATGGGACATATGAGTTGATAACTAAAAAAACAGTAGAAGTTAGTAACATGGGATATCTAGACTTAGGAGTCAACAAGTATTAAAAAATAGAAACTTGGCCAGTTGCCTCTATGGTAAAGTGTCACGTGGCATGTGGATGTCCTGGGTTTGATTTCTGGTAGGGCATACATGAGAAATGAGCATCTGCTTCTCTCCCCTTCTCCCTCCCCTTCTCTCTCTTTTTCTGTCTCTCTTTCCATCCTGCATCCATGGCTTGGTTTGAGAGAGTTGGTCCCAGGCACTGAGGATGGCTCCATGAAATCTCAGCCTTAGGCACTAAAAATAGCTCAGTTGCCAAGCAACTGGCAAGCGGTTCCAGATGGGCAGAGCATCCCATGGAGGGGGCTTACTGAGTGGATTCCCATTGAGGGAAAATGAGGGAGTCTGTTTTTCTGTCTCCCCTCTTCTCACTTAAAAAAAAAGAAAAGAAATTCAGAGCAGTATTACTTATATAAGGAACTGCAAGTAAAGCAAAAGGACCCAGTGGCAATGGTAGTTGTGTGCTCTTAAAGGTACTTAAAAATGAAAGCATTTAAAAAATATTATAAAGTATTTGGGTTTTCATTCTAGAGAATGAAAAGTAATAGTACTATTTTAAGGAGATGTTATGAATATTAGCATTTCCCTTGGTAAGGTCATAAGAATAAAATTTAAAGGGATACTGTGGGTCTAATTCCATGTTAGAGTCTGAAAAGAAAGATGGAAGACTAGACTATGGCATGGTGAAGGGAATGAAGGTTGGCCCAGGAAGAATTGGGACAGTTAGGAAGCAGGATCATAGGGTCTAATAACTGGTTGGATATGTAGATGAGAAATAATTAAGTAGGCAGATAAGAGTTTCATATTCTAAAACCAACAGAACAAGCATGAAGAGGAGCACTGATGACAAGTTTGCTGTTAACCATGTTGTTTTTGATTGATCTGTACCATATCCCAGCGAAGATAATGAGGAGGTGTCTCAGGTGATGTAAGCATTGCACAGTGAATGTCTGACGAGAGCTAAGTCCCTTTTTTTTAAAAAAAGATTTTATTTATTCATTATAGAGAAGAGACAGAGAAAGAGAGAAAGAGAGTAAGGGAGAGGAGCAGGAAGCATCAACTCCCATATGTGTCTTCACCAGGCAAGACCAGGGTTTTGAACTGGCGACCTCAGAGTTCCACTGAGGAAAGCGTCCAAGGTCGACGCTTTATCCACTGAGCCAACACGGGTCAGGCAAGAGCCAAGTTCCTGTTCAGAAAATCATACCCTCAGATCTTAGAGAGGTTCCTAGCAGCTCTGAGCCTCAGTTACTTTATCTGTAGAAGGAAATAGCACATACTTTAGAGACATTCTTCTGGGCTCTCTGATGTAGTCAGCTTCCTTATGGAGGATAAGAAAAGTATTTTCTTTGCTCAAGGTATTTGCTAATTGCTGGAGGATGGAGGCTAGGAGGAGTTGTGTGCAGCTCATAAAGTAGTTGTGTCTACTTAATGAACTATGCTTAGTTGATAAACTAAAATTTTCAAAATTTCAGAATATAATAAATTATATATCTATATCTATCTATATATATCTGCCTATCTATCTATCTATCTATCTATCTATCTATCTATCTATCTATCTATCTATCAGTTCTTTTCTTCTTTTCCTATAATTGCTTGAGAATTTTCTTGTGAACTAGCTAGATATCTATTTCATAGCAATAAATCAACATAGCAATAAATAAACATTTCAGTGGCAGTTTAAAAAAGGTTCATGAGAATTCCATTACCATTTGTGAGCAGAAGGTGATGGGCACTCATTTTTACTAGATATACCAAGATTAAAAGCTTTTAATGTCCTTCAAGCTATCCATCAATCATTGGTTTAAGAAATATTTACTGTGTGTTTTCTGTGTTGCAGGCACTCTTTAAAATACTAGTCACAACATAACATGACATGTCAACATATATTTGACAGTGGACAAATATATAATAATTTTAAGTAGTATTACATAATCACGTTCAAAGCAAAATGATTCAGATTGTACACAGAAGTCCCATGTGTACAGGGCTCCAGTAAACGGGGTAGAGACTGGTGGAGGATGAGATTGAGAAGAAAGAAGAAACAAGATGTATAAAACCTTATAGACTCTGGTAAAAAGTTGAATCTTACATTAAATAAGAAAAGAAACAGGCCCTAGCCAGTTAACTCAGTGGTAGAGGATTGGCCCAATGTGTGGATGTCCCAGGTTCAATCCCTAGTCAGGGACACAGGAGAAGCAACCAACTACCTCTCCACCCCTCCCCCTTCTCTCACACTCTCTCTCTTCTCCCACAGCCATGGGTTGATTGGTCCAATCGCATCGGCCTGGATGTTGAGGATGGCTCTGTGGAACCTCCACCTCAGGCACTAAAAATAGCTCAGTTGTGAGCATGTCACCAGATAGGCAGACCATCAGCCCTGGACCAGTGGATCCCCATTGGCGTGCATGCGGGAATCTGCCTCTATCTTCTCTCCTCACACTTAAGGGAAAAATTATCTTGGATCCTCTTCAGGGAAAATTCATAAGAATTGTCATTTTTTCTTATTTTAAAATATTTCTTTTCCCAGATTCAGCTGTACATTTCAGATTTTAAAATCACACTTTTAAAAATAGTAACAGAGAGTTTTCTTTCCATCTTTCCCTGTATTCTATGAACAAGAATATAATGTATTGTGACTTGTTCAAAACATTCAACTCATAAATGTAAATTATGTTTCAAACATTTTTTATTTGAAAGCTAACATGCTAAATAAAACCATATTTTACATTGAAGGAAAAAAAAGTACAGAAATTTGTGTAAATAAAACCTGCACTATAAATTCAGCCCATTTATCAGTTCTAAGAAACAGCTTAACTGCAAAGTAGCTGGTGAAAGTTTATAATTTCTGTAGGATGAGGGAGGGTAGTGGGGGGAATAAATGCTATTTTGATGCAAAACAATCATAGTACAGAAAGTATTTAATAAAAGGAAGGGTAACATTTCAACTGAAATTAATCATTTATCTAAATGTTAAAACATCTGACAAATCTTATAAAAATAGCAATATCTGGAAAAAACATAACTATTCAACAAGAAGGAAATGCATGAAAAGATTCTCATACAGAATGTTCCTAATTATAATAAAACATTTAGAAATAAAATTTGACAAATCACACTGAATCTGTATAAGTGAGTGCTAAGATGTCACAGGGCATTATTTTAAACAGTGTTGATTGAAATGATCTTAAAGAAAAAATAAAAATGAGAGATTATATGTATTTTATATTTTATAACATTTAATTATGGATGCAAAGATAAGCAAATTCTAAAATCGGATAAGAAATAATTTAAGTATGCTCCTTTTGTTTTGGAGCTTTTTTATTTTTGCTCTGAGTAAGCTATTTTAAAGGTGGATGTGCCTGACCTGTGGTGGCGCAGTGGATAAAGCGTCGACCTGGGAACACTGAGGTCGCCAGTTCAAAACCCTGTACTGGTCTGGTCAAGGCACATATGGGAGTTGATGCTTCCAGCTCCTCCCCCCTTTCTCTCTCTCTCTCCTTCTCTCTCACTCTGTGTCTCCTCTCTAAAATGAATAAAATAGAAATAAAATAAATTTAAAGGTGGATGCTGGATCCTTTACTTTCCATTGGGTGTGAGCAATACCATCACAAAGTGGATCATTTACTTCCTTAAGAGCATCCCTCAATCTCTTAAATGAGTATAAAACATTCACAGTGTTATCTTTCTTTTCTATCATTGATTTGTCCTGACTCTTCCCCTGAAACTTCAGAACTCTATTTTTCCTTGTCTACTGATGACCAATAAGCATTTTAAAAGGTAAATGTCCAAAACACAGCCCCTAATTCCAGCACGACATTTCTCATCAAACTACTGAACTTCGAGTTTTGAAAATAAGACCACTGCCTCTCTATATGGTCAGAGATTTACCAAGGATCCAACACCCTCCCCCCACTACGTTTCATCTTCTCTCTTCCCCCCCCCCCTCCATTTCCCAAATTAATCCGTCCACTTCTTTTCATAAACAAACTAATTTTTTAATGCATTTCTACAAGTCCTTAATTGTCATTTTTTAAATGTCTCTACAATCCATTATCCACTTAGGAGCCAGAGAGATCTTTTTAATAGCAATATTGGAGCTTAAAATGTGGATTTCTTTTCAATGCAGTTAGAATAATTCAAAAACCCTTCGCCCTGGACCACAATGCCCTAATGACCTGGTTTCTGTTCACCTATTTACTATCATCACTCCCTACCTTGTCTCAGCCAC
This sequence comes from Rhynchonycteris naso, assembly GCA_037038555.1. Lineage (NCBI taxonomy): Eukaryota > Metazoa > Chordata > Mammalia > Chiroptera > Emballonuridae > Rhynchonycteris > Rhynchonycteris naso. The sequence continues at coordinate 95,480,112 of CM073002.1, forward strand.
AACATCCTTTCTCTGTTGCTCTAACACATAAAACTTGTTGGTATTGATGGTCCTCATACTAACAAGTTTACCTAGAATTCTCTTTGCTCTATGTTTCACTTTAAACATAGCTATGTTTTCATAGAGGCGTTTGCTGAACTCCATACCTAGAGTAGATACTCAGGCTTGGTCTATTATCACACCCTCTGTTTAATTCTCGGGATAGCCTTTGCTATCCAGATCCCATGAGTGTCTCAGATATTTTCATGGGATATGGAAGCACTATGGGAACAAGAATGCTGTAACTTCTATATAGTCAGTCTCAGAATTGTGTCTAACATAGGACAGAAGCTAAATACGTATATGCATGTGTATATACATACATGTGTATATGTGGGTATATATACATGATTGAATAAATACCTGGACAGCTCTAAAGTACCTCACTGTGCCTCACTTTATTGGTTACATAATTAAATCATCAAGAATATGCTTGTGTTCTCTATATTTTAATTAATATATTTCTTAAAACCCTCTCATATAGTACTTGTAGAATTCTGTGGGAATACCCAGGTATTCAATCACAGATTTTTGTTTAAAAAACACTGAGCAGGCAGACAGTTTTCTGTGTTTCAATGCTAGAAGGATCACATGATATTTAAATCAACGGCTCTTTCCCTACAAAAGACCCAGACTCATTATCTATTGGGCCGCTGCCTTTGCACTCTATTTCTTCTTTTCTTTTTGTATTATTAGATTTTTTATTTTGACAGTTAAATTTGACAGGGTAACACTGGTCAACTAGAGTACATAGATTTAGAGAAAACATCTCCACATCACTTGGACAGTTGATTATGTTGTATGCCCATCACCCAAAGTCAAATCATCCTCTGTCACCCCGTATTTGTTTCTGTTTATGCCCCTCCCCTCAGCCAACCCCTCCTTCTCTTCCCTTCCCCTCCCCACTGGTAATCATTGCACTCTTATCTATGTCCACGAGTCTCAATTTTGTGCCCCACCTATGTAAGGAATCATACAGTTCTTAGTTTTTTCTGATCCTTAATTATTTTGTTTTCTTTTCCTGCATAATATGTCAAACTTTTTAGACCACTTGGAAATTTCCTTTTTAGTTATATTCTGTCACTAAGAAATTTTTACTTTGGATATTCCAACAGCTTGATACCAATAAGCATCTATTAATTGACCAACATCTGCAAAGCTTTAAATACAACTTAACAATGGCTGGGTCATGACGGGCCTTATCAAATATTTTTAAGTCTCAACAGTCTGTCCTCTGTCTTCTTAGCATTTCCCTTTCCTGTTTTTCTTTTTTAATTTTGGCAGGAGAGAGAGAGAGAGAGAGAGAGAGAGAGAGGAAGGAAGGAAGGAAGGAAGAAAGGAAGGAAGGAAGGAAGGAAGGAAGGAAGGAAGGAAGGAAGGAAGGAAGGAAGGAAGAGAGATGAAAAGCATCAACTCATAGTTGCGGCACCTTAGTTGTTCACTGATTGCTTTCTCGTATGTGCCTTGATCGAGGGGCTCCAGCCAAGCCAGTGACCCCTTGCTCAAGCCAATGACTTTTGGGCTTAAGCCAGAGACTGTGGGGTCATGCCTATGATCCCACACTCAACCTGGTGATGCTGCACTTAAGCTCGTGAGCCAACAACCTTGGGGTTTTGAACCTGGGTCCTCAGCATCCCTGGCCAACAAACAGTCTATCCACTGCACCACCACCTGGTCTGACCCTTTCCTGTTTAATGATGTTCTTATTCAAGAAGAATAAGACACTCCTTTCTCATCACCCCTTTTGGTTTCCAATTTATTTTGATAAGTAATCTGACAACAGTAAGACTTGAAAATATGTGAGGAATCTAACCCTCCAGATTACTTGTAAATATATATTAAAAAGTGCCTCCTCAAAACCTTCAGAGAATTATCATTGCCTGTTGTGAACGGAAAAAGGCAAAATGAAGGTGTCTAATTGAAATGTATGTAATCCGAGGGTCGGCAGGACATTGAGTGCTATTTGGTGGACGTTTATGCCATTATCTCCCCCTCTGTGGAGCTGTCACCACAGTGTTAATGGAAGATACATTTAGAGGGAGGGAGCAAACATGAATACTGTTCCTACCTTCATTTTATCTACCCTGTTTCTATGATTTACTTCTTTATTTTCTTCAGGCTTGCACTGAATTTTATTTTAAAAACTTAACACTGATGAAAAATGGTCTCTTGGAATAAAAAGTAGGGCAATGAGGTGCAAAGGTAGTGGATAAAAGATACATGAAGTTATAAAACAGACAAAGGAATTATAAATGTATACTGTTTTCAACCTAAACAAATACATTTGTCATCAGGGGAAACTTCTGAGTGAGGAAGATTATTTTTGCTGCATACATTCCAAGTGTGCATAATAAGTCATTTAAATCAAGGTTATACATTGTCTTTAGGCAATTATTCTCTCCTGTATTTGTCAAGTGTAAAAAGCCTATTGTAAGCAGTTTGGGACTGTTATTTTGTTGCAATTGCACACTCCTTTGTCAAGGGATAATGATTTATTTTACAAGGAAATTGCTGCAGGGTTACTTTGTGGAATTTATGGTATAACAGGGAAAAATAATTAGCCAAACAGGTACACATAGTAGTGTGTGGTTGTAAATAAATCACCTCATCTAAAGATTGATATATGCACTTTAATTTCTTCATAATCATATTAGCATAATACTCACTCAAGACAAAAATTTAATTTTGGCCTCTTTGGTCCAATGAGACTAGTTATGGGAATGGAGACAGGTGGTACTATTTTTTTAAAAGGGTATTTAGAAGGTGATATGAAATGTCTAAAGACTATATGGGTAAGAGAAGAATTGACATAAACACAAACCCAAACTGAAAAGATGGGCCAAAGTCTTGGTCATTGTCAGCACGTCATATTGTGGGCATGCTGGGGCACTCCCGTGGAGGGGCTTGTTTTCAGAGGAGTGTATTGAGCCAGGAGTTTATACGTGAAGTTCTCTGAAGCTGCAGCACAACAGAGAATTTCCTGCTGTTTTTTTTCTTTTTAATCAGATTTATAACTCAAATCAATTAACAGGTTTTTTTTCTTTGTTTTCTTTTAATAATTGAGAGGAAAGTACTTTAAAAAATAAGGACCGAATGATGACATGGTAATCTTTGTTGCACTTTTAATGTTCATTTTAAGTTGTGTAGCAGATGCTTGCGAATTAGCCAGGAGAGGAGTCAGGAAGTTATGATCACAGCCAGAATAACAAGAACAGACTTATCCTTTGCTCTAAGTTTTACTAAACAGATTGTGGGGAATTCCAATTTCTTCCAGTTCCCCCATTTCCGGCAGGGAGATGGGTGACTGGTTGCTTTTCCACAGCAGGTTTTACTGATTGCCTCTGTAACCAGGGGGTATCAGTTTCTTACCTGTGTCACTGCCGAGTTCTAATGCCCTGCTGCAGCGTGCTGTCACATGGTCCGAACTTACGGTATTTTGCTCTCATAGTGCTGTGACCTCTTTCATCATTACTGGTACTGATCTGCCTACTTTTGTCCCTAATTGTGTTTGTATCAGTAAAGCAAAAAAGGTTCCATTTTTACCTGGGTTAAAACTATGCTTGGCCTCCCCTATAATGGAATAGAAGCTTTTGGTTTTTTAAACAATGTTTAAAAAAATAGTACCACCTGTCTCTGTTCCTATAACTAGTCTCATTGGAACAAAGAGGCCAAAATTAAATTTTTGTCTTGAGTGAGTATTATGCTTAGATGCTTCTAATCAGGTCTAATATGACTATGAAGAAATTAAAGTGCATATATCAATCTTTAGATGAAATGATTTATTTACAACCACACACTACTATGCGTACCTGTTTGGCTAATTATTCTTCCCTGTTATACTATAAATTCCACAAAGTAACCCTGCAGCAATTTCCTTGTAAAATAAATCATTGAATATATTCCTCTCTATCAGTGTATTATACCTTTTGTTTTTGAGAAAGTTTTGTCCAGTTTTAAGTTGCCTCAGACTTGTATAAAAAGATAAAACAATTTCTTATCCAGAAATCAACTCGTGCTCATGGAGTCTCTTCTGCTCTGTGGATTTATTTTTTACTTGAGACAGTAAAGAGCCTTTTACTCTCTCCTTCATGATAGTCTAAACTTCCTGTCCCAGGACCTGAAAGTCTAGTCTGAATCTTTCTTTTCTATTCCCCACCCCCCAGGTTGCTGGTTTGAAACCCTGGGCTTGCCTGGTCATGGCACACATGGGAGTTGATGCTTCCCACTCCTTCTCTCTCCCCTCTGTAAGACGAATAAAGAAAAGAAATCTATTTTCCCTCCAGAGAATCTCTAGACCTCTTTGCAAATATAACCCCTGTGTCTACTCTGTTCCTCCAGTTCCCACTTTGTAAATGCAGATTCCCTGGCTCTCCTACTCTGCAACCTTAGACCTTTGTCACAGGTATTTGCATTTTGCTATAGAAACTATATAAACTACTGTTTAAATTTTGAAAATATTCATAATATTGATGCAAATACATTTTTGTAATTTAAAATTCTTAGGAAAATTGTTTTACTTTTTAAAAATATGTGTATAGTAATAACTAGTCTTTGGCATGAATAAAATGGATAGCTTATTCTTTTGTTTGAAAAAATTAATTTTATTTATTGATTTGAGAGATAGAAACATTGAATTAATTGTTCTTCTTATTCATGCATTTATTAATTGATTCTTGGATGTGTTCTGACCAGGGATCAAACCCACAACCTTGGTATATAGGAAAATGTTCCAAACAACTGAGGTACCAGATCAGCGCTGGATAATTTAGTCTTTATTTATGTTTTTAATTTTTCAGCAAGCAACTAGAACAAATTTTGGTAGCTTTTAAGAAATCACAAGGTGGTTTTTAGGATCCAAGAACTCATAAATTAGTGGTTTAGAGAATATTTCTAAAACAATAAAAATACAGATATATTATGACATAATAGAAAAATATAGTCAATAGTTAAGAATCTTACAAAAACATTTAATATTAAGAAAAATTAGAAAAGGCATAGTAAATATTATCTCATTTTAAAAAGATATATAGGTGGATTGGAAGTGATGGACCCCTGGGAATTTGGAACATGCTGAGCAAGAATGGAGTATCGAACTTGGACAAAAAATCAATGATTAGTTAGGACTTCTGTGTCAGAAAGCACACAGTAGCAGGACAAAGACTGTGGATTTAAAGTTGGACTTTTGTGAGCTTCACTTTTTGATTTCCTACTTACGAGCTGTGTGACATTAATCAAGTTACTTGACGTCTCTGAACTGGAGTTTTCTAACAGGTGGAATAGGACTAATACTAGAACTAATTTATAAATAAGAAGATACATCCAGTAAGGCAGATCAGTAAGTAGGTAGATGGATGAGAGATGTATGGGTAGATAGAAAAATAACAAATGGAGGTGGAGAGGAAAGAAAATGGTGCATTTATATACCTAAATTAGAGATTTAGAACTTCATGCAGTAGACAAGTAAAATTCATGAACTGGTTAGTTGCAGACCTAAGGCAATTATGTTCAGAAGAAATTATTAATTTATGTTTATTAGGTTACCAATCAATTTGACCATGAAAACTTGATATCGAAAATTAAAAAATTAGTCATAATGGCTACAATTTCTTTTCAGGCCATTAGTGTTTTATGATGTTCTACATAATACTAACGCACTCAAGTAAAATAAAGAAATATAGATATGGCAATGGAATTAATTGTTTCATAGTGGATCAAATTGTCCTTGAACACCATATGTTTATGGTGATAGTATATCCTCTGAGTCTGCAAAATATTCTTACTCAGCTGGATTTTCAAATATATGAGAACAGTTATTATTCTTTACTCACCTGGGCCACAATTTACTTGTCTACATTATTGGTTTGTGTACAGACTCACTAAGTGAACAGACTATAGAAAGGCAAACTTGAACATGGTTTTCCCAAATAAATAGACACACATTATAGAAGTTAATGTATTTTATTCATTCATCCAGTATTCCATGCAGAAAGTAACTTTTGATAGAATGATTTGGAATATTGCCTTAATTTGCTCCATGAATTTCTGCTTATTAATACATTATTAAGGTTTTGTGGGTTGGGCAGGAACCATGTGTGTATTCTAATAGGGAGAGGTAATCAGTTCGGTGGAACCATTCGAGCCACTGGCTGCAGGAGAGGAAGAAGGAGAGAAGAGCAAGAGGGAGGGGGATAAAGGCAGGTGGTCACTTGTCTTGTGTGCCCTGACAGGGAATCAAACCCAGGATGTCCATATGCCAGACCAATGCTCTATACACTGAGCCACTGGTCAGGGCCATGATGACATTTTCAAAGGTGCATTACCACTAAAAATATACAATTGCAAATCAATGAACAGAATTTACATTCCAATATGTTATTTTAGAACAATAGTGTTTTTTGTTCCTTTCTTCTCAGCTGTAATGCTAACGTGTAAAACAGGCATTGAGATGCCTTGGTGTTCCATTTCCCTTTATGTTCATTGTACTTTAGGAAATATGCAGAGAAGAGAGCAACCACACTGTGCTTACACATATTGCACCTTATTATTTCTACCCCTCATGGGAAAGTAGCATAGCTTGTTTCCTGACAATTTACACAGCTCATTATATTTTAATAATTAATGTAATTCTCAATGAATAACTACATTTTAATAAATAGAATACACCTGGCACAACCTGTCTTCCACCTGTTAATGCTTACTCCCCCACAACACTTTGCATAGTCCTCTTGCTCATCAATGCCCTCTTTCCTTTGCTTGTCCACTGAATTCTATCATACTCATGGTAACAACTACTCTCAGTGGCTATATTATCATGTTTTATAGGTATTTTAGGTGTGTATTTAAAGACTGTTTACGAGTACTTTTGTAAAGTGTCTTTTATTTCTTTTAAATTTTGTATTTATTAATTTCAGCCAGAGAGGAAGGGGGAGAGAGAGAAAGAAAGACAGAAACATCAATGCATTCCTGTATGTTGCCTGATCAGGAATCGAACTGGCAGCCTCTGCACTGTGGGCCCATGTTCTAACCAATGAAGCTATCTGGCTAGGGCCTATGTATGTCTTTTACACTTAACCCTTTTGTATATGTAGGTCCATATATCTATGTATTTACATATATTTTATATTGTATATTTATATTCTGTATAATATATAAATTATACTTAAGTATAATTTATACATATTTATGCAAAATATATAAATACCCATATATATTGAGGTGATAATATTAGGTAAACACATGTTCAGAAGTATAATGTTTTCCTAATAACTTGTTAGTTTAATTTGAGATTATACTTTATTATTAATGATTCATTATGCCCTAAAGTATATTGTCTGTTATTAATATCTTTATAATATTTCTTAATTAATGATTACTTACTATGTTTGTAATACATTTTTATTTCAAACTTTTCTTATTTATTATAATGCTTAGATGAATATATAGTAAGTAACATATACCCAGATTTTTGTTTCATTTATTTGTGGAAGCTGTGTGTTTTAAAAGTTTCCTTATGGGCCTGACCAGGCATTGGTGCAGTAGATAGAGCATCAGATTGGGATGCAGAGGATTCAAGTTTGAAACCCCGAGGTAGCCAGTTTGAGCGCGAGTTCATCTGGTTTGAGCAAGGCTCACCAGCTGGAGCCCAAGGTCCCAGGCAAGGGGTCACTCGGTCTGCTGTAACCCCCCGGTCAAAGCACATATGAGAAAGCAATCAATGAACAACTAAGGTGCAGCAAAGAAGAATTGATGCTTCTCATATCTCTCCTTTCCTGTCTGTCCCTATCTGTCTCTCTCACACTAAATAAATAAATAAATAAATTAATTAATTAATTAAACTTTCCTTGTGGGATAACTTGGCCCAAATTCTTTAAAAAGCTAAGTTGGTGACAAAAGCTTAATGCTAACATGGTATCAGAGGGCAAAAACAATTGGAGGAAGGGGGTAAGAAAGAAGGACAGCAAGGCAGGGAGGGACTAGGAGCAAACACAAAAGGAGCTGTACACAGTTCTGAATATCAGAAAACATTACAAATGCTTAGTGACACATGGTATTTCCAGAAACCTCCATGGAACAATGCATTTTGAAAGAGGACATTGGAGGAGGTATAAAGAGATAGCCACTTACCTGATGGCTTCTTCCTGTCCTCGCTCTTTAACTGATCCAACTCTCCTTCAACGGAAGACGTCCTCCGTCACTTAGGTAGCTACTGGCAAGGGCAGAGTTCACAGGGCCACTCTGCCCAGTGTGTTGGTGTGATAGTCTTCCTTCGCTGATTGGATTGTGTGTGTGTCATTTTTAGCATATGTAGGTGTGCATGGAATCTATAGCAGGGGTAGATATTTTTAACTACAAGAATGGTAAGAGCCATTATTAGGGTTGTTCATCCAGGAATTCCGCCAATCAACTGGCCCAAGTAGCAGAGATGCTGGACTGAATCGGAGATACATATGAACAAAATCTTTCAAGAAAAAAAAAATCAGCGTATGTTAATCGTGGATGACCTTGTATACTAGATTCTACAAATGCCCCTAAATGAGGTTTTTGTGCGGACTTCGGCTGTGGTCCAAGAGGTCCCAAAGCTAGTTTTTATATTTATTCCTTGGCTTGGGATTATAGCATCATGAGAGAACTAGAAATTCAATTTCAATACTCACAAACAGAAGAGTTAGAGTTCTTATTTTCCATAAGTGACTTATTTTTTCCGAACTAGTGCTTCAGGATAAAAAAATTAAAAATTTTTATTAACTTTCTAACTTTTTCTGGCTCTCTTTTCAGAATCTGAACAACTTTTTGCAACTCTAGTCTTTATGTACATAATAACACTGGGGAAAAAATTTTTTTTGTTTTCTGCTGCATGAGGTTTTAGAACTTTTTCTATATATTTCTGCATCACTGATTCCAAATCTAAAATTTGTTTTTCGGTGCATGCTCTACTTTTTATGCAATTTTATTTTCTTTTTGTTACAGTTAATAACATGCATTGGTTTTTAAATTGGAGTTAGAGGGCAAGGACTCTTGGATTAAACATAACTATAAGGCATTTAATGTTGTACAGATTTCACTTTTACATAACTGTAGTTGTTTTTAAATGTAAAAAATTATTATCTGATAAAAACATACTCTTCTTTTGTTTTAAGATTGAATCATGGCTTCTTCGAGCAGGCATAAATCTCAGAAGGGTCCTAACACCTTCTGGTATATATGTGGCTGTTACACACTTCAACATCAAAGGCACAATATTTTATCATTTGTGAGATATGCATATATTGCCTATTTTCAAGTTCCCCTTGGCGATCAAGACAAGAATTAGGCTCCTCATATTGTGTATTATAATTGTGAGGAAAGGCTTTGTGACTAGACAAAAGGAAAATGCAAAAGAATTCCTTTTGGTATTCCCATGGTTTGGCATGAACCTAAGGACCACAGCAGTGACTGTTATTTCTGTCTGATCCACACAATGGGCAATGGGCATTGGCAAGGAAAAACAGCATATGATCGCATATCCTAATATTTCATCAGCAGTACGACCTATCCCACACCCTGAGATGCTCCTGGTTCCAGTTTTCAATGGTTTTATTTCTTCTAAGGACAAAGAAAGTGAACATGGTGATCAAGTGTATTTTGATAAGATGCATGAGGAAGTGGCTGTAGAATCTGAAGGGTCTTCTTCTGATGGCAAGCAGTCATTAACCCCGCAGCAGTTTAGCCAAGCTGAACTGAATGACTTAGTAGGAGATTTGGGCCTATAGAAGAAAGCAGCTGAATTATTAGCCTCCGGCTTTTAAGAAAAGAATGTACTTCACCAGTCAGCTGAAATATCCCATTTCAAGAAGCATGAACAAATTTTTGTAGACTTTTATCCTGAAGACGAGCACTTTGTTTACTGTCATGATATCAGTAGTCTTCTCAGCCAGTTAGGTGTTACCACTTACAGTCCAACAGAATGGTGGCTTGACAGCTCTAAACAGAGTCTGAAATGTATTCTCATACACAACAGTAATGTTTATGCAGTGGTTTCAATTGGTTTTTCAACTCATCTGTGAGTAGATTATAATGACATAAAAACTGTCTGACTTTCTGAAGTATGAGGAGCTTAACTGGATCATTTGTGTGAATCTTAAATTGGTAAATTTCCTGCTAGGACAACAAAGAGGTTTCACGAAGTATCCTTGCTTTCTGTGTTTGTGAAACAGCCGAACTCAGGAGAAACACTGAACACAGAAGTAGTGGGCAAAATGTGGAGCTGTGGAAGTAGAGATGCAAAATACTGTAAATGAACCTGTAGATAATCAAGACAGGATCATTTTTCCCTCACTTCACATCAAATTTGGCTTAATGAAGCAGTTTGTTCAGGTTTTGAATAAAGAAAGTGAATGCTTTCAACATATTATTTCTGCTTTTCCTGCCTTGTCTTTTGAGAAGATAAAAGCAGTTGTACTCGATGGACCTCAAATTCGAACCCTCATACATAATAAAGAATTTGCCAGGAAGATGAATAAGAAGGAGAAAGCATCATGACAGTCTTTTGTGGCAGTTACAAAGAACTTCCTTGGTAAAACAAAAGAGCAGAAAACTATGAACTTCTGGTTCAAAAGATGCTGTTGGCTTTCTGTGACACTGGATGTAACATGAGTGTTAAGATTCATGTCCTGAACAGTCACCTTGATAAGTTTCCCAAAAATCTTGGAGCTGTTAGTGATGAGCAGACTACTGCTACAGCATCAAACTAGATTGTCCTCAACAAGTACACAAACACAAGAGCTACAAACACAAATTTTTGCCTGAATAGAATTTAAATAAGTTTTGCGCAAACTTTATGATGAAAATATGTGTTTTAATATGTTCTATTTTGAAACTGTAGACCAATTCTGATGCAACTATATCATTTAGTGTATTAATGTATTTACTGCATTATATAAATTATTGTATTTTCACAAAGATGATGCCCAAGCAGACATTCTACTTCATTATCTTAAACTAAATATTGAAAATTTTACGAGATGAAAACCTAAAATCTTGAATTTCAAAGAAACTGTAGCTTACAGAGGAACACTAATGTCAGATTGAGATCGGCACACTTGAATTAGGTAAGAATATGTGTTTTTGTGGATGCAACAAAAATTTTGTTCCCCAGTGTAATTGTTAGCTGTGCTTATTTTCTGGGACCCCTTTACAGTTATAAAAGAATAGCCTCCAGCCTCTAGATCTTAATCTTGAGTGAAACAGAAATCACAGTCACTGTAACAATGTGAGTTTCTGTGTGTTGCTTTGGCTTCAATATTTTCTTCTTCATAATCATTACATAGGGATTTAAGTTCTATTCTAACATTATTTATACATTTAAACATTTTTTGTCTCACACATAATGTCAGTGTATTTGTAAGGGAAAGGAGGATTTGTATTAGCCTAGTCCATGATATCTTTTAGGGAGACAGACAGGGAGAGAGAAAGAGAGAAATACCCATTTGTTGTTCCACTTATTCGTGCTGTCTTGTATGTGTCCTGCCTGGGAATAAAACCTGTGTTGTCTGTAGGACAACACTCTTACCAGTTGCGTTACGTGGCCAGGGCCTTTGGAGTTTCAATCATTACTTACAACATCAGTTGGTACAAAGAAGGAAGACAAATGATAGGTGACTGTTCAATGATATGAGAGCGGGTCATTCTTACCCACTGGCCGCCTCGAGTGGGTAAGATGACCATGGAAAGGGGAGTGTGTGTTTGGTGAGGCTGGGTTACAAATAAATATGGGAGAGCCTAGAGAGTTAGATGCAGTCCAGAAGATGAAAGGGCATATTAAAAATTTACTCTTTCCCTTAGCAGTATAAAATTATTTATATAATGTTATATAAGGAAGTAACATACTCATATTTTTATTCTTAAAATATAACTCTGTTTTCTATGTTAATTACAGGGTAGCCAGAGAAGATGAATGCGGAAAATCATTTAGAAGACTATTAAAAAGTCTATAATTGACCAAGCAGGGAAATAAACAGCTTTTAAATACTGAGCAGAGAGCCTGACCAGGCAGTGGTGCAGTGGATAGAGTGTCGGACTGGGATGTGGAGGAACCAGGTTCGAGTCCCCGAGGTCACTAGCTTGAGCATGGCCTCATCTGCTTTGAGCAAGGCTCACCAGCTTGAGCCCAAGCTCACTGGCTTGAGCAAGGGGTCACTCTCTCTGCTATAGCTCTCTGGTCAAAGCACATATGAGAAAGCAATCAATGAACAACTAAGGTGCCGCAAAGAAGAACTGATGCTTATCTCTCTCGCTTCCTGTCTGTCTGTCACACACACACACACACACACACACACACACACACACACACCCTTAAAAATATACTGAGCAATGAAAAGTACAATTATTTTTTATTCTTGGCTACATTCACAAACAATTTTAATCACTATATCAGTGTCTGAAGAGCAATCATCATCTATATTACTGTATTTCCTACATCTCTTCTACAATGGCTACATTACTACTGCCCCTACTCCCAGCCTCAAACTGGGCCTCCTACTTCCAACCTTGCCTGCTTGAAGACAGTCTGTGCTCCTGCAGCCAGAATGATTGCTCTAAAATGAGAATTGGGTCAAAGCTTTCTCTGACTATTAACCATTCCATGGTTTACCACTGATCTCAAAAGTCCAAATTCTTCAGATGGACAAAAATGGTGTACATACCAATTTATATCCAGTCTTTATTTCCTTTTTTAAGTTTTATTCACTAATGTCAAACTCAGGTCAACCCAGAGTGAAGAATTTCAATCTCATAAACAAACCACATCCTCTTGTAAAGGGACAGACAGTAGACATATTCTCAATACATTAATCTTACACACTATATTGTAAAATTGTCTCAGTGTTGTTTTTCTCAGAATTAGGAATGCCAACTGCATTGCTTCCCTAGGCCAGATATCAGGTCTTGAAAACCAGGGCAGACGCAGAAGTCCACAGCCCTAACCATGGAGTGTTCAAGTACAATCCAAAGCCTTGAGAAAAATAACAAGGCTGGAAACTGTATTTCTAAGGATGATGAACATGCCATCTGGACCTTTCCCCTCCCTGACTAGCCCTGATCATCCTATAAAAGACGCCCACAAATCAATAGTGTTAAAGCAAACTTTGGATCTATAGCCCTTTGTCTTCTCGGGTTTGCTGGCAATTTAATTAAAGACACTTATATTGTGTTTGGGTTACGGACAAGATAGGTTCTGCAGGTTTAAAACTGTTCAATTCTTTCTATGCACAGAAAGGTAATAATAAATGCTATGTTAAGACAAACATCTGCCTAAGTTGCATTTAATAGGTAAATGTACCTGTTCCAATTTACATACAAATGCAACTGAAGAACAAACCTACTAAACCTATCTCCTACGTAACCCAGGGGGACTGCCTCTGTTTACTTCAGCCATTGTCGCTGTCTATTGGCTGCATAGTGACAGCCAGCATAAGCTCTGACTTTTTCCAGCATCATTCTTTTACTTCTGGGACTTGAGGCTTTCACCAAATCTTCATCACCTCTAATGACATACCACTTTAGTCTGCCTTGAACTCCCATCACACAAGAAAATCCATTTTACCTGACCGATAGTCTCTATGTTCAGATCACAATTTTTCTATTCCTCCTCAATTTATCTAGAAAGGATTTACCAGATCTGGGGTTGGTGGTCTCCTCTCATTGCAATTATTATTTACTTTTGATTGCTTATTCTTCAAAACTGCCTTACATATTCTCTGGGAAGAAATGCTACTTTCTTGTACTAAGTTGTATTGCCACAGTCAAGCACAGTAGATACTTGAAAAATGCTTACATTAATGAAAAAGTGAATGGCTGAATATTTCAGTAAATGTAAGGATTTAAGTATTTTATATAGCTCCCCCAAATCAGGATTTAATCAAAACTTTGTCAATCAGCATCTATATAGTCATAACAGATGATTTTTTAAGTTTCGCAGACAAGCAGCTCATGATTAGTGGCTGAAGCAGTCTAAGTTAATCTTTTCTTATAATGAAACCATAGAGGAAAAAACTGGTATTTTTCATGTGTCAAAAAAGCATAAAAATAGTAAGCAGGAAGAATTTCTTGACCTCTTGCTTGTGTTTCTGTTATTTAATTTTGTGTCTTGAGATAAATAAATTTGAGGTTTCTACCTTACACAGTTTTGGCTTTGGATTTTTCTATGGGGAATTATTAGTTCTGCCAAGTATATACTTATCTTCTCCTGTGACTTTTGGATAAACTCTAGGGACTATTCAGTCCAAGCATCTGATCTTACCTTCTGTCTATTTCATCACTATTGTCAGCATCTTGTTTTTTATATCTTTCAACATATTTTAGTGATGATAGATTTTATTGGTTCTTGATGTTGACATCATCTTCTGCTGGTTTCAGAAACCTCTGAGACCCTTTGGAACATCTGAGAACAAATCCCAGTAGATGGTCAAAAAAACATTACCAGATGTCAGATTGAGATATAATTAGAAAAATAAATAAATTAACCTTAAATATCTGAATACTTCGTTGTTCCTTGTCTTTCATTTCAGATTTTGTATACTAATCTACATCTTTAAAAACTGAAGACTTCCTCATTCTCACTGTGTTTTCTAGGGTTGCTCTCTTAAAATATATGTATCTCATCCTTATATAATAATTTTTTCTTCACTCAGTTGTTTCTAATTAGGCTGTTAATTTTGTGGTGATGGTTATAGAAAGTATATCTCACTTTATTTATATTTACATAGTGCAACAATTTATTTTGAAATTCTTAGTCATAAAATATGGTCCAAAAGTGTTTAGTGAAAGAAATATTTGAATGTTTAACTATAATAGAAAGCAGAAGGAGCATATAAATACTATGAGTAAGATTTCTTATTATAGCTGACATCATTCTGAATTCATTTCCTGATTTATTTTGACTTACACAAATTGTCCAAACATGCCATGTTTGTAGAGTTCAAGAAAGATGTGGAAAAATTCTGAATAAGTCTTTATACCAAGCTGCAACCTTTAAGAGTATTAATTATTCATTAATTAATATGAATGTACTTTTATATAACTTCTTATAAACTTGAAGTCATTCATAATAGGTAAATATGTTTCTTCTGTATGAAAATGATTACTATAAATTGTACTATTAGTGGAAGTATTGCATCAATATAAGGGTATGTCTGATGTAGTGGGCAATCTTAATATGGTAGTGAATTTTAACACTTTACAATCTTTTACAGTAACAATTTGTTATAATATTGTTTTATTAAACAGTTTTTGGAAATTTATTAAATCTGTATCTTAGCTTTTATTTTAGAAAATAAAGATATTTAATAATATTTTAATTGAAAATAAAGTTATGTACCTACTGCAGAAAATTTAAATCTCTATAGAAAAGAAAATGTAGCTCATTCATTCTTCTGCTACCCAGTAATTACTGCTTTTAGCATGGTGACATATTTTTCTTCTATTACTTTTATATTTAGCATAATTAATGTTTACTTAAAAAATCAATTATTTTTGCATCTTCACAGCAGATTAACTTTAGAATCAATATCTCAATTTCCCACAGAAATTTTGATTGAGAAATCATTTAAATTTAAAGTTAATTTGGAGAAAAAATGATAATCTCTACATTATTTTATATTCTTCCTCTATGACATGATATACCTTTCCAATTTTTAAATATCCTTTTTTAGGCTCATATGTTAAGGGTACTAATAACATTTTTATATAAACTTTAAAAATTCCTTTTTGAAGATCAAAAAAACTTCTTGTTTTATTGCTATTAAGAATGTACCACACCCCAACATGCACACATTTTATAAATTGATTCATTGATGGTTTTGTTGTATTCATTTTCATCTAGACACCCATTTCTAACTATTAATTTATCTTGTTTTTTATTTGACATCAAAACTATGTGCATAAAGATGATAGTTGTATCTAAATCTTTCCAATTTAGAACTCATTTTGTAAAATATTAGTGATTTAAATATTAAAAGCCAATATTAAAGTTGAAGGGACAGTAAACCTTTTTGTTTTGTTTCAAAGATTACAGTTAAAAACTATCAGAAAATTAGAAACTGTTAAAACTCTAAACAATGTTTATAATATTTGCTCTAGGTATTTTTATCATGTTAAAAATTATTTTATTTGTAACTTACTGCAATAATTTTCTTTCCATTTAGGAGTTGGCCTTGAATAATTACTTTAAAATTTTACATATTAAAAGATAATCATATGTTCATTTCCTTCTTACTCTTAATTGGAAAATTTATATATGTAATATATATGTATGCATATATAATTATATATGCATACTGAACTTCTCTTAAATTTCTGGGAAAATCCATTGCTCACAATGTGCTATTTTTTTCTAATATATTATTGGTTTTGGTTTATGAGGTATTTAAAATATTTTAGGCTCGCCTGACCTGTGGTGGCACAGTAGATAAAGCATCGACCTGGGAACACTGAGGTCGCCAGTTCAAAACCCTGCACTGGTCTGGTCAAGGCACATATGGGAGTTGACGCTTCCAGCTCCTCCCCCCTTTCTTTCTCTCTCTCTCTCTCTCTCTCTCTCTCTCTCTCTCTCTCGCTCTGTGTCTCCTCTCTAAAAAAATAAAAAAATAAGAATAAAAAAAAAGAATAAAATATTTTAGGCTGAAAGTATCAAAAAGGCCAATTCCAGTTGATTTAGACAAAATATGAAATGTTATTAGTTCACAAAATAACAAGTCCAAGTAGGATTTGCTAAGAATTAGGTGAGTTTAAGAGCTCAATAATATACTTCTCTCAAAAATTAGGGGATATTTCAAAATGAATATGAAGCGATAAAAAGAGAAGCAGTTTTTTTTTATTAAACAAGATCAGGAAAGCAAACGACAAGTCAAAGAAAGTTGTTTGATTATGCAAATGAGATGCAAAGCCAACTTTCATTTCATTAGTGGAAATGCACTATACAAAAGGCTGGAAGTACTGGAGTATCCGCATGTTCCCTGATCCCCTAATTTTTGTGAGCAGTGTATTATTAAGAACTTAGGTTTTCTATTTAGCTCCTTACTGTACTATCATTTAATGTGGTTGTAGATACTATTTTTAGTAGCCAAATTCTTTTCTATTCCATGAATGAACTAAAATGTATCTAATCATTAGCTTTGTATTATACATTTACATTATAAAAATGGATTACACTTATAAAGAACATTAAGAAAAAGATAGGCTGGTCTTTTCACATTATGCAATGTATTTATATATATTTAAATCTAATATTTTGTTGAGAATTTTAGCATCTAAATTCATCAGGGATATTGGCATATAATTTTCTTTCTTTGTGTTGTCTTTGCCTGGTTTCGGGATTAGAATTATGCTCGCCTCATAAAAAGAGTTTGGAAGTCTTCCTTCCTCTTGAATTTTTTGAAATAGCTTGAGGAGAATAGGTGTTAGTTCTTTGAACTTTTGGTAGAATTCACTTGTGAAGCCATCAGGTCCAGGACTTTTCTTTGTTGGGAGTTTTTTGATAATTGTTTCCATTTAATTTGTTGTAATTGGTCTGTTTAGGTGTTCTGATTCTTCCAGATTGATTTTTGGAATACTATATGATTCAAGAAATTTGTTCATTTCCCCTATATTGTCTAATATTATGGCATAGAGTTCTTCATAGTATTTTCTTACGATCCTTTGTATTTCTGTTGTGTCAGTTGTTATTTCTCCACTCTCATTTCTAATTTTATTTATTTGAGTCTTCTCTCTTTTATTCTTGGTGAATCTAGTTAAAGGTTCATCGATCTTGTTTACCTTTTCAAAGAAACATCTCCTTGTTTCATTGATCCTCTGTATTGTTTCCTTAGCCTCTATGTCATTTATTTCTGCTCTGATCTTTATTATTTCCTTCCTTCTACTAGTCCTGGCCTTTATTTGCTGTTGTTTTCTAGTTCTTTTAGATGCAGGGTCAAGTTGCTTATTTGAGCTTTTTCTAGCTTCTACTGGTGTGCCTGTAGTGCTATGAACTTCCCTCTCAGTACTGCTTTTGCTGTGTCCCATAAATTTTGAGTTGATGTCCAAAGAGGACATACAGATGGCCAATAGGCATATGAAAAATGCTCAACATCACTAATCATTAGAGAAATGCAAATTAAAACCACAATGAGATATCACCTAACACTAGTCAGAATGGCGCTCATCAGCAAAGCAACACAGAATAAGTGCTGGCGAGAATGTGGAGAAAAGGGAACCCTCCTGCACTGCTGGTGGGAATGCAGATTGGTGCAGCCACTGTGGAAAACAGTATGGAGATTCCTCAAAAAATTAATAATCAAAATGCCTTTTGACCTAGCTATCCCACTTTTAGGAATATACCCTAAGAACACCATAGCACTGTTTGAAAAGAAGAAATGTGCCCCCATGTTTGTGGCAGCATTGTCACAATAGCAAAGATCTGGAAACAGCCCAAGTGTCCGTCAGAGGACAAGTGGATTAAAAAGCTTTGGTACATATATACTATGGAATACTACTCATCCATAAGAAATGATGACATCAGATCAGTTACAACAAAATGGATGGACCTTGATAACATTATATGGAGTGAAATAAGTAAAACAGAAAAACAAACTGAGAACTGCATGATTTCATACATAGGTGGGACATAAAAACAAGACTATAAGACATGGACAAGAGTGTGGTGGTTACGGGGTGGGGGGAAGGGGGAGAGGGAGGCAGAGGGGGGAGGAAAGGGGCACAAAGAAAACCAGGTAGAAGGTGACAGAGGACAATCTGACTTTGGGTGATGGGTATGCAACATAATTGAATGACAAGATAACCTGGAGATGTTTTCTTTGAATATATATACCCTGATTTATTAATGTCACCCCATTAAAATTAATTTTAAAAAATCTAGATTCCAAGAAGGGAAAGTACAGAATGAAATACATGAGCAACTTTAAAGCTCTAACCTAGAGTCTCACCCTCTCAGAGGCTGTGTGTGAGACTGCAAATAAAAAGAAGAAACACCACCTGCAATTATAACAGTGTGGGTATGCATGTGTTAATTATGTAATTTCCACCAGTATGACATCATATTCACTTATAGTGGTTCAGAAATTTTATCTGCTTTCATTATTTTAGGCTACATCTTATTGGTAAACAGGGAGCATGGAACTAATGTTTTTGTGATTCATATTAGTTTCCCTTTAATCAGTTGTTATAAGGAAAGTAGGAAGGAATGGTGTGAAAGTGCACAGGTGGATGAAGAACAGCACTCAGTTTGATGGAAGAGACAAAAGCGTGGCAAGGTGTGTAAAGGCTGCGGATGGCACAGAGAAACAAGAGAAACATAATAGGTGTTTTAAGGAATAATAATTCCTTCATGGTAATTAACAAGTGCAAGTGAAAGATGTGATGTATGTTGAAATTATTTTTGATTGCATGGATTGTGTTTTATGGTCTACAGAAATTCTGAGACTGAACCACATAAGTTGTTGAAGCTTTTCATCCACATTTTGATTGTGCCCAGCATGTCATTATTAAGTTCAAGATAACAAGTCAGTTTTTGCCAGCCTTTTAATACTCTTCACTACTCAATTCTGCCTTATTTCTTATCTATGGTAGGGATGTGCACTTCAAATTCCCCATCAGTCAGTACAATGAAACATCTGTTTAGCAACAATCACGTGTGAGCTCTCCTGCCAAAGCTATGATGAGGGGATGTGAAGTAGGTACTTAAGATCACTTGGAGAAGACAGACCCACTGTTGTAAAAGCATGGTTGTTTGCCTAGCTTGAATCAATTCCCCACTTTCTCTTTTTTAACCAAACCTCAATTTGTTCAGATGTGCCAGATGTAAATCAGCTCATTTCATTTCAGAGGAACCAGTTCCATCCTTAGTTCCAGTGGTGGTTTATAATTTGTTTAAATCAACAAGCACATGCCAACCAAATACACTTCCTTATTGAAATCTTAGTTCATTAGCCTTAGCGAAAAAACCACATTTCCTGGTGAGGGATAGGCTCCCTTCCACTGGATGTTAGTAAGGAGACATATTCTCAAGTGCTGCTGAGAGCCCTAAATGATCCCAAGGGTAACCAGCCTTAGGATGGAGCCAAGAACTGAGAACAGCAGAGCAAGAGGATGGAAAGAACACAAGTCCCTGATGACATCATTAAGCTACTGAATCAACAACCCATGACATCTGCCTTTCTCTTGACTTCCTGTAATGGGAGCTAATAATTTCAAAACATTTTTGCAAAGAGTTTCTCATTTAAAATTGAAAGTATCTCAACTGATACAATAGTTAATAATTGAACATACAAGTTTGATAATTATTACCATATTTTTATCTGCAAGCCTTTATTTACTCCTATGTATACATGAAGTTTTTGGTGTGTATTTTTATTTTTAATAAAAAAAATGGTTTTCTTCTCAAACATGTTTGCTTTTGTGTTAGTGAAAGATAATTTTTGGCAAGCCAACCAATATCTTCCTTTCTTCTACTTCCGCTTAGAGGTAATGGTTTCAAAGTAAAATATAATCTAAATGTTTATGTGATTTGAAAGACTACTTTTGTCTATCTTAATGAAACATTAGTACAACATTGAATCAATAAATTAAAATTTTCTAATAGTCAATTGTTGGGGACTGAAAAGCCAACAGGGTTTTTGCAATTTAGATTTTTGGGGGACAGAGGTGTGGGGAACTGGCTGTAAGCTGACAGTGTGCCCAAACCCCCACCTCACTTGTTCTGTGAAGTTGCAAAAAACTATTAAGCTGTGATGCTGGATTGTTTAAAGTCTTTATTTTTATTTTTTTTTATTATTTATTCATTTTAGAGAGGAGACACAGAGTGAGAGAGAGAGAGAGAAAGGGGGGAGGAGCTGGAAGCATCAACTCCCATATGTGCCTTGACCAGACCAGTGCAGGGTTTTGAACTGGCGACCTCAGTGTCCCCAGGTCGACGCTTTACCCACTGCGCCACCACAGGTCAGGATGCTGGATTGTTTATACTCATACTACCCCCATGTCCCCCAGAAAGACTGGAGGCAAGTTTCTTCTATCCTTTGTTTTGTGTGAAGTTAAGATGTTATGTATGTGGGGTTTTCTACACTTGGTAAAATTCTTGGATTGCCTTGGAAATATGCAGAGATATCAATGATTTGCTAATGACCTCACTTTGCCCTAGAGATAAAGCAAGAAACAGATGTGGAGCATGCTCTGTTCTTGCTAGCAGCTTTAGAGCCCTCCTGAACCCATCCTTTTATTTCTTTAAGCGTATTTTCTTAATTCCGTGCCGTTCCCACTCAGGACCTAGAATTACTAGCTGTGCTGGTTCGTGGCAATGTCTTAATAAATTTTTGATGGTTGATTAATTTGATGAAAAACTATTTTAATGTATGTATCAGTGGCTTCTGTATTTAAATGTATAATATCTAAAGGATTAATGAAACATTGGTATTTTTAATTACTGTTAGAAGCATGATAGTGGTTAGAAATTTAAAAGACTTCTAAATACCTCTTATTATTAATTTTTATTATAAAAATATAAAAAAGAAACTCTGATAAGGTCAACTTGACAAGTCACCAACAGGGAAAGATTGAATAAATGTTTTATATTTTGAAAAATAAAATTCATAATTACAAAATGATTTTGCCTGAACATTATATTTTACAAAGTATAAAACATTCTTTACTTAGTTGTTTCTTTTCTGCAGCAGATAAATCATGCAGCAAGCCAAAGAAAACCTACAAATATGTAAAACTTAACCTTAAGGTATATGATTTCCTTTCATACTCTTATGTATCCACGCAGGAAGTATTCACCTTGATGCACTTCCTGTAGAAATATGTTTTCAGGAATGAAGACAAATAGTCCAGAGTAAGGACAGACTTTATGTTATAATAAAAATTATGTTTGTAGGGCTGGTACTTATTAAGGTTTCTTGATAATAAACTTGGATTTGGGGTGGATAACCTCTGAATCTTATTTTTTACTCTGCTTGGACATAGAAAAAACACAACCAGTGAAGTGATTACTTTTACACACAGAAAGAACTCTCTGAAAGGTAAGTAAAGATAATATGTGGATTCATGTAACAAAAAAAAACCATACTTCAGTATTACAGTACAATGAGCAAGCAAAACTTAAAGTGTGTAGTTTGGCTGGTGGACTAAATCAACACAATTTTATCAAATAGAAGTAAATCAATAAATAAAAATATAAGTAGAAAGGAGGATAATATTTGAGGGTTTTTCCATCATCCTCATGTAAACCATAATTTCATATATTTTGCATGTTTGTATGTGAAAGAGAGTGTCAGTTGTATCAGGTGGAAGAAGCAGGGCTCATGCCTATCTTTCATGTTCACTATTTTATGCCCAGTGCCTAGAATAGTGTCTGGGACATAGTAGGGTACCATAGGCATCGATTTGTAAATAAATATAATGTAAAAACATGTATATGTGATAATGCCAACTCTTTGACCGCTATAATATCTATTATGAGTGACATTTACAAGGGAAATACCTTTGTCTAGATTCATGCTTATATTACCACACAAAAATATTCAAGAACATAGAACACTATAGTAACTCATAATCACAGCAGTCATTAAATTAACAACACAAAATCTTAGCAGAGATAAAAGTCTTCCAATTATGTCTAGATATCTATGCTTTATAAATTATATTTTATTGCATAAAAATATATAATATCCTATAAAATAACTTTTTAAGTTTACTTAAAATAATTTGAAGATTTGATTTTTTAGTAGACGAGATTTTCTGCACAATTTACAATTAATCTCACAATGTTGTTGCTGACCCACACATTTGCACAGTATGTGCACAATTACAACTCACTTTTTCTTTCTCAGATGTTAGCTCTAAACCCATAAATTGCATTTGTATTAATGGGATTCATGATTTTATTTTAGTGCCTGACAATGACTTGGTTTAGATAACCTTTACCTTAATAGTTGATATTTCTTAAATTATATTCCAAATATTTTGAATTTACCATCATTTCAAACGTGTTTGAAATGTAAGGAAAATTTAGCCCTCAATTTTTGGATTTATTTACTAATCAAATTCTCTTATTAAAGCCACTTCATATTCAAGAAACTTCTTAGCAAATTATTTTCAGTGTATTTCATAGTCCCTGGAAGTTGACACTTAGTAACCCAACTAAATTCCTGTAGGTACTCCTCAGTGTATAATTCAGAGATCTCACAGATTTTCTCTGGCTACAATTAATGGAGAAGTAGGTCTCCAAATTCTCCCTAAAACATTTATTGTAAGTAACCCAAACCAAATTTCTATTAGCTATTTACTCATAAACTTCCTCACCTCACACAAATACAAAGGAATAGCTTTTATTCTTTTGTTGTTATTAAAATTATATTCTCTAATATTTATTTGAAACTTATTTACCTACTGAGTTTTTTTGAAAACTCAGTATACTCTATATTTCTTAACTCTTTTGTGATTGGTGACATTTCTTCTTCTTTTCATTTTTTACAAAATAGTATAGCTCTATTTTTTAAAAATATAATGTAGACCTTGATTTGTTTAATATAAATAATATCTGTAATAAGATCAAGAAGAATAATGCTCTATACACAAAGAATTCTGATTTAACTAATTCTGGGGGGAGGGAGTGTTAAGATCACTTGACAACATATTAAATCTAAATTGAAAATAATATAATGAAATTAAATGAAAGAAAATAAAAGACATACTCTGGGTCATAAAACTAAGGTGACTAGAAAAGAGTGAGAGTATAAATTTGTTTACAAAGAAATGAAAGGATAATTTTATGAAATGAAAATCTATAATCTATAGGCTTTTTATGTAAATGATGTCAGAAATATGAGTAGATGGATGAAATGAGACAACCAGAGTCAGTTCTCAATTTACCAGGATATTTCAGGGGAGTGAGGCCATGGTTTACCCCAAATCAATTGTAAGCAGATTATATAAACTCTAGGCTCATACTGGATAAACAGTAGTTTTATACACTGTCAGTAATAACAATATGTCTTCTTGGAACATTTTGGAGAGCCAGAAATTTTAAAAGAAAGTAAAGAAGCAAATTGTTGAATGAGACATAGTAATTCAGATGTATTTTGACTGTAAGTTTGATTTTATTTTGATCATATGCCAGAGTTCAGACCCAGGTGTGGAGTGGAGAATGCCCACAGAGGCACAGAGTCTGGAATTTGTTCTTCTGTGGAAGTTGGATGATGGGTTCTGCTTCTCTGCTCATATCTGCATCTCAGTTCAGCCCTTCCCTTCACTTTTGTTGATTTATAATTACTGTTGGGCAAATGAGTTTGTAAAATATGTACTTTCTGGTTGCTCACTTTCACTGTTAAAAATGGCTGCTGCCCACGTGAATGGCACTGCCCAGGTGAGGCTGCTAATTACCTTCCTGCTTGGGGAGTGGCTTTGTTATGCTAATGTGTGCTGGAGGGAGGGTTTTCATGCCAAGAAAAGTTTGTAAAAAAGAAGAAGAAGGAAGCCATGTTTTTGCAGAGTTTGTGCAGAAAGTAGAAGGGAGAAGGTGTGCAGATGGGGAATATTGTTGAGGGCTCTTGTGAGCTCAACTGAGACTGGTGGGTGGCCTTTGATTCTATGAAAATCTAGAAATGATGCTTCTGGTTGTGGAACCAGAGAACATGTGAATGGGTTTTGGCACCCCGTGTGTATTTATTTACTCGCTGGCCAGGGGCGAGGCTAGAAGAAAGAAATGGCCCACCAGTTTTTGGCTCTGCAGTTTCATTACCATCTGTCCAAATCTAATTTGAACCTGCATGTGCATGGCTGGGACAGCAGTGACTACTAGCCATACAATTACATATGATAAATGCACAGACCTCGAATGTATAGTTATTTTTGGCAAATGTATATTCTTAATGAACATTCTCATCAAAATACAGAATTTCTACCATTCTAGAATGTTCTCTCAAACCCTTTACCTTTCAGTCTTCTTATCTGCTCCACCATTCCAACAAAGTATTATTCTGATTTTTACATCTATTGATCTATTTTGCCTTTTTCTGAAATTTATATCAATGGAATTATGTAGTATATACTTACTGTGTCTGTCTTGCTTTTTTTTGATCAGTATGATCTGATGAGGTGATATACCAAATGTATACAAAAAGTTCACTTTTTTTATTGCTGAGTATATAATGATATAGTCATTATATAACTATATCATAGTAGTTTATTCATTCTTAATCTTAAAAGATATTGGTGTTGTTTTCAATTAGTTGTTAGGGTTATGCACATTTGTGCGCATGCTTTCCTTGAGAGGTCTTACCTTTTAAGATAAGGAAAAAAAATCTCTTTTGTAGTAGGTTGGTAATGGCTTTCCAAAGATATCCAGTACTAATCAATGGGATTTGAACATATTATGTCATTTAGAAAAGGGGTGATCGCAAATGTAATTATAGTAAGGGTTTTGCAATAAGGAGAATCCCCAGGATTTTCCCAAGTGAGGTCCACATGCGATCATATATGCCTTATAAGAGAAACACAAGGGGTGATCGAACAGACCTAGAGAAGAGTAGGAGGCACTATGTCCATGGAGGCAGAGACCAGAGACAGCAGTATCTGAGAGGCAAGGCACATATTTCCTTTTAAAGCTGCATAACAGAGCACAAACCAGTTAGATTTAGGATTTCTGGCTTCCAAAACTGTGGAAAAATGAATTTCTGTTGTTTTAAGTTACCAAGTTTGTGGCAGTATGTAATAGCAGTCTTGGGAAACGACTACATCTTTCATAGTCTCTCGTCCCTTGCTGGTTTTGTATATAAAGCTGCGAATACTTTAGGGAGAGATCTTACTTGCAGAAGGAGATACACCTTTTCATGCTCATTCTCAACTTTGATTTTTCAAATTTATTCCCGAATAACCAAAATTAATTATATTGACACTAAACATAATTAGAAAAGCTTAAGTTGCCACATTAACTCTTTTATACGAAAGGAAAATATCTCATCATAGTGCGTTTTTTTCTTAATATTATAAATAGAATCAAATCATCTCAAGAACTAGGAAAAAAATACCAGGAGAGAAATTACCACAAGACAATGAAGAAAAACAAAATTTTGGCATGGATTCTTGTTCTCAGTAACCTGACATGCATATTGTTGACAACTCACACCATTCTATTCAATCACCACCTTTTGATTTTGTATCAAAACATCCCTATTAGGATTACAGGGGGGGCACTGGAGATCAGCCACTGGTTTTTAGTTCTAATAGTAAACTCAATTCAACAGTCTATAATTAAGCACATAACTTCTAATGTATGTATATTACATCCCTATTAGGATTACAGGGGGAGGGGCACTGGAGATCAGCCACTGGTTTTTAGTTCTAATAGTAAACTCAATTCAACAGTCTATAATTAAGCACATAACTTCTAATGTATGTATATTAGTCAGTTCTTAACCATTTTTGAGGTACCAAAAATGGTTAAGATGTATATTGGTTCTTAACCATTTTTGAGGTACCAAACCCACCAGTTTCATATGTGCATTTACCGAACCCTTCTTTAGTGATAAATAAAATATAATTTTTTTTCCAAATTCAAGACATAAGTATATGTTTTTTCCTGGTACACAAAATGAGCCATGCATGAACATCACATTGCTCAAAGAACAAAACCAACAAAGTGCATGAACTCACAACAAATTACGGTATTACTTTATTCTGGCCTCCACGGCAGAGGCTTCTCCGAACCCCTGAGACCGACTCATCGAACCCCTAGGGTTCAATAGAACCCAGATTAAGAACCACTGATATAAGTGTAAGGTGTAAGAGGGGTTGGAGTACAGATCCCGGAGATCCAGAGCCTAAACTCAAGTTGTTAATACAATACTAGCATAAATTATACAGCTAGTAACATATATCAAAAAACATCTTTACAAGTGAAAAAACATCCCTGAATTAAACATAATTAACAAAAATAAAAAGGAACTTCTGGTGGTATAAGTAAATGTGGTATTCGAACCCTTCCACAGCCACATCAAAATTACATCTAAACTGTAGAAAAACCATCATTCAGAACTAACTAAAATTTGTCCAAATAGATGTCCTACAACTAGGGAATTAAAGCAGAAGTGACATCAAGGTTGGTAGGAGGGTCGGAGAGCCAGACCAGTCTGGTAACACACCTAGGTGTGGCAGGTAAATATTGGGAAGATATCTTGGTAAAGATCTCCCCTGAGAAGTGAGGGGAGATCTCCCCACACCAGGATCCACAGCCCAGGGTTATAGAAACAGGAAGAGAAGTCCCCATAAATTCTGGCTGTGGAAACCAGTGAGGATTGTGGCTGAGTGAGACAGAGGCTGCTAGAGTTTCAGGCAGTTCCTCTTAAAGGATCAGCAGAGACGTATTCAGAATCACTGGCTCTGAGGTCCAGCACTGGGACAGCAACGTGAAAGGAACCTGGGACTTACAGGGTGGAACTGAATTGTCTCACATCAGTGTGAAACGTGATTGTGGGGTGGGACTCCGAGACAGAACCACTGGCAGAGGCCATTGTTTTATTTTATAGCCCTTTCCCAACAAAACTGGCAGGCTGACACCATATACAAATCTTCATCAATCTGTCTCAAAATGTTTACCCCATCCTGGTGATTCTAAGACTACACCCTGCCCACTCAACTTTGGGCCCACTCAATCAGTTTCCTGTGGCTTTTCCACATGAATAGCCTATCTTGGTTCATGCTTCAGAATTTCCTAAAATCTCTCAAACAAGCAGCATCTGACCTGAGCATACCTGAGACCTTTGGTTAAGTGGCCCAAGGCCCATCTGTCTTTGATTCACAGCTTGGTCTTACCTGGGCACCTCCAAGCTCAGAACAATTAGCAGTCATTGGCAGACTGCTTTGTAGTTTATGCAGGGTGGCCTAAGTATGAACTTAGGTGATGGCTGACCTTGGCCTGTACTTTCAGGGAGGCTCCAGAGCCAGCAACCCCAGTGTACAGCTTCTGACCATGTCAAATCATTACCCAATTATTTCTACAAGGGACACACTAAGGGACAGACACAGCAGGCACCAGAATCCTGCTGAAGTAAGTCTTTCTCTGTGTGGTGGACATCTGCCTAGCCAGTCTTCCATGGTGGTAGCAACCAGAGCTTGCCACCAATTAGCCTGGGGGTAATACCCCCAATTGATGAGCCAACAGCAGTTATTGCTCATCTCCAACTGGAGGGTGTATACAGCCCACATGGGGATTACACCTAAAGTGCCCATCCTGGGTAAATTGGGAGGTTGTACCACTGGATTCCATGAGGTACCTACTACATTAGGCCACTCTACCAAGTTTGGTAGATGTAGCAGTTTTACATAATACACAGAAACAAACACAAGGAAAAAAAAAACGCCAAAATGAGGAAATAAAGAACCATGTGTCCAATGAAAAAAAAAAAAGACAGAATAAATATCAGAATAAAACAAACAAACAAACAGGAAAAGAACTAAACAAAATAGAGAAAAGCAAGCTACTAACTGCAGGGTCCAAACAACTGATAATAAGAAAAGTAAGTGTGAGGAGCCTCTGGGAAAACTTTAAACCTACTAACATTCACTGCATCATGGGGTTGCCAGAGGAGAAAAGTTTAAGCAAGAAACCAAAATCATATTTGAAAAAAAAAAAACTAACAGATAACTTCCCTAACCTGGTGAAGGAAATAGACATATAAATCCAGGAAGCACAAAGAGTTCCAAAGAAGAATAATCTAAAGAAGTCCACACCACAACAGATTATAATTAAAATCCCAAGGTTTAGCCTAACCAGGTGGTTGCGCAGTGGATAGAGCATCAAACTGGGATGTGGAAGACCCAGGTTCGAGACCCCGAGGTTGCCAGCTTGAGTACGGGTTCATCTGGTTTGAGCAAAAGGTCACTAGCTTGAACCCAATGTAACTGGCTCCAGCAAGGGGTTACTCAGTCTGCTGAAGGCCCGCAGTCAAGACACATATGAGAAAGCAATCAATGAACAACTAAGGTGTCGCAACAGCAACAAAAAACTGATGATTGATGCTTCTCATCTTTCTCCGTTCCTGTCTGTCTGTCTCTATCTATCTTTCTCTCTGTTTCTGTAAAAACAAGCAAACAAACAAACAAAAAGAAAAACAAGGTTTAAAAACCAAGAGGAAATTTTAAAAGCACAAAAAGAAAAGCAGTTACTTATGTATAGGAAGCTTCCATAAGACCATCAGTTGGTTTCTCAACAAAAAGTTTGCAGGCCAGAAAAGATTGGCAAAAAAACATTAAAAGTGATGAATTGCAAGTATCTATAGCCAAGATTACTCTACCCAGCAAAGTTATCATTTAGAACATTTAGAATCAAAGGATCTATAAAGAACTTCGCAGACAAGAAAAAGTTAAAGAAGTTCATTACCACCTAACCAGTATTACATGAAATGTTAAATGGTCTTAATTAAGAAGAAGAGGAAAACATAATAAAATGACAATAAATATTACTTACAACAACAACAACAAAACGATAAAGTAAACAAGTGTAACAGAAACAGACTCACAGATACAGAGAACATTTTGATGGCTGACAGGTGGGAGTGGAGTTGCAGGGATGGGTGAAAATGGTGAAGAAATTTAGAAATACAAATTGGTAGTTACAGAGTAGTTATGGGGATGGAAAGGACAACAAAGGGAACATAGTCAATAATATTATAATAACTATGTATAGTGTCAGATTAGGAAAAAATTTATAGGGATCATCACTTAGTAGGTTATATAATGTCTAATCAATGCACTGTACATCTCAAACTAAAATATTGTATGTCAACTGTAATTTAAGAAAATTAAAAAGAAAACAAACAAAAATAAGCAATACTTTTTAAAATTTATATTAATATTTCTATTCTGATTCATATTCAGGATGAATAGTTCTGTATTTGTCTATGTGAGCTGTTATTATAAAAATACCTAAGAGTGGATTGCTTAAACAACAGAAATTTATTTTCTCACATTTCTAAAGACTGGAAGCCCATCACCATGCCAGCAAGGTTGATGTTTGTTAAGAGGTCTTTCTTTGGATTGCATACAACAGACTTTTCAATGTGTGCTCACATAGGAGAGAGAGAGAGAGAGATCTTTCTTTTCCTACCCAGAAAGCTACATTTCTATTGACTAAGGGATCCACTCCATGTCCTCACTTAAATTTAATTATTTCCTAATGACCCTATATCTATCTACTCACAGTTACAATGATGGCTAGGACTTCAAAATATAAATTTTGTGAACAAAATACAACTCATAGAATATGCTTTAATATTCTTTAACTTGCAAAACATATTATATCTACACATACAAACACCACACACAAACCTTCTTTGTGTCTCTTAGTGTCTATGACCTTCATGGCTAAACTACTTCAAGTTGCATTTGTCATCATGCAATTCTTTCTTTCCTCTTCTTCCACCCACAGATGGAGGCTGAGGTCAGACTTCCTACCTCACCCTTCTGATGTCACTTTTAGTCAAATATCATACTTGTCTAGCTTATTTGTCATTTTAAATCCTCCTTTTTTATGTTCTTCTGTTGCATTTTACACTATTGACCTTTATCAGCCTGAAAGTTTCCTCCTTTAAATTATTGAGGTTAGACTGATATAATAGTTTCTTTCTTTCCCATAATGTGAACTCAGTAAATGTTTATATTAAAGATTGACAAATTATTCTGCTAATATTATTACTTTATATTTTTATATATAATCAGACATGTTTTTAAGGATAAAAGTATAATAAAACTCATGCTCACATTAATATATACAAGAGGGTATTTTATAATTTCATGTTAGTTTGTTGTTTTTCTTCTATTAATATTGTTTTTCTTCTGACTTATAAATATTTTGTATAAGCCAATAGTATCTCAATTATATGCAACACAATTTTTTTTTCTTTCCAAAAATGAGATTTGTGAGACGACATTGACTGAAGACATTGTAAATTAATGTTTTTTTGAAGATATATTATTTATTGTTAGATAAAAAGATTGTCACTTCATATTTAATGCTTGATTATTTATGAAGTTATATTTTTGTTAAAAAATATTATTCCAATTGCAATTTCCTACTGTCTTTGATTACTTTTAATTTTATTACATTAGTATGGATTAGTAGTCATTGTCTTTTTTTTTTTACAGAGATAGAGAGAGAGTCAGAGAGAGGGTTAGATAGACAGGAATGAAGAGAGGTGAGAAGCCTTAATCATCAGTTTTTCATTGCCATCGCAACACCTTAGTTGTTCATTGATTGCTTTCTCACATGTGCCTTGACCACGGGCCTTCAGCAGACCGAGCAACCCCTTGCTGGAGCCAGCGACCTTGGGTCCAAGCTGGTGAGTTTTTGCTCAAGCCAGATGGGCCCACGCTCAAGCTGGCGACCTCGGGGTCTCGAACCTGAGTCCTCTGTATCCCAGTTCGATGCTCTATCCACTGCACCACCACCTGGTCAGGCTGGACATTTCTTACATTGAGACATACATATGTACCACTGCCATATTTCAAACAATATTACCTCAATTTTTGTTTCATCTTATATATATCTCCAAACTAATTAAAATAACCTTTAAAATATCATAAATTACTAAATCTCTGGAATACACAGAAGAAAGGCATTTTTAAATCTTGATCTTTGTACTGCTTTTTTTTTATCATTCTGTACCTTAATTTTAAAAATACAGAATAATTACTTAAATTTTGAGATATTTTATTTTAAAAAGATGACATTATGTTAATCACATTTTAAAATTTAAGATTATCTCCCTAAACTACTGACTAAATTTTCAAAAGATATTAGCAATAGATATGAAATTGGGGTTTGAGAAACTATTATACTTCTCCATTCTTTAAAAAAATAGGTATAGTAGAGATTCCCTAGATACTTATATTTCAGGTTCTCTGACAATCTAGACAAATAGCTTAACTTAAAAAAAATTGAATTATACTTTAAACACATGAATTAAAAATATATATATGTATATGTAGAGTTTAGCAATTAATAATTGGGTAATCATCAAACACTTATCAACTCGACTGAGAAAGAGAACATTGCCAGTATGTTAAACTGCTATTATGTTCTGCCGAATGGCTGTTTTTCCCTTTGCCATCCTCTAGACTGTTAAACAGAACTTAATTTATCAATTCCTTTGTTTACCTAAAATCTTGTGGGATATTCTCCTAGAAAAGAGAACGATCAGAGATCCAGGAAATAGTTAGTCCAACCCAAAGCATGGATAAAAGAAGTTCCCAGGAAATTAGAGAATGAAAAATATCACTAAAACATGAAACAAGGCAGGTAATTAACCGATTCAAGATTGGAACTGAAAGATGGGGGATTCAAAGAAAGATAGTTTCACAAAATAAGAAATAAACAAACAAAATAAAAGTAGATGGATTCCATGGGGAATAAGAGTTTAATCTCTGACAAAGATTTTCAGGATGAGTAAAAAGACTAAGCCAATGAAGATTAATGCAGTTATCAACTCCAATAAAAAAAAATCATAAAATACACTAGAATTATGTTATACTATATAGTTTATCTGTAAATAACATTAACAAAGATAAAATAATAGAAATCTCAGTTATTCAAAAAGAATAATATTACAATAAATACTTTTGATAGTGTATAGAACTCAAAGGATTTTTTAAGAGATTTCATTTATTGATTTTAGAAAGAGAAGAGAGAAAAAGGGGAAAAGATTAGAAGGGGAGAGAAGCAGATGGTCACCTCTTCTGTGTGCCCTGACCAGGTATCGAACCTAGGACTTCTGCACACTAATGAATGCTCTATGCATTAACTAAACAGTCCAAAGCCAAAAAATAACTATTTAACATTTACATCTATGTCTAAGGGTTCCACACACAAAAAAAGAAATTCTAAAATGATATCATAAATACATTTATGTGAGCATTCAGTTATTGTTACTGAGATATTTACTGATGAGTAGATATAAAATATTGCTCATCATGAGTGAGAAAATACTCATTTCCTTAAACCAACTTTTGTCTATTGCCATAACAATTAAAATAAGGTGATTTGGGAGTTTTAACTTTCTGATTTATTTCTCAGCATGAAATGTTCAGTAAATACAATTTTATACAGTACCTACAGAAACTTTACATAATTGTATGAAATTATTTGCATTTATCCTCATGTTACTGACACTATACAATACACATAGAAATGTTGGGAGCAATAAATTTCTCACCCATCCTTATTTTTATCTTTCTGTATTTCCACAAACAAGTACAGTATTTGCTCTCAGTTCCCCAGAAACAGATGAAGATCCTCAATCCTAATTCCTTTTGATCCTAAATTATGATCTACTGCCTTCCTGTATTACTTGGAGATTCATAGAAAGGGATTAAAATGATGTCATTTTTTTTGAGTACTACTAATAATTTATTTAAATCATTTTCTTCCAAATTCTACTACTTCTGGATTAACTATCTATAGCTTTTCTTTTCTTTTATTAATTTTAATGGGATGACATTAATAAATCAGGCTACATATGTTCAGAGAAAACATCTCCAGGTTATCTTATCATTCAATTATGTTGCATACCCATCACCCAAAATTAAATTGTCCTCTGTCACCTTCTATCTGGTTTTCTTTGTGCCCCTCCCCTCTCCCCTCTCCCAACCTCTCCTCCCTCCCCCCACCCTGTAACCACCACAAGATGGCCAATAGGCATATGGAAAAATGCTCAACATCACTAATCGTTAGAGAAATGCAAATTAAAACCACAATGAGACGTCTATAGCTTTTATATACAGTATTTTTGTTCCTTTTAGAATTAGATTGGTTTACCCTTTAGAAAAAAGTTAGAATTTTTAGCACTGATTTAAAATGATCTTTATTAGATTCTAAAATATTTCTGTTAGTTGAATGTTTTTGTAGTTATTAGAGTCATATTTTTTATTGCTCTCATAGTAGACTCAAGAGGCAAACAAAGACACAAGTGCTTTTCTACTAAAATGCTGTTGATTGTTTTTATGAATTTGATGACAAAATAATCCAAATGCAAACAGTAAATACAATTATCATAACTCTCTTCCTTCTTATAAAAAATGTAAAATCCTTAATTAAAGAATAGTTGAAGCTACAGAATTTATCATAATTTTGAATTAGAAAATATCCAATTAACTAGATGAATAAGGTCTGTTATCACTATTGATCTCTATAACTTTGAATAAATAAAAAGCAAGACATCTGCTTATATGCACTCAAAGCTTTGTTTGACTTCCAAGTACTGAATTATGTATTCCATATATATAGATTTTTTTCTTTTATGAGTTATTTTTTAAATATAATTCCTAAATGAATTCAATTTTTCTTAAGTGTGGAAACAATTATACCAGCATAAGACAGATAGCAATATAAGATTTACAAGAAAATTAGTACATGTTAGTTCTACTGATAACCAAATATCCTATTTATAATTGAAGCAATATATTGGATAAAATTCTCACATGTAGTTTATGAATTTGATAGTAAAATGTGACTAAAATGTATTGTGCTAAAACAGAAATTCTTATAAGTAAAAATATGTTTTTAGTTTATGTAAGTCTATCAATATATACTACATTAAAAAAGGAAGTACAAGATTTAGTAGGACATTCTTATTTTCTAAGAATAATATTAAGAAAAGTTATACTCATTCTATAAAATGTCTTTTTGTTCTACTGTAAAATAAAATATTATGGTGTAAATTAACTACAGGCCTTATAAGTATGATATTAAAATATTTTAAATTGTTTTTTTTACCACTGCAGAGCAAACTAGTAAAAATATGACTTTTATCTTTAATATAAATTTTTTTTGAACTTTTCTTTTAGCCCCCAGATACAGTATTCACTTCTGATAAGACAATACTCAAGACCCACTTAAGTTTTTACTACCACGATATTTGCGATACAATTGTGTTATAATAAAACTGTCAATTCCCTTGTAATATAGATTGTTAGTAATCTTAACTTTATCACAGAATTTACTTCCTTTGCTTTATTTAAAATGTATGTAACTATTTCACTTCCTATAGGTTATGTCAATATTAAAGATTATTAGCTAAATCAATATGACATGCAATTTTCGATATATGCAAATCCCTTTTATCAAAATGTCTTAAAATTAGATAATTTACAAGTAAAAAGTATTCAATAAAATTTACACAATAAATATGTTTTTAGTGACTCAGTTACAGACATGATGCCCAGAGATATATATCATGTGTTATTGCTACTTAGTAAACCACATAATATCACTACATTTGTGAGTATGTGGAGATTATAGTTAATTAGGTGTATTGTTGTGCTCAGAGAGAATATAACTTATTTAATCATTGTGGTGTATGTTTAAACCTGGATGTTAGAAAGGCAATTTGCTATGCTGGAGAGATAATTGAATGGGTAAAATAGTGCAGAATACTTAGAAGATACTGTGGGTTTTTTTGTTTTTGTTTTTAATGTAAAATTGGTTGTATAAAACTCAAAAGATTATTTTAAATATGTTTCCTGTATTTTATATAGAATGAACTCACCCAGTGAAATGCTAAGAATGGTTTAAACTAATTTTATGAAGGTATTATGGGAAAATTCAACTATAGTTGATATATAAGATCTCCATTATGTAAAGAAATAATCACATTTTGTTATTTGTTGATAAAAACTTTTGTATCTTTAAGTATTTCAAAGATAGCCTATATAAGGATGGGTCAGTAATAGCAATACAAATAATTGACATTATATACTTACTATGTGCAAAACACCAGTTAGCACTTTGTAGGGACTATTCAGTTTTATTTGTTTATGATTACACCTACTCAACAACAATAGCAAAACATATTAATGTATAAAAATATGCGACTCACATATATTTTTTAATTATTTATCTTCTTGTGACTCAACACTTTTTTATTTTAAAAATATTAGTCTCCATTAAATTGAAAATTCATTGGTAAATATTTTTTGTTGTGATGCTAGGAGAAGTTCAAGCTATAATGCAGCTCTCTCCTGCAATGACAGAAAAAAATATAAAAATAATAACGACTAAAATCAAAGAGTTGACATAAGTAACTAAATATATTCATGGCCCAGTTAGAGAACAGAAAATTGCCATGAATACCTTCAAGATTGGAGAGAAATGCTATTTTTTTATGACCATGGGATAAACTGAAAATATAAGATTTGGTCACGCCAGCTCAAAGCACTCATCTTAGTATTTTTTACGGTCTGTGAGAATCGGGGGAGTAGAATAAAGGCTGAAAGCAGGGCACAGGTGATGGATGCAATGAGATGAATCATTTTATATGTAAATATTGGTTAAGTTGAATATTTCTAATGAATCAATTGCAGAACAATATTTAACAGGCTGCTCAGCCCGAAGAGAGGTGTGACATACAAACAAGCTTACACAATGGTCTGGAAGACTTGGTCAGCCAGAAACTGACTTTGCCCCAACACAAACCTGAGGCTGAGCAGTGAGGGGATTTAGGGATCTGTCATCACATCGTAGACTCAGGGACAGGTTTGGAAAACGAAGACTAAGGCAGGATGCCTGAGCCACAACAATCCCGAGACACTACAGGGTGCGTGGCAGCGATAGCCGCTTTTCGGGGAGGGGAGGGGTGAGGACTAACTCTGACTGCACTTAGAGGGGTTCCCCGGGTCTGCAGCTGAGGAACCCTACAACTTTCCCAAAGGGCATCTCGGGCAGCGTTACTCATATACTCAGTGAGACCATCCTCGGAGTCACAGAGTATGAACCTGGGTATTGCCTCCTTCTGCTTTCAGTGGTTCACTCGACACAGATACTATGCCTTCCGGGGGTCTGGCTCCAAACCATCACTGCTTTCCACTTCTGCCTGAGTCTCAGAAAGAGGGTCTCCTCTGTGCTTGTGGGTCCCTGTGTTGAAGGTCATTCCAGCATACTGTGTGCTGTCTAGCAGGAACAGATGAAGTCGGGGAGTCCGCTTTAACACTCAAGCAATGTAAATTCAGTGTTAGCCAGCCTTTGTTACTCCTGTAATAGTTTTTATAGGGAAAGTTTCTCCACACAACTTGTCATGTGTACAGTAAAGAAAAAAATATTGTTAGGTAGAAAGTTTTCTTTTTGTTTGTTTGTTTTGTTTTGTTTTAATTTCTATGTTGAATTTCCTTCAGGGAAGGAAAAAGAGATATATCACTTTCCCACTTCTGTGTTCCCGTCCTTGGCTTTGAGGTAAAACAAACAAACAAACAAACAAACAAACAAACAAACAAAAAACTGCAAGGGTCTTAAACTAGTTAAAGGTTCTCCCAGCCCATCCACTCACACACAATCCTAGAAAATTCCTAAGCCATCTCCTTCCCAAATTTGTAGTCATATCTCTGGGCATGTCTATACAGCTCCTTAATTCAGTCTCAAAATTCATAGCATTTATTAAGTACGATGACATAATTGCATTCTTTAAATGCCAGGCATAAAATCATCACTTAAAAAAAAAGAAAGTAGTTGGAATATATATATATAAATTCTCTCCTTTTTTAAGGTGCTTGATTTGGTCCGTTGAAGACCTGCTTATGATTTCTTATAAAGAAGAGTCCATAGGACCATAGGAAGAGGCTTTAAGAAAACCCTTTTATGGCATTCCACAGTTAGATAATTTGTTCCCAGGCTGTTAAGTTCTTAAACTACACTGTATGTAGGGCTTTGTGTCATGAAAACCCCCAAAACGGACACATTAGACACAAAAAATAAACTTTACCTATTTATAATTTAATGAATCTTAGTCACACCAAAATAATGACCTAACCTGTTGAAATACGCATTTTCTCTTTTTCTTCCCCAGGGAACTAAACTCCTTTCTTTTAAAAATGGGTAGATTTGATGACCAAGGGAAAATCCATCATATTTCAAGTTAAATGAGGGGGGGGGGTCTATACAACTGTAGCATGATTTCAAATCCACATTGGCATTCATTTTTTGACATTTTCCTATATGTATCCTAAATCAACTCCCTAGACCATAATATTTAGGGAGAAATTAAGAAGGTTTTATATTATACGGCAAAGTTCTACTGAATTCTTAGTTGATCAGGGTTTACTCTTAGCTCCATGTCAAACAACTTCTACATGATGCAAGTATGTGGATAAGAAGTACTTTAAATACAAAAACAAACAAACAAACCCTTAGGTCCATGTCATAAATAAATTTCGGTAAAACCGCAAGCCTTCCACTGAATCATCTCAGCAAAGAGGGCCCATCTGCTCTTCAAGAAGCAACCTTTCTTTAGCCAGGAGGACAGACATTCCCACAAGCTTGACAAACTCTTCTGATGTTAGGGGACTCTTTTCTGAAACTGTCTTCAAACCACCATTTCCTCCTTCTTGTGAAACTGAAGCTCAATCACCATGACATCACTGTATAAAATCTTGGAGCCTCCAGAATCTTGGGCAAATCCACTAAATCTTCTCATGATAGTGATTCTACTCCACGAGCTGGGTTTACTAAACAGTGCCTCTCCATGGGTGTCAGTATGCCCCTCTGTCCTCTAAAGGTGTCTGCAATAGCCAGCTGTGTGTGGTACTGGGTCCTGAGCCATAGGTTTTCCTGGTAACTGGATTGGCTGTCCCCATGCTCAGCAAATAGAATTTAAGCCTAATGGTTTCATCTTCTGTGATGTCACCTTGCTTCTCTTTAATCTTATTGTAGCAATTGATTTTGACAACTCCACCATTTCTTTAGCCTTGATTGTTAGCTTGCTGAGGTCTTCAAAGGCCTCTGAAAGGTTGTTGCCTGTTTCTTTTCTTTTTTCTTCCAGTTTCCTTTCAATACCTATAATTTCTGCAGCCCTCATGCTCCCTGGCTGGGATCCTCTATTTCTTTGGAATGACCAAAAAACAGTCATATTTTCCCATCTTCTCTATGCCATTGCTTCTGAAAAACATCTGCAAAACTCAATCAGGCCATGTTCTTTGAAGGAGAGTTTGATGCAGGAGTTCTTTTTAGTCTGGGATGGACCAAGCTCTTTGTTCAGAGTTGCTGGGTGAAGATGAACCACTAGTTTTCCATTTTTCCCAATAACAGTCACATGTTCTTCAATGAGCAAAATTTATGAAAGAGGAATGGCCATGCATCCCTAATTTTTCTGATCTCTCCAAACTGGTGGATGTGTATCAAGAAGGAGAGTCCCAGCATCAAATTTTGCCTTCTCCTAATATCGTAGATGTGCATCCCCCAGTTACAGGATCACCAGGTCTCTTTGATCTCTGGAAGGCCACTGGTCCACATGAAATGGTCCATGGTTTCGGCCAGGCTGGCTCTAAACTCTCCCACTGCTTGATTCTTGTGTGTACCCTGACTAGAGATGGAACCCACAACCTCAGCACGTTTAGAGGATGCTCTAGACCAGTGGTTCTTAACCTGCGTTCTATCGAACCCTAGGGGTTTGATAAGTCGGTCTCAGGGATTCGGAGAAACCTCTGCCATGGAGGCCAGAATAAAATAATACCGTAATTTGTTGTGAGTTCATGCACTTGGTTGGTTTTGTTATTTGAGCAAGGTGATGTTCATGCATGGCTCATTTTGTGCACCAGTAAAAAAACATATACCTATGTCTTGAATTTGGAAAAAAAAATCATATTTTATTTATCACTAAAGAAGGGTTCGGTGAATGTGCATATGAAACTGGTGGGTTCGGTACCTCAATAAAGGTTAAGAACCACTGATCTAACCAACTGAACTAACCAAATAGGTGCCAATCCTCACATTTCTGACCCAAGATTGAGAAATGTGTCATTTGCTATCGGACTGCAAACCCCTCTTAACTTAAGTTGATGATCTCATAGGAGCAACTTTCAGATTCTGTAAATATGGTCTGAGCAAGATGTAAGATTTTTGGGGGGATGCTGTGTTTTCAGTGGTGAAAAGAGCATCAGAATTGAGGTCTTTCTCTTTAAGAAGACTTGGAAATCTGGTGTCAAGCTGCATACTCTTTGGAAGAAGAAGCTTCTCTTGTGGATGGAGCAGGTTTCTTTCTGAGACTAAAAAAGAAATAATTATCCCAGGAAGGAAATCAAAAGTAATCCTGAACTTCACTTCATCTCTTTGTTGCTCTAGTTCCAATGAAGGGAAACAGACCATCAGCTTTTAGAATGAGTGGCTCATAGGATATAACCATTTACCTTGACAAGAGTGTGTATTGAAAATTCAAGTACTGGAAGGACTTCTAAAGCTTGGTGCTTTTAAAATTTGATTTAGTTGCTCTAACTTGTTTATTATCTCATAATACTTACTAAGGCATGTGATTCTCTGATGGTTAGCAGTGAGTTACATGAGGCATGTTAAACTAAGAATTTGTTATCTTAAAAGGATTCTTGAGGAAGTCTGAATTTTAATTAGTTTTGCAAATATTAATTAATAATACACTTTTAAAACATACAAAATCAATAACCAATAGAAAATGATTTTTGGTGATTTCAATGGTGAGCAAAATGGCCTTCACTAGCCTCCTACACATTATTATATTTTTCTTGCATTTAAATAATAAAAGTAAATGTAGCTTGATTGCAGGGGCTATAAACCTTTAGTGTATATTTCCCATCCATTTTAGCAAAAGTATTCTTCTTTTTCAACCAATACTAATGTTTCTTTAGTCCTTTGCATGACTCTTGCCGGTGCACATTAGACAACTTTTGTTTTCAAGTTATAGAAATTCTGAGGAGGTGCAGTGACCTATGACTGAACAATTGAATCTAATGGTTCAAATGAAGTTTATTCTGTCTGTGTGGTGGAATATCTCTCTCTCTCTCTCTGTCTATTTTGTTTCTCTCATTTCCATCTACTGCATATGAAAATACCTAGTAAGAAAGTTGGAAGCTAGTGTCTACAATATTCTTCTTATGACCGTAATATCAACAATTCTAATTAAAAAACCTCAGAGTACACTGTGATTGACCTTCCTACATTCCATGTACATCTCTAAACCAATTTTTGTAGCAGAAGAAAGGGAATATCTGATTGGTCAATTTCGGTCTTGAATTCACTCTTATCATGAAGATGGGGTACCATCTTTGATAGCACCAACACGCTCACTAAAACCAAAAACATTATCAATGGGCTGGTCTTCAAAGAAAGGAATGCTAGACAGATATTTCATGTTCACCAAGCCAAAATCATGAATTACAGAGCAAGCCTGCCTACATCAGTATTGAAAGAGTGGTTTACATACCTTATTAGTCAGGGTCCAGTCAGAAAATGACACCAGTTATTTTCACAAAAATAATTTATTTATTTTTTTACAGGGACAGAAAGAGTCAGAGAGAGGGATAGATAGGGACAGACAGACAAGAACAAAGAGAGATGAAAAGCATCAATCATCAGTTTTTCGTTGAGACGCCTTAATTGTTCATTGATTGCTTTCTCACATGTTCCTTGACTGCGGCTCTTCAGCAGACCGAGCAACCCCTTGCTCAAGCCAGAGACCTTGGGTCCAAGCTGGCGAGCTTTTGCTCAAGCCAGATGGGCCTGCACTCAAGCTGGTGACCTCGCGGTCTCAAACCTGGGTCTTTCGCATCCCAGTCCGATGCTCTATTCACTGCTCCACCGCCTGGTCAGGCTCACAAAAGGAATTTAATGCAGAGGATTAAACAAGTCCTAGAAGACAGGACAGACAAATGAAGCACTGATGAAAACTGCAAGAAGACCCTAACATCTCTATGTCAGGGGACACACTCCCCAAAAGGATGTTGGATTATTAGAACATAGAAGGTAAGAGGGGGTCCCTGTATTGCAGGGAGCCAGAACCTCAATAAAGGACTGTGGGCTCCTGGTTGCTGGTGCCTATGAGGGACCATGCTGTGGTTTATTCTTGGAATGGGGAAACATAAACTGGAAACAGGTGCCAGATGCCACTCTAAGGATGAAGACTGATTGCTAAAGTAACAATAATAATAATAATAAAAAAAGATAATGCACATCAGTGAGGAGTTCTTTCTTTCTTCTTCCTCCAGTTTTCCAGTCTCCTTCCAGTAGCTCTGACTGGCAAAGCCTAACAAGTTTCCTGCCCAACAAAGCAGAAATGAAGTTTGTAGACTCCCCACTTCAGAATTGCAAAGAAGAGGTGAAAGGGCTGCATGTAAAACGGAGAGACAACAGCTTAATAACGGCTACGTCAGTTCCGCTTCAGCTGGAGAATATTTTATATGTTAGCAGTGGGGCTCTGTCTGTATCTACGGATACAATTATAATTAGAAATGTACACACATCCATGCAAATTAGCACCAGCCATTTCTTGCACTCTATCCTGTCTCACCACCCACTCGT
The DNA here is from genome assembly GCA_037038555.1 of Rhynchonycteris naso. Classification (NCBI taxonomy): domain Eukaryota; kingdom Metazoa; phylum Chordata; class Mammalia; order Chiroptera; family Emballonuridae; genus Rhynchonycteris; species Rhynchonycteris naso. The sequence goes on from CM073002.1 coordinate 95,522,476, forward strand.
TTCTTAACACTTTGCTGTATCACATCAAGATTTTTTTTTCTACTCAAGTTGGATTCTTCTGGAACTATATTCCATTTAGTCTTTGGAGCATGCTTACCACCCTTCCATAAGGGGAGGTGTCTGAAACTCTACTTTGGATTATGAATGTATGAATGCTAGCAGTTTCTTTTCAGAGGACAGGTCCTGGGTCAGCGTCAGCATTTCCCTTCACGTCATTTCCCCCTCTGCTTCAGTGGTTCTATCTTAGAAAGCAGTTGCACCAGCATGGACTCTGCCGGTACTCTGGTTGGACATGGACAGCAGAACATGTGGACTCCGTTGGCAGTTGGAGAGAAGACCTATTCTGTGACTCTCTTTCCTAAAATGCCTTACCCTACTCTTTCTTCTATAGGAAGAATTTAATATAAAATGCAGACAACTGAAGTTTGCTTAGAATATTGCTCAAGTCTAATCTCTTTGAACATAAACATTTTATGGAAGTTATATTTTTCTTTAAGTTTATTTTGAACTTTTTGTAAAAACACAACAAAAAAAGTGCATTTAAATTTTAAAAAAAGAAATCGTAGTTTTAATTTAATTTTACTTGACTTTCTTCTTTTATACCTCCACTTTTCCTGTAGAGCATCACAAACATTGTTTCAAAAATACTGAAGTTAAGTATTTGGGTGATTATTTACTCAACTTTTAATTAATGATATATACAAGAAAAAGTAAGCTTTGGAATTTTATTATGATAAAGACATCCTAGGCCTGACCTGTGGTGGCACAGTGGAGGGGCCATCAACCTGTAACCCTAAGGTCGCTGGTTTGAAACCCTGGGTTTTCCTGGTCAAGGCACGTATTAGAGTTGACGCTTCCTGCTCCTCTCTCTTTCTCTCTCTTTCTCTCTCTTTCTCTTTCCTCCTGCTCTCTACAATGAATAAATAAAAATCTAAAAAAGACATCCTAAAGTCCACCAGGACCACTGTAACAATCCTGGTAAGCCTGCATAAATGATTTGTTTTTGACAATTCACTAGCAGTGGAAAAGTTTAATGTGGAATCTCAACACAGCTAATTATATATATTAGCTATGTTGAGTAGTTTGCTAGCCCAGATAACCTTTAAACTTCAGCTGTAATGGTAATTTACTTAATGGAGGGGCTTAATAGAAATATTGAAACAAATGTACCTGCTTAGATTTACTGAGATTGGATTGGGAAGTCAGAAGACATGAATGTGCTGTGCACACATACTGACAGAAAACCATGTCATTTTAATGATTCATAATTTCCAATTAGCCATGATTATTCTGAGTGCTTGTGGATATACATTTTAATTGTATCATATACTGTAATTTCCAATTTCCGCAGAGACGCTGATGAAGTGAAAGTTGTATTGCTAAGTCATCATTTAAATATTTGAGAAATGGAAAAGCTCTAAGATAGATAACTATCCACAGCTTAATTATAATTTCTATTGATCTCAGAAGTCAATTTTATTTCTGTATTATGGATGGCTGTCTCCCTTCTCTTTCCTAGCTAAACGTCATGGTGGGGTATTTGAATCACACTGGCTTGTTGTCAGCGGGTGGAGAGAAAGCTGTGCTTCCGTTGTGTGTTCAGCTTTTTAGAAGACAAAAGAGTAGACAGCCTGACCAGGCGGTGGCTCAGTGGATAGAGCATCAGACTGGGATGCAGAAGACCCAAGTTCGAGACCCCAAGGTCGCCAGCTTGAGTGCGGGCCCATCTGGCTTGAGCAAAAGCTCGTCAGCTTGGACCCAAGGTCACTGGCTCCAGCAAGGGGTTGCTTGGTCTGCTGAAGGCCCGGGGTCAAGGTACACGTGAGAAAGCAATCAATGAATAACTAAGGTGTCGCAAGGGCAACGAAAAACTAATGATTGATGCTTCTCATCTCTCTTCATTCCTCTCTGTCTGTCCCTGTCTATCCCTCTCTCTGACTCTCTCTCTCTGTCCCTGTAAAAAAAAAAAAAAAAAAAAAAAAAAGACAGAGGAGCAGAGGGAACAGAGGTGGGCCCATCGGACAAATGTCATTGTACTGAGGGAGTTTAGTGTGGGAGAGAACTGAGCACTGAAGGCGGAAAGGTCTCACGTTGACACTCGTATTTTGCATGATTATTTAATAGAGTTGCCTGGAGAATACTTACTTACATTTCTCTTATACTGAGGTTTTAAGTTTCAAATAAGAAAGAATTGACAGGTCTGCACAGATAAGAGACTTTTCCTACATAACATATGTCTCTCGCTAGACAGCTTCTGCTTTGAAAAGAAATGAAGCAGGTGATCAGAGGTCTATAACTTGAGAATGAGAACAGTGTGAACCTATCTGATGGCCTCTTCCCAGACATAAGGGTGTTCCATGTGTCTTCTAGATCTTGCACTGCATGGCACAGATAAGCTGAAACAAATGACCTATGACAGCGCTCAGAATCATTACACACCTCTATTCACTCAAATGATTGCCCAGAAACTCAGTGCAATCATTAGGAAGAGTCCATCCCATTCCAATATCCATTTATAATGAAACACAAAGCAGTTTCTTTTTCTTCTTCTTCTTTTTTTTTAACATCTCCATGACTTACTTATGCTATAGCTGAAAGTTTTAACTTTTTTTTTCTTCTACAGGGACAGAGAGAGAGAATCAGAGAGAGAGATAGACAGGAACAGACAGACAGAATCAAAGAGAGATGAGAATCATCAATCATCAGTTTTTCTCTGCGACACCTAAGCAGTTCATTGACTGCTTTCTCATATGTGCCTTGACTGCAGGCCTCCAGCAGACCAAGCAACCCCTTGCTCAAGCTAGTGACCTTGGGTCCAAGCTGGCAAGCCTTTGCTCAAGCCAGATGGGCCCGCGCTCAAGCTGATGACCTCAGGGTCTCGAACCTGGGTCTTCCACATCCCAGTCCTATGCTCCATCCACTGCGCCACTGCCTGGTCAGGCTGGAATTTTTTACTTTTAACTCCTTTTACCTATATTAACCATAACCTCCTTTTCTGGCAACCACCAATTTCTGCTCTCTCTTTACAAGCTTGGTGTTGTATTTGATTCCATATATGTGACATCAGATGGGCTTAGCCTTTCTCTGTCTGACTTATTTTTCTTAGCATGTGCCTTCAGGTTTCATCCATGTTGTTACAAACAGCAAGTTTTCTTTCTTTCTAATGGCTGAATAATATTCATTGGGAGTGTGTTTATGACATTTTTCTTTATCCACTCATTCATCCTTAGGTGCTTTGGTCACTTCTCTATCTTGGCTATTATAAATAATGCTGCAGTAATCATGGCTACACACCTTTTGTTTCAAGTTAGTGTTTTCAATTCATTCGGATACATACCCAGACGTAGAATTGGTGGATCATACAATGGTTGTATTTTTAAATTTTGAATGATATCTAAACAGTTTTCCACAGTGGCTGCACCGATTTCCGTTCTGAGAGTGTGCAAGGGTTCTCTTTTCTCTACATCCTCCCAACACTTATTTGGGAGTGTTTCTCATAGCCATTCTAACAGGTGCAGGGAGTGTTTCACCATGACTTTCATTTGCATTTCTCTGATGATTACTGATGTTGGGAACTTTTAATACACCTGTAAGATATCCATATGTCTTCTTTGGAAATGTGTCCCCTCAGATGCTCTGCCCATTTTTTTTTTAAGCAAAAGAGACAGGGACAGAGAGAGGGACAGACAGGTAAGAAGGGATAGAGATGAGAATATCAATTCTTCCTTGTGTCTCCTTACTTGTTCATTGATTGCTTTCCCATATGTGTCTTGCCTAGAGGGCTTCAGCAGAGTGAATAACCCCTTGCTCGAGCCAGTGACCTTGATCTCAATCAATCCAATGACCTAGGGCTTCAAGCCAGTGACCTTTGGGCTCAAGCCAGCGACCATGGGGTCACGTCTAGAATTCCAAGTTCAAGTTGGCCAGCCCACGCTCAAACCAGATGAGCCTGCACTGAAGCCGGTGGCCTTGGGTTTCGAACCTGGGTCCTCCGCATTCCAGTCCAAGGCTCTATCCACTGCGCCACCACCTGGTCAGGCGACTCTACCCGTTTTTTAATCAAATTGTTTAATTTTTGTTTATGGAGCAGTTTCTTAACTTGAGATTTCATAAAAACAATCAAGAGTTTGGTTATGAATATTATATCTGTATTTAGATTAAGAAATTGTTATAATTTATGATGAAATTAACCAAGTAAACATTATTTAGTTAAACATTAGATGACATTCAGGTGATTTGGTATAATCTTTTCATCTTCTCACCAAGAAAATGGTGATAATACATAGCAATATTTGACCAAGAAAATAATCTCTGTTTAAGATGAATCAGACTAAATTTCTTACATTTCTTTTGACTTAGTTTATCTTCCATGCTTGTCTTATGAAATAGCCATAGATTTATTTATATAGCTTTCATATATGGATCCTCATTATTAATTGCAAAATAATTATTGCTTGAAATTTATTTAAATTAATGTAGCATTACTAAGCTAAATTGTTGCAAATTATGAAAAATACTTTAGGTCTTTATTTAGTCAACAAATATGTATTAATGCACAGATTCTTTATATATTATTAGATTTTCTCCAAGTTAGCAAAACATTATCCTGGCTTTTGCAATTGTAGAAGATATAAGTGAGAATGTACTTAGAGAGAGGGAGATATTATTTTAAGGTAACTATTCTGAGAAAACACAAAAAACCTATAGTAAAATTTATGACTAGAGTCACCAGTGGTCAAGGATATCTTTATAAAAGAAGTCAAGGTTATTAAAAATAAAAACACCAAAAAAATGTCTTCAAATTACAATATCAAATTAAAGAGACATTTCTCAATTGCTCTGGAATGAAAATGTTTAACTACAAGTTAATGGCACTCCAGCATTTCATTAGTGGGCACAGCAAGGAGAGGAAATGATATCTATAAATGTTGCAGACAACTTTGGCCCTCTATATATATCTTTCTGAAGAGAGGATCTATGCTTTTTATATGTTTTGCAAATGGAACCAAGACCATAAAATGGTAAGAAACTATGCCTATGAAGGTGTGGCAAGTCCATTTAAATCTATAGGAAGGGACCCAATGACCAAAGTATTAGCAGCAAGTACTAATTTCAGTAAGAACTAGATGGCTATTGGTAAGCCCTTGTTCCAATTTATTTTTTTCAAAACTCCACAAGCTTGATCACAATGAGTCATTTTTCCATAGGACAGCTTCTTTAAATATTAGGTGGCTAGTATGTGACTTGGAAAGTGTTTGCTTTCAATATGTGATTTTCTCAAACAAAGTTTGTGGAGAAAGATCATGAGGAGAAAAGAGATCATTGTGACTTTACTTGTAGTCTGTGTGTGGTTTCATCTTGTGTAGATGGGAAGGACAGGGGTGTGCACCAAGTTTAACTAGTGACCTGATTTTCTGAGATACCTTGAGCTTGTTAAAAGGCCATTTGACCCTCTATGGTCAGGTGGGATAGTTGTGACATTAATTTTGTGTGGTATTGAAAAATCTCATAACAGGCAGTATTTTGTAGCTATCAAAGCTCAGACTGAAAGCCATTATTCCTAGGTTTAAATCCAAACTCTATCACTTAGTTACACTGTTATTCTTGGCAATTTTCTTAATTCTCTCTGCCTCATTGTAAAAGAAAAATAATAGGCCCTGGCTGGTTGACTCAGTGATAGAGCATCGACCTGGCATGCAGATGTCCCAGGTTTGATTCCCCGTCAGGGTACACAGGAGAAGTGACCATCTGCTTCTCCACCCCATTCTCCCCCCACCCCCCACATCCTCTCCCACAACCATGGATCAATTGGCTTAAGCACATCGGCCATAGGTACTGAGGATAACTCCATGGAGCCTCCCCCTCATACACTAAAAATAGCTCAGTTTTGAGCATGGCCCTAGATGGGCAAAGCATCAGCCCCAGACAGGAATTGCTGGTGGATTTCGCTCGAGGCACATGCAAGAGTCTGTCTCTCTATCCTCCCTCTTTTCACTTGGAAAAGTAGAAAAAAATGTAAAATAGGGATGATAGCAATGGACTTATTCTTAGAATTAGATGCAACCATTTATTAAGTATTTAAAACAGTGACTGGTATATGGTAAGCACTATTTATATTGAAATAAAATCAACTTCTGAATGTCTATGTTGCTAAACAGGTATTATCTATATATGTGTGAGAGTTATTCTCTATTGATTTGATTTCCTGATGCCACTACCCTTCATTAAGTCTTTTTCCTCTTTACTACTTGTTACAGAAAAGTTTTGATTTGGATTAGAAGGAAAAGTGGTCCCAGGTACTAAAGTAGGTGTGGCCCTGGAGGCGAGAGCAATTGTTAGAGACACATGTTTGAGAGATGCCACTGCTTGTTCATACATTTGTAAATATGATAGTTCAAGTTTTGGAAGTTAGATATGGGTTTTCAATAATAAACAATGCAGCACTAGAGAAGCAAAAGACACTAATGTTATGCATATGGACATTGGGGAGCTTATCAATGTCAGCAAGTTGCCTAAATTCTGATCCAGCTCAAAATATCTTGGAACTTTTAAATATGTATTGTCTTAAGAATATCTTGGGGTTGGAGGTAGACAAGGGATAATGATATAAGATGAATTCAACTCAAGAAGTAGTCCATACTATATTCTTTAACATGAGAAGAAATGCATTTCTCCTAAGCCTTTAGGTATTCATATACATGAGGATACCATGTCTTAGTCTTTCATCTTAAATTTATTGATATATATAAAATCTCTTAATCTAATTTGAGTAAATTACCAGGCCCGACCCTGCTTAGCTTCCGAGATCAGACGATCAGCTACATTCTAATTAACCTATTTTCTTGAAACTTGTCAAAAGTTTTTCTGCATATGGTCATGAGATGCTTGTCTCTGTACTGAGTGGTTGCAGCTCTAATTTGCAGCTGTAATCACTCACCATACTGGAGACTTTTAGCTACTAAATTTTTAAAATAAAAGTGTTCCCACTGGATAGTAGAGTTATATTATAGATTCCACTGAAACTCATTCTCAATAAGGTCTATCACTAGACCAAAATTTCTAGATAAATCAAGTCCACAAATGCCACTATTCATAAAATAGATTCTGCAAAGAATACATTTGCAAAAGATATCCTACTAATTTATTTGGTCTCTATGTACAGGGTAAGACAATGATGTATGAATTAATGTTTTCTAAATTTTGCTCATACTGAGAATTACATGGGAAGTTGATTATGGTGGGATCTGTAATCTTTATTTAAACAAATGTTTCAAATAATAAAAGAATCAGAAAAAGATATCTTCAATGTAAAGTAGAAAATGGTTCAGACTTACAAGGATATTTAGAAGAGAGTGGACAGTTTTTTTAGATTTAAAATAATTATTCTCTTCTGGGTTGTATAATCATTGCTTTTATAAATCAGAGATTAGAGACAGGAAGCATGAATAAAAATAAAGACTTGAGGATGCAAGCTTTATAAATTACTTGTCAACAAAGCCGACAGATTTTTACATAATTAAAACAAAAATATAATTGCCAAAAAATTAAAGCTTTAATTCAAATCTCAAAACAATAATCAAGTAGCTTTACTTAAAATCACAAAATTTTAAGAGAATCGTGTGAGATTGATAAGAAGAGAGAAATTATGTATTCACCCAAATAACAAAATCCCATAGGAAGCATGGAGCTTTAAATACTAGCTAGGATTCCTCCATGATAACGAAGTAGTTAAATCAGACACATTCATTTATTAGGGTTAGAAAAAAAAATAAGACAAAAATTATGCCTTATAATTTTTAACTGAGGGGTAACAACATAGATTTTGAAAATACAATTTAACCCCTGAGTAAGCCAAAGCTATTCACTGCTAATAAAAATTAGTGAACCAGAAACTTCCATACCCAATATCAAACTCCTCTAATGTACCACTGGTGCCTGTATATAGTCCATAGCCCTGTTTCAACACTAGAATCCCCACTGACATTTCTGCCTTTCTAGATCACTGCGTTGTACTTTTCTATAGTATCTTCACTGAGGTTTCTAAATTATTTTGTTCTTCTGGGTCCCAAATTGTTTCTGGACAGTTTCCTACAACCTCATTCCCCTAACTCTTTATCAACCCTCAAAGTGTCTTGTAAATTTAGAATTATACATAGATGCCAAAGATGATCTTTCCATGTATATATTTTTTCTGAATCTTAATTGAGTCTATTACCCAGCAATCCACAGCTTCCCTCATCTCTCCTTCTATAAATCTTCCTCTAGTTTTGCATTCATTACCATCAAAATCTCATATAACTTTGGCCATTTTGTCAGGATCATAAACTCAAACTTCATTGGAAACATAATGACAGACCTGTTTTCCCCTGATTTGTCTTTTTGCCCTAGCATTTATGTCCCTGCAATGAGTCATAGTCATTAAGAAGAATTAAGGGATGCCTCCCGGCCTCTGATCTTTACAGAGCCGTGTAGACTTATTAAGAAAACAGCTGGTCAGGGAGAAGTAGGTGGTCTAGTTTGTGCACATTGTTGCCTATTTAGATTATTTTGGCCTGATTTCTTTTCAGATATACCAATGTTAATTTTATTTCTTATCCCAAGACATGGCTGACTAGGATTCCAGACCAAATCTTTCACCTGTGGCTGCTATGACATATTCTTGCTCACTTTATGTCTGCTTGTATATTTTCTGACCAGGTTGCTCTGTGGGTAGCTGTTAAATGCTTTGTGTACTCTTCCCACTGTTCATGAATCTAACCACTCACAGCTGAATCGTCCAGGTACTTGCTTGCTGTGGCACTGTTATGGATTCATGCCCTACTTACTTCTACTTTTGCATAGTTAGCAGCCCTGAAAATAAAAAATATATGATCATTTAAATATTAATAAGTCAAAAGGCAATACAAACAAATATGAAAATGTGAGGCTACTTCTAAACCCTCTTGCCTGTTAATACAGCATCCAAGTCTGACTGGCATCCAAAACGGTGGTCTTTTCCCTACAAAAAACTGCCTCTTGGCTACAGGTTAAACTTAAATTTACTTTACTCTTTTTCATTTTATTTCATTTTTAAATTACCAGAGAATAAGTTACAAAGATACAATTATGATTTAACTTATTGTTATGAAATACTAGAAGAAAAAAATAATGTCATTATAGTTAATTGGATTAACTATGTATCATATGATTAAATGAAACAATTCCGTTGTTCATTTCTTTTAAAATAAGCCCTACGGAAATTAGTAAGATAAATGACATTACAATCCTTACGGAAACAAATCTGCATAATTTACTTTGTTAGATGACAGACAGTTTAAAAGATAAAATCTAGAGATTAATCTCAATTTTTTAAAGTACAAGAGTCTTTTAAAACCACTCATATAATTTGTTTGTATTAGATACTTCATACTTTTTGACTGAAGCACCATGTGCAGGTAAGAGGACAGAAAAGAAACATAAGACATGAGCACCAAACGATCAGAGTTCTTTCCACACAAGAATTCATCACCTGTTTGTAGTGGTCTAATGGGAATAATACTTCTCTGAGTATTTTCAGGAAGAAATAAACAGAAAATTAGAACAATAAAAATGCTTGGATTACCCTTAAAAGTACAGATCAACTTTCTGTCCTTCATAAAATTCAGACATCCAAGTCACCCTTCTGCTGTTTCCTTCGAGTGTTTTTCGTATATAAATTTAAGACTATAAAAACTCAGACTCAGACTGATTGTACAACATTCAAAGTCTTAGAAATTATATAAAATCATCCCTTCAATTGTAGTAAAATTCTGAGGGCTGGTAATATTCTTTGAGAGCCCATATTTTTTCGCAGACACCATGGCCAATTTGGAGCAAACAAGCTCATCAGTTTCCACTTCTGCAACGCTCCTCCTCTAGTTCTGGAAGAGAGCCTATTTGATTTTAGGTGGTAGGCTTTTGTGTGACAGGATTATCCACACTAATCCTCTTCTTTTCATTCACGTTCCTCAGAACACTGAAGATTTTGCTTTAGCCTTTCCAGGTCACTGCATGGGGCTAACGGGTTTATTCTCCTCCATTCTCTCCTACTCTTATCCCTATTTTAGGATCTAACTCACCTCCCATGGCCTCTGTCATGGATTCTTATCATTGCACGGAATCAATTATCTCTAATGAGATATTTTACTTAAGACAGCAGGAGCGAATGGGTTTGGGAGTAGCAAGATAGAGAGAAAAGGAACATCTATACTTGTCTGTACATGGCTTTATTAATAAGTTAATTCCACATTTTGGATATTTTGTCAACAGAGAGACGATGATTGGGAACCTCAGTACAGTTCTAAAACTTGTCCGGTTTTCCCAAGAAGCACATCCCTGCCAAATTAATTTACAGAAAACAAGTTCCAACCTACCTTCTTAATGTAATGTCCAATAGAATATGCGATTACAGCTTTATTTATTTATTTATTTTTTACAGGGACAGAGAGAGAGTCAGAGAGAGGGATAGATAGGGACAAACAGACAGGAATGGAGAGAGGTGAGAAGCATCAATCATTAGTTTTTTGTTGCCATTGCAACAACTTAGTTGTTCATTGATTGCTTTCTCACATGTGCCTTGACCACAGGCCTTCAGCAGACCGAGCCACCCTTTGCTGGAGCCAGCGACCTTGGGTCCAAGCTGACAAGCTTTTGCTCAAGCCAGATGGGCCCGCGCTCAAGCTGGCGAGCTGGGGGTCTCAAACCTGGGTCTTCCACATCCCAGTCCGATGCTCTATCCACTGCACCACCGCCTGGTCAGGCTACAGCTTTATTTATCCACAACCCACACAGTAGGTATTTTTCTGATGGCACACTTTAACTTCCACATTTTTTTTTTTAAGATTAGATAAACATTAGTCAGGCTCTGTATAGAACCTTCATTGGGTAGCTGGCCACACACAAACACATACAGCTTTACCTCTAGCCGTATTACTCTATTACCAGCGGAATTTCATGTCCGATTGAAAGTGAATATCAAGGTGCGATTTTCGTCCAGGTCCTGCGGCTAATTGACTGACTATAGGCAAACCCAAGGCAGATGACTAAGAAACCAAGAAAGGTGAATTTGAGGACTCATCACTGGTACATGTTTCTTTCATGCTCCTGCAAGAGGCCTTATCGATGTAGTCACATGATTGTACGTCTATAAAATTTGCAGTAGGGGGATATTTGAACCATATTTATTAAAATTATGGTTTATTTCTACTCTAAATTTCTCTCTGTTAGACTATCCTCTTATTCAGTCAGATTCCAGTAGTTATTGGCAGTTTTTGGATCTGGCAAGAGGAAGGTGAGTTGAGGTCTGATTGAGTTTAAGTTACACGGGATATACATATTTACGTGGTTGGCAGCCGTTTTTGTGAATAGTTGGGTGGCATCCCACTGTGAAATGACTTTCAGAAATACCTTTTTATCACTGCATTGACTTATCCAACATGGTGACACAAAGGCACAGGGTCACCACTGTGTCAGTCATTATTAACATGATCAGTAACATTTTACTTTTTTCATTTTTGTACTATTTTCAGTGTTTAGTTTCTAGTTTCCCATAATTCCTTTCATTTTTTGAGGTATTTAATTTTATATTAATTATTTTGTGTTCTTTTTGTACAATTCACTCTTACATAAACCTTAAGTCTCACACATAACCTTAACCTACCTTTGGACAAGTTAGTTATCTTTTCTAGGTCTCAAGTATATTAATTAAATCTCTGGAAAACAGCATATAGAAAATACATTAAAAATGATGCTTTAATATAAATGAGTGTAGTACATATCTGATGATATCTTTACAATTCTAATAGGTCTAAATGGGAAGAAAGCTTAGCAAAATTAGCCATCTTTGAGAGAAAAAGCATACCCTATTCTAAAGTGCAAAATTGTACAAACAAAACCTTAAGACTAACTCATCTGAACCAGCAACTGGGAAGACCTGTGTATGTTAATTTTAACATAAACTAAAGTGTTTGATGTGGGGCAGTGACTTTCAACCATTTTATCTCAGGGTCCACGTAAACCTAAATTTCTTTCTTTTTCTTTTGCTTTTTTTTTTTTTTTTTGTATTTTTCTGAAGCGAGAAACAGGGAAGCAGAGAGACAGATTCTCACATGCCCCTGGCCAGGATCCACTAGGGGGAGATGCTCTGCCCATCAGAGCCATTGTTACATTGCAACCGCAGCCATTCTAGCAACTGAGGCGGAGGCCATGGAGCCGTCCTCAGTGCCTGGGCCAACTGGGTTCCAATGGAGCTTTGGCTGCAGGAGGGGAAGAAAGAGACAGGGAGAAAGGAGAGGGGGGAGGGGGGAGCTGCAGATGGGCACTTCTCCTGTGTGCCCTGGCTGGTAATCGAATAATTACTAAATTTCTGAGGCACACAAAATATTATTATTTTTTTGCCAATATGACAAAAAAATAGGTATGATTTTGATTTATTCACATTCAATAACTATTTTTGTGTTGGCTGTTGTAATTTTTTTTTTAATTTGATAGTCTTAGGGGAAAAGAGGTCAGAGCCCCTGACTAAATAATCAGGTATTGCATGTTTTTAAATATTCTTGCAGCACTGGTGTGTTATGGAATACTGATAGAAAATTGCTTATTCGGAGCTCTGTTTCTTACTAGCACTAGGCTGAGTTTGTAAGACAGTTCAGGAGAGTGCGCAGGTTGAATTCGGTACTTGCACAATACTTTTCTGTTATAGCTTCCTTGACTCAAAGTAAATACCAAGAAAAGAATTTTCAGTTCCCCACTTATTAGCAAAGGCAGCCCAGCTGTGCCAGCTAGCCACTTACAATCATTTGACCAAGTCAGAAAAATGGAAAGAGGGGTAGAAGAAAGGAGAAATTTAGAATAAGGGGTAAGATAAAGATAGGGACTGAGCCATAGTGTTAATGTACATTAAATGATAAACAAAGATTTCTTTTGTTCTTTCAAAAATGTTTCTAATTTATCATTTTAGAGACGGGAGAGAAAGTGAAGGGGGAGGATCAGGAAGCATCAACTCCCATATGTGCCTTGACCAGGCAAGACCAGGGTTTTGAACTGGCACCTCGGCATTCCAGGTCGATGCTTTATCCACTGTGCCACTACAGGTTAGGCCTAAAGATTATTTATTATCTTAGAAAGTTTCATTTCCATCAAGACTTAGCAACAGTTTGCGATGTGTTTTCTTCTCTTCCCTCCATTTTTAATTTTTTTTTTCACTTTTAAATAATTCTGTAATAAAAGCGGGTCTTCTCAAAGGTTAACTTCAAGTTTAGAAGCATGTAGAAAGCATAGATTGAAGACCTAACTTTTATAAACTACACAGCAAAGACCTCCTTTCTATATCAGCTCTGCCCTCTACTCTGTGGCTGTAGAAACTTTTCTGAAAAATTTTAATGAGCAGATAAAACTGGTGAAAAAGAAAAATTCTAGCTCTAGGCATCTTGTGACTTGATTCATCTCTTATGTTAATAAAGAAGGTAACATCTGCTCACAGCATATGCTTTCACAATCAATTGTTTGATCTCTTTTCTCAAGAGAGTGGAAAGAAAAGGGTCAGAAAGGAAAAATACATTTCACATGGTGAGGCATTGTAATCTTTTATTAGAATGTTCATCATTTAGGCTGTGGGTGTATTGGGAACCAATGTGTGCATTTTGCATATTGTTTATTTGACAGTTTTTCCCCCTAAGGAATTTTAGTGATTTTTATAGATGTAAATATTAAGAAAGAAAAATTAAATACAAGTAGTCATTGGATGGTGAACAGGTCAAGGTCACCTACCACCTATGGCCTGCCCAGGACCACATGGTGTGAGCTACAAAGCAATCTGCAGATGGCTGCTACTTGTGCTGGGCTTGGGGGTGGCCAGGAAAGGCCAAGCTGTGAACCAAGGACGGCTGCTGTTAGTGCTGGGCTTACGGGCACTTAGCAAGAGGTACGGAGCATGTAGAGGCCAGATGCTCCTTGTTTGAGAGATTTTAGTAAGTCTGACGCTTCAGCCAAGACAGGCCCTTTATATGGAAAAGCCACTGGAAATGGCTTTGGTCAGGCCTGAAAGTTTGGTGGAATGGAGTCTCAGGTAATCACCAGAAGGTGGGGGTGGTCAGTGATAGCCAGGTTGACAGAGACTCAGATATGGCCCCCACTTGCCAATTTTGTGGGGAGTTGGGGTGTGGAAGAGTCAGCAAAGGAACTATGGCCTCTGACATCACTTCTGTGTGGGAGAAAGCTGCCCTTCCAGCTCTCATCCTGATGCCAGATTCATTCAGTTCTTCCCTGTAGGTCACTGGTGCCTTTCAAGCTGCTGCCCCAGCACTGAAGTTCAGGGCCAGCGAATCTGAGTAAGTCCAGTGTGGCCTCTTTAAGAGAAACACCTGAGTTTTTAGCAGCCCAACATCTCACTCAGCCACAAACCCCACTGGTTTTCTTTTTATTATTATTATTCATTTTAATAATTAATAGATCAATCAGGGTACATAGATTCAGAGAAAACATCTCCTGGCTATATTGACATTTGATTATATTGCATACCCATCACCCAAAGTCAAATTGTCTTCTGTCACCTTCTATCTGGTTTTCTTTGTGCCCCACCCCACCCCCATGCCCTCCCTCTCTTTCCTCCCCCCACCCCCAGTAACCACCACACTCATGTCCATGTCCCTGAATCTCATTTTTATGTCCCACCTATGTATGTAATCATATAGTTCTTAGTTTTTTCTGATTTACTTATTTCACTCTGTATAATGTTATCAAGCTCCATCCATGTTGTTGTAAATAATCCTGTCATCATTTCTTATGGCTGAGTAGTACTCCAGAATATATATGTACCACATCTTCTTTATCCAGTCATCTATTGAAGGGCTTTTTGGTTGTTTCCATGTATTGGCCACTGTGAACAATGCTGTAATGAACATGGGGCTGCATCTGTTCTTTATGTACCAGTGTTTTTGAGTCTTGGGGGTATATACCCAGTAGAGGAATTGCTGGGTCATATGGTAATTCTATTGTTCATGTTTTGAGAAACCACCATACTTTCTTCTATAGTGGTTGTACTACTTTACACTTCCACCAATAGTGGATGAGGGTTCCTTTTTCTCCACAGCCTCTCCAACATTTGTTATTACCTGTCTTGTTGATGATAGCTAATCTAACGGATATGAGGTGGCATCTCATTGTAGTTTTGATTTTCATTTCTCTAATAGCTAGTGGAGATGAACATCTTTTCATAGAACAAACCTGGGGGCATTACAATACCTGACTTCAAATTATATTATAGAGCCACGACAATCAGAACAGCATGGTATTGGCAGAAAAATAGACACTCAGACCAATGGAACAGAATAGAAAGTCCAGAAATAAAACCACATATATATGGTCAAATAATTTTTGATAAAGGGCCAACAACATATAATGGAGAAAGGAAAGCCTTGTCAACAAATGGTGCTGGGAAAACTGGAAAGTCACATGCAAAAGAATGAAACTCGACTACAGTTTGTCTCCTTGTACTCAAATTAATTCAAAGTGGATCATAGACCCAAATATAAGACCTGAAACAATAAAGTACATAGAAGAAAATATAGGTACTAAACTCATGGACCTTGGTTACAAAGAGCACTTCATGAATTTAACCCCAAAGGCAAGGGAAGTGAAAGCAAAGATTGGACCACATCAGACTAAGAAGCTTTTGCACAGCAAGAGAAACTGACAACAAAACAAACAGATGGCCAACTAAATGGAAGATGATATTTTCAAACAATAGCACAGATAAGGGCCTAATATCCAAAATATACAAAGAACTCATAAAACTCAACAACAAACAAAGAATACAATTAAAAAATGGAAAGTTGACATGAACAGACACTTTTCCCATGAAGAAATAAAAATGGCCAACAGATATATGAAAAGATGCTCATCTTCATTACCCCACTGGTTTTCATAGCCAGCACTTATGGGGACTTCTGTTTCTGTCTCTAGAACCCTGGACTGGGAAACCTGGCATGGGGCTGGGACCACTTACTCCTCAGGAAAGATATGTACAACCAAAATATCCCTCCTGATTTTTATCCAGCATACCTGGGTGTGGAACCATCTAGGTCTTCATCTTTGCCCCTCCTACTGGTCTCAAGGTATCTCCTTTGTATCCTTAGTTGTAGGACTTCTGTTCAGCTAGATTTAAGGTGGTTTTGACTGACAGTTGTTCTATAGTTTAGTTATAGTTTTGATGTGGTTGTGGGAGAATTTGAGTACCATGTATACCTGTGCTGCCATCTTGACCGAAACCTTTTCTTTTTTAATTATTGAAGAGAAGGGTAATTCACCCTAATTTGGAACAAGGAGCATTTAAAGAGGAGACATTCCTTTCTTGTTACCTAATCATTTCATTCCTGACCAAGTAACATTGTACACATTTGGAGGCAGAAATATGGTCAACGAGAAGTACAAGGAGTTTTCAGACAACATATTTTCCAGGGGATGCTGCAATTTTCCATTAAGCTCTCTCGTGAAGGAAGTAATGAATGAGACTCATTGACTTTCGATATAGGTAATTTTGAGATTTTGTTGAAATGGAAAATAAATAACAATTGATTTTTACATGATCTTCACCTTAACAAAAGTCAATGTTTGTTTGTTATCATCTCTGTAAGTCATATACGTCTTCAGATACATATTTTCTGATGTCAGTATTATTTTGAGTTCTAAATAGAAGCAAATGTTCAAAAATTCTCATTAAGGTTATACAAACATTAGAGTTAACTCAGCTATTTTATTTCTAACACATAGTGTAACATGGAAATCCTAGAAAAGTAAGTGAATTCTAAGCTATTTTACAAGTAGCCCATGATTATAATTCTGTCCTTTCCCCCCTTCTTCCTCTCACTGCTGTTTCCCCTTTGTCTGCGTGTACTTGCCATGTGGCATCAAGTTCTGGATCTGTAAAACAGAGGTCATGCTCTTCCAAAAGAGAACAGTGAAACTTTGACTCACCACAAAAATCACTTTCAGCTTTTTGAACACACTAATTTTAGCTTTCTTTCCTTTAGCCAGGAAATTTAGGAAGATCCTAAATGCAAACGCAAAAGCCCTTTTTAGAAAATGACTCAATATTGCACAAGAGTAAAGTAATATAAGGCACAATCTTTGCCAGCAAATTCTCTAAAGATGTGGTTATGGATTTCTGGCAGTCCACCAGCATGATGGTTGTGATGATAGCAGTTTCCAACCAGAACACATGAGAGGAAGAGGAGAAACAACACCCTTAGGCAGTTTCTGGATGGGTGCTCTTTGTGTGTGCCCAGGGTGAGAGGGGTAAGGGTCAGTAATGGGTAAGCAGCAGGTGCTGACACGGAGGACATGTCTAGTCTAAGGCCAAGTGAAACTCATCAAAAGCACCAAATAATTGTCCACTTCTTGAAGAACACAGAAGTAGGCAGGCATGCTGCTCCAAGGCAAATTAAAGACAGGGTGACTTATTTTGAAGAGAACCATCACAACCTCAAGAAGGCAAAGAAGCTCAGCAGTAAACATACATTGGGTCTGAAAGTAGGTCTTATTGCCACATCACCGAGAAGAGACTATCTTTTATGCCAAGTCGTAGGAGCATGCATGATGTATGTTGAGCTTTCACATCTGCCTACATTAACAAGTAACAGTTTTTATTTATTTATTTATTTATTTATCTATCTTATTTTAGCAAGAGGAGGGGAGGCAGAGACAGACTCCCACATGTGCACCAACTGAGATCCACATGGCAAGCCCACTAGGGGTTATGCTCTCCCCATCTGGGGTGTTGCTCCATTGGAGCCATTTTCATCACCTGAGATGGAGGCCATCAAGCTATCTTCAGTGCCCAGTGTCAACTTGCTCCAATTGAGCCTTGGCTATAGGAGAGAAGGAGAAAAGAGAGAGATACAGAAAAAGAGAGAGAGAAGTGAGAGGAAGAGAGATAGAGAAGCAGATGGATACTTCTCCTGTGTACCCTAACTGGGAATCAAACCTGGGATATCCACACACTGGTCTGAAGCTCTATCACTGAGCCAACCGACCGGGGCCAGTTTTACTTTTAACAAAACAAACAAATAAACAAGATCAGCAATTCAGTATCCTTTATCAATTTAAATTTTAAAATAAGCAGTTGCTAATAATACTTTGCCTTAAACGGAACTATCATTCTTGGCATTTTCTTTTTTTATAGTTATTATTCCAAGTGGCATCCACAAAAAATGCCAGGCACTAAGGTACACATCTCCTTAAAACACATCTCCTTGGTCCCCTTTCCACTCCACCTTTTCTCTTCCTCTTACCAACTGAAACATGTGACGGGTCTATTTCACCACAACCATGGTTGCCTCTATTTATTTGTACAACATTCCGAATTTTCCTTTTAATTCTCAAAATGCTACCCCACTCTAATAGGTAAGTGGTAATTCATTTAATGTTTCAACTTGCCTACTAGGTTCTGAATGTTCTCAGATTCCTGTAATACTCTTTCTAGTTTCCCACAGCTTCTGTTACATAGAAGCTGCTTACTCTATGGACAACCTCACGTGAGGCACCGTGTTAAACCTCCACTCCTGGTGCCTATCATCAATGGCCAATATCAGATGATACTTTGCTTTATTTATTTAATTTATAACATTTTGCTTTCACTTCCCCCCTCTCAATAACCTCGGGTTTGTATGTACCCTTGTATTGTTGTGTGATGTTTAACCAAATATGTTTAATTTATACAAATATTATTGTGCTAAAGCCTCATTATCTCACTCTTTTTCCCAGTCAACATTCATGTTTATCATCACCCATTTTCTGGTGGATTCTAATTCCTTGCTTCTAATTGCTGCCTACTATTCCATAGGAAATATTTTACGTCTCTGAAATTCTTATTTTAAATTCCGTATTTTATGTCTTTGAAATTCTTCTTGGAATGGGCACCGTAAATTCACTAGAAATATGCTACCACAGTGGTGCATTGATTGTTTTTGTCCTTGACATTGTTCACAGATATTTCTTGTTCTCACAGTATGTGAATACATAGGAGGAGATTCATACTCTCTGGCCACTTCTTATATGTAAGTCTGGCCTGGCAGTGTGGGGAGGTCTGCCAGGGGTCCCTTCTGGCCTGCAGTGTTTAACTGACAATCTAAATGCCTGTACAGCTCATCTTTTCCTGTTTCCAGAGGCCAGCAGTGTTCACAGTGGGTGGCTGCAGCCCCAGTCTGAGCAAGCGCACTGCACGGAGCTGGCCAACCAATCAGCGATGGAGTCACAACGTCAACAAAATCCAAACCTACACCGTGGTAAGGGATTCTGAAGCTGTCACAGCACAAGCTAATCTCTCCTGACTCATGCAGCCATTATAAATCTCCCTTCCTCGTAGTCCTGTGTGAGAATGTTTTTAGGCTGTATAACCAGGAATAAGACTTCTACGACATAGGGTATATGCAATTTAAATCTGAGTATTGCTAGAGTGCTCTTGAGGAAGGTTAAGCTTGTCTGGTTTCTTCACAGCCCCGCTAATAATTACACTTTTCAACTTTCTAATTTCTACCAGTTAAATGGTTGTAGAGTAAGTGGTAAATTACTTTACTTCAATTTGCATTTCTCTGATTACAAATGAGCTAATGGATCTCTTCGTGTACTTGATAGATATTTGTGTTTAACCATCTGTTTATTATCTCTTTAGATCATTTGCCCATATTAACTGCTTCTCAAAGAAGGTATATTTAATATGGCATAGTACATTTACTAATGTAGTGTAGCTTATTTTAATATATAGTCTGGTTTTTTTTTTTCCTAAAATGGAAATGGTATATTGACAAAAACTTCTCTTTCTAAGGTCATTAATAACTATTTCTTGTCAAATCTAAAATACTTTTTATATACACACTCATCTTTGATATCTAAATTGCTATCTCCTAGTGTCTCTTGCAGTGTTTTCTTTTTTTGAGTTCTTTGTACATTCCATATGCTTTATGTCTTGTATTCTCATTGTTATTCTTCAATTCCTTTCATGACTATTTTTAATGATTTGTATTTAGCTGTTTGGTCCTCTCTCCTTTTGCTTCTTCCCCACAAGGATTCATGGATCCAACTATTACCTTTATACTTACCATACTAAACTAATTAAATCTCCTATCTTCACTTTTATTGTTAATTCTGCAAATACGACTACCTAAATAATATTCCCTCCAGGTTATTTTATCATATCCCAAACACTGTCAGTTAAAAGGCAATAAAAATATCACATAAAAGATACGGTATATACCACTTTCACTTTTAAACCATTTATTTCAATCATAAATTACCACTGCTGTTAAGATGAACACCATGAAGTTATCTTTCATTTTCTCTTTTTTTAAAGTTTTTTATGTATTAATTTTAAAGAGAGAGGAAAAGAAGAGGAGGGGGGCTTCAATCTGTTTCTGTATGTGCCCTGACCGGGGATCATACTGGCAATCTTTGTGCTCGGGTCAACACTCTTATCAACTGAGCTCTCTGGCCAGGAAAATAAGTCTCTTTTACATGCTTGGATACCTTATCTTTTTCTCCGTTCCAAATGCCTTTTAGTTTTGCCTCTTTTTTTCTGATAGCACTTTTATTATGCACCACTGCCTTCCTACCAAGAAGTTTACCACCTCAGAACCAGAACAATGGACAGTCCACTGACTAACCCATTTATCCGGCCCCCACCACACTTCTGGAAGGGGCATCTCTTTCATTGGTGGTCAGTGAGAGGAGCACAGGATGCATCCACACCCATAGTTCCCATTGAAATACTGGTCAGTTTGTTGATTTAAATTTACTTGTTCTTTATTTTAAATATTGTATTTGTTCCCCCCCCCCTTTTTTTTTTTTACTTTAAGATATGTGCAGTGTGCATAGGGGTTAGTTCATAGTTTTTTTTATAGTCCGGCCCTCCAACGGTCTCAGGGACAGTGAACTGGCCCCCTGTGTAAAAAGTTTGGGTACCCCTGGACTAGCCTCTGTGACCAGGGTTGTATATAGTTTCACATAGACACTACATTTTTAATTATATTAATGATATTTTCTCTATTTCCAGAAATTGTTTTGTTTTTTTCTAATAATAGAAATAATGCATAGTAATATTTTGTTACTGGAATAATTAAATTAAGCAGAATTATTTAGGGTAAAATATAACATTTCATGTTTCCCTTCACCTTTCCCAAATTAATATTCTTGCCTTCCCTCCCCCAGAGGGAATCATTTTGGTGTATTCAAATACATTTATTTTATCTATAAGTATGCATATATACATATATTACATTCCCTTTTTTAGTGTTTATAAGTGAGCTGATACTCCTTAAATTTTTATATAGGTTTGTTTTATTTTTTTGTTTCACCTATCTTATTAGTTACAGTTGATTTAAGTTTAATTTCTGTCTACTGTGAACCAAGAGGAGAGGAGAGGGTGTGAGGGTACTTGTAAGAAGCTTATATAATAATGCACTTGAGGGGTGATAAAAGTTTGCCCTGCCTGAAGGTCAACTGAAATAACAGAACTGGCCACATATAAAGGTGATTTGGAAGACAACATTACTAAGACTTGGCAATCTCTCGTATTTAAGATATGTGTAAAAGATGACAGCTTCACTCCCCAGCTTCTACTGAAAAAACCCAAACGAAGGTTAAGTGGCTGTAGTGGGGACCCCAGGAAGAGTGTCAGGCAGAAGGGGAAAGGGATACTAATTTTTAGAATGTGAATAGCAGGCACTTTGATGTCTTTAGACATCAACTTGTGAGAAATTTTAAGTTCAGAATTTAAGTTCTCCCTAACTTTTGAGCATTTGAAAATGAGAGGAAGATATTGGTACTGAAATTTAGCATGTTTTTTATTATTATTAAAGTTTTTACTTATTTTATGATGACAGTATTATAATGGTACCCTTAATTTTATTGTTTATAGAAGCTTGGAAAGGCTGTAACAACCGCCTGCTTAAAATTTTTTTAAGTGGGAAATAATATGGTAATCAAATGTTAATCTTTGGTTATAGAGCGGATTTGATATTTGTTTTGTTAATATATTGTTCCGTGACATTTTACAGCCTTCTTGTTTAAGGACAAAGGGTGAAAAACACAAAAGTATTGAGAACAGGTTGAGTGAAACATATATTTCCTAGTTCTTTAATTTCCATGAGAAGAAAAAATTAATGGCTACTCTCTACCTCTGTGATTTCTCTGGAGATCAGGATTTGCTTATCTGATTAGTGAGTTTGTCATAAGACACTTCTCTACTCCTCCTCTCTTCCTCTTTGGTATAACTGCCTATACAAAATATGTATTCTGCCTTGCTCTGTGTCATGTGGTAAAAAGGGCCTGACCCCCATACAGGGGCCTGTCATTGCCTGGCACTTCTTTTGACTTAATAGATGAATCTCCCTAAAATGAGTCTCCATATTAGGAGATCCTCTAGCCTACAAGTATAAAAGTTATTTTCTAATATTGGCTTTATTCGTTAATGGAGCTATATTTTTATCAAATTATAAACTTTATTATTTCATTTCTTTTCATTTAAGTGAGAGGGGGAGATAGAGAGACAGACTCCTGCATGTGCCCCAAACTGGAATCTACCCAGAAACCCCTGTCTGGGGCTGATGCTAGAATCAACCCAGTTATCCTCAGCACCTGGAGTCTACGCCTGAACCAATCGAGCCACTGGCTGCAAGAGAAGAAGAAGGAGAGAAGGGGGAAAGGGAAGGGAAGAGAAGCACATGGTTGCTCCTCAAGTGGGCCCTGACTGGGGATAAAACTTGATGTTTGTACACCAGGATGATGTTGTGCCCACTGAACCAACCGGCCAAGGCCTATAATTTTATGTCTTAACTTACCTAGAATCAAGAGGAGTAAAACATTAGTATTCTGTATTGGCAAATAGCTCAGGCCACAGACCACACTCTCCCCTACTCAAGTCTGCCACTGCAGCACGAGCACAGACAGAGACACTATAGCATCCAATAAGTAAGGCTGCATTCTGAAAACACTGAATTCATGCACACCAAAACTTGAATTTTGTACAATTTTCATATTACTCTTTTTTTTTTAATTGTTGAAAACTATACAAAATATTCTTACTGTGAGGGGGCAAGATTAAACCTACAGCCAGTAGTTTGTGGGCCCCTCTTACAATGATAAACATGATACAATAAAACATCACATGTAATATGTAAAAATAATTTTATTTTCTCATTATTTTTTTAAGCAATATTAAATAATTTGTTCTGCCTATTTATTTAAGTTCTTACTATCTACTACTAACTTCCAGGTACTCTATAACTTAGTCTGCCAAATCTACTTAACAGCAAACACATGCATTCCTATTAAAGTTTCTAGCACCTAGTATTTATTCAATAATTTCTTTTTTAATCACTAATAAAGGTTAGATAATATATGCTATCTACTTTAGGAAACTTGTCTTTTTAATATTCTTTCCTACTTTCTTCTCTCTTAATTTCATTATTACTGCTACTAAAACATATTTATCAACTATTTTTATTCCATAATATTGCTGCTTATACAGCGAGTTATATATTGGTAGATATAAAAACAGAGAATATTTGCCAGTTCCTGTATAATATAATGTTTTAGATAAAGAAAAGAGAAGGAGTAAATACAAAATGAGTTACAAATTTAGGAAATGCGTCATTGGCATTTATGAAAGTATTCCTTTGCAGCTGTTAGATTGTCATTTTGTTTTTATCTATTAAGATAGCAGTAAATGCACTGGCTTAGCTTTTTTTTTTTTTTTTTTTTTGACAAAGCAGAGACAGTGTGAAAAATATTTATATGGGTTATAGACTACACATAGATTTCTACCACACCAATTCAGTCCAATTTAGATTTGAGCCAGCCAGTACAGAGGAGGCTAGGGGACAACATAGAAAGGGAATGGCATTAAGAAGGAAGAAAGAAGGGATGCATGCCTGTTTATTCATTCTTCCTTATAGCAAGCTAGATCAGTTACTGAACTCTCTCTTCTGTCTGCGGAAGACAAAGTACACTCTGAGGGTTGATGGTTTTCTAGAGATTTAAAAAGAATTGTAGTAAAAGGGGAACTTTTATTATTTTTTAAGAGAGAGGGAGGGAGGGAGTAAGGGAGGAAGGGAGGGAGGGAGGGAGGGAGGGAGGGAGGGAGGGAGGGAGGGAGAGAGGAAGAGAGATAGAAAGCATCAACTCATAGTTGTTTCATTTTAGTTGTTCATTGATTGCTTCTCATATGTGCCTTAGCCGGGGGGCCCCAGCCAAGCCACTGAATCCTTGCTCAAGTTAGTGACCTTGAGCTCAAACTGGTGACCTTTGGGCTCAAATCAGAAACCACAAGATCATGAGTATATTTTCAGATTCAAGCTGGCAACCCCATACTCCAGCTGGTGAGTCTGCTTTCAAGCCGAGGACCTCGGGGTTTTGAACCTGGGTCCTCAGCATCCCAGGTCGATCTATTCACTGCACCACCACCAGTTAGGCTGAAAGGGGAACAGTTTAAAGGAATGTTAGCTTTTTTTCTGCATTCCTTTTAGGCAGCTAAGAATCTGCTGGTTATTTTGATACTCTGAATCATCACTGCAATCATACTCATCATCTCAAAGATGAAAATATTGTGTTGGGAAGAAAATTACTTTGCAAAAATATTTTTAATAGTTTACTTTGTTTTAAAGAGAGAAATGTTTAGTTTTACATCTCTGGGTAGCTATTGTCAAATTAGTCTCCAAAATATGTGCCAGTTGATATGCATCCACTGTGTATCAAAATAACATACACATTCCTTTAAAAAGCATTTCAAAGTCTCACTTTTATTTGTTGTGAATATTGGCTAGCTCTCCCTCACTTCCCAGCCTCAATTTGGAATTGAACTACTATGGCCGACATTATATCATTCCCATTACCATTTTTACACAGCCATAAGCTTAATCTTTTCTTCTGTATTTTTAATCTTTGATGATTATCTGTGTCTCTTAAATCTAGAAAAATTGTCACAAATCATTTGAGAACAAGTATAATAGTCTAATTTTTATCTTTATTTTTAGATCTATATGGTATAATGAATAACATAAAACATTTTATTATTTCCATATTGTTTATCTTCCTTAAAACTGCTGACATAATTCTTTTTTATAGTCCAATAATTTTTTAAAATTGTATCCTAATTTCATTTTACTGCTATACTTCTTTTGGGAATGGAGTTTATGGCCTCCTTGTTGTTCAATATTTTTCGACAGTCCTGACTTTGATTTTCGGTATGATTAACCAAGTTTCAAAATAAAGGTACTTAAAATGTATTTCTTAAATACAGTAGTCTTCCCTTTACCACGGTTTCACTTTCTACGGTTTCGATCATTGGCACTCTAAACATTTTAAATAAAATATGTCAGAAATAAACAACTCATAGTTTTTAAATTGCTTATCTTTCTGAGTAGTGTGCTGAAATCTCGTGCTTGCCGTGCTGCCTGGGATGTGAAACACCCCTTGGTCCAGCGTTTTCATGCTGTGTACGATCCTGCTCGTTAGGCATTTAGTAGCTGTCTCACTTATCAAAGAGAGAGACCACCTTCGCATAATTTTTATTACAGCATATTATTATCACTGTTCTATTTTATTAGTAGTAATTGTTGTTAATCTCTCACTGTGATTAAGCTTTATCGTAGGTATATACATACAGTATATATATGTATCATAGATACATATATATACATATAACTTTATCATAGGTATGTACATATAGTGAAAAGTAGTACAAATATATAGAGGGTTGGTACTATCCGTGGTCTCAGGCATCCTCTGAGGTCTTGGAACATACATCCCTTTGTAGATAAGTGGAGAGTCCTGTAATTGCCTTTGATGTGGTAAGGTTACATTTTTCCTAAAAAAATCTCAAAACAGAGAATGGTTAAATGAACTCCTTAGTGCTGAAATGCATCGCATGCCCTGTTCTCTCTATCTAACAGCTCTGCGTTTGTCCCTGTGCACAGAACACATTTTCTCTTGTCAGCAACACCTATAAACACAGCTGTGCTCTGTTACTCTGGGCCAAGTGTCCTTGATTTGGTCAAGGAACCAAAAGAGATTTGAAAGGGACAGATGATCCGTAAGGAAATTAGCTGGTGCACATTTGTTGGCAAAAATAGAGCATTTAATGAAAACACTTTTTTAAATAAGTAAGCCTAAGGCTAACTTCACAGTTGTGCTACAGTCTCTATATTGCTCACAAAGCTAATACGAAAGCAGTTTATTTCAGACATACAAACAGGTATACCAGTTTAATTTAAAATGCATCCTAAACTACTTTTACATGAGGATAGATTTAGAATGGAACTAAACATGTCCCACTCTATTATCTTGTTTACCATGTGGATGAATTAAAACAAGACTAAAATTATAATAGCTATATTATTATAAACATTTTCCCAATGTCAATGCAGGCCTAACTAAATATCTATATGTTTGGAAATTAAAGGTATGTAATGTGCATGTGATTATTAAAATGCCATCATTTTAAACGGTCATGTTTTTGTAATCTTTTCATGAGCTTTTGTGCTTTTCACACTTAAATCATAAATAATTAAAATATATTTTAATTATGGACTTCATGGAGATAAAAAAGAATAATGATTCAGAGATTTTAAAATGCCCATAGTACTATAAATGTAACACAACATCTGAGTTAAACTCAAATAATATTTCTAAGTTTTCTTATCATATTCTCTGATTTTTCTAAGTTGCTTTTTTGTAAACTCACTTCTCCATTTTTCTTCATGCTTTTTTCTTCTCTGATTTGCTGCATAAGTGAAGATAAGCATAAAAAAAGTGACTTGGGCATCAGATCATACCTTGGTCACAGTTTTCGAAGACAAGAATGATTCCTGTGATGATTTTATACTGTATTCAGAGAAACTCAATTTTACACAGGTACGAGCAGTTAGTTAAGCAAAAGTAGAACTAGAAGACAGAGGGACAATGTGAAGTCTGGAGAGAGTCAAAGGCAATGGTAAAGGCCCATGGTTATGAGAAATTTAAGGACTGAGAACAGACTATCATATGCCTGCAAGTCACATATCAAAAAACATGCACTGAAAATAAAATCTAGCTACATAGACACTAAAGAAATTTGGTGAAAAAAAAATTGAAGTATTTCCTATCTTGGAAGTGTAGAGAGTCAAATCAAACACCAGGAGACAAAGAAAAAAAATGATCATTTTAAAGAGTAAAGATATATATCTAAAAACCACCAAGTTTATGTGATAGAGACTGCCATGTTATGGCTTTGTTAGAATCTTCAGACAATGTCTCTCTGAGTATTGACATTTAAGTAAAATTGAATAACTAGGAGAAAGAAAGAGGAAAATTATTCCCTGCAGAAAGAATAATAGATACATAGGCCCTAAGGAGAAACCCAGCTTAGTATATTAGAGAAACTAAGAAAAAATACAACAACAACAATATAAACCTATGAGGGTAGAAGAGAACATTGAACGGGAAGAGATGGGATTGCAAATGCAGAACAATTTCATGGAAGGCTATAAAAACTAAAGTAAGGTATTTAGATCTGATATTAACTGTAATGAAAATTAATGAAGCAAAATATTAGGCAGAGTGAGAAGACTACCACAATGGGCCATGCAAAAAAAAAAAATGATGGTGGCTTGGTTTAGAATGGTAATGGTAAAGAGAAGGCATTGATGTGTTTAAAATATGTTTATGGCACACAGTTCGTTGATAGGTCTTGACAGTGAATGGATGTACAGAGTAAAAAAAGCCAAAGACTCAAAGGTAACTCTTAGACTCTTGTCCAGGGCACTACCTGGTGGTATTATGGACCAAGGTAGGAAAGAAGAAGGAAGAAAAAGCCTGGTTAGAAAAGAAAATTAAGTTTTATTTTGTCAACATAATGTTTCAAATGCTTATTAGGAAGACACATAGAAAAATCAAGTAGGTAGTTGAATGCACCACTTTGATGACTGAAGGAAGTGTCCATGTTAGAGGTATACATTTGGAAGTCATTCACATACTAATGTTATTTGAAGCTATGGGACTGCATGAGATAGTGAAAGTGTAGAAATAGATAAGACAAAAGTTTAGGACTGAGGCCAGAGAGGCTATCCAAAACGTAGTGACCAAATGGAGAATCAAAACTGAGCAAGAGAACACTGAGAAGCAATGCCCTGAAATAACAGAAAGTCTGAAAAGTGTGGTGTGACCAAGGTCAAAAGAAGAAACGGTATAAGGAAGAAGTAATGATAAACTGGGTTGAAGGATATGAGATTTGAACTAAGCAAAAGCAAAAATGTGACCACTGAGTTTTTTTCAGCACAATGTTCATTATCTACCTCAATGGAGGCAGTCTCTCTAAACTGGTACAAAGAAGATCTGAATGCACAGGGTTGAGGGAAGTATACAAAATGAGGAAGTAGAGAAATTATAGACAGTTCTCCAAAATGTTTACCCTCAATAGTACCTTTAAAATTGTATGCAGGGGAAATGGGGAAATATGAGAAGATTTTGATTATTTCAAGGCTCAGCAGAATAATGTAATTAAAGGAGAGAAATTTCTAATGCAGGAGAAAAGTGGGCGCTTTGAGAGAAGGAAGAACATTTATCAGTAATAACAAAAATGGAGAAATGAGACAGTGAGAAAATTGCCACTCAGCTAATTTTGTGATGGCAAAGATTGGGAGTTTCTTTCTGTTTGTTTTTTTCTTACCATCTGACATTAAGGAGCAATAGAAGGATATAATATTCGAGATGAGTGGGGAAGGAAGAATGATTTACAGAGTGCAAATTTGAGCATACTAGGGAAAAAGACTATGTTTTTTAATAGACAATGTTCAGTCACATTGAAATCTGTAACTTGAATTCAAAGTTAGACAAGTTAACAGATATGTTTTATTTTCTTTTTTTGTTCCCACGGATATTAAGTGCTTTGGTAGATAGAGTGGGAGGGTAGATGTAATAGCTTAATTAAGACTGTATTTGATAGACACATATAATAAAAGATGAAGCAACCAAAGTAAACATCCCCATTCAGAATGAAGAAAGAGAGATAGACTGCAGAGAGTAGCAGTGGCAATTTAGATGTACTGAATGGTGTACATTGTGATGGACCTCATCCTCTGAATGGAGACTCTTTCCTTTTTTATTTTATTTTATTTTGCATTTTCTGAAATGAGAAGTGGGGAGACAGAGAGACAAACTCCCACATGTGCCTGACAGGGATTCACCTGCCATGCCCACCACACCAGGGCACGATGCTTTGCCCATCTGGGGCATTGTTCCATTACAACCGGAGCCATTCTAGCACCTGAGGTGGAGGCCATGGAGCCATCCTCAGCACCCGGCCCAACTTTGCTCCAATGGAACCTTGGCTGCAGAAGGGGAAGAAAGAGGTAGAGAGAAAGGAGAGGGGGAAGGGTGGAGAAGCAGATAGGCACCTCTCCTGTGTGCCCTGGCCAGGAGTTGAACCCAGGACTTTCACATGCTGGGCCAACGCTCTACTGCTGAGCCAACTGGCCAGGGCCTTGGATGAAGACTCTCTTGAGTCTGCCTTGAGTCTCCTTCCTAGTATCTCCCTGTGCCCAGTGTTCTCCAAGCTCTGTGCTCTCCCTTCTAGGAAACTCTTTCTTCTGCATTATGATAGTATCCATCACTGAAATAGACACTGAGGAATGTGGTCATCTCTGGCCCTGAGCTATTTCTCAGCTCACTTCCTGCTCATAGTTGAATGAGGACCCACATGTCACCTTAAGTTGCAAATAGGCATGGCTCGTTTTTGTCTATGCCGCTGATTCTTTGGCAAAATAAGTCTCTCAGAAAACGTTTTAATAGTCTTCTCTAGTTGATTTTGGTGCTGCTCATATGTCAAAATCTGTGCTCATTGATCTTCTTTAAATAGCATATTTCCCTACATATTGTACTTAATTTGTGCTGTTTCTTTGCTTTCTTAACTCTACCCTCCTTCTTTAACCTAGTAGTAGGTATATTGAGCATAGCATTTTTTTCAGAGAGAAAACCAAATACTTTGTTGATTTTCCTAGAGAAAGTTTTTTCCAACTGAAAGTATTTGCTCATGATCACATCTTGTGTCCTTTTTCTGGTATGCCATAACCAAATCAGATTTACCATTTAAGTATATTGACTTTTTCCTTGATTTAATTCAGCTGTGATGCTGAACTTTAACAGGTTTTTGCTGGTCAGTATTTTCTTATTCGTGTTTAGGTGAGAATCAGTTCTCTCTTTCAACCCTAGAAGGTAATGGTTTTAGGTGCCCTCCCTATTCCTTTAGTTTCTTCTCAAGCTGATCAAACTTTGTTTGAGCCCTTTCTTTGACTGCATTGTGAAATGCAGACATTCTGTCAGTTTTCTGACTTCTTGAGCCACAAGTTCATTAGTTTTATGATTTTTATAAATTACAACAGGAGACAGAATTGTCAAGTCTTTTATCATTTCAAAACATCTCGACCTGTGGTGGTGCAGTGGATAAAGCGTCGACCTGGGAACACTGAGGTTGCCAGTTCAAAACCCTGCACTGGTCTGGTCAAGGCACATATGGGAGTTGATGCTTCCAGTTCCTCCCTCCTCCCCCCTTTCTTTCTCTCTCTCTCTCTCTCTCTCTCTCTCTGTCTCCTCTCTAAAATGAATAAAATAAAAATTTTTTTAAAAAAGCCTAACCTGTGGTGGCGCAGTGGATAAAGCATCGACCTGGGAACACTGAGGTCGCCAGTTCAAAACCCTGCACTGGTCTGGTCAAGGCACATATGGGAGTTGATGCTTCCAGCTCCTCCCCCCTTTCTCTCTCTCTCTCTCTCTCTCTCTCTCTCTCTTTCTCTGTCTCCTCTCTAAAATAAATAAAATAAAAAGAAATTAAAAAAAATAAGCAAGTGCCTTGCTAAAAAAAAAACAAAAACAAAAACAAAATCTTTTGTTTTCTACCTTCATATTTACATGTATTTCTCACCAACTGATTACTATAAGCAATGCCATATATTCATATATTTTAGGTTTTGTTATATCAGCACCACACCTCAGAGTTCAAGATTTAGTATTTTTAGTAACAAATAGCTCCAGGGTCAGGTTTCTTGCTGACTCAGACCACCAGTCCCAGGCAGGCCTCATTGAGGGAGCCTGGGAAGAACCAGGCTCTGTCTGTTGATGCTCTGTGATTTCTGGGGCAGGAAGGATAATGACTTGTTGCCTTTCTGCAAATGAGATGCATCACTTTGTTCACTTTTAATTAGTCATGCAAGTCACATGGTCTCACACAATTTCATAATTAGGTCAGGGAGTGGAGTGCAAGTCTACCACACCTAGAAAGAAGAATACCAGCATTGTTTTGAAATTCCATTACAGTTATCACATTGCAAATATTTGCTCGTTAAAAGAACGAGAAGAAGCTACAAGGAACTAAGTAAAGATAACAAAACAATATAAAACAAAACACATGGGCACTTTTTATTTTCAGCAATTAGAGGCAATAACAGGGTGCCTGAGGTTTTTTTTTAACTGAAAACCTCTGCTGAGAGTGAAAACACCACATCAAATAACATTCTCAGTTATAGTTTCTGATCACAGAAGTATTGGTTGCAAAAGAAAGCATTCCGTAATTCACTTTTTCCCCTCCTTGAACGAGATTATTCTCTTTGTATAGGCAGAGGCTGATGCAGGTAATTCAATGGAAAGATCGCTGGACCAGAGTCATAGATCTCTGCCAACTTCTAAACTGTATCCATGTCAAAGTATCACAAAGGAATGTGTTTCAAACTTGAGTTGTTCAGTCTGTCTTGTAGTTTAGCAACATAAAAAAAAATTGTAAGTTTATAATCCACAGCAATATGGTTTCTGCTCCATACTTGATTGCAAATACCACTGTAAATACTTTTCTTCATCCCTGTGGTGTCTCTCTTGTATCATATTCTCATCACATCTCACCTAGATTATTGTCACCCAATTAGCCCCTTTATTTCTATGATCCCCAACCACCATTACCAAATTTACTCTCCACGTGTTTCAGGAGTAATGTAGGATATAGTTGTTGCGTGTTAACTGTTGAATTGAACTGAATGTTTTTGAGTGACTTTCTCTTTCAAGTTCAGAGGAACATTCTAGGAAGAGGACAAATTTATTTTTAGTTTGGGAGAAATCCACACCTACTCCTTCAAAAGGTTAGAAATTGTTTGCTGTAATCCTCTTCTTCCCTTCAGGTCCAAGTTCTAAATGATTCCATAAACATAATCTAATACTAAACTCATACCTAGTGGTACGCTCCCAGAAATCACGCCCAAACAGCCAGGAATCATGCCCCAACAGATGCCCCTTTTCTCCATGCTTGTCAATAAGACTCGCCAGGAGCGATTTATGACACCTCATCTTTACAGTCCAACTTCCAGGATATAGCAATTCTCCAGCTCTATGTCATCAGTTCACAGGGATCTTGATGGCTTTTCCTTCCACAAGCTATCACACTGGCTCATTACATTGGTAACATTATGCTTATTTCACCTAGTGAGGAATAACGACTCTAAACTTACTCTTAGAAATTTGCTTATCTGAGTGTGAAAAATAAATTCAGGGGCCTTCTATGTCAGTGAAACTTCTAGGGTCCGGTGGTATAGGGCATCTCAATATAGTCTTTCTAAGGTGAAAAAGAAACTGGTGCCTCTAGGCCCTCTTACAAACTAAAAAGGACCTCAATGCCTGGTGGGTCTATTTGTATTTTAAAGGCAACTTACTCCTCCGTGAGTGTGTTGCTCCAACCCATTTACCAAGTGACCCAAAGAGCCGCTCATTTTGAGAGGGGCCCAGAAGAAAACGAAACTATACAGCATGTCTAGGCTGTTATACAAGCAGCTCTGCCACTGGGTCTACATGATGCAGCAGATGCAATAGTGCCTGAAGAGTGAGTGTCAGGTCAGGATGCTATTTGGAGCCTTGGGTAAGCCCTGTTTGTGAGTCACGGTGAAGGCCTTTTAGATTTTGGAGCAAAGCTCTGCCATCATCTGTGGATAACCACTCATTATTGAGCAGCAGCTCTTGGCCCACTATGAGGCCTTGGTAGAGAATTAATGCTTAACCATGGGTCACCAAATTACCATGTGACCTGAGCTGGCCAGAACTGAGGACTATCTGTCGTAGCAAACTAGATAAAGTTGTGTATGGATAGCTGTACTCCATTAATAAATAGAAGTGGTAGATATAGGATTAGGCTGAGGAAGCCCTGAAGACACAGCTAAGTTACGTGGTGCAGTAGCCCACATGCCCATGGTCCCCAAGCCTCCTGGAGCTTCTCTCTCCCTGTCTGTACCTGTGGCTTCATGGGGAATTTCCTATGATCAACTAACAGAGAAGGCGAAGTCTCGGGACTGGCTTACAAATGGTTCTGGAAGGTATGCAGGTACCAGCTGAAAGTGGACCACCAACTTAGCCCTTTCCTGGAATATTTCTGAAGGAAAATCCTCCCAATGAGTAAAAAAAAGTTCAAGTGTGTGCCTGGTTACTTATTTTGTTTACAAAAAAAATTTGACCAGATGTGCAATTGTATACCAATTGATGGTGTGTGGCTAATGATTTGGCTGAATGATCAGTGACTTGGAAGAAACACGAATGGAAATTGGTGACAATGAAATTTGGTTCTGTTGGTAGATAAACATATCTGAATGGGTAAAAAAAAACACATAAAAATAACTGCATTCATGTGAACGCTTTATCAATGGGTGACCTCAAAAAAGGAACATTTTATCAAGGTCTATCCATTTTGTTGTAAATGATCCGATGTCATCATTTCTTATGGCTGAGTAGTATTCCATAGTATATATGTACCATAGCTTTTTAATCCACTCGTCTTCTGACGGACACTTGGGCTGTTTCCAGATCTTCGCTATTGTGAACAACGCTGCCACAAACATGGGGGCGCATTTCTTCTTTTCGAACAGTGCTATGGTGTTCTTAGGGTATATTTCTATAAGTGGGATAGCTGGGTCAAAAGGCAGTTCGACTTCTCTTTGAGGAATCTCCAAACTGTTTTCCACAGTGGCTGCACCAGTCTGCATTCCCACCAGCAGTGCAGAAGGGTTCCCTTTTCTCCACATCCTCTCCAGCACTTATTCTGTGTTGTTTTGCTGATGAGTGCCATTCTGACTCGTGTGAGGTGATATCTCATTGTGGTTTTAATATACAGAGTGAAATAAGTAAATCAGAAAAAAAAACTGAGAACAGCATGATTTCATACATAGGTGGGACATAAAAGTGAGACTATGAGACATGGACAAGAGTGTGGTGGTTACGGGGTGGGGGGAGGGAGGAGAGGGAGGGATAGGGAGGAGGGAAGGGGAACAGGGAAAACCAGATAGAAGGTGACAGAGGACAATTTGACTTTGGGTGATGGGTATGCAACTCAATTGAATGATAAGATAACCTGGAGATGTTTTCATTGTACATATGTACTTTGATTTATTGGTGTCACCCCATTAAAATTAATAATAATAAAAAAGGAACATTTTAATAATCAAGTGGATAGAATGGCTCATTGTATAGATATTAGTCATCCTCTCTTTCTAGTCACCTCTGTCATTGTTCAATATACTAATGAACAAAATAGCCATTGGCAGGGATAAATTGCACATGGGCTCAGCAACATGGACTTTCACTCAACAAGGCAGACCTGGCTTTAGCTACTGTTGAGTGTCCAGTCAAAAGACAGCAGCGACCAATACTGAATCCCTAATATGGCATCTGTGAACTGACTTCCTGAATGTCTTATCCATTGTCATATTATTCCATACAGCATTGTTTCTGATCAAGAAACCCATTTTATGCAAAAGAAGTGCAGCCATGGGCCAATGCTCATGTAATTTACTGTTCTTACCATGTTTCCCATTATCATGGGGAAATCTGGCTTGATAGAACTGTGGAATAGCTTTTTGAAGACTCAGATATAACAGAAGTTAGGTGAAAAAACCTTCCAAGCCTTGTACAAGATTTTCCAGAAGCATGGATATCTTCTGAATTAGCATCCAATATATGGCCCTTCTGGTTTCTTCTATAGCCAGGATTCATGGATCTAGAAATCAAGGGGTAGAAATGGGAATGACACTACTTATTTTACCCTTGTGCACCCCTTAGTGAAACTTTCTTCTTGACTCTGTGACCTTATGTTCTGCTAGGACCATAAGTTTCAACGAGAGAAATGCTTCCACAAGGAGACACAACAGTTACTGCATTGAACTGGAAATTAGGGCTGCTGGCTGCACACTTTGGACTTTCGTGCAACAGAATGAACAGGCAAAGGGCATTATGGTAGTGGCTTGAGGTGCTTGCTTTAGACTACCAGATAGAAGTGGGAATGCTATTCCTCAATGAAGTTAGGGAAGAATATGTCTGGAATACATGATATTTCTCGGGGCATCTCTTAGCATTATGATGCTCTGTGATTAAGGTCAATTGAAGATTAACAATGACTCTATCCAGTTAAGACTCCTAATGGCCCAGACCCTTCAAGATTGAAGGCTTAGGTCACTCCATCAGGTAAAAAACCAGACCCATCAGAATTTCTTGAGGAATATAAAGGGAATACACTGGGTAGTGAAAGAAGGTAACTATAAACACCAATCACGACAATGTAATCAGTTACAGAAGTAAGAACTGTAATTTTAATGAGTATTTCCTTCATATATTGTTATGAATAAGACTGTATATGCATAACACATATGCATATACCTAAACATACATACATATAATATAATATATATATATATATATGTATACACTTATGTAATTAAGAAACAAATATCTTTATTTTCTTCTTGCTCTTATTCTTTTATATTGTAACCTAAAATATATTGACTTTATATTATACTCTTTAAGTTTTATGAATTTTGTGTCATACTATTTTAACTGTGGGATATCCTGGAGAAAGGTAGACAGAACTCAAGGACTTTGCTTTCATGTCTGGGGAAGGGCTAGTGTGTCTTCTGTTGTACAATGATCGTATCATGCTATGTGTAATTTAAATTTTATTATTATTTTTATTTGGAAATTATATATGGTTTAAGTAAATATATATGGGTGTCAAGTTAACAAGGGTGGATTTGTGATGGTTAATTTTATGTGTAAATTGACTGGGCCGTAGGATAAACATTTATTTGGTTAAACATTATTAGGGGGTTTTCTATGATGGTGCTTCTAGAAGAGATTGAAATTTGAATTGGAAGACTTATTGTCCTGCCCAATATAGGTAAGCTTCATACAACCGTTAAAGGCGTGAATAGAACAAAAAGGCTGAGTATAAAATAATTTGCTCTCTTTCTGTCATATTGTCTTAAAGGTGACACATTGTTCTTCTGCCTTGGAGTCACACTTGGATTTGAACTGGAACTATACCATCAGCTATCCTGTGACACTAGCTTAGCAACTAGTATGTTTGTTGGAATATTTCAACCTTCCTAATTATATGAGCCAGCTCCCTACAAAGCTGATGTAATTCTTACTGTTGCTTCTCTTTAAGTAAGCAATATCCTTCTCTGGTTCTTTCAGGATGTTTTATCATCAATAGTCTGCAGTTTGAATATGATAAGCCTAAGTATGTTTTCGAGGGAAGGGAACAATATTTATCTTTCTTTTCTGTGTGGCTTGGTGTCTGGTATTAATTTATGAAAAAATTCTCAGTCATTACTGCTTCAAATATTGCTTCTATCCCTTTCTGTTTTTCCTCTTAAGTTATTTCTGTTAAGCAAAGTTATACCTTTTGTAGTTTCCCCTAGTTCTTGGATATTCTGTTTTAGTTTTTAATATTTTCTCTTTGCTTCTCAGTTATTGAAGTTCCTATTGACATATTCTCAAGGTCTGTAATTCCTGCCTCAGCTGTGTCTAATCTAATGAGCTCATCAAAGGTAGTTTTTATGTCCATTAAGGTGTTTTTAATTTTTACAATTCTTTTTTGTTACTTTTTCTTAGAATTTTCATATTTACGCTTACCCTATCTGTCCTTGCATGATATCTAATTTTTTCATTAGGGCCCTTAGCATATTAGTCATAGATTTTGTTTGTGTGTTTTTTTACTTTAGTTTCTGGTCAGAAAATTCCAACATTCCTGCAGTATCTAACTGGTTCTGATGCTTGTCAAGTCTCCTCAGACTGTGATTTTGGCTTCTGTATGCCCTGTCATTTTTTTGTTGTTGTTGAGAGGTGAACACGAGGTGCCAAGTAAATGTGCTGAAGCAATCAGATCTTCAGTGATGTGGTGGTGAGGTATGGGGACAGGTGGAGCATACTAGAGCTCCGTCGTAGGTAAGCTTAGTCTTTTGGTGATCCTATGTCCTGAAACTGGAAACTTGACAAGTGCCTCTTAGTCTCCCCCTCCCTTTGGGAGGGTTACTGGATGGCCAGAGTGGACTAGTTTTGGGTTTCTTCCCCTATGTGGAAACTTCGAGGGAGATGGGGTTAAGTATACTGCTCACAAAAATTAGGGGATATTGCAAAATGAATACGAAGCTATAAAATATCCCCTAATTTTTGTGAGCAGTGTATTTTTCTTCCCTCACTTGGAAGACTAGAGCTGGCTGGAATTAAGTATTTTCTTTCCACAAGGTAGATTAAACTATGGTAAAATAATTTCTTGTAAGAGTTGGCTATGTTAAAAATAAAGTGCTCTGATATATGTCAAAATGGCCAACTTTTTCCTCCCCTAGTGGAAGCATGATTGGTGGTGGTGGTGGTGGAGTGGGGTCCCTATCATTCATTGGAAAGACCTGGTGGAGCTCCTGGAGATTACACTTCCAAAATCATGGGGGATTTATTGTGACAAGGTCCCCCTAGAGTTTCTGACCATTAGACTTGTTGACACTGAACCTTCAGCAATTTATCAATTAGAGCTCTGTTTTTTCTACCATAGTACTAAAATCCATAAGAGGTTTCCGGCCATGTGTGCCTGCTCTAGTAAGTTCTGATTCTCTTACCTGTCTGTCTCTCTAATTTTTGTTGCAATGGTTTGTTTTGTGACCCCACTTTTCTAAAAGATCTAAGAAAAGTTGTTGATTTTTCCGATTTTACTTATTGTTAGTTTAATGTGACAACTTCTAAGGTCCTTAGATGCTAGGCCAGGAAGTAAAAGTCCTACATTTTTCTTTAAGAAATTTGTATGTACTTTAGATGTCTAAATTTCAAAATCTTTGCTTATTGAAGATGATATAATTAGTTCCACCATTTTTAACAAAATCATAGCAATTAAAAAAGACTATATCATGTATTTTCTATTAAATAGCCCCATTACAAATACTAATGTTAATGTGCATGCTTCTTTAGAGCTCCATTTTCTAATTTAACTATATATGCGCTCCAGGCCATTTCCCAAAAACAGAAAAAAATAAAGACAGAAAGAAAGAAAGAAAGAAAGAAAGAAAGAAAGAAAGAAAGAAAGAAAGAAAGAAAGAAAGAAAGAAAGAAAGAAAAGAGGGAGGGGGAGGGAAGGTAGGAAGGAAGGAAGGAAAAAAGGAAAGAAGGAAGGAAGGAAGGAAGGAAGGAAGGAAGGAAAGAAAGGAGGGAGGGAGGGAGGCAGGGAGGGAAGGGGAAAGGGGGGAGGGAAAAAGGAAAGAAAGAGAGAGAGAGAAAGGAAAGAAGGAAAGAAAGAAAGAAAGAAAGAAAGAAAGAAAGAAAGAAAGAAAGAAAGAAAAGAGGGAGGGGGAGGGAAGGTAGGAAGGAAGGAAGGAAAAAAGGAAGGAAGGAAGGAAGGAAGGGGGGAGGGAAAAAGGAAAGAAAGAGAGAGAGAAAAAAGGAAAGAATGAAAGAAAGAAAAAAGAAAGAAAGAAAGAGAGAAAGAAAAGCTTAATTCAATATATTATATTTAAGTATTGGTATGCATGTTCATACTAAGGCTAAAGATTTTTTTTTAAGTGAGAGGAGAGGAGATAGTGAGACAGACTGCTGCCTGTACCCCAACTGAGATTCACCCTACCAAAGCTGAAATCAAC
Organism: Rhynchonycteris naso; assembly: GCA_037038555.1. NCBI lineage: Eukaryota > Metazoa > Chordata > Mammalia > Chiroptera > Emballonuridae > Rhynchonycteris > Rhynchonycteris naso. Next base: position 95,561,439 of record CM073002.1, read on the forward strand.
TGAACTAACCTCAGTTCCCCAGGGCCAACACTGACCAACTGACTGCAGGAGAAGAGGGAAGAATGGGGGGAGGAAGGGAAAGAAGTAGATAATTGCTTCATCTGTGTGCCCTGACTAGGAATCAAACCCGAGACTTCCATATGCTAGCCAATACTCTAGACACTGAGCAAACTGGCCAGGGCCTAAATATTTTTTTCCATCTCAGTGTAGTAACCATTATTCGGAATAGGAAACCATAAACTTATTTTGGCAGGACTCAATTTCCTTTAACATGTTTTATTCTTTACATAAAATATTAGAGCACAGAAAGGTGAGAAAATGCTCAGAACATCAAACAAAACACCAATACCCTCTGGTCAATTTCACTTAAATGGTGGGAGAAAAATATTCTGCTATCAATTTTGGTTCACCTGTTTCTCATTCAAGTATATAGCAGCATTTTATTCCATAATTTAAAGAGGCAATTAGAGTATTATAATAGCATAATTATAATCTCTATCATTCAATTCTTATTTAATGACTGAACTAGATATGATTTCATAACCAGTCTGCTTATGATTTTGGAATAGAATCCTAATTTGAGCTACCTCAAAATTAGAATGCCTGTTATTAATAGTATTTATGGTTAAATTAAAATTTTTAATAACAGAAAGTCAGGGAGCATGGCAAAGCTTGTTGTTAATAGTTGTCTGGTTTTGATGGAAGGAGGGACTATTATGTAGAATCATCATGCCATGGTGAAATATCACCATTTGTAATCTTATGACAGGGAATTAATTAACAAAGCAATATTAGATCTTGATCAAACACCTTTGTAGAGCTGAGTTTGACTGTCATTAACATAGCATAATTAAAATTACATCTATAACCAAAACTGACATGAAGTTTGAAATAAGTTAGCAGAAGGTATTATTTTACTTAAGCAAGGAAAACCAATATTGTTGATTAAGCTTTTTACATACAATAGGAGCGTTTGATGGTAAACCACTTTCTTTACCTCCTTTTAAAACATTTTCCTTACAAAGCACAGTGAAGTGGTACTGTCAGTAATTAAATCACTTACTGTTGGATGTTGTCAGCTACATCTCTAAGCTGGGGTGAAATAAAACTTGATTTGTGAATTGAATTTTCTCAAATTTAGCTTCTATTAAACCATATTCTGCTCAATAAATTAACTTAAATAATAATTTAAAATAACCTAGACAAATCTTCTAAATCACCCAGCATCTAACTGTATACCTTTAAAGAAAGATACAACTCTAAGAAGCTTGAATGTATTTGTTACCTTCAGAATGGAAAACATGTGTATGTAGTCTTGTTTCTTTACTCGTAAAAATCATGGTTTTATAAGGTGAGAACGATGATAAATGTTTTCATTATTTAATGCAATATAATACTCGAAGACTGACATTTTAATCTTTAGCAAGAGATTTTAGGCAATAAGTACCAAGAAACATCAATAAAAAAATATAATTTGTAACATCTATTTAAAAAATGTTTGTTTGTTTTTTTCCAAAATTGAGCTAACCCAGAAACAGCCACTATGACATTTTCACAGTTCATTAAAAGTAGCATTTCTTAACCACTTCGCTTTGATCCCTTCATTAATCATTAAGGTTTTACTTAGACCCTGATCACCCTTTCTCTCTTTATATGTATATTTGCTATAATTGACACATCTGTCAACTTATAACATTAGAAATAAGAAAAAAAAAGATATTTACTTAAGAAAATCAATTATTTAATTATTTTAAACTGGACAAAATCAGTAATAAGAAGTGGGAAGATTTATAATATTTGAAAGTATAGAATGAGAAGATCTCTGATACTTCATTTAATCTGAATATAAAGTATTTTATAATTGGAGTGTGAAAAGCACCATAGATCTATAGAGTAAGCTTAATTCGTATTTTTCCTTAAGCAAAATAATGTCTCCCCCTAGTTCAATTTTAGGAAAAAAAAAAAAGCTTTCTTTGTGTTTCCTTCTTTTTTTTTAAATAGAATTCTCTCATCTTTCATTTCTTTTGAAAGACTGTGAGAGAAGGCTACTTTAAAGGCATCTCATTTCTTTTTATTTTTTTATTTAATTAATTGTGTTTGCATAGATTCTAGGGTAACCCCAACTGCATCCCCCTCCCCCATATTACCCTCCACATCTCCTTTGTCCCCCTCCCTACAGCCCCCTCCCCCCTTCCCTTCAGGTTTATCCCGTCCTATCCTCCCCTTTCCCTCTGTCCTCTTTTCCTCTGGTCCCTTTGATCCCTCCTCTGTCTCAGTTCCTTTCCTCAGTTCTCAAGGTTCCTTGGATTCCTCAAATGAGTGAGGTCACATAATATTTTTCTTTTTCTGCCTGGCTTATTTCGCTCAATATAATAGTTTCCAGGTCCCTCCATATTGCTGCAAAAGGTAATATTTCCTTCTTTTTCATGGCACCATAGTATTCCATTGTATATATGTACCAAAGCTTTTTAATCTACTTGTCCACTGATGGACACTTGGACTGTTTCCAGCTCTTTGCTATTGTGAACAATGCTGCCATGAATATGGGGGTGCATTTATTTTCAGTCGGTGATATGGTGTCCTTGGGATATATTCCTATAAGTGGGATAGCTGGGTCAAAGGACAGTTCCATTTCTAATTTTTTGAGGAATCTCCATACTGTTTTCCACAGTGGCTGCACCAGTCTCCATTCCCATCAGCAGTGCAGGAGGGTTCCCCTTTCTCCACATCCTCGCCAGCACTAATTCTGTGTTGTTTTGTTAATGAGCACCATTCTGACTTGTGTGAGGTAGTATCTCATTGTGGTTTTAATTTGCATTTCTCTAATGATTAGTGATGTTGAGCATTTTTTCATATGCTTATTGGCCATCTGTATGTCCTCTTTGGATAACTGTCTATTCGTTTCTTGTGCCCATTTTTTGATTGGATTGTTTGTCTTTGTGGTGTTGAGTTTTACAAGTTCTTTATAAATTTTGCTTATTAACCCTTTATCAGATATGTTTTCGAATATGTTCTCCCATTGTGAGGTTTGTCTTTTTATTCTGTTCTTATTGTCTTTAGCTGTGCAAAACTTTTTAGTTTGATATTGTCCCGTTTGTTTATCCTGTCTTTTATTTCATTGGCCTGTGGGGATAAATCAGCAAATATATTGCTTCGATTGATGTCAGAGAGTTTACTGTCTATGTTTTCTTCTAGAATGCTTATGGTTTCAAGGCTTACATTTAAGTCCTTTATCCATTTTGAGTTTATTTTTGTGCATGGTGTAAGTTGGTGGTCTAGTTTCATTTTTTTTGCAGGTAGCTGTCCAGTTTTCCCAACACCATTTGTTAAATAGACTGTCTTTACTCCACAGTATGCTCTTACCTCCTTTGTCAAATATCAATTGTCCATAAAGGTGTGAGTTTATTTCTGGGTTCTCTGTTCTGTTCCATTGATCTATATGCCTGTTCTTAAGGCATATCATTTCTTATAAAATAAAGTCCAAATCCTCAGCTTGGCTCCAACAAGCCAGTGTGTTCTGGCCCCTCCTACCTCTCCCTCTCTAATGTCAAGCACTGTCTGCATCAGCCATGATGCCTCTTTTTCTTTACCAAACAAATCACTTTTTCATTAAGGAACTACTTACTTGTTCTTTCTTTTGCTTGGAATGTTTCATTTTTCTGGCTTTCATTGTTGTTGTTGTTTTATCATTAATCAGCCCAAATATTACCTCCTTATTTATGCCTTCCTTGGCCACCCAATCTAAAGTAACTCCCAGATTGACTTTTCTTCACATCCCCTGTTTTATTTTCTTCACAAAAATGTTTTTAATATCTAAAATTATCTTACTTATGTACTGCTCCCCTCTGCAGTGTCTGTCAACCCCCAGTTAAGTGTCATGAAGGCCAAGACTTCGTCCCCTCTTGCACAGCATTAAAACAGTACCTGGCACAAAGTACATGCCCCATAAATATTTTTCAATAATTGGATGCAGAAAATTATTAATTAAGACTGGTCTTGATACACATATTTCTGGGTTCTTAACTATCCCCAAATTTGATGGTTCATTTTCTATAGCTTTATACTACTTGAAATAAGAATGATAATAATATTTCAGTAACAGACACTGGTTTCAAAGTATGAATTTAGAGTTTCTCTCATTCAAATTTGGCCTTTGGTGACTCAGAAGACATGATGGCAAATATGTGTATAAAACCACTAATCTATATGATAAAAAAAATACCTTCTAAATTTTAATGAAATCTTAATTTATTTGGAGAAAATAGAACTGTAAGAAATCTACCACTTATTTTGCACATAATATATAAATTATATGTTTAAAAATTATTTCATATAAGAATTGAAGGAAAAATATAACCTAATGGTCAATTAAGCTAGAAATATTATAAAATGATTTATAAAACTCAGTGAAACTTTTTTAAAATCTGTATTTTACTTAACATCAAATGAGCTATTTTTTTTTATTCCATGAGAGTTTATTTAAATCAATAAACAGTTAGAATGTATATGAAAAAAATGGTGAAGCTAGTAGGGAAATTTAACAGCAGAATATGAATAAAATTTGTTACAGCACTTTCAGATCACAATACCAGCTACAAGCAAGTTATCATTGTCTTATAAAATATTTACATGTTTGACACTAGAGTAAAATGTGCTTCTTAGTGTTTGTTATTCTACTTAGGTTATAATTCAGATTGTAACCAAAGGAATAATTCATTTGCCAAAGTTAAAGATTTGTTCCTGGATATATGGTCCTTATAACAAAATATTTTCAGAGCAATGATTTATTGCCTTGTCTTCTTATATAAAGATTTTACATTTTGAAAAGAAGGGTTCACTAGAGAACTAAGTAGGATTAGAAATAGCTGCAAAAATATTTTTCTAGCTCTATGTTTCTACATATTGTCAAAACCAGACATAAGAACACTTCCATGCATATAAAACCCAATTTGGTAATTTTTATAACCAAGGCTGTGAAGATATTGAGTTCTGTGCTTTCATATCTGAACTCCTAAAGATATTTCAGTCTCCCTTTAAAAATTTTTCCCAAAGTTGTGCTACTTAAGTTTGAAACAAAATATTAAATTTTCTTAGAGTAATGGAAACACATGAAATGCCAGAAGAAATATGGGATGGTGTGGATTATGATCAGGGGAGAAAGAGTGAAAATTGTAGAAGGTAGAAGGAAGTTATTACAGTAGTGAGGAAATAAACATACCAGCTGACAGAAACTTTGAGAAATGACTGCAGTTTCCATGTTATAATGATGATAACGATGATGATAATAATGATAATGTCCTCTTTGACAATCTTGAGTTTATTGATTAGAGAAAGTGGTTATGAACTACTGAGGCCTTTGTTCCTCACCTTGCAATGTCCACACGATGGTTCTCCTCACTAGGAGTTCTTTAAATGGACACCTATTTGCTTATATATTCATTCATACAACAAATATTTATTGAGATTATGTGCTAGGAGCTTGGCTAAATGCTGGAGATGAAGTTGTAAGCAACATAGATAAAAACTGCCCCTTATGCATTGGATGTGATGAACTATAAACTAAGGAACACATGAAATACACCGAATAGTTATAGATCAGAAGAATGTCTGAAGGCTGTCAAAAGGTAGATGTAATACACAGTCATCCAGAGTGAACTATTCTAAAGCTGTTGATCCAACCTGAACAAGCTGTGGGCAGTGGATAAAGTGTCAGCCAGGGACAAAGAAGGCCCATATTTGAAACTCTGAGGTTTCCGGCTTGAGTGTGGGGTCACTGGCTTGAGTGTGGGATCATAGACAGGACCCCATGGTCACTGGCTTAATTGAGTCCAAAGGTCACTGGCTTGAAGCCCAAGGTTTCAGGCTTGAGCCCAAGGTCACTGGTTTGAGCAAGGGGTCACTGGCTTAACCGGAGCAGCCAGTCAAGGCACATATGAGAAAGAAATCAATGAACAACTAAAGTGCTGCAATGAAGAACTGATGCTTCTCATCTCTTCCTTCTTATCTGTCCCTCTTGCAAAACAAAACAAAACAAAACAGTTCTTAATCCAGAAAGGCTTTCCTGAGGAAATGATTTGATATCTTTTGATATAATTTCAATAAGTTCAGAATGACCCTACCATACAGTGTGCTAAAGAGAGAAAAAGATAAAAACAAAAATTATTTTATCAAGCAGAGAAAATAATAAACTTAGAAAACATGTTCTGTACCTTTGAGAAACAGCACAACAAAGGTCTAAGTGGCTGAAGTCTGGTCGTTAAAGAGGAACAGGGAGCAAGATGAGATGGGAGAGAAAGTCGATCAGAAAAATCAAATCACAGATTTTTGGAATTTATTGTGCCTGCAGTTAAACTTTAGAATAAAGCATGATGCAACATGCTTTCTATATTTAAAAGATCACTCTGACATCTCTATAGAGAATGAAAGGCAAGTGAACAAATACGTAGGCAGTGAGACCAGATAGAAGGTAAATACAACAAACAAACAAACAAAAACAAGGAGAGAAGATATTTAGAATGCAACTGTGGAAATGGAATGATACAGACTTATAAATGTAAGATAGTAGGACTTTCTAATACAGACTTACAAATGTTAGATAGTAGATAGTACAAGAAGAAAATAATCAAGACTTCAGTAACAATTTTCGAGATGGGAAAGATTGGGATAAAAAAGAAAATTCTTGTTGTTAAATGTGTGAGGAAAAACACAAAAGCTTTCCACTTTGGATCCTGTAGGATTTTGACATTGCTAGTTGTTCCCTGTTTTTTAACCTTTTTATTCTAAATTAATAGAACCCCAATTTTTAGTTTTGCATGTGGCCACCAGAAAGAAAAACTACATTTCCAAATCTCATTAAAGATGCAGCCATGTAACTTAGAATGTAAGTATAAGCATGAAAGCACAACTTTGCGAATTACCTTAAATGGAAGAAATACATTCTTCGGATTTCTTTATCCCTTTCCTTCTAACTTGGGCAGCGGCAGACTGAAGACTGTCAAACACATTGACCATTCTCTCATCAAGCAGAAGGCTCTATTTCTCTCCTCTTGTGTCTGTGTTATACTTCAAATAACTCCTAAGCGATGCTGATTACCCTGTCTCTTGGACCATACCTTGAGTAGCAAGGATATAATGATCATTACTGTCATCATCTGTGACCTTCAAAAGGGAAATGTGTTAGCAGTGCTGGGGAAGAATTAACACTGAAATGCATTACGGAATAGATAGAAGGTGAGCAAGCGTCAATGAACCATAAATCCTTGGTCTCAGTTTTAACAGAGACGTCTGAGAGTGAGAGGCTGAAGTGCCCAGAGGAGATACAGGGCCATGGAGCTGGTTAAGATATGGCCTATGGTGAGAAATGCTTCTATTATAAGGCAGACAATCCAATGGAGGAAACCATATTGATGAAACAGGGAAACCAGAAGGAAATGGAAGAAATACAGTCTTGAAAGCCATTAAAGCTTAGAAGAGAAAGTCCTTCTATAGATACAGGAGGCCAAACTGAAAAGGTGGATTTTAGTTTCAGCAGCGGGAACTGAAGGAGGCATGTGGCTCGCTGTGGCTCGCACAGGCTATGCCTGTGGTAACATTAGAGGAACCTTATCATCTGCAACATGAGGATACATTCCTTGTGCTCTGCGCACTGACTCTCCTTTTTGTCTACTGTTCTACATTATTACTTATATATTTCATGTAACTAACCTTGAAAATAATATATGTTTTTCTTTTAAGGATATATTGTTAATTAAAAAAAGACAAAAGAATATTTATACATACATATATATATATATGTTATATAAATAGACATGTACTTATATGAAAAGAAGGGTAAATTAAAAAGTGCACATGTATCTCATGTATATCCATTCTAACCAAAAATGCAAGAAGAGTAAATTCAAAAACTATAAAATTATCACTGACAAGATGTATTTGAGGGAAAAGGAAAAAAGAGAGGAAGTCACACTTTTCTAAATGTACCTTTTTGCATAGGGTTGACTCAGAATCATGTTAATATGTTACATATTGAAAAATCAAAAATAAGTCAACAACGAGAGGGAAAAAAGAACTAAAAATCAAACAAATTAACTTTACTGTATTTCAAACATATAATCCCATCAAAGAGACAAAATAAGATCAAAAGCAAACAAAACACAACAAAAAGTTAAATCAATGTAACAATTCAGCATAGCATGTGACTACATATCCTCAATCCAGGGGATTCAGGAAGAAGTGCAAACAAATCTCCAAGTCTTTTAGTAGAACTCCTTTTGTAGTGGTATGAATAAAGCAGTTCTTAAATTATTCTAGGTGACTTGTAGGTTTGAGCAAATGAATAAGTGTTTTGATATTGCTGGGAGCTGGAATACTTACGATGAATGAGAAAAAAACTGTAAATATGACAGGGGGCCAGGGATAGAAAGAAGAACCAGGGTGAGAGAGGGAATGCAGTTGAAAGTAAAAGTATGAATTTATATTGTAAATATGAGTTCTATTGCAAAGGCCAAGAAGCAAAGGCACTCCAATGACAATGAGCATATGTGGAACACACACAACTCCATTACGCTCTTCATGAAAAATTAAACAGCAATACACAAAGATTTTACTAATTCATGGTATAGAATAAGGTAAATTAAGAATAGTCTAGCCTGACCAGGCAGTGGCACAGTGGATAGAGCATCGGACTGGGATGCGGAAGACCCAGGTTAGAGACCCCAAGGTCGACAGATTGAGCGCGGGCCCATTTGGGTTGAGAAAAAAGCTCGCCAGCTTGGACCCAAGGTCGCTGGCTCCAGCAAGGGGTTGCTCTGTCTGCTGAAGGCCCACAGTCAAGGCACATATTAGAAAGCAATCAATGAACAACTAGGGTATCACAATGAAAAACTGATAATTGATGCTTCTTATCTCTCTCCATTCCTGTCTGTCTGTCCCTATCTATCCCTCTCTCTGAGTCTCTCTCTGTCCCTGTAAAAAAAAAAAAAAAAAAAAAAAAAAAAAAGAATAGTCTACAATAATTTGTTATTCCAGAGAGCAAAAATGTGCAGAAAGAAATAATGGAAACATGGTAACTTGATACCTTTATCCAGCTTGAAGGCAACCCCATTAGCCATGTTTGGAACAAGATAGCCAAGCAAGAAGAATAATGAATTATAAACTACTAAGAAAACAATGGAAACAATTGGATCCATACTGATATTTAATCAATCAATAACTAACTAAATAAAAAAAAAAGAAATAAAAAGAGAGAACTCTCCCATGAAATAGAATGCCAATCAATAAAGGTAGAGCAAAGACAGGAGTTAAAAAACTATCATTCTGATGTCATCATTAAAATTATTATTTTCAGTTAGTCTGAAGGAGGATTTTGACAAGGACCAGAATTTTGTCTCAGTTGTCTCAATAAATCTTATAGTGTCTAGTGTCTCTCTACAGGTTGCTTATAGATACAAAAGGAAAAAAAAGAAAGATACAAAAGGAAACATGGTAACTACAGTGGAGACAGGACTTTGATCCATTGATCCAAACTGCCATGGCCTCTGAGGGAGGGACAGACAAACACGGACCCCCTAATATGCCACCTTGAAGAGGACACTATATAGAATTCAAACCTGGGATATATAATCTAAATGTAAATATGAGAAAAGCTCTGACAAACCCTTAAAACACATTATTAAAAAGAAAAGAAATGGTGGGTCTATAGTCTTCAAAAATGTTACTGTCATGGAAGACAACAACCAAGGAAATGTTTCAGATGGAAGGAGGTTCCAGAGCATGACAGCTGAGTGCAGTGTGTGATTTCAGACTGGATCTTGGACTGGAAGGGCGGAACGAATGTAAAGAACATTAGTGATCAGTTGAAACATGTACAGTAAGCAGTGTTGCTCAAGAAGATTTTGGGGTTGTAATAGAGACTAAAAGCATTTATTTGAGCAAATAGGGTTTCAGTCCAGGAGGCAGAGATTCAGGTAGCAACCCACACGGGGCTCAGAAGAGAACAAAGAAAGGCAGGGTTTGCAAAGGCAAAAACCACAAGTGCAATTCCCATGTAGGTTCTCCATGCAGATGAAGGCATACTGCCTAGCTTAACACAGATTGGTTAGCTCCCAATATGCAAACGAGAGAGGCAATCACACAGGGAGGAAGCAGAGTCCGTAAGTGTCCACATAGCGGTTGTTCTGGATGTGTTCAGCTGATAGCTGAGCTGAGTTTAGCAACAGATTAGCAATTTAAAAGCAGCACTGAGAACTGAGGCTCAATATGTCCATAAACCCAACTTCCTTATTAGCCCCCTGACTCTATTTCAAATGACTCTCTTAGCAATGCTTATTCAATTTATTTTCTCCCTTATCAGTAGATTGCATAGAGATTGCAATAATATCAAATTCTCTAAGGTTTTCACTATACAGTGGTTATAAAAGATTATTCTTATTTTTAAGACCTACACCCTCAGCATTTAAGAGTGAAAAGTTGAAAGAAGTTATGTGTAGATATACAGTGCTGAAGCAACTAAGGCAAAATATCAATAATTGATGAGTGTGGGTAAATGTCATATAACATTTTTTCTTACTATCTTGAATTTTTTTCTGTATGTTTAAAATTATTTCCAAGTAAATAGTAAGAAATATGATATCACTATTTTAGAAACAAGAAGTTTGTCATTTACTACAGGTACATCAGAGCAGATATCCAAACACTTGTGAATTGAACAAATGAATGGATGAGTTAAAAAAAAATAGTGTATAATGTCCCCCGATGTCAATGCTTTTTTTATACATTTTATAGCTAATTTACCTTCTCCACATGCTGCAGATGTAGCACACTTTCATACAAGAACAAGAAACTAGACTGTTCTTCATTTGGAATAATTGCAAGACAGAAAATAGAAATAATGCCAATTACAGAAAGAAAAATATTTTTGAGGAGGTTACTAAAAACATACTACAATTTAGAGAAACATATATCAATATTACTGTGACATTTCTAATGCTTCCCAAGCACACATGATTAGGTTAGTTATTTTAAGGCATGAAATATATGTTTAACTTTTTAGAAGCTGTCACTCTAAGTCTCCTGTTGTCTTGACCCTAACACACCAAATTAATCAATGAAAAATATTTTATCCTGATTTCTTAAAGCAGAAAGTATTATAAACTTCAAGAGGTATAAATTCTACCATCAAAGTCGTGTTAATGATAAGGGTGTCGGAGAATTCTTCCTGGGTACTAAATTCAGTTAGAGGTAGTTGCAATTCAATATCCAGGGAAATTATAAGAACAAAAATTTCATTGGTATGTCATTATCCTTTTATCTTGCAGTTACATTGTTTTTCCAGACAACGCAGCAATATGTAAACGGTCAACATTTCAGAAAGTTTCCCTTCTTCTTCCTAATTATTTCCCCTCCTTCAAAAATAAATTCTGGGAGATCATCTGCTTTTAATTATGAGTGAATAGATATATAACCTCTTATTTAAAAAATAAACCCATGTTATTGCAATTATGTTATTACTATTTATAAATTCCAAACAAATGAGGCATATTGAACACCACCTGTAGATGTTATATTTTTGAAGTCAGATGTAATCTGTGAGTTACATAGTCAACCTCTGATAATACATAACAAGCTAGTTTTTCTTTAATTCATGTTTTGAGATGAATATTCTAGCATTTTTCTATAGCTTTACTGCTCTTGTCCTGTATCTTAAAATTAGAAGTTTGGACATACTGGAAAGATTTTGCATATTTTAAATAATGATATTCTGCTGCTAGGTCTTTCCATATTAGGTGTTCATGGAGCCTTTGGTGACTAAAAATTAAACAAAGATGAAATACCTACTTTAATCTTATGCACCATCTCATTCTGTTGAGATGAAAAAATGTTGAGCTGGTTAAAGGGGCAAAGGTTAATCCCAGAGGTCTGGCTCACAAAGCATGCTCAAGCCTTGGTAACCAGGATGGGTACCGGTGAAAAACTAAGTATGTTTTTGAAATAAATGTAAAGAAAATTTCTTAGGATATCATGAGAACAATCTTTTTAACAAAATAAATTTAAATCTGCCAAAATACCTGTCCCAAAGTATAATAGAATGATATCGATGGCATTCTGAGCTCTATTGTTTATGTGGAAAGTGTGGGAATTAATATTTATTAAGCATATATTGTGTGCCAGAACAGTGAAAAAAAATTCAGTATTGTTTCCTTTATTCATCCCAACCAAACTTAAGATATATCTTTTTGCCCTGGCTAGATAGCCCGGTTGGTTTTTGCACTGTCCTAATATACTAAGATGTGGGTTTGATCCTTGGTCAGGGCACATACAGGTATAGATCATTGTTTCTGTCTCTCTATTCCTTCCTCTCACTCTAAAATCAATACATACTTTTTAAAGGTATATATTATTTTTCATTTTATACACATGGACATTTTACTTTAAGAGTTAAATTAATGTATGATCTCACACAACTTAGAAGTGGCCAAACTAAAATGTGTAGTTTGTTTCTTGTTAAGCTTTGGAGTGTCAAGAAAACTGGACTCACTTCTAAACGTGGTTGTGCCTCTCCAAGCCCAGCTGACCCATGGAATGGTCTTCCCTGACATCAGTGTTAGCAAAATTAGAGTATGAACTCATTTCAATCTAGTTCCAAATTCCATGCATGTTAAGTCCATAAATGTTTCATCCTAGAATAAGGGTCAGCAAAGTCTTACTTTTGTTAAACCAAGTGTCCTGTCTGAGACAAGTGGTGGCATAAGCATTTCAGGAGCTTGTAAATATGAGGACTTGTCGTATCCCTTGCTCACTGGAGTCCCGGGCGGATCAGCTGGAAAGAGCAATATTCCAGAAGCTTCAGTAACCAATTGGCTGTCTTTGCCGATGAATCATTCTCCTGAAGGGACTATATAGTGAGAGTTAATTCAAATACAGATACAGAAATAGAGACCAGGTGTCCCTAAAGTAAAAAGTTTGGGAGGTTAATGTAGCAACCATAAAGTTGTACCTCTACTTGATTTGAGCAGCAGTGAATTGTAGCATCCGATTTACTGGAGTGGAAGACCTGAACCTGGCTTGAAGTGTAACTGGTGTTGTATTATCACTATTGTTACTACTCATTGTGAGTTATGTCTCCAAATGCCCATTCCAGTTCTAACCCCAGGACTTGTAAATGTGACCTTGTTTCAAAATTGAGTTTTTGTAGATGTAATCAAGTTAAGATGAGATCATGTGAGATTGACCTAGGCCTAAAAAGGAAAAGAAAAAAAAAAGGTATGGAATGTATAGTCACTGAAAGTTTTAGCGTAGAGATGACCAAAATTCTGAATTCATATATTGTTCATATAAGTCTATAAGGAATCTTCAGTACATACAGTGTATGTTTGTTTCTAAAGAAGTACTCTCCTTACAGTAGTAAGTCTGGAAAGTAAAGGGAAATTTGCACACATCCATAGGACTGCCAAGCCCCGGAATACAGGAAGTGGCGGGGAAGAATTCTTTCCTTTGAGCCTTCAAGGGGCGCACTGCTCTTGCAGATACTTGGAATTCAGATCTCTAACCTCCAGAACTGGGAGCCAATAGATTTTTTGTTGTCTTAAGCTGACCAGTTTGTGGTACTTCATTACGGCACAGTGCCTTGCACAGACTTAGAGGTAAGTACCTATTTCCCAGAAAATTCCCAGGCTATACTAGAATAGAGACAGTGGGTAAAATTATTTTACTTCCATAACCTCTCTTTGCCTTAAAACAAGTTCTCTCTCCCAGATGAGCTTACGCGTTTTCCTCTTTCACTCTCGAGAAAGGGTTCATTTTAATTCTGTAGCCGCCAGCCGGAGGGCAAATCTGCTACTCAAAATAGTTGTCCTGCCTTCGTTTTCCATAAGCAAAATGAAATATTTATTGATATAGAGCGACACTCTAAAAATCTGAGACAAAGGATTGCATATGATGTCAAAATTACGTAATGTCCTTAGGAAAGTTCGCCCATTCTCTTGTTTGGTGCTTTGGATTAATACAATAATATGAACAGTGAGTATTTTTAAAAATTAACATGTGCCCAGGTTGGATGGGTCAGTTGATTAGAGCATCATGTGGAAGCACAGAGATTGCTGGTTTAATCCTCATCAGGGGATTGCTTTCTCCTTTCTCTCTCTCAAATCAATAAAATAAACATTAAAAAAACATTAACACATGATGCTTGCTTATGTCCAAATATCTTATAGAAAATTTCATAAAATACATCTTTGTTTTTGTGGGTTTTTTTTTTTATCACAGTCCTCTTACCATAATCATGTCAAAAACAGAAGAGCTGGGTTGGACTGGGAAAAATCTTAGAGATGAACACCAAGGTGCATTTTTTGTGTATCATCTTCACCTCAATGAATACTTCATGTTCTTGTTAAATATCTTTAGTAAAGCATTCCTCAGAGATGTGTTGGTTGGGTTTCCCCAAGGTCTAACTACATGCAGTCTCAAATCAGCTACAACATATATTTATTGAGGGAGAAATTTATTTTAAGGAATTGTCTCATGAGATAGTGAAGGCTTATTAAATCCAAAATGTGCAGGACAGATCAGCAGGCTAGAGACTCAGGAAAGAGCTACAGTAAGATTCTGAAGGCATTCTGCTGGCAGAATTTCTTTCTGCTCAAGGGAAGTCAGTCTTTGTTCTATTAATGCCTTCACCTGATTGGGTAAGGCCCACCCATGTTATGGAGTGTAATCAGGTTTACTCAGTGTCTGCTTATTTAAATGTTAACCTCACCCAAAAAAACTCCTTCACAGAAACTTTCAGAATAATTTTTAATGAATTATTTGGGCACCATGTCCCAGCTAAGTGATAACATAAGATTAACCATCACACCATCTACTGCAAATAGTTGCCTTCTGATTGTCACCAATGTATCTATTTATCAAAAGTGTTTTTAAAACACGCAATAGTCTGCCTGAACAGGCGGTTGCACAGTGGATAGAGCATCGAACTGGGATATGGAAGACCCAGGTTTGAGACCCCGAGGTCACCAGTTGAGCGCGGGCTTACCTGGTTTGAGCAAGGCTCACCAGCTTGAGCCCAAGGTGGCTGAATCGAGCAAGAGGTCTCTCGGTCAGCTGTAGCCTCCTGGTCAAGGCACATATGAGAAATCAATCAATGAACTAAGGAGTCGTAATGAAGAATTGATGTTTCTCATCTCTCTCCCTTCCTGTTTGTCCCTATCTCTCTCTCTCTCTCTCTCTCACTGACTCTCTCTGTCTATACCACAAAAATAAATAAATAAATAAATATGCAATAGTCAATGTTTCTCTGGGATAAAACCAAGATAAGTCAAAAAGAAAAAAGAAAAAAATATATGCCTTGTAAGTAATTTAAATCCTAGTTCTGATGTTCTATAAGTAATTTACCTCCATCAAATTAGTTATTTGAGCCATGCTTTTTCACCTGTAAAATGAGATAGATCTTTCTACTAATTCACATTTCATTGATTTGCACTTGAGAAAAGCAGATTGAATCACTAGTTTTCTACTGTCTTTAAGTTTAAAAACATTGTGTCCAAGTTCTTACTCGTTTGTTATTTTGTTTTCAATTTGTATTTCATGGTACCTGACAATTTCAGCTATATTATCTCTTTCCAGATCCATTAGACAGAGGACATTTTTTAAGAAAAATACATGAAATCCTCCATTAGTCATATCTCTTTCCCTCCTGTTTATTTTTCTCACTATTTAAGTTTTAAATATGGGAGAATTCTAAAAGGAAAAAATAAAATAGCAATTGCCTATAATAGTCTTAAAAGTATAAATAAATTTTAAAATTTAATGAAAAATGGAAATTTTCTTTCTCAGTAAGTTAAACTTCAACAATTATTGATTTTTAAAAAAATTTTATAATGAAGAGTAAACAGAAGTATAAAGATTAAAAGGAGGAAAGACTTTCTTGAGATTTGTTCAATTTCATTTTGACTATTTTGTTTCTGCTTGTCTTTCAACTGTTTCTGAAGGCGACCAGTTATCCCCTAGGGAAGCTGAACTAAAGGAAACTTCCAATCACATTCTTTGATTAGAAGTAGCCCTTGAACTTCAAGACACAAGTTTAGGTTGTTTGCTATTTCATTTTCCCCAAACAGTTTTACATCTCACACTGTGGTTACTCTTTTGGTGAGAACTTTAGCAATGTGTATATAGAATATTTTAAAACATAAAATAAAATCTTTAGAGTAATAATTATAGTGCCATAATTCCTCAAACTATTGACAGTGCTGGCACTGTCAATAGTTTGAGGAATTATAACTAGGAGAGAACAAAATGGATTTTTGATTGCTTACTGAGTGGAAAATACATTTTTAAAGAAAATTTTATTCATTCTACCAGGGGTATTAAGGAAGAATAGATATTATAGTAGGAGAAAAAAAGTACATTTGCTCAGTACTTGTTTTTCATAATTAAAAATGTAGCTATAATTAGAAATGGCAGTCTTTAAAATTTTCAACTATAACATATTCATAAGTTAATTATATTTATACAGTCCAAAAATACAAAAGATGATGCTTGCTTATGTCTTCATATAAAGCATTTAGATAGATATGTGTGGTATGATAGACACATACATGATATTATATTGCATATACAATATGTTAAATATATATATATATATATATATATATATATATATATATATATATATCATATTTCTCTCAAATGAAAAAAAATTGTTTTTCTCTCTCAGCCAAACTTTATCACTCTTAGGTTTTTCAATCACATATCCTGTACAGGCAGAAAATAATCAACAGTTTCACTCCAGAATGTGTGCAAATGTTTTTATACAGCTCTGTTTTCAACAATAATGACCTCAGCACAAGGCGTTTCCAGCAGAATTAATGGCTGTGGCTAATGGCCCAATGCGAAGCCAGCCAGTCATGAATCCCTGAGAAAGGCCCTGTGCTTTGATCATTATCGCTTCATTACAACATGAACATAATTAGCAGCGATTACAGTGGGAACGATGGGAAAGGGTAGGCTTTAACAATTAACTCTTTCAGGCTCGATATTGCTGCAAATTTCACTGCTTCCATTTAATTTACTATAAATAATCTTGTAACCAAAAGAATTGATACAAATGACACCGAACCATAATGTGATTCTGAGTGGCCAACACTCCGATAGAAATTAAAGATGCGCCTGGCTAAGCACGGGGAGTGCAATGAGCCTGCGCAAATAAAACACCAAGCACGTCAACCCGAACTAAGAATTTTGAAAGATGGATTTATCGCAAGTGCAGAAAAGGAAGAAAAAAAAAAAAACATACAAAAGATTTTAAAATATTTTAGAATAGATTTCACTTCTGCATAAATTTTATTAAAATTTGGAGGGAAAAAGCAAACAATAAAATAAATGTATTTTAAATTTGCATATCGATTTTCATATTTTGCTGACGTACATAATATATGTTTCTTTTTAAGTAAAGCATATGTTGTTGAATTAATCAATACTTGGGTAAATTCTGGCAAATTAAACACACATTTAAGAAAAATCAGACATAACAGAATATTTTCTGACATTTGGCTTCTGCTTCACAAAACTATTTGAACTATTTGGTCATTAACAATGCTTATACAAAAATGTCCAATAACTTTTTCATATACTCGCTTTTTTTTTTTCCCTCTCAGTCAGAGATCAGCATTTCACATAGTTGCTATTGGTTTGGTTTTGTAGTTTAGATTTCTCTCCTCCTTTATGTCAAGTGTTTTGTTCTATCACTATCACACCTTTTCTATTGTTATTGCCATTTTCTTTGACCTCCTTTTCTCTTCCCATTCTCTAAATATAAATGTTCACCAGCATTTGTTTTTGACATTTCCTTCTTTATCAGCACTAATAATTTCCCTATCTATCTATCTATATATATGCACTAAGCCTCTGTACTAAGAGTATACATATAATTACCTAAGCCTATTCTCTATTTTAATTCTCTCCTTCAAAATGCTTGTCAACTGTCTACTAGATATGACACCATCTATGTACACTTTTGGCAATTCAAAATATTATATTTATAATTTCCTCATCACCTTCCTCTTCTGTGTCCTTTTAAATTCTCCCCTTATTGAAACATATACCTCTTGATGTCAGCATTTCCGGTCATTGGTTGAGTTTTACTTAACTCCAGATTCAGGTCTGGTAGATTTATTTGATGTTCATATAATGCTGACATCTATTTATCTCTTTTAATTTCCTAGACACATCTCTAATTAACCTATAACCTAAATTATTTTAGTAGTCCTTATCTGATCTTGATATTATTCAATCATAAATAATGCATCATTAATAAAATTTTCTTCTCAGTCTGTTTCCAACCTTCAGTTGATATAGTATTTGATGGATACACATGACTTGGACATGTCAGATATAGGTCTGAATCCTTCCCTCAATATTTAGCACATATTTGAAAGTGGAGAAAATTATTTTTTTCATTATATTCTCAGTGTTGACACAAATATTACCATCTATAATGTATCAAGTGGAAAGCTCGTAATAATTATAACAAGACTCTGATTTCACATTGGTTACTTTGCCTAAACTGTCCTTTGACCTGGCAATGTATGTGCATGATAAATATGCTTTAAGTAAACTGTAGGAATCTTATTATAATTGTGTGGTATCTGTTCCTTCTGACCTTCCAACCTTACTTCCAAGTACTACATACACACACAGAAGCCTAGATGTCACCCAAGAAATAAATGGCAGTACTTATTTTGAAAAACATATACAGGGCTGGTTTTGGTTTCGACTTGGAATATAGAAAGCAGGAAAGAGTAACACTCCCAACCTTAAAATACCAACAACAGCAAAACTGACAAACTTCAAATTCATAACTTTTCCTCAGTCCATCAGAGAGCCAAAGTGGCAGAAAATGATCCCCCCAAAAAGCTAATAAGACAATGTACTGATGAGGAAAAGAAAAAGAAAAGGAATCTATGAACCAAAATCAGATATGATACAAAGGTCAGAAATATCAGGTTAAAACAACTAAGATCAATTGTATCAAAGTTAAATGTTAAAATGCAAAAAAAGTAGAAAACATACACAATTAGATGGATATTCAGTAGAGTGATGAAAACTATAAGAAACAAGTGGAAATGATAAACATGAATTCACAGTAAAAGATGAGAAAGGCCTTCAACAGGCTCATTAATAGACTCAGCACAACTGTGGAATGTAACAGTAAAATAGTTCTATAGATATACCCAAAATAAAACAGAGAAATCACAATGGGGCAAGGGGGGTGGGGGTAGACCAAATAGAACTTTCAAGAATTTTGAGGCATTATCAAGCAATCTAAAATACAGATTTGGACTTCCAGAATTCAGAGAGAAGGAACTGAGCAGAAAAAATATATGAAGAAATTATTACTATGAATTAGACAAAGTTAATGTGGAACCACATTTAAAAAGATTTAAAAACAACAGCAGAATGAGCAAATGAAAAATATTATAAATCTGAGCCTACCATATCCTAACTGCCAAAGATCAAAGACAAATATCACTGTCACATGGAGCTGGCGAGGAAGCCACTGGAGAAGATCAAGTTTGGTCTTTGGTTATGACACATCCATGCAATGGAAAACTTCTCAACAACAAAAATGAGAGAACTGTTGATAAGTTTAACAACGTATTTAAACCTCAAGTACATTTCATTAAATAATAGAAGTCAGGTACAAAAGGTGACATACATATTATTTAATTCCACTTATACAGCATTATGAAAATATAAAACTCTTGGGACAAAAGACAGATAAGCGGTTGGAAAGAGGGGTTGGTACGAGGGGGCGTTTGACTACAAAGGTTAGCATGAAGACGTATTTTGGTTCATGGAGATATTTTCTATTTTGATTCTGCTGATGGATACATAGATATGTGCATTTCTCAAAACTCGCAAAACCAAAAAGGAAAAAAATAGTATTGTTTCATTTAAATTAAAAAAAAAAAAAAGTCTACACTGCTCAGGAATACACTTTCCCAGAAATTGGTGATCATTAAATTAGATTGAGTGCTGGTGAAATCACAAGGGATTTTAAACACAAATCAGATGAGTTCTATTGATTTGTATTAGGAGGTATTCCAAGCCAAGTTTACAAGGCTTCTTTTAACTCACCTAAGTCTACAGGGATCGCCCAGACCTTGGGTAGACTATATTCAAGTTGGCTTTGAAAAATTTTTTGGACCTTTTTAAAAAGTAAAAACAGAAGTTCTACAGCAGTTTCATGGTGCTATAACTTTTATTTCAAATGCATTAAAACATTCCTAAGATTAATAAATGTTATTAACATAACAGAATGTTTTAATAAATGTGAAGTTAGTTTATAATTGGGTCTTCCTCCATTTCTAAAGAAGTGTCAGGGTATTGATTTCTTACTGCTGCTTTTACAAATTATGACAAACTTAGGGGCTTCTAACAACAGACGTTTATTATGCTATAGTTTTGGAGATCAGAAATCTGAAATGGGGCTACTGTGACCTGGCTCTGGTGCATAATTCTGGGGCATCTATAAAATTTCATCATAAAAATATATGAAGGCTTTGGAAGCTAAACCAAAAATATTTACACTTGATTTGACAGAAAACAGAGAAATATTTCATACCTGGAAAGGGAAAATAAAATGCTGAAATCAATTTTTGAAAGATGTGGCCCTGACCCATAGGCTCAGTGGTAAAGCGTCAACCTGACATGTAGATGCTCAGGTTCAATTCCCAGTCAGGGGATATTGGAGAAGTGCCATATGCTTCTCCACCCTTTCCCCTCTTGCTTCTCTCTCTCTCTCTTCCCCTCCTATAGCCATAGCTTGATTGGAGCAAGTCGGCCCTAGGTGCTGAGGATGGCTTCATGGCCTCCACCTCAGGCACTAAGAAAGCTCAGTTGCTGAGCAATGGAGCAATGGCCCAGATGGACAGAACATCACCCCCTAGTGAGCATGCCAGCTGGATCCTGGTTGGGGCACATGTGGGAGGCTATCTCTACCTCCCCTCCTCCCACTGAATAAGATTTTTAAAAGATGTAAGGGAGTTGGTTGGGGGAGCTCAGGAGGCATGGCAGGCAGACTTAAGACCAAAAATAGTAATCAGATGATGTGTAGAATCTTGGACTTCAATAATCAGAGCAAAATGGGGGAGGGGGAGAAAGCTGATAATGCAAAACTGCCTATTTTTTATAGGAAAATATTCTGTTTGAGCATATAACCTTTAGAAGAGCAGAGAAAATCAGGCATATGGACTTTGTATTTGAAAAGTATTTGTAATCATTTATAAAAATGATTAGGTTGCAACAGTACTGATTTGCAGCTTTGATTACCAAGTATTAACTTAGAGAAAATAGGATTTAAAAACTGAAATCAGTTTTCTGGGTTACTTTAGATCTCCTTTTATAGATAATGAGACTGGGTCTTAAAGTGAATTTGTTCAGGTTATATGGTGTGTGTGCAGCTGGAATAAGATGAAGATGTGAGTATCGATGTCAGGTCTCCGTCCACTAAGCCTTCCTGCCATGAGCTAACTAATGCCAGCCTCATTCTATGTGACAATTACCCAAATGAAAATAGTACATGGGGGGGGGGGGGGTTATAGCCTCAATACGTTGCCCCTCATAATAAGTAAACATAAATGATACAGGAATCGTTTGGCTTACTAAAAAACGATGCAAATGACATACTGTGATTGACAATAGTCTATTGAGAGATTGATTTTATCTCCCTTGTAATAGTCCTGTGGCCTTTGCCTCTTCTCATGTGTTCTCTCATTTGAAAGGGCTACACTTTCGGTGCAGAGAGCAATGTGACTCAGTTCATGGGTAATGGTGTGAAGCTCTCCCAACACCGCACAGACCCTGTTTCAGCTCACGTGTGCGATGTGAATAGCAGCGGTGGAAACACGCCATATGTCATTGCGGCGGAAGATGTGAACATATTTGTGTAGTAACGCGGGACCCACACAGCAGTCTATCTGACTGCAAACATCATGCAGAAATCCGCAGCCCCCTTCAGTCACTCCACAAAGAGCTGCTGTGTCTTGGCTCCGGCGCACAAACAGTTTGCTATGTGAACAGCTGAAGCAAGCTGTGTCAACAGGACGGGATTTGAATTATGACATGCTGCTGTGTCTCCGAAAGCAGAAGAAGGCTACATGATTGTGGCCTAGAGCATGTGGTTAGGAAGGGAGTAGCTCTCCGGTATCAGTTGTTGATGGAAAACATCTGCTTCCCTCCCTGTCCCCATCCTCTCGAAAGCTTCTCTTGGGAAATAGGCCCCTGATGATATCCCTCCGAACCAGGTCATTCCTCATTGGCCTTTTGAAGCAATGCTTGAATCTGCTGAGAAATCATTAAAAATAATAGCACGCATAACGTGTTGGATGGAATAAAAGGGACGTGAGAAGATAATGTGAAAAGCTTGCTTCATTCTCAACCTTAAAAATATCATCTGCGCGTTAGCTCCTAATTTTCACACTTCGCAGCTGCTAATAGATCTCAGCGGAACGAAAGCGAGACTGTTGACAGAAAGTTATGTCTTTTTTGTCATCTGTCATGTTTCTTTCCTTATTCTCATACAGAAACTTCTTATTTGCCTTTAAGTCCCTAGATATCAGCTAAGTTTTCTTTTCTTTTTCTCTAACTTGAGGCCCTCTCTCTTTACATATATATATGTAGTCTTCTGTAGCCAACAGAATGGTGTAGACAATAAAGGATAACAGATATAAATAGATCGCTGTGAAAGTCATTGGAAACAAAACACAAAAGCAGGTCTGGTGATGGGCCTTGGTACCTGGAGCTAGAGGCAGATGTTTCAAGTGTTGGAAGACCTCACATAGGCCCTCCTATCTGCGATGTTTCCAAAACAAAACAAACAATATTCACACAGGCCCCTTAAGAGTTTAACCAGGGCTCAGAAAAGAAAAATCAAGCTGTTTTTCTAATAACACAAGAGATAAGCTGTTAACAGGAAAGAGAAACAGAATATTCTCTTCAAAACTCTGAGAGCATTGCGTAATTACGCAAACTTTTCTGAGAAAACAACTAAGGTTTCTCAGCTGTGTATAGTCTCCAGAAAAAGGTCTAAATTCCCGTGTTTAGCTATTGTACTTCTGTATAACATTTTGCAAGTAAAATGTCATTCAGATATATTGACATAATTTGATTGTCTTTGAAGGTTTTTCCCTAATAACTTCATTGTTAGTCTGTTTTTATTCTACAAGGTTTTTCTTCTATTGATTACTCTTAGGAATAATTATAGCTGATGCAGCAAAATAAATAGTACCTCCCTGACCCAGTTTTTCTGCTTACATAATACTTTGTTTGTCTTGTGAGATTTTCTCAATTTTTCTTTCTCCACCCTAAGGGTGAGAACATATTTTGTTTGCCCAAAGTACAACAGAAAATTTTTACATGACTTCTTTAACCTTATTTTCATTTGCTACTCCCTACAACATATTCTATGTGGCAAATATTGTAATGTTTCCTTTAAAAAGTCATTTTCACTAAGACACCAATAATATATTTGTGTCATCCAAACAATACTAACAGATTTTCAATATATAATAATTTTGTTACTATGTTGCTTATCATGATGACATAAATATTTTTCTCTACTTTCTTGATAGCCTTCCCTCAATTATTTGGTCTTTAGGTATTTTTTACTAACTAATGCAAATCTGAACTTCAGTTATATGGAATGTCATAAGTTGAAATGGCACTCTGGGGCAGGACTAGACCAGACCAGAAAAGGTACTGTCAACAAATAGACCAGAAGACATAGGGTCCTTTTCAGAGTATTAAGTCAAAGTTCATCAGAATAATTACATATAAATACTTGACATCATATTAAACTAATTTAGTCTTTTTATTTAAAAACAATCTCTTCACAAGTATGTAGAATCTTTCAGGTATAATGGAAGGATTAGGGGCTTTGCAATCAAACATAGCTCGTTTTGATTAGCTATCTGACCTTGGCAATTTAAATTCTCTGAACCTCAGCTCTCATTTATGAAATGGATTTAATAACAACTGCAGAGTGTGGTTGTAAGGATTAAGTGAATTTAGGGTAGCAGCTGGCACCCAGAAACTTCTCTGAATATTTAATATTTCAGGTGCCATAATGGACACTTGAATATGTCTACTTCTTTTCTGTCAATACATATTTTTATTTAATAAACACTTGAAAGCAGAAAATTTATAATACACTTAAAAATACAATAATATTTGTGATCAAATACTTAGTAGTGTGCAAAGTAAATGTTACCCGAGAAGGAACAGTAGGAGAGGTATAATAATTGGAGAATGGTTCTGTGATGAGTTGAGAATTGAGTTTGGCAATGAATAATAAACAAGATTAACAGTGGTGCCGGAGAGAGGTAAGAGCATTAAGATGAAGTATCTCACCTTGAAGAAGGTGTGGGAACAGGAATCATTACACTGTGTCAGGGACAGTGATGAACGGAACACTATGTTGGAATAAAAAATAATATTAATATATAAGTTTGGTGAAAGTTGTGAAGAATTTTGAAAACTTTTAAGAAGAGTTTAGAGTTGATATTGTGAATTGATGGGAACAAGTTGGATTCGCTGAGCGGAAAGTATCATAATTATAGTTCATTTCTCACATTATTAGCAAATACCAAGTGAGCAACATTTGCTAAATTTTAGTTTCTATTGCCAGGGAATATTTGAAAATGAAAAATGGAAAACTGCAGTAAAGCAACTCCTTGGACTTGTGCAATAGCAGTTATAAACAGGAATAGTTATCATAGTAGAAGCACAGTTTCTGCGTTCTATAAGGCCGAGAGGAAAAGGCACTGGATTTCGAGAATGGAAATTCTAAATGAATTAGAACTTATGGGTCTCAGAAGTAAATAGAGTGGAACAGATATATAAAATAAGACAATGGAAGACGGAGATACAGAAGAAGTAAAATCCAGATACTAGTTATGTAGTGTCTCACCAGTACTTATGTAGGACAAATATATTGGATGTTATGGTCAGCAGAATATATAATTTACTCATTTGGTGTGTGTGCGTGCGTGCGTGTGCGCATGTGCATGTGTGTGTGTAGAAAGAAAGAGTCAGGATATTAAACTGACCATCAGCAAAGAGAATATAATTTATTTTAAATTTTGAATTGATTTCCCCTTACACTTTAAGTAAGTTCTTGGTTAAAAGAGGTCTTCACTTAATTCTAAGGAAAGGTAGTTGAATTAAGTGAGTCCAACTGCTATGACAACCCATTAACCCTTTTGAAAAGAAGAGACATATGGAGTAGAAGTTTGAGAAGAAAGATGAGAAAGGAAAAAGATATATCAATAAGAAATATTTAAGAAAAATATTAGATATAATGAAATCTAAATATGGAAGTCATGTCAAAGATGAGGTTTTGAAATAGGGAATAGGAGTAGCACTTGTCTTAGCAGCCCAAAGAGAAAGAAACGGCGAGGAGGGTGAGTGGTCATTCTAGTGCAAAGGGGTACTATAGAAAAATATTTACGGAAGGGTAAGATGTTATTTGATTTTTGAAAGAGGAAATTTGAGGAACCCTATAGAAGGGCAGAAAGGATCTAATGCAAACAATATTGAAATACAGTGGGCAGGGATAGGGGTTATTGCCAAAACTTTCTTTCTTGTAGAAGGCATGTTGAAAAGGGATCAGGCGTTAAAGTATTAAAGCTAAAAAAAAGTTAGTCATTATTTTCCTCAACAAAGAATGGTGATGGGGAGAACTTTGAACAAATTAAAAAATATGTTAGAAAAGCTACTGTAGAGGACAGAGTAGGACTAAACCACAAATGAATATAAGGACTTTTGAGGGGTCTCTGAGAATAGCTATAGTAATTGTTAGTCATACGTATGGTCTTCACGGGTGAACTTTCAACAAGGTAGAAGAGAGAGCAGAAGAAACCACAGATATGTGTGATTAAGGGTTTAAGTATCCAGTCATGGCCAACGGGATGAGTGATTCTAGGGTGCCTTAAAGGGGATTTTGAGATGACAGATCACAATATGTAACCAAACCAAGGAGGTGAATGGAGTCAATTCAACATAACAAACATTTATGGGAGATCTCCAGTTACAAGGCTGGTGCTATGTCTCCAGAAGTGAAGAAAGAAAAAAACCAGGAAAATGAGCAGGTGCTGAAGGATCAGAGGTCAGAATGAGAGCAAAGCGTCAAAACCTTAAAACAGATGGGAAAGTGGGAATTCAGAGAATTGAAACTGTACAGGACAGGAAAATAGTTGACGTACTAACGTAGCAAGCTCCGAGATAGAGATGGGACAGATGATAACTCTTTCATTGTAAGTCACTGCAGCAGAGAAAGTCAAGAAACTGTGGGGCCATGATATCATAGGAGTCATCAAAGTAGACGATATAATCACTAAATAGAAAGGCATAAAATAACCTGAGGAAGAAAACAAGGGATACGGTCATCAAGGTACATCAAGACAGCAGTGAAGGCAGCCACAGGATTTAGAGGTAAAAGAATATAGAGGCCATACAAACTTCAGAAAAGGAAGTTTTGAGTAGCAACAGTAATAAAAATAAAAAAGTATTCTAAACCAGCAATGAAAAGTAAGAGTTCCACTGACTGTTTTTCCCAATCCAATAATTCAAAGGGTCACATATATATGTGTTTAGTTTTATAAGAAATTTCTAAAGGTAGTTGTACCCTTTTGTAATACCCAGGGTAGTTGTATTATTCTATATCACAAGTAATATCCTACAATCTTGTTACTTATCAGCCTCATGAAGATTTGATGTTTCCATTTGTTGGAATTTTAATTATTCCAGCAGTCGTGTAATGGTATCCCATTATGGATTTAATTTGTGTGTTCCTTTTGACCAATGATTTTGAACATATTTTCATGTGCTTATGTCTACTCCTATACCTTCCTTTAAGAAACATCTGTTCAAATTTATATTGAGTTTTTTTATATTTTATTATTGAATTGAAAGGTTTTATTATAAATTCTGGATACCAATCCTTTAACACATAATATGTTCATAAATGGTTGCTCCCACTCTGCAGTTTATCTATTACTATTCTTCTTCTTTTCTTTTTTTGTGATAGAGACAAAGAGAGGGACAGATTGGGAAAGACAGACAGGAAGGGAGAGAGATGAGAAGCATGAATGCTTTGTTGCGGCACCTTAGTTGCTCATTGATTGATTTCTCATATGTGCCTTGACCGGGGGGCTACAGCACACCGAGTGATCCCTTGCTCAAGCCAGAGACCTTGGGCTCAAGCTGGTGAGCCTTGCTCAAACCAGATGAGCCCGTGTTCAAGCTGGCAACCTTGAGGTTTTGAATTTGGGTCCTCTGCATCCCATTCTGACACTCTCTACTGCCCCATTGCCTCATCAAGCTATTACTATTCTAAATAGAACTTTTTAAAGGGCAAAAGTTTTACATTTTGATGATGTTTATTTTTTCATTTTTAATAAGTATTTCTGTGTCCTCTATATTAAAGCTTACCCTATACCCATCACAAAAATATCCTTCTGTGTTTCAGAGATTTAGTTTTATATTTTTAATTTTACATAAAATTCAATATTTGTCTTAATTTCTAAGTATGGTTTGAGTTTGAAATTTTTGTGTTATTTGCCTTTATGAATATTCTTTTCCTAATACATTGTTCTGTTCCTTTTCTTAATATTAATTAAGTTAACTGAAAATTAATTGACGTATAGGCCTACTTCTGGGCTCTCTAGTCTGTTTAATTGATGTTGCTTATCTTTAGACCAGTAGTATATTTTATTGACTACTAGATTTATCACAAGTCTTAAAGTCACCTAGGGTGAGACATGCAAATTTGCCCTACATTTTTTAAAAATAATTTTTAATTTTTCAATTATGATTGACTTATAATATTATATTACTTTCAGGTGTACAATCCAGTGATTAAACATTTAATGGACATATGAAAATATCATGCCATTAAATAATAAACCTAGTAACCGTCTGACACCATACACAGTTATTGTAATATTATTGACTACATTCCTTATGCTGTACTTAAATCCCCACGACTGTTCTGTAACTATCAGTTTGTACTCCTTCACCCCTTTACCTTTTATAGCCGCTTGATATGATCATGAGAAAATGCCAGCACCAAGTTTATCTATTTTGACTTTTTGACTGGAAGCCAACTTTGGTATCTTTTACAAGAATATTTAGAATATTTTATTTATAAGTAAGTTTTTGAGTCAGCTTACAAATTTTTACAATAAAAGCTTGATGAAATTGGGTTCAGTACAATGTTGAATCTAAAGTTATTTGGGGGAGAAGTGACATTTTAAAATATTGATTCTTCTGAAACATAAACATTATATATCTTTTATTTTATTTAGATGTCCTTAAATTTTTAGGAATGTTTTGTAGTATTGGCTGTAAAGGTACACTTTTAAATTTTATTCTTTATATAAATAAATGTGTGTGTGTGTGTGTGTGTGTGTGTGTGTGTGTGTGTGTGTGTTCTACCATAAATGCTGTCTTAGCTCTATGTTTTCAATTATTTGTTGCTATTATATATAAATACAAATAATTTTTATCCTGATCTGTTCTGATGGCTTGCTAAATTCATGTATTAGTTCTAGTATATGTTTTGTATATATCTTAACATATTCTATAAAAATAATTATACCAGCTGTGAATAAAAGTGCTTTACTAATTTCCTTTTTATCTGTCTTCTATTTCATTATCTTTTCTTATTGTACTGGCAAGGACTTCCAATACAATTTTAAAGTAAGTGGTGGCCCTGGCTGGTTGGCTCAGTGATAGAATGTAGGCTCAGTGTTTGAAAGTTTCAGGTTTGATTCCTGGTCGGGGCACTCAGGAGAAGCGACCATCTATTTCTCCACCCCTTCTCTCTCTCTCTAGTCCTTTTCCACAGCTATGGCTCAAATGATTTGAGCAAGTTGGCCCCAGGTGCTGAGGATGGCTCCATGACCTGCCTCAGGTGTTAAAGTAGCTGAGTTGTTGAGCAACGAGACAGTGGCCCCAGATAGTATTCCCCTAGTAGGGGGCTTGCAGGGTGAATCTCAGTCAGGGCACATGCGAGAGTCTGTCTCTCTCACTCCCCACCTCTCACTTAATAAAATAAAAAAAAAGAAAGTAAGTAAGTAAGTGATACAGGCTGACATGCTTGTCTCATTCCTGATTTTATAGAAAAAGTGGTCAATATTTAATACCTTTAAGCATTATGTTAGTTATATATATTCTGTGACAGGAATTGCTGAATTTTTGGCTGATATCTTGTAGACTCTTTGCAAAAAGTATAAGTTCATTAGGGATATTGGTCTGTAGTTTTTTTTCCTTGAAATGACTGTGACTAATTTTATTATAAGGGATATTATTGTTTTAGCAAACAAATTGAAAGCGTTTTCTACTTTGTTTTCTGAGACATTTTGTGTAAGATTTGAATTATGTTTTCCCTAAACATTTACTAGAATTTACCAGTGAATTCACCTGATGTAGCAGCTTTCTTTGAAAGAAAGATTCTTATAACTTAATTTCTTAAAAATCTAGGGATCTTAAAGTTTCCTATAAATCTCATATAAGCTTTGGTATATTCACTTTTTACAAAATTTATTTCATTTAATTATTTGCCAGATTATGAGTTTATTGCAGCATTCTGCTAGAAACCCATTTTATTTAACATCTGGTTTTAGTAAATCCACTTTGCATAGTTTTAGTGATTGCTTTAGTAATTATAATGTATTTCTTCTACATTTTGCAGTTTACTAATGTTAAAATTGTACCACTTAATGTGAAATTTAAGAAACTTACTATCATGTAGGCCCATTTATCTTGTTCATTCCATTTTTTCTCCAAGAGCTGTCCTATGATACTGTTATATAAGCTGTATAATAAAAATTTAGGTTTTAACAAAAGTATATATATATATTTATAAGAAAAAGTTTATTTAGAATGGGAAGAAGGAGAAAGATAGGAACCTTGAGAGAAAAAAGAGGGAGAAAAGCAAGGATGTGCTTTGGCAAAGAGAGTCAACTCGCTCTGAAGAAAAATGGGTGTGGGAAGGTATGAGCATACTTCATAGAGAGCTGCCCCAAATAATATATTTTTTAAATAAATTAAGTGGGAAATGTATATTTAATATTACCCTCATATTTACTATTTTCAGTGTTTTTTATTCTTTCCTTGAAGATCTGGGTATCAATGTAATATAATTTCCTTATAACCTAATGAATTTCCTATAGCATTTCCTCTAGTGCATTTACTCGGAGGATTCCTTATTCTTAACCATAAATATGTGGGTGTCATTTTTCTTCTCGTACATTATTTTCAACAGGTTTAGATTTCTGGGTTGACAAATTTTTCTTTCAGCACTTTTAAATGGCTTTTCATTATCTAATTCTCTTTTTCTTTTCTTGTAAAGAGTTTTCACTAGTTGGTATTCTGGTCTTCTATTTTTAATATATCATTTTTTCCCCTCTGGCTAATTTCAAGTTTGTCCCTTTATGTTTGGTTTTTGGCAATTTGGCTTTTATCAACTGCTGGGAAATTATTGCCATTATTTCTTAATTTTCTTTTCTTCTTCTTCTTCTTCTTCTTCTTCTTCTTCTTCTTTCTTCTCCTTCTTCTTCATCTTCTTCTTCCTCTTTTTTTTTTCTTCTTTGTATTAAATTTTTGCCCTTATTTATCCTCCCTCCTTTTGGGACATCAGTTGCACATCTGCTGGAGTTACCTTATGCTTCTTCCAGGAGTAGACTTCCTTCAGATTTCTGCCTTCATTTACTTGTTCACCAGTGCCCCTCTCTCCACAACACCCTCCCCCGTTCCCTCTAGGATTATCCCATCCTACCATCCCTTTTCCCTCTGTTCACTTTCTCTTATTTTTAAATACTTAGTATAATCCTAGAAGTGAAGAACTCCCCACTCTCCAAATAATTTAAAATATGTTACTAATTGCCTAAGCAATATGATTTCAGGGAGACTTATTTAAAAGTATATATATGCGCCTGACCTGTGGTGGCGCAGTGGATAAAGCGCCGACCTGGGAACACTGAGGTCGCCAGTTCAAAACCCTGCACTGGTTCGGTCAAGGCACATACGGGAGTTGATGCTTCCAGCTCCTCCCCCCTTTCTCTCTCTCTCTCTCTCTGTGTCTCCTCTCTAAAATGAATTTAAAAAAAAGTATATATATGCAAACTAGGAATAATAATATTACCTTCCTCAAAGAACTGTTGTTTAATACAAGAGGTAATATATGTAAAACC
This sequence comes from Rhynchonycteris naso, assembly GCA_037038555.1. Classification (NCBI taxonomy): domain Eukaryota; kingdom Metazoa; phylum Chordata; class Mammalia; order Chiroptera; family Emballonuridae; genus Rhynchonycteris; species Rhynchonycteris naso. The sequence goes on from CM073002.1 coordinate 95,592,686, forward strand.
TATAGAACTGATTCTTGTTCATGTATTTCTTAATATAAACTGTCTATTATAACCATCATTCTTATTATTTTTGAAAAGCAATTATAATCATCTACTTAGCTAAGCATAAATATTTGCAATTATAGTGATATTCCTTTGAAAAACTTACAATGTCCTGTTTCTTAGCAATATTTGAACCCTTCATCTTTTATATCTCAGTATAATAAATCCATCAGAAGTGAATCATCACATTCCTTTCTAAAAGCATGTTTTCTGGGATAGACCACGCAAGGAGGACTATTTATGTTCTTGGTGTGTGTCAGAAAAACAAGTTTAAAACTCAGGGGTAAAGAGCTAGTTTATTTTTATTTTACAAATAGTTATACTCTTTAGTGTCATATGACTCCTTAAGACACAATTCTTCATGTAATAACCTCTCTGCCCTGTACAAACACATACTCAACAACTAAAATGCACAACACAGGAAGTGACTAACACAAGTAAAAAAATTTGATCAGTTTGATGAGTTGGAAGAAAGTAATCAAACTTCATGATAGATCATAGGCCAAGTACAAACGATTAGAAGGATGTGCTTTACACAAAACTTTATCTTATTCAAGTAATCTGCCAGAAACAGCCACTGTAGACAGAGCCATTAATTTCTTAGCTGAATAGTTTAAGGTGAATTGCTTTTAAGGAATGTTCTGTTCATAATTGAAGCTATTGTAAGCCTTTTCAGGCAGCCTAATTAAAAGTAGAGTGATTGCCTCATTGGTAATAAGTGAATTTTGGAAAGAACAATGAATAAATGATTTTGGGATTGCTATCATCACAGGAAAACATGTTTGAATCAATAATTGTTGATGCTAATGATGTTATTTGTGTAGAGGAAACAAATGATCTGAAACAAGATGGGGAAAATTAAAGGAATTATATTAAATGATCTAGCAGAAAAATAAAATTAATTTCAGATCCAAATAGCCCTTAGGTGTAACAACTATTTCACTATGTTGTTAGAAATTACAGACTAAAATGAATGTAATAGTTTGATTCTTTAAATAATCAGTGAATGAAAGTAAACTCTTTAAAATTATTCTTTTTTTATTTTATTTTATTTTTACAGGGACAGAGACAAAGTCAGAGAGAGGGATAGATAGGGACAGACAGGAACAGAAAAAGGTGAGAAGCATCAGTCATTAGTTTTTCATTGCCGTTACGACACCTTAGTTGTTTATTGATTGCTTTCTCACATGTGCCTTGACCATGGGCCTTCAGCAGACCGAGCAACCCCTTGCTGGAGCCAGCGACCTTGGGTCCAAGTTGGCGAGCTTTTGCTCAAGCCAGATGGGCCCGTGCTCAAGCTGGCAAGCTCGGGGTCTCAAACCTGGGTCTTCTGCATCCCAGTTTGACACTCTATCCACTGCACCACCGCCTGGTCAGGCTTTAAAATTATTCTTAACATCAAAGTCAAACACATATAGGCAATCACAAAATATACAAAAGCTTCTCAAAAGTTGGTATTATTTTGGTACACTTTAACAATACATATGTAATACTTGTACTATATTACAGTACCTGTGATTTGTAAGCCCAGTGAAAATTATGATTATTTCACTTTAAAAGCCTTCCTTTTAATGCATAGATAAATTTGAGGAACTGTTAGTAAATGTGAAATGCAGAATAAATGTTGTTTACCAATGTAAAGAGACATACATACTAAGAGTATACTCTGAATATATTAGCCAACAGTGTTTAGGAGTCCAGTAAATAGGTTAAAAAAAAAAAAAAAAGATACAGCAATTTATTTGTTACTGCTGTCTGTCCATTAGCTTCTATTTATTTATTTATTTAGTATTTTTTTGAAGTTAGAAGTGGGAGGCAGTCAAACAGACTACCGCATGCGCCAGACAAAGATCCACCAGGCATGCCCACTAGGAGGCGATGCTCTGCCCATCTAGGGCATTGCTCTGCTGCAATCAGAGCCATTCTAGTGCCTAAGCAGAGGCAATGGAGCCATTCTCAGTGCCCAGGCCAACTTTGCTCCCATGGAGCCTTGGCTGCAGAGGGGGAAGAGAGAGATAGAGAAAAAAGAGAGGGGGACGGGTGGAGAAGCAGATGGGCGCTTCTCCTGTGTGCCCTGAGCGGGAATCGAACCTGGAACTTCCACATGCCAGGCCGATGCTCTACCGTTGACCCAACTGACCAGAACCAGCTTTAGTATATTTATGCTGAAATTGCTCTAACATTTATTTAGAATATTTTGCAAAATAGTGGGCAACTAACCAAGAAAAATTCAGTTTAAAAAAAGTCAGCTTTTAAAAGTCCTTCTGTCAGCAAGTGATAAAAAAGGCTTGTTAAAAATAATAATGAACTAGTGTAAATATTACATGGTAATAAACTGAACTATTACTGATAAGAAAAATCCTAAGCTATGTTTTGTGCCACAGATATTTTGGTGATTAAGAACAGATGTTCTACTAGGCAATAATTTACTAAATAGTAAAAGTTTTCAAGTTAATATAATTATGTAACAATAATAGTGATCTCTTTATTTTTAAACTTTGGTAACTCAATATTCAACAGTCAATGGACACAGAAAAAAATGATTAAATAAAAATCAACTAACAAAATTATATTTAAGATTGAAATATGATGTAAGTGTCTCGGAAAGAAACCCTTTCTAACCAGGAAAAGAAAAAAGCAATTAGAAGTATGTTTTTGTTTTTATAAATCTTGTTAATCAAGACTAACAAAAAATGTTATCTTTCTTCTAAAAAATAGTCTCCATTCTTGCTGCTTCCCCAATGATGTTGCCATTTCAAGTTATTAAAGACATTTCCATTAGGAGTACAAATTGTCGATGTCAACATACATATAGAAGGTGTTATGATGAGGGGAAGACTCTTTTATTCAAATAACAAGACAAGGAAAATCTTCTTCAAAACCCCAGAGAAGTCAGAAAATGTTACTAGAAAGCACAAAGTGTTTAATGGCCAGGAAGGGCAATCTGAAAAAAGGTATTTATTTTAGAAAAACAGCCATTACTGTAAGCAATGGAGTTCTCAGTTCCATTAAATAAGCTCTTGAAAAATAGTCATCAAATATACACTAATAGCCATATGAAAAAAAAATTCTAATGAGATTTAGATATCCTGTTGGTAATTTAAGAGTACATTGATAAAATTTAGCAAAATTTGGGTTCAATACTTTAAAATGATACATGTAATATATTTATGTCTCTAACAGTTGTGCTTTAGAAAATGGCATATTTCACTTATATTTATTATTGTTTGTCCTTTTTCTTTTAAGCTATGTGAATGGGATGCTGGATAACATAAAGATAGTCATATGTTTATGACTTTAAATCAGGATCAAAGTAGCTGCAGTTATTTTTTTCCTCATTAAGAGGGTTTGGCACTAATGTTCTCTCAACACAGCACTTCAGTTATTTTTGTCTAGGCATAGATTTTGTCATTGTATCCTACCAAGCTAGTTTTAGGACTCTCTTAAAAGTTGTATTTGAAATTATGCTCAATAATTGTTTAAAGATACTGTACAAAAACATTTTAATAGAAATGCAAAATCAGATGACAGGTACTCAGTAATACTTTTTAAAATGAGAGGTTTTATTATATCTGAGTTGAAGTGCACATCATTTGATCTCTAACTCTAGCTCAGGGCACCAACACCAAACCAAACACAGGAACGTGAACCAAGAAACCCTGAGGGTCTGTGGGCTCACTTTCCCAAATGTCTGATCATAGGGTAGGTTAACTGGTAGATGACAACAGAGAAGGGCTTCTAGACTTCATTGGTGACTAAATAGAACTGTTAGCTTGTTTCTTAGTGGATCTCTGATATTTTCACAGTATCTTAGGCTCGATGGAATGTTGCCAAGCCTTCAAGCTTATTCATGGCTATTAAGAGTAAATGCCTGAGAGAGATGAATCTGTACCAACCCAACAAACTGACCTTTCCCCAAAGTCATAGCAATTTAATTATCTACTTTGAAAAGCACAATTATAGGAAAATTCAATACCTGATTTATAGAAAGGCTTTATATTCTCATATATAATGCATGTAAATAAGAGTCTTTTGTGTTTCTTTTTTTCCAGAGCTGTTATGCATGGACCTTGTAACTAATAAGTACTTAATACTTCTTGTTTTATAAAACCATGGACTTATTTTTTAATTTAATATTAGATATTACTAAAAAGAATAGTTCAAATTAGAAGGCTTTTACACTCTGTCTTCACTTTAAACTTTGCTTATCATTTGCAGTATTGTATATAAACAGGTGCTTCTATAATCTGTGAGCCTGAGAAACTTGACCCAGATAAGATTTCTCTTTAAGAACAAGCTGGTGAAAATGATGTCATCTTTCATTTTCTACTTAATGATCCTATATCTCACCTCATAGAAGTATAAAGTAGAAGCTCAACATAAGATGAACTTGAAATTAGTAGCTCATGGTAATATGTACTTGGAATAACATAAATCATGTTCTTAGTCAACTAATGAGTTTCAAATATTTATTAAAGACTTATCTACCTACAGTCATAAGTCCCCTTCAAATAGATGTAGATCTCTGAAAGCACACACATATATACATATACACATACCATGAAGGACAAAGACTTGAGCTATGAGGGTTTTTCTTTTTTCTGTTTGTTTCTGTGAAGGTGCCTAGCTTACACCACAGAACTGACTACTCATCGACACACATAAGCCATGTCAATGCCAAAATAATCCTTGGAAAATCCTTTTTTCCCCCTTGCTATTATAACATTCACATTGCCCAGCAAGGATTAAAAAAGCAGTAATTTTTAATAACTATAGCTCTTTATGTTAAAATGTGAATATGAAATTTTGGGACCTTTGGTTTGTGACACTGTAGATAAGAAATAATTTGAGACTGTCATCCATGTTAAAGAAAGAGCAAGCTAAGGGGCTGCTTGGCTGAGAACAGAGGGCAAGGAGGTGTTTGCAAAATTCAGGAAGTTAGAAAGAATGGAGATAATGCTGCCAAAGAAATCAATAACAAAGAAACAGTAGTTTGTGAATTATAGAGCTTAGTAGAAATCTGCACGCCTGAAACAACACTATGTAACTACAAACTGAATCCAACACTTAATAAGATATACCTAAGAGTATACCTTAATACTTTAATAAGGTATACTTCATGTTAGCACTAATGACCCAATGACAATCAAAGAGTTTCATTTTCCATAACGATCTAAAGATGGACACACACACACACACACACACACACACACAGAGAGAGAGAGAGAGAGAGAGAAACACAAACACACACATCTGAATCTAGATTATGAAGGAAAATGCAGAAATACAAAGATAATGAGCTCCTAGTCCCATAGAAACTTAATATTTAGCTCTAAAAAGTAAATGCAAAACACAACACATGCAGGTATATACCAAGATTGGGAAATGTTACCTGGAAAAGACTCTCATCTCCAATCATGGAGGTCGAAAAGTTTGCATTTATGTATTTCTGAATTTGGGGAGCATATGCTGAGAATCTATACTCAATGGGAGATTCCAGGAGAAAGGATAAGATCTAGGGGTCAGTTTTCTTCCAGAGTAGTATAGCAGATTGAGAGAGCTGGTGAAGTAGCAGAAAGTCCTGACTTATGAACCAGGCACACGTGTCCTCCTCAGGCAGACACATCCCATAGACTTTTCCCCAGAATGTGAGGTTTAGCTATTGAAGAAAAAAATTAAAATGTAATAAAAATATATAGAAAGATAAAATCTAAAGTCAACATAGTTTGATATATTTTGCAAAGTTATTTATGAAGCATTTAAAAATACATGTTAAATAGCTATAAAAGGTAGTGATGTAGTATTTTTAAAAAAACACTTTAAAAATAAGGTGAAAGCTCAATGATTCTGAATTATTTGGAGATAGGAAAGCCAAGAATGCTCTTATTTATTTAAAAAAAAAACATTTATTTTGAAGAGACAGTATCACATAGTTAATGTCATGGATATATAGAAAAAGAAAGTGGGATATGAAGTGTCTAACCAGGATATTAACTTTTTCCTTCATCCCTTCATTCCTTCCCTTCCCTTCCCTTCCCTTCCCTTCCCTTCCCTTCCCTTCCCTTCCCTTCCCTTTCCTCCCCTCCCCTCCCTTCCCCCTTTCCTACCCCTCCTCTCCCCTTTCCTTCCTTTTTCTTCCCTTCCCTTCCCTTTTTTCATTTCTTTCTCTTTTTATTTTTCTCTCTCTTCTTTCTTTCTTTCTTTTTTTATTTCCTGTATTCTAAACATTAATACAAATAAATGTTTGTACATAAAAACAATAAACTAGGATATTAAGCACATGTCTGGGAGATGTTCTCAAGGGTGGTGAGGATGTGAAAGAAACTAAGAAAATAAAGGAAAGAAAATAATTCAAGATAAATAGAAGAATATTTCCTAGTGATGAAAAATAGAAATTTCATGTCAGAAGAACCTACCAAGTGACAAGCAAAATAAAATTAACTATCTAGGCCTAACCTGTGGTGGCGCAGTGGATAAAGCGTCGACCTGGGAACACTGAGGTTGCCAGTTCAAAACCCTGCACTGATCTGGTCAAGGCACATATGGGAGTTGATGCTTCCAGCTCCTCCCCCCTTTCTCTCTCTCTCTCTCTCTCTCTTCTTTCTAAAATAAATAAATAAAAAGAAATAAAATTAATTATCTAACATTAACACATCATTGGTATAGCTCTACTCATGAGTGGGTTCTTCCTAATTATACTATCAAAACTACCTCATTTCTGCATTTTCCACTTAGTTTAAGTTGGCTACTGATAAAATAATAATATTTAAACTGGAAGAAATTAAAATACTGGAAATTCAATTTATAGAAGCATTTTTATCTCAAAAGTGGCAATAGCATACATTTATACAAATTATACCATTTTGTTAACAATTCACTAAATCCCACTTACCACCATGCATGAACACCAAGGGATGTGTCAGGTCTGTCATCTGATAGACTCACTCTCCCCTGTTAACAATAATAGTCTTTATTATTAATGTGTACTGTGATCCATGGACAAGTGCCTACAGCTTATTTTAATTCAATAAAAAATTACCTCTGTTACTACTTTAAGGGAAAACAAAACTAAAAAGGGACTAATCTAAATATCTATACTGTTGAGAATGTATGATTGTTTATGGGAGATTTATGCTGCTGAATATTTATTTCTAAGCTCTTCCAATTATGATGTTAGTCTTGAATTATCTCTATTACTAAAAATTCAGAATTATCCTTATTTCCTTGTAAGCAAAATGTTTTTGTTGCCTTCTCATTTGCTGCTTTCACTCCAAAGACAAGAGAACTTGTCACGGACATATGTATCCTAATAACGCATAATTTGTGATTATAATATATACATATGATTTATCAATCATAATATATTTGTAAACAAAAATCTAAACTTAAGCTATAAAATGATAACTAAACAAACCTCCTTTGTGTTTAAACATTTAAATTTCTTCCAAGGTGAAAGAGAATAAATAAATTTAAAAGTTTATGACATTCCTTCCTGCTTCAAAATGTAGAAGAGACAATTTGACTTTGGGTGATGGGTACGCAACATAATTGAATGACAGGATAACCTGGAGATGTTTTCTTTGAACATATGTACCCTGATTTATTAATGTCACCCCATTAAAATTAATAACAGAAATAATAATAAAAAAGAATTAGGAGAGACTGTGGCATAATACGTGTGCTTAAACCTGACACTGGGTGCCATGTGGCCCAGCACACCGAGGTCACTATATATTGTAGCTTCTGTCACCTGAGGAACTTGTCCTGAGGCCTCAGACAAAAGCCTTTTGTCCCCCAGGACTTGTTGTACGATAACTGAATCCTCTAGACTCTTAACAACCTTCCAAGAACAGCTGGACGGGCCACACACACGCACAAAAATTCTAAATATCATTAAATTTTATTTTCTGGTATAAAACTTGCCTTCCAAAAAACCCCCTTAAAAATAATCAACATGGCATGTTCTTTTAGGCAAGAAATAACATAAGTAATAAGACTATTTTATTTAAAAAATAAAGGGAATTCTGGCAAGATGGCAGCCCATATCCCAGTACCAATAGACAGATGGACAACATCTTCTACAAAACTGGATGTGAGTTGTCCTCACTAATGAAAAGAATGAAAACAAACAAGGCCAGAATTCCTGGTCAGGCAGTCTCCTTCCAAAGTCCAAGCTCTTACACACAGTGCCGTGCTGTAAAGTATATGGGTAGTTATCGTTACAACCTGATCATTTTCCCGGCTTGTTGGGAACTGTTGTGTGAAGACGATGCAATGATGAAAGCAGAAAAGCAAGATCACTCCTTTCTCAATGTATTTAGACACAAAGAGAACTAAGCCCTGTAAAGGGAGCTTTCCCAGAGCAATGTCAGTGGTCTAAGTTTGCTCATTTCTGCTGGTCTCTCTCCCCTACAACAGTGAGCCCCGGAGTCTGATCTGTGATTCCCAAGATGGGACTGCTGAAGCATTCACTGTGACATAATGTCACAAGAAAAGTGTTCTTTAAGTATAACTCCATGGTGACAAGAAAAAGATTGGTTGACTATGATAGAATCCAACAATTCTATCATTTGGGGTTTGAATTCTATAATTTTCTATACTTAGAATTTGAGCATTATTATGTACAATACCAGAAAGAATGTGCTGTGGAATTCTGTTATAGAACCATGGTGATTTTTTATTAGAGAAATGGTGGGAGACTTTACCAACAGGGATAAAAGGAGCCTCATCTCATTCTTCCTTCTTCCGGGAACTGTTTATACCATGTTGTTGCCTCAAACCTTCCATCCTCGGTTGTAATTCTTTGTTGCAATGCTCTCATTATTAGTTCTTAATATGCATTTCAGAACCTTAAATGTCACAAATTATGTCCTTCCTGTGGGTGTACAATATATCCCTTGTCTGCCTGACATATTATTGCAAGAATGGCTTTCTTCTTTTTAAATCTGAGCCATTTTGTGCATATGTATCCTGACAACAATCTGCCTTCTCTTTGCTCCTAGGAATGGTGGTGTTTCACCCTGGTGTACAGCAAAAAGAGCCACTTACACTTCTGGGCCTAACCTGAAAATAGACTATCTCTTGAGATATTGGTTGCATTCTATCATTAAATGTCCTTTTCACAACAGTACTTTAAGAGCATTATTTGCCAATTTATTTACTCCCAAAGTCATTAAGGCAAATGAAAACTTACCCATGAGTTTCCAGTACACTGTTCCTTCTCATTAGACAGGAAGGGTCTGAATAGAGAGTGTGCTCAGGGGCTTGGGCAGTGTGCAGGATTTCAAAACTTGGAGTTAAGCAGCATAAAACCATGAGAGCCAAATGTCCAAGCAATTTGCCAAAGGATGCCAGATTGCAAGCAGATAGACCATCATTTCAAATCAATAGTGCAAACCAGGCTAGGCAAACCAGTGATTTCTCATTTGAAAACAAACTGGATAAATACGGCGAGAACCTAGTGATGGAGAGTGGTGATGAAGTGATGATCCCCAAGCAGAATGTGGGCAAAGTGGCTCACAACTATGGAGACTTGTTATTTGATTCGGAAGTGCTGGCATCTGGGAGATCTAGACGTATTTCTGGGTGAGCAACAGAACATTTAGTTGCATTCTTCTTTTGACTTCTTACACAAGAAAACTAGTTTAATAGGACGATATCAGGGTGTGATCAATGCCTTGAGAACTCAGATTCTGATTTGGCAAGTCAACGAGAACATACTTATCTGTAACATCAGTAAAGTCAATATTAAAATATAATGATTTAACTGTTTCCCTATTATTATTTACCTGGTAAATTTAAGGCATGTGAGAAACCTTATAGATCTTTGCTCTTCAATTGCAAAATTAAATAAATAAATAAATAAATAAATAAATGTGAGCAATGATAACGGGAAGAATTTGTATATCCTCCAAAATATTTTTATTATTTTCAAATATGCTAACATCATATGAAAAGAAGAAATTGGGTATTATTGTACCTTTGTAAATAGATCATAGGATAAAATAATTACTTCTGTTTTACATGGCAGAAATGTTTGTCCTATTTCTTGGATTCCATATTAACAACACTCAAAAATTTCAACTCTTCTATGAGTATCATAGACAGACTTTTAAAATTGGTTTATATTATTAAATATATATTCCAGTTATAAAACATTTGCATTTGAATAATAAAATTTAGCCTTCTAGAATCAAGTAAAAAGGAAATCTTTGAATTAAAGATATTAAAATATAATTTAGAGCACATACTTCTTTTGGCCAAAAATAAATTAAGTAGAAAATAATTAGTCACCATAAGCATATTCTTTAAACTCATATATTCCAGAATAAGCATAATAATTTATTGAAATTTAAAAATCTATTCTAAACTTTTATTTCATTTCTGCAGCAGAACATTTCTAATTAGTTCTAAAGTGTCATTAAAAGGCTTGTTCACCTCGCTAAATTCTCATTAATTTTGTCACCACTATACTGCCCTCTCGTCCTGCTTCAAACAGGAACATAGACAGCTGTTGAGTCTACAGGATGGGACTTCTTTAATGGTCTGTTCAAGAATGGGAGTCAGGGCCCTGGCCATTTGGCTCAGTGGTAGAGCATAGACCCTGGGTGTGGAAGCCCCAGGTTCGATTTCCAGTCAGGGCACACAGGAGAAGCGCCCATCTGCTTCTCTATCCTTCCCCCTCTCCTTCCTCTCTATCTCTCTCTTCCCCTCCTTCTCCCGCAGCCAAGGATCCACTGGAGCAAAGTTGGCTGGGGCACTGAGGCCTTTGCCTCAGGTGCTAGAATGGCTCTGGCCTTAAAGGAGCAACACCCCCGATGGGCAGAGCATCGTCCCCTGGTGGGCATGCTAAGTGGATCCTGGTCGGGTGCCTGCGGGAGTCTGTCTGACTGCCTCACCACTTCTATGAAAAAATACCAAAAAAAAAAGAATGGGAGTCAGCCTTTTCTTCCTAGGATCTGAGCGACCTGCTGCTAGGAGGCTCCCATTCAGGCAGCTAAGAGTGAGAGGCCAAGCTTTGAATGACATATCCAGTGAAAAATCGCATCCCTGGGAAGAGGGCACTCACAATGTCCGCTGAGCTATTGAGTCAGCTGTCGGAAAACAGTAATGTTGGAAACGTGAGTGTGTGACTTTAAATTGCAGGTATCTGTACTACTTTCAGCAGAAATAAAGGCAGCACTGGTATTACTCTCTTTGCCATTCCTCCCTCCTCACCTCCAGCAAAAGAAGAAGGCATAAAGGGAAAACACAGAGCAACATCACAGATCGGAAACAGACACTTGCAAGTTTACCAGGCATTAAAGCCCCCAGAAGACAGAAGAGTACTAGGAAATACTTTTGTAGCTTTGTGGACAAAACAATGCTTGAGGAGACACATGTCTATCCTAATAACAGTGTATTATGATTATTCCAACATAATCATAGTAGCAGATCTTTCCTAAGGAAATGTATTTATACTCTATTATTTAGAAAAAAATTCTTGTGGAAGAAGTATATGAGATATTGCTAAACAGTATTTGAGTCATAGATTTGACCTTTCTGGTCACTTGTTATAAACTTGAAATAATTATTTGGGTCAACAAAAATAATAATTCATGTAGAAAAAGCCTAAGTATATCCTTCCAAAGACAGGTGTACATTTACTCAATTGTCAGTGTATTCTGTAACAGTAAATATATCTAATTACTGAGGTTTATGGATTGTTTCTGGATAATAACACTGAGCTATACAGTTCCTGTTTTTGGTTCTTATCCAGTGATGATTCAGATAGTTATTTGAGTAAATCAACCCAAGAAAGATTACACTCACTGAGAAACAGTGGCTATAGTGAAAAGGAGTCAATTGTTAAAATAAGTTAGATATAGCCTGACCAGGTGGTGGCGTAGTAGATAGAGTATTGGACTGGGATGCAGAAAATAAGTTAGAAACACCTATATTCAAAACTTTGCTCAATCATTACTTGATGACAAGTTATTTTACATAAGCTTTAATTTTCTCATTTATAAATTTATAATTTTTTGGAGAGATTTGTAAGAACTAAAATAGTACTAGATAATTATAATACTACTAAAATAATTTTAGGTTACTAGCACATAGCTCCTGGCACATAGTAGGCGCTCATTATACACTACACAATAGCTATTAGTATTTTGTTGTTGCAATGTAAGCACAGAAGTCATGGTAAGAGGGTGTGTTAAGTTTACATTGCTGCTATGACGATACCACAAACTTAGCAGCTTAAATGACACATTTTTTTAAGTTCTTTATTTTCTATTTCTAAAGATCAGAAGTTAAACACAAATCTCATAAACCTAAGGTTAAAGTATTGGCCGAGTGTGTATTTTTCTGGAGGCACTAGGGGAGACCCACAGTCTTGTGTTGGCTCATCGCCTTCTCCCTCCACCTTCAAAGTCAGCCACCTAGATCAGTCCTTCCGATGATGCTGTCTCACGTCTACCTCCCACTCCCCCACTTTAAGGGGTTGTGATTACACTGTGGCCATCCAGATAATCCCGGGATAATCTCCCTATTTTAGGTCAGTTTACTGGCAGTCTTCAAACTAGCTGCAACCTAACTGGGCTACACTCTGTAACCTAACATATTCACAGCTTCCTCTTCCCAGGATTAGGATGTGGACGTCTTTGGGGGCCATTATTCTGCCTGCCACAGATAGCTAGAGAGAGAAGCAAAGCCTAGATTACGTAAATAGAGACAAGTCAGAAAGGGGATTCCAATAATCATACTGATTGTTTATGTTGTCTGAGTTATTGTTGAGAAAAACAATTTCTTTTTGTATGACCGGAAACCTTACACAATTCAATTCCTGCTTTCTCTTTTCATGACTGAATGAATCATAATCCCACTTTCTAGTGATGCTACTTTATATTTAAAGTTCACCAATTATAGGCTTATTATAAACATATATACACACTTAAAGCATCTGTCCTTTCTTAATGTGAAAGACTAAGTAAAATCATTATTAATTTCATTTTGGGGCTTTCATCAAATCATAAAGAAAGGACTATAGCTTTTCCTCTCTCTCTCCCTTTTTTTACTTGAACTTGAGAAAGCCCCGGGGGGGGGGGGGAACATCTATTTGATTTTTGTATTTCTGACACCTAACACAAAGAATAAAGTGAAAGTCAGTTACTCTTCTAAGCAGAAGGCAAAACATAAAGTCTAGGTTCTTTAAGACATATAAGAGCATCCTTTTAACATTTAAAATAATACTCTTTAACATCAATGTGATTTATAACTGGTAACAAAAAATAAGATTTGTCTTAAGTTTTAAAAACTAAGTTGCTTAAAGGATATTATGAAAGCATTTAGTTACAGCTGGATAAATCCTTCTAAGAAACTTTTGTCTTCAGGGAAAAAGCAATATGTTGCAAAAGCTTATTCTATACCCATTGCAAATAACACCTTTAAAACTCTCCATAGCTTCTTTGCAACTGACTTGTCCTGATGAATAAAAAGGTCTTTTCGATTGTTTCACCAGATGCCTAAACTGAAAAAAAACCTAACACAATGATTGATCAAAACCCAGCTGAACCTGAAAAAGTTTGTAGTTAACTGCTACCATTTCAGGAACTGATTACTGAGGCATTAAAACTGGTCCCTCAAATGTATTTGAATTTCTCCTTAACCATTAAAAGCTGATAACCCTGAGTAAATTAGATTTGGAATTGTATTATTTTCTCTAGACTAATGTGATTCAGTGAGACAAACAAGTACCGACTTTCCTTAATTGTGAGTTAAGCAGCAACTCTAAGATTCTTGCAGGACCTTTTGAAAAGCATCCTGATACCTTTAGCTCAGTGCTTTTCAAAATGAAAGGGCTGAACAGCTAAAGTTACACAACTATGACTTTGTGCTTCTCATCTCCCTTCCTGCCTCTCTCTCTCTCTCTCTCTCTCTCTCTCACTCTCTTTCTCTCAAAAAGAAAACAAACAAACCAACAAAAATAAACTCAAGGGGCATAGATATCACTCCAGGATCACGTTGATGAAGATTCTGATTCAATAGGGCTAAGGTCACGCCTGAGCTTACGCATTTCTGACAAGCTACCGGGGGAAGTGATAGCAGGTCTGCCGGAGACAACAGGTGGTCCACCCAATCCACTTCTCTATGAATCCCTCTGCTTCTATTTCCATCCCTCTGCACTTGGTCTTCCCCAGAGGTCTGCACAGTTTCAATAGTATTACAATACAAGCTAAGTTTCGCTGACAGGTTTTTATAACATAGATCATAGTTCTTAGTGTGGATCATTACCCAAATATGTATCACATATTTGTTGTATTTAACATAAAGAAAATATTGCTGGCCTCTTCTAAAGAGACATATTTTTTTTTTTGGTTGTTGTTATTTTTAATTTGTTTTCCAGGAATTGCTGTCTCCAATGTTGAACTGTTTTATTTATTTATTTTTATCTCATACTATATTAATCATTTTAAGATGAATATGTTTGGGGGTTTTTATCCTTATTTTTCCTGACTTTATTAAAATAGAATTGAAATATAAATATGCTTACATTTAGGGTGTGCAGCGTGATTTGATGAATGTATATAATGCTGAATCATGACCACAATAAGGTTAGTTGATACCTCCATCACCTCACCTAACTACCATTTTCTGTGTGTGTGTGAGATAAGAACATTTAAGAGTTACTCTCTTAGCAACCTGCACATACATAATACAGTATCATTAACTATGTTATACATTAGATCCCCAGAGCTTATCATTTTCAAGCAAAGCTTGTATCCTTGACCAACAATCTCATTTCCCCCACTTTCCAACCCTTGATAACCACCATTTTACTCTCTGTTTCTATAAGTCTGTAAGCAAGATAAAATACATTGTAGTATGTACTATGTGTCACACATTATACTTGATCCTGGAAATAAAAGACAAATGAGACCATGTCCTTATTTTTAATAAGCTGTTACCAAACACAAAAGACAGAGCCATATTCATAATGATGTCTCCTGAGAGGGGGTGGAAATGCCACTAAAAATGTGACATTTAAACTGTGCCTTGTTAAAGGATAATATTTTGCCAGGTGACATTAAAAGTAAAGCAACTTAATAATAAACTCAATGAAATTTATTATCTAATGAAACTTTAACAAGGGTCAAGATACAATGTTGCTTAAGAGCAATGTTAGAAGTTAAATTTCTAAAGATATGTGTTAATATTCAACATGATATATCTTAATTTATAATTAATATCATCATAAAGTTGAAGACAGGGAAGACTTTCTGGATTTTGCTGTCATAACTTCTAGTATGGAAACCATTTTCACACTTACTACAACTTCTTGAATATCTCTGGAAGTCAAGAACTGGTATCAGAGAAGATGGGTATGTTACAGAAATATTTTAATGTTGCTAAGCATTCACTGTTTAGTATTTAAATGAGTTAAATAGAAGGTCATGATTTTATTTCTTTGAATCCTGAGGCACAATGAAATCTGATAACCCTGAAACTTTCATGTTGAGAAGGTCTCCTGTATGCATGCATTTGACAGTTATAATTGTACCAATAGTTGAGCCCTCCCATCTTATGAAAAACACTTTCTGTGACTATATCCCCAGTCATTTGTGTCTCCCTCACTAAGGACCCAGACACTTTGGAGCAGAGACAAGCTGACCTCATTCTGTCCAATCTAAATTTTAGACTTGCTAAATGCATGAGCATAAAAACAAAGAAGTTTTTGTTGTACTACATTAACTTAGAGATGATTTGTTATGCATCAATAGATAACTGGAAATGGAATAGAGATATTCTTTGTAAATTATTTAGAAAAATTTCTGGTTCAAGTCAAAGCATTCAGTGAATCCTATATATATTTTTATTATATAGAATTAATGCCTCATCCTTTCCCTCTATCTTCTCACTTGAATTTCACCCATCATTTCTCTGACCTCTAATTGTTTTTTTTTAATTTTTTTTACTACTTTAAACAATTACATTTCTTTGATAATCTTGTCCAGCAACTTTATTTTATAAATTAGACTAAACTGTGATCACTTGTTTAATCTGAATATTCCTATTTTTTTGTTATTCCTTTATATTGAGTTTATTGAGATGACTCTGGTTAACAAAATTACACAAATTTTATGTGTACAAGCTATCTTCTGTATGCTGGATTGTGTGTTCACCACCCCAAGTCAAGTACCATCCAATACCACTCTTCCCTCTTGTAGCATCTTCTACCTTCCTCCACAGCTACCCCCCCACACTCTTGTTCATGTCCATACATTTTCTTCTCTCTTTTTTTGTTTTGCTCAATCCTTCCATACCTTCCCTCACTTAGGCATTCAGCTAACTTTTAAATCTTAGGAAAGATGTAAGGTTATCTCTGCCTGATCTATATGACCCTTGGCCTCCTATCTTAATCAGTCTAGGTTTTTAAATAGCATATTTGTTTAAGTCATCATATTCTAGTCTAAATGAAATAAGCTAGTGTTCAAGGGAAAGAGTTATTCAAGAGGTCTAATAAGATATGATATACTCCTCTCCTAGTCAATCTGTTTTTATAAACCAGTAAACAAAAATCAGCTTATATAACAATACAAATTTATTTTGGATGTCAAGGTCTTTATTTTCTCATCCATTTGCAAAATCCCTGGGGGTTCATCCTTGACCTCCTGTAGCAATGGACTTATTCCCACACGGAGTATAAATGGTTAGTAGATGGTGAAAAGCAAGGACGTGCTTTCTTTTCACTTTCAATACACGCCCTCCGTCAGTCGTACTTTGCTACTTGATCATGTCCGTTTAGGACTATATCCCTCACTGTCTGCATAGCAAATCATTATGATGAATATGCTTTCTGCTGGCTGTAGTAACAAGTTGACTTACACCTCCCAAGTGGACCCTAATGCCTAGATTTATGCACTTTCTTAGTCAGAAGAGCCTTGTAGCTCCCTCTACTGGTAGAGTCGCTTCTCCCAGCCTCTTCTCCCTGATGCGGACCCTGTCCATGGTCTCAGCTGGGTGGGATGTTCAGAGTGTGCTGCTGCTGCTCTAGCAGGTCTTTGAAAGGACCCCTTCGTCATTGTGCAGGAAGATGTAAGAAAAATAAAAGCCTCCGGGGGCTTTGGAGCTGCACTGTTAAGATTCCTATTTCAGTTTCACAGCTTACTTCTATGTGACCTGTGGCAAGTTATTCACATTTCTTGTGCAATAAAATGGTGACAGTAATCTCACAGGGAGCGTATGATGATTGCTAAATTGCACAAAATGCATATGAGTGATTGACACATAGTCTGCTTTAAAGCATTTTTTCTTTATCATTTGGAGCCTAGAGTGTAATGGAAGTGCTTTTTCTTTTCTTTTTTTTTCTGTTCTTCATTTCTATGTTCTTCATATCATCCTCTCATTCTCCTAAACTGTGATACCTTATGATGCTTGGCTTTCTTTCTATCCGTTTTTCCTCCACTTTAAAATAATAATTCTATTATAATTGATGAAATTTGTTATGCAGAAGCAAAGCTTTTTTTCATCTTTCTCAAAAGCATAGTGACCAACTTACATGTAATGAAGTCATTGCTATCATAAGCATAAAAATTCACGAGTCAAGTTAATGCTTCTATTGTTAGGGTTAACTGTAGCTTGCAATATACACTGTTTGGTTTCACTACTTAATTTCTTCAACAATGACATCTTTAACCTGGCACAGCTAATTCTCTTCGGCCACACTGACACTCCCTGTTTCAAAGCTACTTTGAAAGCCATACCCTTCTTGCTCTATTCAAATGTTAACTGTGTTTCAGAGTAAAACTTAAGGCTATGAACAGAATTATATTATGTGACAGGCCAATATCTGTTCTAGGAAACTACTGTGATTTCACAAGGTAATGTTCAATTCCTTGCAGATTGCAAACAGAGCCCAAAACATAGAAGGACTTAGGTATAACACCTTTTGTCACCTGTTTCAATAAGGACAACTTCAGTCTGCCACTGCTAAATTAACTTTTTAGATGGTAGGATATATTTCTCATAAGTTAGTGATTTCTGTACTTCCTGCACATAGATCAAATCCATATCTCAGAATTATATTGAGAATTATTAAAGATAATGTATTTTAAAAATTATTGTTTATAGCTTTATGTTCAGGTTTTAAAACAAATCATAAGTAAATTGTTTACTGTTGACTTTTGGTTTTCTTTACAGGGACAGAGAGAGAGAGTCAGAGAGAGGGACAGACAGACAGGAGTGGAGAAAAATGAGAAGCATCAATCATTAGTTTTTCGTTGCCATTGCAACACCTTAGTTGTTCATTGATTGCTTTCTCACATGTGCCTTGACCGTGGGCCTTCAGCAGACCAAGCCACCCCTTGCTGGAGCCAGAGACCTTGGGTCCAAGCTGGCGAGCTTTTGCTCAAGCCAGATGGTCTCGCGCTCAAGCTGGTGACCTCAGGGCCTCGAACCTGGGTCTTCCACATCCCAGTCCGACGCTCTATCCACTGCGCCACCTCCTGGTCAGGCTACTCTTGACTTTTAATAAAGTTACAAACCACAGTCTACTATCCTTTAGAGAGATACATAAATAACAAAAATAATACCATATATCAAGTTTAGAAATTGTCATTTATCTTACATATCTCATATAAAAATCATATAATTTTACTTATATTTAGGTGAAAATATCTTTACTTTTTCTCCTATATATTTTAAATCAATATTATTAAGGTATAATTTACCTATAATAAAATGTACCCATTTTAAGAGTGATCACCAACACAACCTAGAATATTTCTATCATTTCTAAAAGTTCCTGTACTTTCTTTTTTAGTCACTCCCTGGTCCACATCAAGCTCCAGCAAAGCCTCAGATGGGCAGAGCATCGCTCCCTAGTGGGCTTTCTGGGTGGATCCCGGTCGGGGTGCATGTGAGAATTTGTCTCTGCCTCCCCTCTTCTCTCTGATCTCTCTCTATAGATATATAGATATAGTAGGTATAGTGGTGTTATGCACAGTTTTTGATGGGCACATTTTAATAGAGGCCTCAACATTATCCTATCACTTCATAAGGAAATGGGTAGATGGATGGGTGGCTAGATAAATAAGCAAGCAAGGAAACAATCAAAACAACAGTTTTATCTCCGAGTGATATTTAAAACAGGTGTCCCCATCTTATTATTGAGTCCATTACCCGAACTGTTATTGATATTATCAAACTATTCTTTAATTATGATTTTAAAAGAAGGGTGAAGTGTCCTTAGAGACAAACCTGGTTCTATTGAGTTTATAATATTATAGTTTTATTTTACTGATTCTCAGAGTAATACATATGTACTTTTCAAAATATTGTTTTTACAAAAATAAATAGAAATAGACTGCCTCTAATTACCAAGAGTTAGCCACAGGAAAGGTCAAACAAGCGTTGCTTGCATCCATTGGTAACCAAAAGTTGTAATATCATTCTCGTCTCAGAATAGCCACAACTATTTCAACTATTTCAATGGTGTCTCTTCAAAGTGTTTTGCTTCAGCCAAGACCATGTTTCTGATCACATGTTATTGTTACACAATAATCTGGGAAATCTTCCAAGGAACAAGTGGAGACAGAAGTTTCCTCTGAGTTAAATTCAGGGCCTCTGCTAAGTACTGTTGGGTACTGTCTACTAAAAGCCATACGGGTCTTTAAGCACATACACCATCTTCCTTGTCACTACCCAACCGTATCTCCAAGACCCTCAAGAGGAGCAAACCTTTATGGCACAATGCATATCTCACACTTTTATCTCTGAATGCCAACTCAGCAGGTGGTAAAAATTAAAGAAATTGTTCTGGGCTCTTGAGACCTTACGTACTGATTGGGTGGCCACTATATGCTGAAAGAGGAATAATGTCACGAAAGCACCAAGGACTTTCATGCAGAAGATTCCTCCAAGTGGCCGTCGGGTTTCCTTACGGCCCAGGCACTTTAGGATGAACGCCTGGCTTAAGCAGTACATTCTTTTTTTTTTATTTCTTTTTAAGTTTATTCATTTTAGAGAGGAGACACAGAGTGTGTGTGTGTGTGTGTGTGTGAGAGAGAGAGAGAGAGAGAGAGAGAAAGAGAGAAAGAGAGAGAGAGAGAGAGAGAGAGAGAGAAAGGGGGGAGGAGCTGGAAGCATCAACTCCCATATGTGCCTTGACCAGGCCAGTGCAGGGTTTTGAACTGGCGACCTCAGTGTTCCCAGGTCGATGCTTTATCCACTGTGCCACCACAGGTCAGGCCAAGCAGTACATTCTTAGAGACCACCTGATGCCACACCAAAAGCCACAAAGAAGTCTGGCCATTGTCACTTAATTTTAGTGCCATCTTTAACAACTCCTCCAATCCCCTGGCTGATGTTCTTTGCAAGGAGCAAAACTAACAGAGTTATTTCATGAGTTCAAATTTAATGACACTTAAATATTCAATTCTTGTGATATGTAATTTATGTCATGATTTCAAGCAATTTGTTTTACAATCCCCAGGCCGAACAACATGAACTCTTAAAAATCATTGCGAAGGTTTCTCTCTTTCTTCCTCTTTCTTTCTCTTCACTAACGGCAGACATATCATTAAAAATGTTTTTGAGCACATGCTTTAGTAATACATGATCTAAGGTCATATTCTAGGCCTCCTCTACCACACCATAATATGCAATCAGTTTATTAGAATCCTTCTATACCTCTTTTGTATTAAGAATCTACCTGAAGCGGTCAACCGTGTGCTCGATGCTTCCCATACCTTGACCTGTTTAACTGCTGCTAGTGCTGCAGTGCCCTTCCAGGGGGGAAGGGTTTGTTCAAAGTCACACAGCTGGGCAGAGGCAGAATCCAGGTCTTTACAATGAGACAAAACCTCTTATCCACAGGCCTATGGTTGGTGTATTTTTCAGGGAAAAAATACAAACCACAAAAAGAAGGCACATGAGATTATTCCCATGAGACCAGACCCCAGTTTCTTCTTCTTCAGTTTCCACAGCAAACTAGAGGGAACTCTGTCCCATTCCAAAGTGTGGGTCTGTGTTAGTAGGTCCTTAAATCTCTGTCACACTCAGTTTTCTTCCGGAATGCAAAGGATTTGTTGGGTGAGAAGAGTTCCTATAGAAATCCAGGTGAGCTGTTGGTTGTGGACATCCCAGCACACACAAGACATTCACAAACAATCAGAGTAAACCCATTTCTAATATATATGCAGTCCAGCCTAATGTTTTACTTTGTGAAAAGGAGGTAAAAGCAAAAATAAAATAAAACAGAAAAACACAAAGACCCAGGCACATTTTATCAAGGGATTGATTCCTCTGTCTTCAATGTATAATGGCATTTTTCAAAAACTCTGGAAGGGAAGGATTATTGATGGTTACACAATTTAATCACTATCAGATGCATGTGACTCTACTTTAGTTGAACAAGATTCAATGACTTCTTTCTTTTTAAAGGACACCTATGGTTAACTACTTCTACCTTCTGTGGGTTGGCTACGTTTCCTTTAAATACAGGGTTTTATTCCAATAAATGTGCAGGTGGTACAATAAAAAGCCTGATGTTGTGGTAAGTGAATACTTCCTGTGGAATAACTGGCCATGTCTTTGCAATGAATGCATGGTTGAACTAAAAACCTTCACTCAGTGGGTTGCTGGCATCTGGGATATGTTAGTTCATTTAATATGGACGTGCAGCTAACCGTCATGGAGGAGTTTATGCTCCATATGACCAAACCATTCATAAGAGTTATATTAGTCTTTAAAATGAAATAAATGTATATAATGTTTCACTGAAAATCTTGCTGTGGCACATATAAGTTCTCTATATTTATTAGACATTTCCAAATGTGGGGGGAAACCCAGCAGCCACAGGACAGAGGGGCTTAGAGAGACTGTGAATATTTACCATGTATCAAGACATGATAGGAGTCTTCATTAAGCACTCGGAACACTTTGTAATAAATAAACTCTAGTAATTTTCATCTGCATTATGCTTCATCCTGTTGCTCTCATTTCTGGCAAATCCGCTTTGCTTGTTTTGCTCTGCAGAACGTTTTATTAATGTTCCTTTTAGCATTCTCCATATTGCCAGTAGCAATCTGGGCTTACTAAAAAGATTTCATTTCCACTTTTAGCCTTTAACTGAAACTTAATATTTGA